>CM077086.1:177697455-178914459 GCA_039513925.1 Platanthera zijinensis | reverse complement strand
AATAGACTTGACAGCTGTGGGTTGCCACCGTTTAACTGAACGATGGTCAGACCTGTCAGAAAAAAGTTTAGAAACCGGATCAGCCGGTTACCATGAAGAAAGTCTATAAATAGACACATTCAGAAGGAATTAAAAAGATCTAAGCTAAGAAAAAATAATAGAAGAAGATCTAAGAAGAAGAAACAGAAGGATTACGATCCTTTGAAGTTTCAATTCAAGAAAGTGAAAAAGAAGATCTTCATCAGAAGGTCTAAGAAGAAGAAGTCTGAAGTATCAGAAAAGGTGTTTGGATAGAGGGAGATCCAGTCATCTTGAAGAAGAAGAAGGAAGCCATCAGTGGTTTCTCAAGAAGCTGTTTGGAAATCAACTCAGCTAAGTTCAGATTCAAGAAGCTTTGAAGAAAGCTCAGATTCAGTTGATTTCATCAGCTGATCAAGAAGTGTCTTGTCCTCTTCTCTCTCAACAAAGGCAAGACATCAAAATACCTTTTTCTAAATTTCTGTAGGATCTGTTTACACAGATCTGAGTTGTAAGCCTGTGTTATAAAGGCTGAGTGTAGGAGAGGTGATCTCTGAGTGGTAGGGCTATTTGCCTGAGTGTAGGAGAAAGTTATTCTCTGAGTGGTAGGCCTTGAGGCAAGGCTGAGGTAGGGCTGTTGAGCCTGAGTTGTAGGAACCTATCCTGGTTCTGAGCTGTAGGATCTGAGGATCTGAGTATAGTGGAAGTTTGGCCGAATCTAGCATATTGCTAGATAGGTGAAGGGGGAAGTGGATGTACCCAGACCTTGGGGAACCACTATAAAACATTGTGCAATCTGTGATGCTTAGTTGTCTGTGAATGCTGTGCTAGATGTTTTAAATTGTAATTGAATTCTGCCTAGATTTATAGACAATAAATAGAACCTATTCACCCCCCCTCTAGGTGTTTAGGTTGTCTTGAAAGTAAAACTATCAAGTGGTATCAGAGGGAGGTTCCTCAAAAAGGACTTAACAGTCTGAGGTAGATCTGATAGGCAGAATCAAGATTCAAAAAGATGGGTTCTGGTGAGAATCATAAGGAGCTAGGGTCTATGAAATTACCCATATGCAAGAAGAATTTTTGGAATTTGGAAAGAAAGAGTCAGACTGTTTATGGAAGCATCTGACCCAAGGATTTACATCACAGTACAGGAAGGCCCCTTCATTCCAATGAAGGTATCAGTTCTTGATGCAAATATCCAAACTCCAAAGAGTTATTCAGAAATGACCAAGGATGAAATCATCTTGGCAACCATGGATAAAAGAGCTCAGAACATTATTGTTAGTGCCATAGATGATTCAACATTTCAGAATCTGATTCACTGCAAGACCTCCAAAGAGATGTGGGACAATTGATTGTCTACATGGAGGGATCTGAAGAAGTGAGGCAGGACAGGAAATCTATGCTCAATCAGGAGTATGAAAGTTTTAGACAAGGAAAATCTGATAGCATAACTGAGTGCTACAAGAAATTCTATAGAATTGTGAATGAGCTTATGTCCTATGGAAGAGTCTTCAGTACTTATGAACTGAATGACAAATTCTTGAGATCCTTAACAAAGGATTGGACACAAAGATCTGTGCCATAAGAGAAGTGGCTAAATTGGCAGAGATATCTCCTCCCACCTTGTTTTGGAAAGTTGCTATCCTATGAAATGCAACTTATGGTGAGAAGGAGGAGGAAAAGAATTCAAGAGGAGGAGCATAGAAGAAAGACTGTGGCATTCAATGCAGAAGAAGCCACTAGAAAGAATAGGAGGAAATCACCATCTCCTCCTAAGGAAGTTGCAGAAGATAGTTCTGAAAATTCAGATAAGGGTTCAGAAAGCTGTGATTCAGATGCAGACTTTGCTGCATTCACAAGGCAATTCCAGAGGTTCTTGAAAAAGAAGCAATGGAAGTCTAGGCCTTCCACATCACAGCAAGTTGATGACTATTATCAGAAGAAAAGGTCATCAAGGAAAGAGAAGAGCAGATCAAAGCCCAGCAAAGCCACTACTTCAAAGATTGTCTGCTATTGTTGCAATAGGCCTGGACATGTAGTGGCTGACTGTCCTGATAAGAGAAAGGAATCTTCAGACAAAAAGAAGACTTATCAGAAAGGCAAGAAGGAGAAATCCTTTGTTGCAAAGAAAGATAAGAGTCTAACAGACCAGTCAACTTCAGAGTCAGAATCTGAAGCTGAAGCATATATTGGACTATATGCTGCATCTGAAGAAGAGGAGTTTCTGCAGTTGCTAGACTCCATCAATGAACAAAAGGATCATCAGTGTATGGGGCTGATGGCAGGATCAGAAGAGGACATATGCCAGAATCAGTCTGGTCATAATAAGGTACAATGTCCTTCTATTACATCTGTTTGTTGTACAAGTGAAGAATCAGCTACATCTGCATCAACAGATGTAGATGCATCTGAATCTGAAGGAGATGTCTATCAATTGATAGACAAGTATGGGGACCTGTTGCAGGCCCTTAAGAAAAGCAAGAACCTGGTTAAAATCTCAGGCTCAGGAAATTGCTGAACTAAGGGTTGCTACAACTGAGTTAGAAAAAGTTATTGATCAAAAATTAAATGAAATTGCCAAGCTGAAGAATATAACTATTATTCAGATGGGCACAATTAATTATACTAATGATCAAGTGAAGAGTCTGGAGGCCAGACTTAGAATTGAAAGGGATTTAGTGGCTAGTTACTCTAAGCCAAAATCTGTCTTACCCTTGATAGATGAATTTGTCACTCAAAAGGGTAAGGCTGGATTAGGATTTAAAGGTAACTTCAGGGCTGGCAGATTCAGAGGAAAGGCAAAGCTCCTGTTCAGCCACTAACCTTTCAGTCCCATAAAGTTTAGTAAGGTGAAAGTGCCTTCTAACAAATATGATCATGAAGATATTCAAGGTCATATTAAGACTAATGTTCTGAAGAACAAGGGTGTAAATGCAAGCAGGCCTACCTATGGTCATAAACCCAATGGTTTTAAGAAATCAGTAGGTGAAGTTGCTGAAGCACCAGCAATGAACAGAAATTCTTCTGGACAAGGATGTATCTAGATCTAGATACAATAAGTTTGAATGTTGGTGCTGTGGCAAGAGAGGCCATTTTGCACTAGACTGCTGGTATAACACAAGTGTTATAAAGAACAATAGTCTACCTGTTAGAAGAGGTTATGGTAGCTTTATTAATGCTAACCTGAACCAAGGACCAAGACTTACTTGGGTTCTAAGGGTAAGTAATTCTGTGTTGCAGGTGAATCCAAGTAACCATGCCCCTATATGGTACTTGGATAGTGGTTGTTCCAGGCACATGACTGGAACAAAGGGGCTGCTGAAGGAGTATTCATCTGTCAAAGATGGACCTAAGTGATCTTTGGTGGATCTGAAAAAGGAGTCATCAAAGGGTTTGGTAACATTTCTTCTAACCTAATTACTATCACTCAAGTGGCTTATGTAAAAGGTTTGAAACATAATCTAATAAGCATAAGCCAGCTAAGTGATTTAGGATATGACATTTCATTTGTTAAAGATGGATGTCATATCAAGAGGTCAAGTGATCAAAAGATCATATTGACTGGGTATAGGAAGAGAAATGTATATTGTCTTAATTTTGAATGTGAGAATAAGGCTTCTCCCATCTGTCTTGTAGCTGATGACAATGCTTCTCATTGTGTTAAGTGGCACAAGAGATTGGCTCATCTAAACTACAAGACAATTGCCAACTCTTTAGCAAAGAGTTAGTGAGGAATGGACCTCAAATTAAGTGTATAAAGGAAGGGATATGCTCAGCTTGTCAAAAGGGCAAGCAGACAAAATCCTCCTTTCAAAGCCTTGAAAACAAGGATTCTGTGAGGTGCTTATACCTCTTGCATATGGATCTTTTTGGTCCTATGCCAGTTCATAGTCTAGGTAGGAAGGTCTACACTTTTGTGGTTGTAGATGACTATTCTAGATTTACATGGGTGTTCTTTCTGAGACAAAATCTGAAACCCCAAGTGTATTACTTAATTTTGTAAAGCAAATTCAGAATGAACTGATAGTACAGTGGTCAAAATCAGAAGTGACCATGGTACTGAGTTTCAATCTGAAAGCATAACAAACTTGTGTAAAGACTTTGGGATTTTCCAAGAGTTCTCCTCACCTAGAACACCTCAGCAAAATGGAATTGCTGAAAGAAAGAATAGAACATTAATTGAAGCTGGTAGAACTCTATTGAGTGACACCTCTCTCCCAGAATATTTGGGCTGAGGCAGTTAACACTGCTTGTCATGTAATCAATAGGGCTACTATCACCAAAAGCCACAAAATGACTCCCTATGAGATTGTGAAAGGCAGAAAACCAAATCTATCTACTTTAGGATCTTTGGTTGCAAGTGTTATATACTTAACAATGGCAAGTCATATTTGACTAAGTTTGCTGCCAAATCCCAGGATGGGATATTTGTTGGGTACAACACAAATAGTAAGGCCTATAGAGTCTTCAACTTGACCACTCAAGTTGTTGAAGAATCTGTGCATGTTGTGTTTGATGAAACAAGATTAATCAACTGTGAGTTGTCTTGTAGATCAAATGACTCAACAGGTATAAGCAAAGTATGGACAAGCTTTCCATTACTGAAGTATCAAAGGAAGATAGGGCATTGGAAAATGAAGGCTTCAGTCCAGGGGGAGAACAAGACACTATAGAAGCTGATGAAAATCAAGAGAATCAGTTAAATGAAGGAGCTGGAGATGTTCAACCAGAAGGAAATCTTCCTCCAGCTACAAGACATTTAAGAGATCATCCAGCTGATCAGATAATAGGTGATCCAAGACAAGGGGTGCAAACTAGAAGCAGAAATCAAAACACAGTTCTACATTCAAGTTTCCTGTCACAATTGGAGCCTAAGAAGTTTGAAGAAGCTATCCAAGACCAGCACTGGATTGATGCTATGCAAGAGGAGCTGAATCAATTCAGAAGGTGCAATGTCTGGGAGCTTGTTCCTAAAACAAGAGCCACAACATAATTGGCACAAAATGGATCTATAGGAACAAGCTAGATGAAAGTGGAATAATAGTAAAGAATAAAGCAAGATTGGTTGCAAAAGGATACAGGCAGGAAGAAGGGATTGACTTTGATCAAAACCTTTGCTCCAGTAGCAAGGCTGGAGGCAATCAAAATATTCCTTGCCTATGCAGCCTATCAAGACTTCAAAGTATACCAGATGGATGTGAAGTCAGCATTTCTGAATGGTGATCTTAAAGAAGAAGTATATGTAGAGCAGCAGCCATCAGGTTTTGTAGATCCTCTTAAACCTGATTTTGTTTATAAGCTTAGGAAAGCTTTGTATGGGTTAAAGCAAGCCCCAAGGGCTTGGTATGAAACCATGTCTACTTTCCTTATTGAGAATAAATTCTCAAGAGGAAAAATTGACAAAACTCTATTCCTTAGGGAATCCAAAGGCAAGATCATCTTAGTTCAGATCTATGTTGATGACATAATCTTTGGATCTACTGAAAACAACCTTTGTAAAAAGTTTGCCAAACTTATGCAAGGGAAGTTTGAGATGAGCAGTATGGGGGAACTGAAATTCTTCTTGGGACTCCAAGTAAGACAGACTGATGATGGCTTGTCCATATCCCAGTCTAAGTTCACCAAAGAATTGATTAAGAAATATGGTATGGAGTCATCCTCCACCATGAGAACTCCTATGGGAACAAGTATGCCTATATGCAAAGATGATGCAGGTAAACCTGTTGATGAGACTTTGTATAGAGGAATAGTTGGCTCACTACTATATCTCACTGCTAGTAGACCAGATATTATGTATGCTACATGTGTCTGTGCTAGGTACCAAGCCTGCCCTAAAGAATCTCATTATACTGCAGTCAAAAGGATTCTGAGATATCTTAAGGGCACACCTAATCTAGGTCTTTGGTACCCTAGGAATAGAGATTTTCAACTAACAGGCTATTCAGATGCAGATTTTGCAGGATGTAGAGAGGATAGAAAGAGTACTACAGGTACTTGTCAATTCCTGGGAGGAAGATTAATATCATGGAGTAGTAAGAAGCAGACTAGTGTGGCAATTTCCACAGCTGAGTCAGAGTATGTTGCTGCTGGAAGCTGCTGTGCACAGCTATTATGGATGCAGCATCAGCTAAAGGATTATGGTATTCAAGTAAGTAGAACACCTCTTTTGTGTGATTCTAAGAGTGCAATTTCTATTGCTAATAATCCTGTTTCTCATAGTAAACTAAGCATATAGAAATAAAATACCATTTTCTTAGAGAACATGTAGAAAAAAGAAGACATCTCATTGGAATTTGTGAAAACAGATTATCAAATAGCAGATGTGTTTACTAAGCCCCTAGATGAGACAAAATTCAATAAATTCAAAATTGAATTAGGTATGTTAACCATTGATTAGTGTAATCACAAAATCATCAACAATAAAGTTGAAGTGGTAACAAGACATTCAAGTGATATTAAGACACATTGAAGTAGTATAAAGTACTTTGTTGTACTTATAAGTTGTGATGAACAAACAGAAATTGGCTAAGTAAGATGGTGTCGACACATTCAGTAATTATGTGTCGACTCAGGGTAGTAATGTCACAAGTCAGAGATATTGTGTCGACACAGAAAATATGTGTCGACACTTAAGAATCTTATTGTCGACTTATCCAGGAATGTAGTGTCGACTTCACCAGGATAGTGGTGTCGACACTACAGATTTTGTGTCGACACTTATACTAAGAGTCGACACAGAATTTCTGATGCTCTACTATATATCCCTAGTGTCGACATAACCGCAAATTGGTGTCGACACATAGTAGACGAACTTGTAGTCGAGACAATAGAAGTTGTGTCGACACAATCCATCTGTGTCGACACTTATAGTCTATTTTTTGGCGACTTTTGATCTTCTTTAAACAGAAGGTATAAATAGGTCAAAAACTCATTCTGTCGACACGCTACAAGGTTTTCGAAACCCTGTGTCGACATTCTCTCTCTCTCTCTCTTTTCTCATCTTTCAAGCTTTCTCGACTGATCAATGTCAGAATTAGATAGAAAAGTTATTCTGTGAAGTCAGGTGGACATGATAGGATTCTCCTGCCTATATGTTCTGCCTAATGACCAGGATTGTCTTTACAATTTCAACGGATTGGTCATCTGTAATTTTTGAAAAGATTAAGGAAGGGATCAAGAAGCCAAATCTGGCTAGGATAATGAGTATATATCTAAGTAAGGAGATTCCTGAGGTTATGCAACAACAACCTGGAACTAAAATTAATCACATGAGAAGGATGGACATGAGATTGTTCTCCAGATGGGATAGGGTGCTGACCAAAGAGATGCCTGAAGTGGAAAGGCAGGATTCCCCTGAGAAATCCCCAGGTCATGCTACCAGTACTGGGCATCCACAGGAAGAGCAAGAAAGACTGGAGGTTGAAGATCAGCCTGCATCTATACAAGTTCAGGATGCCACAATACCTGCAGTTCAAGAAGAAGAAGTAAGTATACCAGCTCAGCAAGTTTATTCACCTACACAAACTGTATCTACTCATGATCAGGTACAAGTGCAGGGGGAGCTGGTGTATTTTCCTACAACGAGATTTCTAATATTTCTATTTCTGCACAGGTCCAGGGGGAGCAAGTGCTAGAAGATGCTCCAATTCATCAATCTCCAAATTTGAATACTGCAAATGAACAAGCCCAGAAGGAATATACTCTGGAGGAGTTATTCCCAAATGATGAATAATTACTGATAGTCTGGAAGTGGAGCAAGAAATTGAGGGGGAGCCAGTGCATGTTGAGGCTGTACAACATGGCACTGAAGCAGCTGTTTCTCCTCCTCCCAAAGAAAGAGTTCAAATTGATAGCACTTCTGATTCAGAGACTGAAGAAGCCAGGGTGGCTAAAAGAGAAAACTTATGGTCTTTCAGAGAAGGAGAAAGAGCTATAAGCAGGCTCTACAGTCTACAACACATCACACTCCTTCTGACTTTGATTATAACAAGTTCTTGGTAGATTTGCAAGTGAAATTGGATGAACATAGGGTAGCCATTGAAAAATATGTTGATGAGAACAACAAGTCTCTGCAGTTTGACTTAGCTCAAGATATAAAATCAATTAGGTTTGAGGTCAATATGCATAAGAAGGAATGACAGATTGCTTCCATAAGGGGGGTAATGCTGTGGTATATCTGGCAAAACAACAACAGACTATCATCCCTAAGGTAGATGACATTGCTTTAAAGCAAAGCTATGTCTTGGAAAATCAGTTAAGAATGAATGATAATTTAACTGAATCTCATCATGAGATAATAGAGGAATTGAAAAAGATTGTTCCAGGCCTGCCTACAGATAGAACAAAAGAAATGGAAGAATTTGATAAGAACTTTCAAGCTGCTATTGCTTCTGTTAAGATTGCAATCACTACCTCTCAAAAAGAAATATCTGACAAGCTTCAAAAGTTAAAACCATTTTTTAAAGAGGGTGTGAATTATCTGGATGGCCAAATCAGATTTCAAAAGGAAGATCTAAGAGATCATGTTTCTAGAGAAGCCATAAAGGGGGAGAGGATGCTAGTTCATGCAGGCTCAGAGCACACCAAATGGGTGACCAATAGTATTCGAGCCACATTGGGATATCCCCCCATTGTGTGATGATGCTATGGTGGCTGAGTCAGGAATACAAACAAGTCTACTTGAAGGCAATCAACCTGAGGTTGCCCAAGTCATTTACCCCCCTCCAGATTATGATATGATTGATCAGCAGGTTCAAGGGATGTATAGTCCTCCAAAGGAGGTTACTAATATTGTTATTGGGAAGATTGATAAGCCTGAGGCTACTTTGAAAGACCAGCAAGATGCTCTTCTATCTAAGAAAAGGTTTAGAGAGCAGGCTGAACTTAAGCCAGACTTTGAGCAGTGGAGTCCTACTTCCAGAAATATAATACTCACTGCATGGAAGGCTGTCAAAGACCAAGTGCAGGGAAAGAGGCAAGTGGTACAATGAGATGGAATGGCAGAAGTATGAAGCCAGGCAAGAGGCCATTGTACAGTTTAGAAGAAAGCCAAGCTGGGTAGGCTGCCTACAGATGCTCAGGAGCCAAGCAAATATTTCCCAAAGCCCTTTCATTATTTTGAAAGGCAAAGGCTCAAGGAAGAAGCAAAGAAGAAGGCTGATCTAAAAGGCAAGAAGCCAGCTGAAGATTCTGAAGCTCCTGTGAAGGCTCAAGTTCTATCTGGCAAAGGGATTGTCATTAAAGAGCCTGATCAGTCTTATTTTTTAGTTCTTTCAAAGTATTTTGTAATGTTTTGATTAAATCATTAAATGTAATTCTCTGTATTCAAACATTATCAAGTTATAAACAAAATGTTGTTTGGCATCATATAATGTTCATTCTGTGATGGATTGTTTTTATGTTTTGTTTATATTAAGAATTCCTGTTATGTCATATATCATCATTTTATACTTTTTATAAATGGTGTATATCATTGGCTATAGGGTTATGACTTCTCCAAATAGGGGGAGATTGTTGGGTACATTGGAAAATGTGTACCTGATTTGAAGAAGCCCAACTTAGCTCAATGATATACATCAAGGTGTATTTGATGTTGTTTTGAGTTGACATGTGCAGGTGAAGAAGTATTAAAGAATGCAGAAAAATATTCTAAGTCCACATGTCGACACATGAAGAAATTGTGTCGACACTTCAGAATATTTGTGTCGACACTTCAGAATATTTGTGTCGACACTTCAGAATATCAGTGTCGACACAGAGAATGATAGTCGACCACATTTATGTCGACACTGGGAAGTAGTGTCGACACATAAAGAAAATCGTCGACCTCAGCACTGGGAAGCAGTGTCGACACCGTGAAAGATAGTCGACCAGAGAAGGTTAGTCGACACCCGTGAAAGATAGTCGACCAGAGAAGGTTAGTCGACACCGTAAAAGATAGTCGACTAGTGAAAGATAGTCGACCAGAGAAAGATAGTCGACTCACAGAAGAAGATAGTCTACCAAACTGTGTCAACACTGGGTGGATGTGTCGACACCAGAAGACTGTGTCGACACATATTGGCAGAAGTCGACTATGCTTGTGTCAACACCAGAAGACTGAGTCGACACATTTTGGCAGGATTGAAGATTGCTGTGTCGACACCTGAAGGCTGAGTCGACACATGCTGAGTTCTGAATCTACAACAACTGTATCAACACACAGAACTTGTGTTGACACACTGCAGAGTCTAGACCAAGTTATTTTCTGAAGAAGCTGTGTCGACTTGAAGGCAACTTAGTCGACATCATCAAAGACTATGTCGACACCAAAGTCACTTGTGTCGACACAGATAGACAGATTGGTCTCGACACTTTCTAACTGACTGTCTCGACATTTTGCTGTCCAAGGCTAAGGTACAAGAACTGTTTGAAGACTTGACAGCTGTGGGTTGCCACCGTTTAACTGAAGCTGTCAGACCTGTCAGAAAACAGTTAGAAACCGGATCAGCCGGTTACCATGAAGAAAGTCTATAAATAGACACATTCAGAAGGAATTAAAAAGCAGCTAAGCTAAGAAAAATAATAGAAGAACTAAGAAGAGAGAAACAGAAGGATTACGATCCTGTTGAAGTTTCAATTCAAGAAAGTGAAAAAGAAGATCTTCATCAGAAGGTCTAAGAAGAAGAAGTCTGAAGTATCAGAAAAGGTGTTGGATAGAGGGAGATCCAGTCATCTTGAAGAAGAAGAAGGAAGCCATCAGTGGTTTCTCAAGAAGCTGTTTGGAAATCAACTCAGCTAAGTTCAGATTCAAGAAGCTTTGAAGAAAGCTCAGATTCAGTTGATTTCATCAGCTGATCAAGAAGTGTCTTGTCCTCTTCTCTCTTAACAAAGGCAAGACATCAAAATACCTTTTTCTAAATTTCTGTAGGATCTGTTTACACAGATCTGAGTTGTAAGCCTGTGTTATAAAGGCTGAGTGTAGGAGAGGTGATCTCTGAGTGGTAGGGCTATTTGTCTGAGTGTAGGAGAAAGTTATTCTCTGAGTGGTAGGCCTTGAGGCAAGGCTGAGGTAGGGCTGTTGAGCCTGAGTTGTAGGAACCTATCCTGTTTCTGAGCTGTAGGATCTGAGGATCTGAGTATAGTGGAAGTTTGGCCGAATCTAGCATATTGCTAGATAGGTGAAGGGGGAAAGTGGATGTACCCAGACCTTGGGGAACCACTATAAAACATTGTGCAATCTGTGATGCTTAGTTGTCTGTGAATGCTGTGCTAGATGTTTTAAATTGTAATTGAATTCTGCCTAGATTTATAGACAATAAATTAGAACCTATTCACCCCCTCTAGGTGTTTAGGTTGTCTTGAAAGTAAAACTATCAATCCCCTACCCCTTCCCCCCATGGCTCCTAGGTACCGAGCGGAGAGGAAGAAAGGGAAGGAGATGAAGGTGGATAATAAATCAAAAGCAGGTGACAATAGACCTATGCTAGCAATTCTATTATAAATAATGATAATAATAGAAAGTAGAAAATGTAACCTTAACTTAGGTGCAGAAGCACCTAGGCCAAGGGATCTTCTGCAAGGCTCCCATCGTATAAAGTGTCCCATACCACTTATACATTGGGGTTTCGGTTATCAAACAACAGCATATATATATTGAATTTGTAACACCCCAAAAATCTCAAAACTTGATTTGATGTGCAGGCTGCTTGACACGGCCTGGGACACGGGCGTGTCCCAGGGCGTGTCAGGGGTACACGGCCTGGGACACGGGCATGTCCCAAGGCGTGTCACTCAATAAATAGCCGGTTTGAGTCAGAAATGTACACGGCCGGAACCAAGCCTTGAACACGGCCATGTCAGATTTGACACGGGCGTGTCCGAGGGCGTGTGCCTACCCGTGTACTGCTCTGACTGGTTTTAGAGCTCGTTGAGTACCGTGTAACAGGGGTGACACGGGCGTGCATGTCACATGACTGACACGGCGTGTTAGGTTCGACACGGGCGTGTCGATGCCCGTGTTCTGGTAGTTTTCAGTCGGTACGTGTGCCGCTTAAGGGTACACGGCCTGTGAAACGGCGTGTCACAGGCCGTGTCGGCCAAAAAGTATAGTTTTCAGGCAGATCGTGGCCATTCATTTTTCCTTAAAGAAGATCCTGTGGCTGGGGCTCATTCCTGGTCTGATAAGGCCGGGGAAGGAGAAGGCTAAGCTCATTTTGAGTTTCATATTCTCTTTCTAAATCTAAGAGAGAGGTGAGAGCAAGGTGAGAAAGAAGAAGTGAATCCGGCTGCCGGTGGTGCTACGGTGGTCCAAATCGCGAGCCGAGTTCGGATTTGCGAAGGCAATGCTGCTGCGAAGGCTTTCATCCGTCTCAATTTCTCTCCATGGCTCCGAAGCGAGTTCCTAGGGTAACGATTTCCTTCTTGGACATATGAAGTCCTTAATTCCTGCATTGCATAGGGAAAACCTTCCCCGCGAGTGTCCGGTGGGTTGTGGCATCCCTTGGGGTAGATATGTGAAGTCCCCTTGTTAGAGTCTGGAATTGGAGTACGGATCTAGACATGCTGTGTGAAGCCCATCTGGACATATTGGTCTGGATTGGTGATGCTGTTTGCATATCGGAGAAGACTCCGTGATTATTGCTTGTATGTATGATGGATAAAGTACTGGAGGAAGTCCAGGAAATTGTGAGAGTTGGGTGCCGTGAGTTGCCACTTTGTGTGCGGTTTAGCGTTGGGCTGCAACTGTATGAAAGGGCTTCGTGCCGAACAGGCAAGGTGAAACTGACCCGTGCCTTTAAATGTGGCCTCAGGTACGATGTACTTGGTTGGGCAAGGCAATTTGAGCAACGGGGGGGGGGGGGGTGGCTGATCTGTACCTGCGTTATGTAGGCTGGACATGAGAGCGCCAAGGCATTGGGCTTTCGTCAGCGGCATAATGAGAGTCCTGGGCCTGCGTGCCGGACTAAATCTCAATGGTGAGATCTGGTGTTTCCGGTACACCCGAGAGTGCCATGAGTGCACGGGACGTTGGGCCGTCGTGCCGGCGTTTGTGATATGTGACTGTACGGTCGTGCATGTCTTGCTTGAATTGCTATATATCATATTGGACGATTGCTATGCAGGGATGGAATTCCGCTGCCCCGTGCCAGGGGCAGGGTCGTTAAAAGTGGTCAGTGAATGCTGACCGTGCCCTGTTTGCCCCGCTTGTTGATTGGTTCGTACAGGTACGAGGTGCTGGTCCGAGCGGGACTTAGCGGTTGAAGCCAAGCTGCGTCTGTGCCCTCGAAGGCATTGTTTGTTTCTTTTGTTCATGTGTGGCGGCCTGCGTGCCGATGTCTGTAATCCACACTCTTGTTCAGAGAACTTGTTGTAAGGCCTTAAGGCCAGACTCTTTGATGTTTTATGTACATTCCTATGTTATAGTGGACAGTGTTTTTTCTTTATCTTGAGTTCAATGATTCAACCGTGAAACTTCCGCTAGAATGCTCTGTGTTAGGATGCGTTGATTATGATATTAGTTCGTAGCGTCTCCGCCTGTTTGTGGAATATGGTGTGGGCCCCGGCCGGACCCTCTATTATATACTTCTTGACGGGTAGAGGTGTTACAATTTGGTATCAGCTTGTTGGTCGATCTCTTCCGAATTCGCGGACGAATTCTTTTGAGGGGTTGCGATCACGTGTCAGTGCTGGCTGTCGTTATAACACTTAACTTGAACTCAAGATTGTCCACTTAGGAATGCAAATACACTTGTTTGTTGAACTTGTGTATTCTTTTGTATGGTTGCCGGTTTTCATTGGTCGTTAACCTGTGTATTTTACACATATAGGTGACCAGAAGTGTTGCGGGTCAAACCGAACCACAATGTTCTGTTGAGAGTTCGGCACCAGCTGAGGTGCCCACAACTCCTCCATCCGCTGAAACAGTCCGTCTCATCACGGAAACGGTACTTGCTGTGATGAATGCTCAGCAAGCTGGGCAGGCACGTCCTGTAGTGGTGCCAACGCAAGCTGGGGTACGGCAAGAACCGGTAGAAGCCGAAGTTGATCCGCGGGTAGCAGATCAACAATGGAAGCAATTCTTGAGCTTCAACCCTCCGCAGTTTCATGGGGCGGGTACACCGGCCCATGCAGAGGATTGGCTTGCAAGGATCAAGAGGATTATGAGAGCTATCAAGGTTGAGGAGGAACAGAAAGTCATGTTAGCCACTTTCCTACTGGAAGGAGAGGCGCGATTGTGGTGGGATGAGATTGAAATGCATCACTTGACCGGCAGGCAATTGGCAGAGATTACAATGGAAGAATTTTCTCGATTGTTCTTAGCACAACATCTACCGATGCAGCAAAGGATATCGATGGAAATGGAATTTCAACGGTTAGCACAGGGAGATCGAAGTGTGGATGACTACCTGCATGAGTTCACCCGTTTGGGAAGATATGCGGGCACGATCTTCGCCGAAGAAGAGCGTAAGACTAGTCGGTTTTATGCGGGACTGTGAGATGAGCTGCGGTATTTGCTCTCGAGTTCTGTGAGTCATGGATTCCAAGCCTTACTCTGTACGGCTCGTTCTTTGGAGACGGACATGAAACGGGGGCAAGCAAAGGGAAACTTGGCTGTTGCGAAGCCATAGTTTAAGCCGCCGCGTCCGGAAAAGTTTGGCTACCGAAAGAGATGGAATAAGAAGTCTAAGTCTTCTGGACAAGCTCCTTCTGCGACTGTGACAGATACATCTGGGTATGGATCTCGTGCTTGTTATACGTGCGGAAAGGTTGGACACTTCGCACGTGAATGTCGATCTGGTCCTCCAAAGGGTGATAAGAAGACGGGAGAGTCTTATGCGGAGAAGGGGAAGGCTGTGGTGGAGTCTTCTGCCTCACACACGCAGCCCAGGGTCTTCAACCTTGGACAACAGGAGGCCATTAAGCAGGCGGATGTCGTCACAGGTGCGCGTAGGTTTTAATGTTCTTATTTTTTGATGTGCTGTGCTTGTTTTAATTGTAATGTTATAGGGTTTGTCCTTATACGAGAGTATCCGGCGCGAGCACTGTTTGACACAGGTGCTTCACATTCGTTTCTGTCTGAGGAATTTGTCTTTCGTGTCGGGGTTCCTATCCGGACCACGATAGACAGTGTAAAGGTGTTGTTGCCTAACAGATATTTGATGTGCGCGGATCGATCTTGTGGTCTTGAGGTCAAGATAGGAAGTCGGGAGTTCAAGGTGGAAACATTAGTATTGCCGATCAAAGAGTTTGATATAATCTTTGGTATGGACTGGCTTTCAGAGCAGCGTGCCTGTATTGATTGCACTTCAAAAGAGGTCACACTTGGGCAAAATACCGAACAAGAGACCAAGTTCATTAGTATGCAAGGGATGAGTGGGATGTTGTTATCCGCTCTCCAAGTTGTTAAGGCAGTTCGGAAGGGTGTAGAGTTGTTCTTCACACTCATAGAGGCGGTGGCGCCGAAGGCCAGTGTGAGTGAAGTGCCGATTATGTCGGAATATGCTGATGTGTTTCCAAAGGACCTTCCGGGGTTACCTCCCCAAAGGGAAATCGACTTCGCTATCGAGCTGGTGCCGGGTGCGAAACTTGTGGCCCGTTCGCCGTATCGGGTAGCGCCAAAAGAAATGGCCGAACTGAAAGTTCAGTTGCAAGAATTGTTGGAGCAGGGATACATACGCCCAAGTATGTCACCTTGGAGCGCGCCTGTTCTTTTTGTGAAAAAGAAAGACGGTGGTTTGCGACTATGTATTGATTATCGCGAACTGAACAAGCTGACGGAGAAAAAACAAGTATCCAATTCCACGGATCGATGACTTGTTCGATCAGCTAGCAGGCTCAACCGTCTATTCGAAGTTGGATTTGAAGTCCGGGTATTACCAGTTGCGGATTAGGGAAGGTGACATTCCAAGACAGCGTTTGACACACGCTATGGTCATTATGAGTTCCCAGTGATGCCGTTCGGCTTATGTAATGCGCCTTCGGTCTTCATGGATCTCATGCATCGAACATTCCGCGAATACCTGAATCTATTTGTGATTGTGTTTATTGATGATATCCTTGTATATTCACAATCGGAGGAAGATCATACAAACCACTTGCAGTTGGTATTGCATACCTTGCGAAGGAATAAGCTGTATGCCAAGTTCTCTAAGTGTGAGTTCTGGCTCTTGTCGGGGGCTTTTCTAGGCCATGTGGTAAGTGGAGAGGGCATAGCAATGGATCCGGCTAAGATAAGTGCCATTCGTGATTGGCCAGTGTTGTCTTCAGTGGCCGAGGTCAGGAGTTCCCTTGGACTGGCGGGCTACTATAGACGGTTTGTGGAGAACTTCTCCCGGATTGCTTTGCCTCTGACTACGTTGACGAGAAAAGATCAGAAGTTCGTTTGGACACCGGAGTGCACACGAGCTTTTGAGGAGCTGAAGAGTCGTTTGACCACGGCGCCTGTTTTGACGTTGCCATGTGGTACAGATGGGTTTGAGATATACAGTGATGCGTTAGGAAGCGGCTTAGGCTGCGTTCTCCTGCAGTTTGGCAAGGTGATCGCCTATGGCTCACGTCAATTGAAAGTGCATGAGCGTAATTACCCTGTCCATGACTTGGAGTTGGCAGCGGTGATCTTTTCGCTAAAGTTGTGGCGGCATTATCTTTATGGCGTGAAGGTGGATATTTATACAGATCATAAAAGCTTAAAGTATCTGCTCGATCAAAAGGAGTTGAATATGCGACAAAGGAGGTGGATGGAATTCCTTGGGGATTATACCTTTGACATTCACTATGTTCCCGGAAAGGGAAAGTGGTCGTTGATGCCTTGAGTCGTCGGACTCCGGTGCGCGCAAATTGGTTGCGGATACATGATGAGCGGTTAATCCAGGAGTTGGAAGCTTTGGAGATATCTTGTGTGGAAAGAGATTCTTCGACTGTTGCATGCGTGAACTGGTTGGAGGTTCAATATGACCTTGCTGACAGGATTCGGTGGGCAACGGAGTTGGATGAAAGTCTCCAACGCTATGCAAAAGAGGGGTCTGGTGATCAATTCTCCTGGGATGACGGTTTATTACGGAAAGATGGCCGATTGTGCGTCCCTAGTGCGGGTAAATTGCGAGAAGGATTACTATATGAAGCACACTTTACAAAGTACTCAATTCACCCTGGGAGCACAAAAATGTACAAGGACATGAAGAAACTGTTCTGGTGGCCTGGTTTAAAGAAGGACATCGCCGCGTATGTGGCTAAATGTCGTACTTGTGCTTTGGTAAAGGCAGAATGTCAACGGTCGAGTGGTTTCCTGAAGTCATTGCCGGTTCCGCAATGGAAGTTTGAGGATATTTCTATGGATTTCGTGCACGGATTGCCGAGATCTCATCGTGGCCATGACTCAATCTGGGTGATTGTGGACCGGTTGACAAAGGTGGCTCACTTTCTACTGAACAAGCGGGACGATTCAGTGGAAACGTTGGCAAAGCTCTATGTGGAGCAGGTTATTCGATTGCACAGTGTTCCCCAGAGCATCGTAAGTGACCGAGATGGGCGCTTTACCTCGAAGGATTGGAGATTAATTCATCAGATGTTGGGCACGAAGTTAGCATTCAGTACGGCCTTTCATCCGCAAATGGATGGCCAAACTGAACGAAACAACAGAACGATGGAGGATATGCTCCGTATGTGCGCCCTGGACTTCGGTAAGAATTGGGAAGAGCATCTTGTTATGGTGGAGTTTGCCTATAATAATAGCCATCAAGCGAGTATAGGCATGGCCCCATTTGAAGCGCTGTATGGTCGTAAGTGTCGTACACCGCTAGCTTGGGCAGAAACTGGCGAGACCAAACTTTTAGGCAAAAAGGAAGTCGAGGAGGATACCTCAACAATACGCTCTATTCGAGAGAGGCTCCTAATAGACCAGGATCGGCAAGCCAAGTATTAGAATGCTAAGCACCGGAACGTGGAGTTCGCGGTGGGTGACTGGGTCTATTTAAAGATTAAGCCCTTCAAAGGCGTATCTCGGATTCGGCGGTTGAAAAAGCTAAGTCTGCGATATCTTGGTCCGTTTGAAGTGGTGGAGCGAGTTGGCGAAGCTGCCTATCGGCTAGCTCTTTCATCGGAATTGAGTGGATTGCATGATGTGTTTCACATCTCGGTGCTACGCAAAGCAGTCAAGGATCCAGCTCAAGTAATTGACAATGATCGAGTGCCGGTTGAGTATGGGCTAATGACAAAGGTGAAGCCTATACGGATCAAGGATCGAGCCGAGAAACAATTGCGGAACAAAGTGATCAGGATGGTCAAAGTCCGATGGGACAATTATGGCCGAGAAGAGCTAACATGGGAGCGCGAGCAGACCATACGAGCCGAGTTTCCCGAGTTATTTTCGTAACTTGTTCGCTCGTTGTATATGTAATAGAAATAGATAAATGTTTTGTTATTTTCGCCCTACTGTCTTCAAATTTCGGGACAAAATTTTATTAAGGAGGGGAGGATTGTAACACCCCAAAAATCTCAAAACTAGATTTGAGGTGCAGGCTGCTTGACACGGCCTGGGACACGAGCGTGTCCCAGGGCGTGTCAGGGGTACACGGCCTGGGACACAGGCGTGTCCCAGGGCGTGTCACTCAATAAATAGCCGGTTTGAGTCAGAAATGTACACGACCCGGAACCAAGCCTTGAACACGGCCGTGTCAGATTTGACACGGGCGTATCCGAGGGCGTGTGCCTACCCGTGTACTGCTCTGACTGGTTTTAGAGCTCGTTGAGTACCGTGTAACAGGGGTGACACGGGCGTGTCACATGACTGACACGGGCGTGTCAGGTTCAACACGGGCGTGTCGATGCCCGTGTTCTGGTAGTTTTCAGTCGGTACGTGTGCCGCTTAAGGGTACACGGCCTGTGACACGGGCGTGTCACAAGCCGTGTCGGCCAAAAAGTATAGTTTTCAGGCAGATCGTGGCCGTTCATTTTTCCTTAAAGAAGATCCTGTGGCTGGGGCTCATTCCTGGTCTGATAAGGTTGGGGAAGGAGAAGGCTAAGCTCATTTTGAGTTTCATATTCTCTTTCTAAATCTAAGAGAGAGGTGAGAGCAAGGTGAGGAAGAAGAAGTGGAATCCGGCTGCCGGTGGTGCTACCGTGGTCCAAATCGCGAGCCGAGTTCGGATTTGCGAAGGCAACACTACTGCGAAGGCTTTCATCCATCTCCATTTCTCTCCATGGCTCCGAAGCGAGTTCCTAGGGTAACTATTTCCTTCTTGGACATGTGAAGTCCTTAATTCCTGCATTTCATAGGGAAAACCCTTCCCCGCGAGTGTGCGGTGGGTTGTGGCGTCCCTTGGGGTAGATATGTGAAGTCCCCCTTGTTAGAGTCCGGAATTGGAGTACGGATCTAGGCATGCTGTGTGAAGCCCATCTGGACATATTGGTCTGGATTGGTGATGCTGTTTGCATATCGGAGAAGACTCCGTGATTATTGCTTGTATGCATGATGGATAAAGTATTGGAGGAAGTCCAGGAAATTGTGAGAGTTGGGTGCAACTCTTGTGGCCGTGAGTTGCCACTTTGTGTGCGGTTGAGCATTGGGCTGCAACTGTATGAAAAGGCTTCGTGCCGAACAGGCAAGGTGAAACCGACCCGCGCCTTTAAATGTGGCCTCAGGTACGATGTACTTGGTTGGGCAAGGCGATTTGAGCAACGGGGGGTGGCTGATCTGTACCTGCATTATGTAGGCTGGACATGAGAGCGTCAAGGCATTGGGCTTTCGTCAGCGGCATAATGAGAGTCTTGGGCCTGCGTGCCGGACTAAATTCTCAATGGTGAGATCCGGTGTTTCCGGTGCACCCGAGAGTGCCATGAGTGCACGAGACGTCGGGCCGTCATGCCAACGTTTGTGATATGTGACTGTGCGGTCGTGCACGTCTTGCTTGAATTGCTATATATCATATTGGACGATTGCTATGCAGGGATGGAATTCCGCTGCCCCGTACCAGAGGCAGGGTCGTTATAATTGGTTAGCTGAATGCTGACCGTTGCCCTGTTTGCCACCTCTTGGTGGATTGGTTCATACAGGTACTAGAGGTGCTGGTCCGAGCGGGACTTAGCGGGTTGAAGCCCAAGCTACGTTGCTGCCCTCGAAGGCATTGTTTTGTTTCTTTTGTTCATGTGTGGCCGGCCTGCGTGCCGATGTCTGTAATCCACACTCTTATTCAGAGAACATGTTGTAAGGCCTTAAGGCCAGACTCTTTTGATGTTTATGTACATTCCTATGTTATAGTGGACAGTGTTCTTTATCTTGAGTTCAAAGATTCAACCGTGAAACTTCCGCTAGAATGCTCTGTGTTAGGATGCATTGATTATGATATTAGTTCGTAGCGTCTTCGCCTGTTTGTGGAATATGGTGTGGGGCCCCGGCCGGACCCTCTATTATATTCTTCTTGATGGGTAGAGGTGTTACAGAATTTAACCTTAATTTATAAACTTGCCCACACAAGCTTAGACCAAGGCGTCGTTTTGTAAGGCCTATTGTATAAGCATCCCATTCCACTTATACATTAGGTGTCAGGGGTTAAATGAATCGATTATGCCATGACATACTAGTGGGTATGATGAATCATGCAAGTGCAACACACACACTCGACTCTTTGTACACAGACCTTTAGTTCCCCCTTTCAGAGCCGTTACCTCCCAGGATACCTCCGTAGTGGCAGACGGAAGCGGTGGGTTGGGCCTCGCCCACATCTAAACCAGTAAAGCACTACCGGTTTGACCTATCGTACGCCTCAATGCTTGGTGCACAAAGAGGACTCCTGCGTACTCTTGTCGGCTGGCGCACCGGACTTCTATTGGCGAAGTGCTAACCACACTTGCCGAGTCAGCGTATTGGTGTTGGTGCATCGACCCTCCAATACCGAAGACCCACCACCTTAATTTTTCTTTCCTAATTATGCACATAAAATAATTATCGTATCAAACCAATCGAGCCGAAGCTCCCCGGACCATCCTGTTCGTCTCTTAACCAACCGAGCCGAAGCTCCCCGGACCATTCTTTCCGTCTCTTAACTAACCGAGCCGAAGCTCCCAACTATCTTCCTGTGCTAACAGTGTTTGTGAAACGTGCAACCCTAATTACTAAGTTACTCTTATCAGTTTGTTAATCTAGTTTACGTTAACCCAGGACTGCCCCCGGTATTCCCTGTAAAGGGATCTCAAAGGGAACTAGGAACTATGATGGTAGCTGAAGCCTATCGTTACCTTTCGCAAGACGCTTATTGTTATTGGTTGATTCCCTTACCCATTACCTTCTCATATTACGATAGACTAACCTAGTGTGATTTTTTACCTTCCTCTCTTCGGGGAAGACGATCTTCCGTCGAACCCGAGCACCTCTAAACTCTAGCCAAACCACTTCTCCGTACTCTTCATATCATTCTATTGCGAAATCATCCACATTTATCCACCCAGCCAAAATGACTAACTCCAACAACTATCCCAGATCATGTCCTATTGCAATTTAACAATTTGCTATATGCAGACCAACCTAGACTATATGTCGAACCGAATAGGAGATAATCTAGATACTCATCCAAATGCCCTAAATTATTTACTGGAGACTTATCATGACACAAATAGACTAAATCCAGAAAATTGTAATTTTCCTAATTTAACTGGCATTTAATTAATTTTCCTTAAAACTTCTAACGGCTACCAATTGAACATGAAGTGCACTTTTCAGGTATGTATAAAGCTTCATAAAATCATGATAAATTTCTAAACAACAATTTAACAGTAAAGCCAAGATATAAAAATTTTTCCAGTATTTTAGGGACTTTAATTTAATTTTGATAATAAATCCTATCTCCTTCCATTAATGAAGTAAGTGCAGTAGATAATCATCAAAAAATTCTTATTTAATCTTCTAGAGCAGATACTGTCCTAAAAATATCAGTGGCCAAATTTCATAATTCTTCAATGGGGATTTAGTTCTAGAATAAATAATTACCAAAATCTTAAAAAGCTATATTTGTGAAGCAAGTATTGTAAATATTCTCCTACAAATCATGAATAAAATTATACAACTAGATATGGATCTGAAAACATCATTGGCCAGGTTTCATAATTTTACAGTAGGTAATTATCTCTAAATAATTTATTGACCATAATTGCCCTTTTTGGAACTTGTGAAGAAAGTACTAGATATAATCAACTAAAATTTATAACAAGATTCAGACATATTCGTTTAGACCTAAAGCATCTTCTGACCAAGTTTAATCAGATTCAAATGAATAGGGTAATCAAAAAAATTAAAACACCAGTTTGGGCAAATTGATACCTAACAAATAAAGTACTTGAAGTATAATCCATAAAATTCTAATAAAATTACTAAGGGTTTTACCTAGTCTAAAACTTACTCCACCCAAGTTTCACAACTTTTAACTAAGGTTTAGTGGCTATGTTTTCATAATTGAGCTTCTACCCTAAAACTAGGGTTAGGGTTTTGAGGTGTCTACCTATCTCCAAATCCTCTAAGATTTCTACTAGAGAACTTAGGATTCATTACCCTCAACTCTATTGAGTTACAAGGTCACACATGGGCATTTGACCCTATTCCCTTCACAACACTCAAAAACCCTTTCTTAGGGTTTGAGTTTGAACCCTAGGGTAAATCAATCCTAAATCACACCATTTTCCTCAAGAGGGTGTCATTACCATTTCAAGTCAGTGTCCAAAATTTCAGCCTCATGTTGAGGTGATTTGACCACTCAAAACCCCAAGGGTGTGTTTGGACCTAAATAACCCTATAAGGGTCAACCTAGGGTTGGATAAAAGCCTATTTAAAACATCTCCAAATGAGATGAAATTTTTACCAGAGCCTTAACATGCCCTCTAAGACTACCCACCCAAATTTTGGGGGATTTTGAGGTGTTTAAGACACCTAAATAATTTATACACGGGTTATTAAATATTTCCTAAAACTATAGAAAAATATTCTCCAAAAATTCCCATTTTTGGGAAGGCCCTAGATATAGCTAAGGTAGACCCCCTGACCAAATTTCAGCTCATTTGGACAAGGGATGAAAGGTGGGTATCCATTTGAACATCAGGATAGCCCTAGGTATAGGTCCCACCAAAATGAGTGTTGTAGTCAAACCACTTACCAAAATCAAGTTGAAATAAATTTTAGAATGATCTAGACTCGAAGGGCTACAACTTCTTTGACTGGCCATTTTTCCTAAAATGGCCTCTAACTACCTCATTTAATAGCATCAAAAATAGCTTGATAAAAGTTATTAATCACTATATACTATCTAGAGATATATATCAGATTTAATATATGGCACTGTTCATCTTCTCAAAAACCCGAAACCAGTAACCTAAAAAAATGCTTAAAACCTGTAGCTTTGCTTGAGCCACCGCCGGCCATTTGGCCAACTCCCTGGCCAGCCACCGCTACCACTACCTCCGTCGAGGTGGTGGCTATCGGTCAGCGGTGGTTTGGCCGCCGGACGTGGTGGTTTTCGGCGAACCCGACCACCATGAATTTTGGAAAAACCTTGAAAATGCTTACCCGATCCAGCTCTTTTGAGCCCGATGTCTCTCCTAATAATTCCTAAGATCTATCCATAGAAGAAGAGGTAGAGGAGGACCTTATTCGTGGTTTGGAGTCGAGCCGATCGTCGTGATGCCATTTGCGCGGTGGTGACATCGCTGGAATTCCTCAACAATAAGGTAATAAGCTCTAGCTTTATCGGACAAGGGTGAAAACTTTCTCTATAAGTCTAGGGAGACTTTTAAAGGAGAAACAAGGCTGCGTGTGGGGGTATAAGCTGTCAAGCCATTAATGCCTCCTTAAAAGCATGCTTCTGCCATGGTGGAGGGGAGATGAAACGGCTCCAAAACAGCTAAGAGAAGGCTGGAATCTCCTCCTCTCCCCGAGAGGAGTTGAATCCAGCCGTTTCAAGGGGGATTGGATGGAGCCGAGCTTTAAAAGCCATTAATGGCCTTGCAAACCGACGCTCGGCCATGGCTGGAAGGAAGAGGAGATGGCTGCCATGTGGCACAGCCAGTCCATATCACAAAGTAAGGCTTAATTTAAGTCTGAGCTTTGCTCACTCAACGCCATCCAGCCTACTTAAGATGGCATTGAGTACAGTCTTTGCACTCAACATCGTCTAGCTTATGGCGTTGAGTGAGCTCTGCTCACTCAACGCCATCCAGCCTACTTAAGATGGAGTTGAGTGCAGTCTGTACACTCAACTCCATCTATCTTATGGCATTGAGTGAGATCTGCTGACTCAACGCCATCCAGCATACTTAAGATGGCGTTGAGTGCAGTCTGTGCACTCAATGCTGTCTAGCTTATGGCGTTGAGTGAGCTCTACCCACTCAACGCCATCCAGCCTACTTAAGATGGAGCTGAGTGCAGTCTGTGCACTCAATGCCGTCTAGCTTATGGCGTTGAGTGAGATCTGCTCACTTAATGCCATCCAGCCTACTTAAGATGGCGTTGAGTGCTGTCTGTACACTCAACGTCGTCTAGCTTATGGCGTTGAGTGAGCTCTGCTCACTCAACGCCATCCAGCCTACTTAAGATGGCATTGAGTGCAGTCTGTGCACTCAACGCTGTCTAGCTTATGGCGTTGAGTGAACTCTGCTCTGTCAACGCCATCCAGCCTACTTAAGATGGCGTTGAGTGCAGTCTGTGCACTCAACGCCGTCTAACTTATGGCGTTGAGTGAGCTCTGCTTACTCAACGCCATCCAACCTACTTAAGATTGCCTTGAGTGTAGTCTTTGCACTCAACGCCGTCTAGCTTATGGCATTGAGTGAGCTAAGCTCACTCAACGCCATCCAGACTACGACGTTGAGCTAGCTCGTCCCACTCAACGCCATTCCAGACCTAAGCAGACGGCGTTGAGTGTAGTTCGTGCACTATACGCTGTTTAGTTTAAGGCATTGAGTGAGCTAAGCTAACTCAACGCCATCCAGTCTACGACATTGAGTGAGCTCAGCTCACTCAACGCCATCCAGACAACACCAGATGGCGTTGAGTGCTGTCAGTGCACTCAACTCCATTTAACTTATGGCTTTGAGTGCACTCGACGCACTCAACGCCAACCCACCTGTAAGATGGCATTGAGTGTAGTCTGTGCACTCAACGCCATCCTGCTTATGGCATTGAGTGCACTCTACGCACTTAACGCCCGAGTTATTGTCTTATTTTAAGCAAGTTTCTGACCTACTATTTGCAGACCAAGGTGATTTTCACCTTCCTACCTAAGCTCTCTTGGTCTTTCGGGTTTCCAAGGGTTTTGTCATGACCTAGCCATGGCAAAACAACTCCTAGGGGTCTAGACGAAAATGGGATGTTACAAATCCCAATAAACAAAACAAAGATTTCGTCCCCGAAATCAAGGTTAAGCCTACGGGGCTCCTATCAGGGAGAAAGAAACTTATAACATCCCATGAGAATTGAAAGATTTACATCACTATGCCATGTTTTCTATGTGAGGTTTGAAGGTGATAGTCAAATCTAAGACCAATTCACCCAATTGGCAAGGTCTAGACCCCAATAAACAAAAGATTAGCCTCTATTCTTGAAATTTCAGTCCTACTAGTTTAAAATAGGAAAGTAAATTGAACGTCCTGAGAGGTTGTGAGGTATACCTGACTGAACAGCTCCAGATACTTTTGTCGCATCAGGTCCTGCGGTTCCCAGGTATGCTCCTCCTGACCGTGGTTCCTACACAGAACTTTGACTAGCAGAACTTTCTTGCGACGCAAGGTCCGTACTCCTCTGTCATCGATCCGAACAGGCTCCAGGTGAAATGATCGGTCGGAAGCTACCGGCCCATCTATGGTCAAAATCTGCGGCTCCGGGCGCTGTAGAGCCCTCCTAAGTGAAGAAATATGGAACACGTCGTGTAAACCTGCCAGTTATGGGGGCAACTCCAGCCTATAAGCTAGGGGCCCAACCCGCTCCAGGATCCTGTAAGGGCCCATATACCTAGGGCTGAGTTTCTTCTTCCGACCACGCACCCGTGAAAATCCATGCATGGGACGGATCTTCAAAAACACTTGGTCCCCCACCTGAAATTCCACCTGTCGGTATCGGGCATCATAGTACTTAGCCTGTCTGCTCTACGCCTCTAATATCCTGTCCCTTATCAGGCTCACCTGAGCCTCGATGTCTTCGACAAAATCTTATCCCAACACCTTCGGATCCTCATCCTGAATCCATGAAAGCGGAGTCCTACATCTCCTTCCGTACAAAGCTTCATAAGGAGCCATCCTTATGCTGGACTTGTAGCTGTTGTTATAGGAGAACTTGACCAGTGGTAAGAGCTTCTCCCAAGGTTCCATACAGTTCAATATGCATAGCCTCAGGAGGTCCTCCAATGTCCGATTGGTGCGTTCCGTCTGCCCATCCGTCTGGGGATGGAATGCGGTGCTGAAGGTCAATCGCGTGCCTAAGTAAGTCTGAACCGATCTCCACTCCCTGGAAGTGAACCGGCCATCCCTATCCAACACGATCATCCTGGGCACCCCGTGGTATCGAACAAACTGCTCCACAAATCTCCGCACTAGTACTCCCATAGAGTCATCCTTCCTGATCGGAATGAATCTGGCCACCTTCGTCAACCGATCGACGATGACCCAAATTGAGTCATTTCCCGTCCGTGATCGGGGGAGGACATGAATGAAATCCATCGTAATGTCCTCAAATTTCCACTCCGGCACCGGAAGTGGCTGTAGCAATTCCGTGGGGTTGCTGCACTCCGCCTTCACCAGTTAGCATGCCTCGTAATGAGTCACGAAGTATGTAATGTCCTTCTTCCTCCCTGGCCAAAACAACGTCTTATTCAAGTCTGCCGTCATCTTGGTGACCCCCGGGTGTATAGAATATCTACTACAATGCGCTTCTGCCATAATGTCTTCCCAAATCTGACCTCCTGCGGGTATATAGACCCTGCCTCTAAAATATAGCAACCCGTCTCTCAGGGAATAATCCCCTGTCGAACCCTCCTCCAAGGCTCAGAATATCGGCTCTGCCCATACATCTGTCTTCTGTCTGTCCCGGTTGCAGTCCCGAAAGTGATCTATGGCAACAATCGATGCTAGATACTCCATATACAGCTATGGATCATTCTTGGACATTAGGGATATCTGCATATATCTGAAGGACCGGACTAGCTCCATGGACATTAGTTGTGGTCCCTTCTCTGAGGTATCTCCTCTCTGGCTCAAAGCATCTGCCACCACGTTTGCCTTCCCAGGGTGGTAGTGCATAGTGTATTGTTAATTCGATAGGAACTCCACCCAACGTCTCTGTATAATGTTGATTTCCTTCTGTGTATCCATGTATTTCAAGTTCCTGTGATCTGATAAGATGTCATAGTGAACCCCGTAGAGATAGTATCGCCAAATATTCAGAGAAAAAATCACTGCACCCATCTCTAGATCGTGCACTGGATAGTTCTTCTCATGTATCTTCAGCTGCCGGGAGGCGTAGTCTATCACGTGCCCATTCTGCATCAGAACGGAACCCATACCCTGTTAGGAGGCATCCGTGTGCACCTGGAATCCCTCCCTGACGGAAGAGCGAGAATGGGAGTCGAGGTAAGCCGACCTTTCAACTCCACAAATTCCGCCTCGCACTGTGGCGTCCAAACAAAAGGGGATTCCTTCTTCGTCAGGGAAGTAAGAGGGAGCTCAATTCAGGAGAATCCTTCGATGAACTTCCAGTAATATCCGGCAAGTCCCAGGAAGCTCCGTACATCTGTGGCTGTCTTAAACGGTGGCCAGTCCCGCACTGCCTGAATCTTGGCCGGGTCTACTGCCAACCCTGCTCCGCTGATAATATGACCTAAGAAGGCCACCTCCTTTCGCCAAAACTGGCATTTGCTGAACTTTGCAAACAGCTGGTGCTCCCGTAGCCTCTCTAAGGTCAATGTCAAGTGTCGCGCATGATCCTTCTTCGTCCTTGAGTAGACGAGGATGTCAATAAATACTATGATGAAAACATCCAAATACTCTTCGAATACCCGATTCATGAGGCTCGTAAATGCTGAAGGTGTATTTGTGAGCCCGAAGGGCATCACTGTAAACTCGTACAGTGCGTACCTACTGCTAAAGGCGGTCTTCGGAATGTCCTCCTCTCGAATCTGTAGCTGGTAGTACCCTTACCTTAAGTCGAGTTTCGAGAAGAAATGTGCTCCTTCCAGTTTATCAAACAACTCGTCAATCCGTGGCAGCGGGTATGTATTCTGGACCGTCAGTCTATTCAGCGCTCGATAATCAATACACAAGCGAAGACTTCCATCCTTTTTCTTGACAAATAACACCGGGGCTCCCCAAGGTGAAGAGCTTAGCCGGACAAACCCAGCCTCTACTAATTCCTGCAACTGACTTCGGTACTCTTTCAACTCTTTCGGGGCCATCCGGTAAGGGGCCCTAGATGCCGGCTTGGCCCCCGGCACAAGCTGTATCCTGAAGTCATGCTCTCGGTGCGGAGGTAGACCTGGCAGCTTCTCTGGAAAAACATCGACAAAGTCTCGTACTACTGGAATGTCTGTCATAGATTCCTTGACCTCCTCCATCTCAAATAAAACCTGATAAACTTCCTCCCCCTGTAGATGGGCCTTAACGGCCTGAACTGATGATAAGAGAATACGGGAGGCAAGTCTTATACCTTCAATAGTAATAAAAGAGTCCCTGTGTCTCACAGTGATCCTCTTTGCTTGGCAATCAATCTGGGCATGGTTCCAATGCAGCCATACCATGCCCAGGATCAAGTCGTAGTCCATCAACTTCAAAAGCGTCGCCGGAGCCTCAAACGCCTTTCCATCGATTTATACTTTCATGTTGCAGTTGTCTGAGGTAAGGAGTTCAGATCCATCGGGTAGTCGTACCCTCATCACCGTGCCTGTGAATCGCTCTATGCCTTACAATCCTTCTACGAACGTCTCCGACACGAAGGAGTGAGAAGGTCCGGTATCGAAAAGCGTGCGGGCAGGCTTGCCGCTAATGAAGACTATACCTGGGGTGATTCAATGTCTTAGGATTCTATAACGAGTTTTCTTTCTTATTTATTCTATCTAGTGCAGTTTTATAATTTAACCATCAAGAGGGGAATTATATGAAAATAACGAAACATTGCAGCGTACTTGCTATGACCTGCTCTGGATTTCGAGGCTGTGCCAGGTCCAAAGCATATACCTGCTCTCTTCCTTGTCTACGATCCCCACCCTGGTATCCTCGTCCTCGGCCACGACCTTGGCCTCCAAAATACTGCGTTGGCTGGGCAGCCGGTGGTGCTGGTGGGGGTGCCCCCCTCATGGGGCAATTTCTGTGGATGTGACCAACCTGATGGTAGTGGAAGCACTCTGGCGGGGGATATGCCATTCCCCCGGGTCTCTGTCCCTCCCGTGTCTGAAGAGGTGGTGGAGCCACCACCAATGGCTCCCTTGTCTCCTGTCTTGCCTCCTAACGAGGGTTGTCCTCGACCCTTCTCCCGTCCGTGATACGGGCTCGTCTATGATCGTTCCTTGCTCCTCGACCTTGATCCTCCGTTGGCCATTTTCGGCCCCAAGTAGCTTGCCAATCAGCCTCTATCCTTTTAGCCTTCTCTAGTATCCGTGAAATGGGCCCATCAGATACAAACAACAGTGCATCCCTCAGCTCCTCTCGGAGGCCCTTGTAGAATCTCTTGATATATCTAGCCTCGTCTAACTGATACAAGTCCGCAAACCGGGCTAGGTGGTTTAACTCTCGGTGGTACTCCACCACCGTCCTGGTGCCCTGCTTCAACTATAAAAACCTGTCCTCCAACTCATCCTTAGCCGACTATGGAACAAAATGCTCCAGTAATGTGGCCCTAAACTCCCCCCAAGTAATCTCTGCAATCTCCATATCCGCAAAGGTCGTGTCCAGTGACGTCTTCCACCATCTCTTGGCGTGAGACTCCAAGCAATAGACCACCAATGACACTTTCTCCTCCAAGGGGCACCGTATCCCTGTCAACATTTCGTACATAATGTCCATCCATTCTTCTGTCCGGACAGCTGACTCTATCCCTAAGTAGAACGGGGGAGAGAGTCCTTGGAAGATGCTAAGCCAGTTGGCTCCTGAATTTGGCTGCGGAGCTGGAACTTGCTGAGCCCTGAAAGCCTCCAGAATGGCTGTCAGAGTCTACCCCATCTCCAACTGTAGGAAAGGAGTGGGGACCAGGGGAGGTGGTGCATCATTCGGAGTCTGCTAGACTCCACCCTGTGGTGTAGGCTGTGATGGAGGCTGCACATCAAAAATCGTTTGTAAGCAATTGACTCAAGCCTAATTAACAGTGGACATTTACATGTGACCCCCACATGGGCACACCAAGCTTCCGCTGCTTAGTTTGTCCACAAACTAAACTCGAGCGGGGGTGTCCCAGGGTTAGTGGACTGCTACTCTTCTGATCGAGGTTTCCTCTGATACCACTTGTAAGACCCCCCCCCCCCTTTTTTTTTTCTTTTTAACACGGGGGTCTTAGGCCTAGGATCGCCGCTTTGCGGTGACACCTTCACGTCCTGAAGGGTCATCACCACAAGGCCCCGATTCTACCAGCCAATTCGATCATAGAAAGATAGCACAATAAATGAAAAGAAAGTCCACAGAAATCACATGTATAGAAATAAAAGTCTCCATGAAGGGAGAGTCCACAGAAATAATATAAAAGGTACTGAAAGTAAGGGCTTATGCCCGGTACATCATAATCCTCACTACAGGTCACTCATGCAGAAGCAAACTAAAACATCTTCTATAAGTCGAGACTCACAGTCCCAGCTGTCTGAACTCCTGAGCTAGACTGCCCTATCTCCAAGTGGGCCGACCTCTAGGGCTGCTCCTCCATGCTGGGCTCCACGATCCCCTAAATGATGTGGTCCAAAAATAGTTAGTCATAAAACTAAGCCCTATCATCCCCTACCCCTTCCACCATGGCTCCTACGTACCGAGCAGAGAGGAAGAAAGGGAAGGACATGAAGGTGGAGAATAAATCAAAAGCAGGTGACAATGGACCTATGCTAGCAATTCTATTATAAATAATGGTGTTGGGTACATTGGAAAATGTGTACCTGATTTGAAGAAGCCCAACTTAGCTCAATGATATACATCAAGGTGTATTTGATATTGTTTTGAGTTGACATGTGCAGGTGAAGAAGTATTAAAGAATGCAGAAAAATATTCTAAGTCCACATGTCGACACCTGAAAAAATTATGTCGACACTTCAGAATATTTGTGTCGACACTTCAGAATATTTGTGTCGACACTTCAGAATATCAGTGTCGACACAGAGAAAGATAGTCGATCACATTTATGTCGACACTGGGAAGCAGTGTCGACACATAAAGAAGATCGTCGACCTCAGCACTGGGAAGCAGTGTCGACACAGTGAAAGATAGTCGACACCCAGAGAAAGATTGTCGACTAGTGAAAGATAGTCGACTAGTGAAAGATAGTCGACCAGAGAAAGATTGTCGACTCACAGAAGAAGATAGTCGACCTCAACTGTGTCGACACTGGGAGGATGTGTCGACACCTTAATATTGAGTCGACACATATTGGCTGAAGTCGACTATGCTTGTGTCGACACCAGAAGACTGAGTCGACACATTTTGGCAGAATTGAAGATTGCTGTGTCGACACCTGAAGGCTGAGTCGACACATACTGAGTTCTGAATCTACAACAACTGTGTCGACACACAGGACTTTTGTCGACACATTGCAGAGCCAAGACCAAGTTATTTTCTGAAGTAGCTGTGTCGACTTAAAGGCAACTTAGTCGACATCATCAAAGACTATGTCGACACCGAAGTCACTTGTGTCGACACAGATAGACAGATTGGTCTCGACACTTTCTGACAGACTGTCTCGACATTTTGCTGTCCAAGGCTAAGGTACAAGAACTGTTTGAAGACTTGACAGCTGTGGGTTGCCACCGTTTAACTGAAGCTGTCAGACCTGTCAGAAAACAGTTAGAAACCGGATCAGCCGGTTACCATGAAGAAAGTCTATAAATAGACATATTCAGAAGGAAATAAAAAAGAAGAGGAGAAGATCTAAGAAGAAAAAAAAAGGATTACGATCCTATTGAAGTTTCAATTCAAGAAAGTGCTAAGCTCTAAAGAAGATCTTCATCAGAAGATCTAAGAAGAAGAAGTCTGAAGTATCAGAAAAGGTGTTGGATAGAGAGGGATCCAGTCATCTTGAAGAAGAAGAAGGAAGCCATCAGTGGTTTCTCAAGAAGCTGTTTGGAAATCAACTTAGCTAAGTTCAGATTCAAGAAGCTTTGAAGAAAGCTCAGATTCAGTTGATTTCATCAGCTGATCAAGAAGTGTCTTGTCCTCTTCTCTCTCAACAAAGGCAAGACATTAAAATATCTTTTCTAAATTTCTGTAGGATCTGTTTACACAGATCTGAGTTGTAAGCCTGTGTTATAAAGGCTGAGTGTAGGAGAGGTGATCTCTGAGTGGTAGGGCTATTTGCCTGAGTGTAGGAGAAGGTTCTTCTCGAGTGGTAGGCCTTGAGGCAAGGCTGAGGTAGGGCTGTTGAGCCTGAGTTGTAGGAACCTATCCAGGTTCTGATCTGTAGGATCTGTGGATCTGAGAATAGTGGAAGTTTGGCCGAATCTAGCATACTGCTAGATAGGTGAAGGGGGAAGTGGATGTACCCAAACCTTGGGGAACCACTATAAAACATTGTGCAATCTGTGATGTTTCAATTTCTGTGATTGCTGTGCTGAATGTTTTATTTCTGCTATTGAATTCTGCCTAGAAGTATAAACAAGCAATTATGAAAGTGAAGGGATAGATACTACTCTAGAGGGGGGGGGGGTGAATAGAGTTATCAAATTTTGCACAGACAAAACTTAATAGTCTACCCAACTCCCTTGGAGTGAAGTGCGGAATGAAAAGATTATAGATATAGATTTAACCCTAAAGCCTAACACAAGTGATGTGTACAAACACAAGCTAACTGTAATTACAGTTAAGCTTGGAAAAACCTAATCAACAACTAGCAACCTAGTTATATCTAATCACAGCCACAATGCAGGAATTAAACAATGGAATCCAGACGACACAAGGAAATTTATAGTGGTTCCCCAAACAACTTGGGTACGTCCACTCTTCTACCCACACGGTAGGAATCCACTTAGGTTTTTGATCAGGTGCCCTGCCACCAACAGGATCTGCTTCAGGTAGATCCAGAAACCCTTTAGACTTTTGATCAGGTGTCTAAAAACCAAGCACAGGTTTTTGATCAGGTGCCCTGCCACCAAGGGATACTTTTGAAGGGAGTAATAACCCTGTACAGGAGGGGGAAGAAGGTTAAGATGTCTTCTCTATTTTACAAAGATTAGAGAAGCACAAAAACTTGCACTGAGCTAGAATGCTCTAAAGAATAAAGGCTCCCCCTGGCTCAAAGATGTCCAGGTGAAGTCTTGCTTCAGTGCAGAAAACTCTTCAGAAAGTTCTGAAGGAAAAAGCTACAGGAAGAAAATAAATAACAAAATCAAAGATCTTCAAGCTGCTATCTTCTTCTTCTTCTTCTTCAAAGGAACTCTGAGTTTGAACTTCCTGAAAGCAGGAGAACTCAGGTGAAGAAGAGATGAAGATCTTAACACTTCTCAGTTAGATGGAAATTGCTGAGAGCAGAAAGCTTTTTCTTGATGAAGGCTTGAGAGCTTGAATGAACAACTGGTTAGCTATTAGCTAGCTTGAATCCTTCTTCAAAGGGTCCTTTTTATAATCATCAGCAAGCAACGGCTCTCTTCCATTTGAATTATTTGTCTTCTTCTGAGCCTTGAGGCCTGGGCTGTAAATATCAAGAAGACAGAAACATCTCTGCAGCAAAACATTCTATAAAAGGAATAAACCTCTTTCTAAGAAGCTGCAGGCTTAAATCAAATAACAGAAGGACTAAATAAAGTCACATCAGAAATAATCTCTTTATAGCAAAAAGAAGACTTTTCAGTCTAACGGCTATAAAGGGCTGACAATAGATAAAGTAGTTTATAATGACAGCTAATAAGACGAACAACTTTATCTTAAAAAGATTTGACTCAGGCAAAAGAGATGGAGAAAATAATGCCTGGTAATTTTATCATACAGCTTAAAATAATGTGCCAGAAAATGTATCAATTAATTAAATATAATAAATAAATACAAAATACAAAGGCAGACAGAAAACGTCGAACGACCCTCGAAGATCGTCGAACGACGCACGGAGATCGTCGAGCTATCGGGCAGATAGTCGAACGATCCAGATAGTCGACCTATCGAAGAAGATAGTCGAACTACCCCGGCAGATGGTCGAACTATCAGAGCAGATAGTCGAACTATCAGATAGTCGATCTATCTAGGACAGATAGTCGAACTATCAAGCGCACAGAGATAGTCGACCTATCAAGCAGATAGTCGACCTACCTCAGAAAACAGATAGTCGATCTATCAAAAGATAGTCGAACTATCAAAACAAACAAGATAGTCGATCTATCAGCAGATAGTCGAACTATCAGATAGTCGAACTATCAGGACAGATAGTCGAACTATCAAAGGCAACAGATAGTCGAACTATCAACAGATAGTCGAACTATCAAGACGAAACAGATAGTCGATCTATCAACAGATAGTCGAACTATCAAGGCGGAACAGATAGTCGACCTATCAACAGATAGTCGAACTATCAGATAGTCGATCTATCAGAACAGATAGTCGAACTACCTCGCCAAGCATATAGTCGAGCTATCAACAGATAGTCGAACTATCAACGCAAAACAGATAGTCGACCTATCAACAGATAGTCGAACTATCAACGCAAAACAGATAGTCGACCTATCAACAGATAGTCGAACTATCAACGCAGACAAAGCGTCGACCAACTGATAGACGATCGTCGATCAGCCGATAGACGATAGTCGAGCGGCGTTCGACTATCGTCGAACGAAAAAAACTACTTAACCAAATTCTCAATCTGGAAAAGTGAGGACTCTGCAGCTAGACTCCTAACCATTGACCATAGATATTTCTTGGGTCAAGGGGCACAAAGGAGAGGACTAAACTCAAATCAAAACTAGGGTACCAACAATCTCCCCCTATTTGAGTTAAGTCTCTCAACATCTAAAACATAAAACTATCTAAAGAGCAATAAAATAATACAGAAAATAGTTAATAATTTAACTAGCAAATTATCAAACAGATAAGCAAATATAGCACAGCAGTTAATCAAACTATGGATCAACAGAGTCAGGCTTAGAAACAGAAGAGCTAGAAACAAAAGAGATTTTCCTTAAGGGATCATCAGATTCTTTCTTTGACATTTTCAGGTCCTGCGCACCAATGATCTTCAGTTCTATAGCTCTTGGGACTACTGCTTCAGGATGTTTTTCCATATATTTTGATGGATCAAAAATCTCAGGATTAACCTGGAACTTTTCAAATTCTTTCTTTCTGTAAGCTGACATGGTAGTTAGACCAGTCGCATCTTTTCCTTCTGCTCTAGCTTTTCTTATTTGAGCTGCTCCTACTAGTTCTTGAAAGCGAGCCATCCTAAAGTTAGGATCGAGCTCAGGATTTTCATACACAGGCTCAGGAGAAGCAGCATCAGCTATTTTATCTTGAATAACTAGATAAGACATTAGAGTATACTTAGCAAAAGGTTCTTGCTAGAAATTTTAAAACAAAGTAAACTATTTACCTTTTGAAACAATTTCCTCAGACTGAACTGGTGTTGGAGATGGAATTCTCTTCTTTGGAGAAGGAGGTGGGGAAAAGGTTGGTCTTTGAACCACAGTCTCCTTCATTTGTCTTTGAGAACCATAAAATGATTTGCCTTGCGAGCTTTGATAACCTTGTCTTGGCTGGGGCTGAAAAGAAGCAGATCTTCCAGAAGAGGCAGCAGGATTAGCTGATAGGTTCCCAGAGGCTCCTGCACCTGGAGGAGGAGGAGGACCTCTGGGAGTCCATCTTGAGACAGGACTATCATACCTCTTAGTTCTTTTTCTTTCTTTCTGCTGATTCTTTGAAAACCTCATCCAGTGCTGAAATTCCTTGGATTTAGGGTCAATGCCCTTCAGAATGTAATAGGGAATATCATTATCCTTACTGGGAGGAGGAGGAGCAGCTTTTCTCTTCTTTGAGGCAGCTTTCTTTCTCTTTGACTTCTCAGAAACATCAGAATCATCATCATCATCAGAATGAGATGAGGGAGGATTTTCATAAGGATCATAGGCTTCTGAAACAGCCTTTTCTTTAAGCTTAGGATCAGATTTCTCCCTTTCCTCTTCCATGGCATCCAGAGCCAGAAGGGAATCTAAGTCCAACCCTGGAGAGTCATCCCAGATGGTTGACTTTTCAATTTGCAGATCTTTTTCTTTCTCTTTTAAAGATTGTACTCTTAAATCCCAGGCTGCTCTTGCTTGAACTTCTTCCAAATTCAGAACAGGAGAGTCAACTTTGACTTCATCTTTCTCAGACTCATCTTCTTTATTATCTAAAAAGAATTCCAATTCAGGATCTACTTGAGTATCAGGAGCACTTGGATCAGCTTCAGAAACAACTGCTACGATCTGAGTAGCTAGATCTTCTCTAATAACATCTGTAGAATTATGAATACATATCTGCTAAATAAGCGATAATCATTCCTTCAAGGTATTCACAAACTATCAAATTAATCGACTCATCAACAAAACGAATGAAAGAGTTACCTTCATACTTAACCATCTCCCATGATTCATTCAGATATGAAGTTATAATTCCTTCTAGGAATCTAGCAATCACGGGAGAGGTAAGATCTTCTAAGCAGACTTTAACTGCAATCTCAGATAACAAGATTCCATCTGCTATTTCCTTATCAGACAAAACTGGAGCTATTTCTTTCTCAGCAGGAGCAGATTCTTCCTGGGTAGTCATTACAACATCTGGAACTATTTCTATCTCAGCTTGAGCAGATTCTTCCTGGGCAGACATGACTGTATCTTTTATAGCTGGAGGAGAGGCAAGATGGTCTGAGGCATCTTCATGGAACATCTCCCCCTGCCTGATTTCAGTGGATACTGAAACCAGGCCCCTTGAGGAAGATGGCTCAGCAGATTTTGAAAGGGATTTGATGGAGGCAGATAAGAGATCAATGGAGGCTGCAAGGGGAGCGATTGCCTCATCAATCATGGTTTTGATTGAGGGGGTAATCAACTCCACAATGCGGGAGATAAGTTCAGGAGAGATCTCAATAGATGAAGGATGTGAAGTGGATGGAGCTGCAGCAGATATGGTAGTGGTGCTGGGATGAGAAATAGTGTGGACAGGGGATCGAGCAGGAGATGGAGCAGGTGATGGAGCAGGAGAGTTAATTGGGGAATGATCTGGGGAATGAACGGGAGATACAGGAGGAGTAGGAATTCTCTCTGATCCTAACAAATCAAAGCTAGGAGCAGATATCCTAGCCAGATGAGCAGGTAGAGGAGAAGCTGGAGGGGAAAGAGGAACAACTGTAGTTGTTTCTGGAGCAGCAGAGGAAGAAGGTCGAACTTCAGCTGAAGTTGATGGAACTTCAACTGAGGCAGACAGCAATGCAGAGGAGGAGGAAGGAAGAGCTGAGCCAGCTTCAACATGGTGAGGAGTGACTGATTCAGTCCTTGTGTCCTCAGATGTTGCTGGAGCAGGTTTCACAAACGTTCTCTTCCACTTAGAGAACAAGTTGGGATCCATCTTCTTGCTTGCATTGATTGTTGTTGCAGTTGAACTTAACAGCTGGGGGTATTTTTCCTTAAGGAAGATTCCAATGACCCTTCCTAGGGTGACTTCCTTCTTACCAGTCTTTTTCCTGATTAAATCAAACACAACCGCTGCCCAATCTATCCTTTTTCGATTAACAATCGCACACATGAGTGCGAATTGCTGCCTTGTTATATTATCGTGAGCAGAGTGCTTACCCAGGAGCACTTTTCCTACTAACTCAGCCAGAAACTTGATTTTGAAAGGAAAATTCACTTTGAGCAGCTTCGTGGGAATGCCCTCAGCATGTCCCAGCTCAACTAGCATTCTTCCGAATTCCTGAGCATCTTGCTCATAATCCTCGTCACCATTAACTAATCCAAAAACATCAGATAAAACGGCCGGAGTCAGGATTACCTCTTCTCCGCCGATGGTACCGATCATCGATTCGTCTGTGGAAGACGACGTGAAAGCCCATTCTTTGATTTCTGGGATGTTTATTTTAATCCTTGCAGACATTATCCTTTCTAATCCCTGATCCCGGCACAGCTGTAGAACTTCTACGATTCCTGCATCGCAGCTGCTGAATGCGTCGAAATCCACGCTAAATCCTGCATCAAACTTCACGACGGCTAGAACTGCTGGGGAAACCGCCATTGATTTGCTGGAGAAAGCTCGAGAAAGCTGCAGAGAACGAAGAAGACGAAACGCCCGGAAATCGCAAGCGGGAAAGCAGAATGCGAAAGGGCACGCTCCGTCGACGATAAAACACAAGATCTTTTAACCTAGGTCGACTATCGGCTTTATATTAGACCGGGAATAGTCGATCTATTAAAAAGATACTTGACCCGATAGTCGAACGGCCGTTCGACGATCGGCTCAGAAGCAGAGTAGTCGAACCATCGTTCGGCTATTTCTGGCTTCTCAAACAACAAGCTGTCGTCGTTCAGAGATCGACGATGAGCTTAACCTGTTCGACGATGGTCGAACGTCTATCGACGATCTTCAAACAGATAAGCTATCATTAACCAGAGGTCGACGATAGGCTTAATCCGTTCGACGATCTTCGATCATCGTTCGGCGATCTTCGATCATCATTCGACGATCTTCAAGCAGATTTCAACATAGGCAGATATAGTCACACTTAGTCTCGTCCATTAATCATGCCTAGTTGAACTAAAAAGAACAGATGCTTCTGTTCATCTAAAGGCTTGGTGAATATATCACCTCTCTGAAACTCAGTGGATATGAACTCAAGACAGATCTTGTTCTTTTCCACACAATCTCTCAGGAAATGGTGCCTAATCTCAATGTGCTTGGTTCTAGAGTGGTGCACTGGATTTTGTGCAATAGAAATAACACTGGTACTATCACACATGATCTTGGTGTTCTTGTGTGAGTAACCATAATCCACAAGCTGGTTTTGAATCCACAGGATCTGTGAACAACAACTAGCAGCTGCTATATATTCAGCCTCTGCAGTTGAAGTTGAGACAGAAGCCTGCTTCTTACAGAACCAAGAGACCAATCTCTCTCCCAGGAACTGGCAAGTTCCTGAGGTGCTCTTCCTGTCAACTCTGCAACCAGCATAATCAGAATCAGAATATCCAATTAATTCAAATTCTGACTCAGCTGGGTACCAAAGTCCTAGATCTGGACATCCCTTCAGGTATCTCAGGATTCTCTTTAAAAGAATCAGATGAGATTCCTTGGGGTTGACCTGAAATCTAGCATAAAGGCATGTAGCAAACATTATATCTGGCCTACTTGCAGTTAGATATAATAGGGAACCAACAATGGCCCTATAATTCTTTTGATCAACTGGCTTGCCGTGATCATCAGAATCAATAACTACATTAGTAGCCATGGGTGTAGGCATTGCTGAAGCATCAGCCATCCCAAATTTCTTTACCAATTCCTTGGTATATTTGGATTGGGAGATGAAGATACCATCAGCATCTTGCTTAACTTGGAGACCAAGAAAGTAAGACAGCACACCCATGCTACTCATCTCAAACTTGGAATGCATCAAGTTGGAAAACTTTTTGCACAGTTTGGGATCAGTGGAGCCAAAAATAATATCATCTACATACACCTGAACTAACAGGATTGTGTCCTTGTGATGCTTGACGAAAAGGGTTCTATCAACTACTCCCCTAGTAAAGTTGTGCTCTAACAGGAAACTAGCTAAGGTCTCATACCAGGCTCTAGGAGCTTGCTTTAGTCCATAAAGAGCTTTCTATAACTTAAAAACATGAGAAGGCTGAGTTGAAGAAACAAACCCTGGTGGTTGTTCAACAAACACCTCTTCCTTAAGCTCACCATTTAGGAATGCACTTTTGACATCAATTTGGAACACCTTAAACTTCATGAAGGCTGCATAGGCCAAGAAGATCCTTATTGCTTCTAGCCTTGCAACAGGAGCAAAGGTTTGGTCATAGTCTATACCTTCCTCCTGTCTGTAGCCCTGAGCTACAAGCCTAGCTTTATTCCTTACTATAATTCCATTTGCATCTAACTTGTTTCTATACACCCACTTGGTGCCTATGATCAGTTGGCCTTTAGGTCTTCGAACCAAAGTCCAAACTTTACATCTCTCAAACTGATTGAGCTCCTCTTGCATTGCAATGATCCAGTGGGGATCTAGCTCTGTATCTTTAAAGGTTAGGGGCTCAACCTGTGAGAGGAAACAAGCATGCATCACATCCTGTCTTAATTGGTGTCTTGTTTGTACACCAGCTGATATATCTCCAATCACTTGAGATGTGGGGTGATCTCTAAGTGTGACAATATCAGCAGGTGGGATGTGATCTTCAGCAACAGTTGGGATTAATTCCTCAGGAGGAATTTGATCTACTGTTGGTGGTACAACAACAGCTTCAGCAATGTCTTCATCACTGTCTGATTCAGTGATCTGAAGAGTTGATAGTTGGAGAATTTCTTGAGGGGCATCAGGTACCTGCAAAGAACTGGAGGAAGGAGAATTTTCTTTCTCCTTGTAAAACATCTGAGACTCATCAAAAGTCACATGCACAGATTCTTCTATCTTACAGGTAGACTTGTTATAAACCCTATAAGCTTTGCTTACTTGGGAATATCCAAGCATGATTCCCATTGAAGCTTTTGCTTCAAATTTTCTAATATATTCTTTATTATTATTATGAATATAAACAATACAGCCAAAAACTCTAAAGTAATTAATTTTTGGTTTCTTTCCTTTAAGCAACTCATAAGGAGTTTTACACTTAAGTTTGTGTATCAAACTCCTATTCAAGACATAGTTGGCTGTACTAACAGCTTCTGCCCAATAGGATAGAGGCATGTTAGCATCTGCCAACAATGTACTAGCAGCTTCAATGAGTGTTCTATTCTTCCTTTCAACTACCCCATTTTGTTGAGGAGTTCTAGGAGCTGAGAAGCTATGTTTGATACCTTCTCTCTCACAGAATTCTTGCATGGGAAGAGAGTCAAACTCAGTACCATGATCACTTTTGATCAAGGCCACATGAGTAGAGTACTCAGTCTGCACACATAATAGAAAGTCTGTAAGGGCTTTGAAGTTATCAGACTTAGTTCTCAAAAAGAAAATCCAACTGAACCTAGAGAAGTCATCTACAATTACTAAAGTGTAATACTTCCCTCCTAAACTCTGTACATTTATTGGGCCAAAAAGGTCCAAATGTAATAAATACAGGATTCTAGGAGAATCACTTTTATTTACAGATTTAAATGAATTCTTGGTTTGCTTGCCTAGCTGACAAGCCTTGCATAGGTTCTCCTTCTTGTAGGGGCAAGAAGGTAAACCTCTAACAAGGTTGTGCTTAGATAGCCTAAATATATTTTTAAGGTTTACATGACTAAGCCTTTTATGTCATAGGGAATTATTATTAAGGGTTACTTCATTAAACAGGCAGATTTCAGAATGAGATGAATTGAAATCTACTAAATAGATATTACCTATTCTAATACCTACTAAAACAACATTATTATTTAAAGTAATATTGCAAGAGAAATTAAGAAAATGAAACCTGGTAGCCAGCATCACATAGCTGGCTGACTGAAATCAGATTATGCTTCAGTCCATTGACATAAGCAACTCTCTTGAAAGTAACTGCTCCAATTGTGATCTTGCCATAGCCTTCTGTCTGACCACAGCTGGAGTCTCCAAAGATAACCTTTGGGCCGAGCTTAGCTTTGAATTTTGACAGTAGATCTTTATTTCCTGTCATATGCTTAGAGCATCCACTATCCAAATACCACTTATTTTGAGTGATTGGATAGGCCTTCACCTGCAAAACAATTATTTAGACAGAGTGGACCCAGGTAACCTTGGGTCCCTTGTTTTTCACATAAGAAAAACTGGAAATATATGAGAATGCAGGCTGAGGGTGATAACCTAGTGGGTGAGATCTCCTAGGTGGAATTCTCCATGCTGATGATGGGTCAACAAACCTAGGGTTTCTATTCTCATTTAGGTTTCTATGGAATTGATTGTGATTTTGAAAATCATATTGAAATCGTCGATCGACGTTCGACGATGGGCGCTCAGATCGTCGAGCTTCGTTCGACCATGGAGCTTCCGATCGTCGAGCGGCGTTCGACGCTCTTTGCATTTCTTTAAAGAACTTCTTTCTCTTTTCTCTCTTAGCTTTATTTAAGGTTTTATTAACCAGATTTACTTGCTCAGTGTTCTTCTTTCCACTAGCTGAAATGAAGTTCACTGGAGTTGAAAGATTATTTTTAAGAAGGACTGGGGGTTCACTGGGAGAAGCTCCTAAGCCTAGTTTATCATTACCTGACCTAGTGTTAGTCATGCTGGTAATTTCTAATAACTTAAGGCTTCTACCATTAAGGGATTCTTCTAATCTCTTAGACTTAGCTAACTCTATTTTAAGAAATTTAATTTCTTCACTACAAGTAGTGAGATCTTCCTTTAACCTAATGTTTTCAGAGGCTATTGATTCTGAGTCAGCTAACCTATTTCTAAGTTCTTTTATTTCCTTTTCTGAGCTAATTAAATCTAAACATAAAGATTTAAATTCTAACTTAAATTCTTCTGAAGTAAAATCATAAGAAGAAAGTACCTCATCTTCTGTAGGCATCTCTTCATCAGAATCAGAACTCTCTGCAGCAGAGTGGTTGCTGCAGGCATCTATTGCCATTAGGCAAACTTCTTTTGCCTTCTTCTCTTCCTCATCTTCACTGGAGCTTGATGAGGAGGATTCTTCATCAGAATCACTCCAGGTTTCAGCAATGAAACCTCTCTCCTTCTTCTTGTTTTTGTAGGAGGATGGCTTGGAGTGCTTCCTGTGTTGTTCTTTTTCTTTTCTCTTTTCTTTGTTCTTCTCCTCTAGACACTCTGGCAAGATGTGTCCAGGCTTCCTGCAACCATAACAAATAATTTCTTTAGCAGGAGAGCGATCATACCTTGGTTTGTCTTCATAGCGTGAAGACTTCTTTCTGAACTCCATTCTCCCCATCTTGAGAAACCTCTTGGCAAACAATGCCATTAGTTCCTCATTAGATTGGGTGCCTTCAGAAGCATCTGCAGCCTTAAGAGCTAGAGATTGCTCTTTTCTTGTTGGAGTGGGGGTCTTGGCTTCAGCTTCTGCTTCTCTGGTCTTCAGCACTTGCTCAAAAGACTTGAGCTTGCCGAGGAGAGCTTCAGTTGAGATCTCATTAGTACTTCTGGCTTCCTTGATGGGCCAGATTCTTAGATCCCATGTGCTAGGGAAGCACATAAGAATCTTATCATTGACCTCTGTCAATGATTTGTCCTTGTCCAGGGTCCTCAGCTCATTGATGATTGAGCTGAGCCTGGTGTACATAGCTTCAACTGATTCAGCATCAGTTTTCTTGAAGTTCTCATACTGTGAGATCAGGTTGGACCTTCTGTCCTTCCTTTCATCAGCTGAACCAGCTACAATCTGGTTCAGTGTGTCCCACATGGCCTTTGCTGAGGAGCAGTCAGCCACCTTCTGGAACACCTCATCAGACATTGTCTGAGCCAGTATGTTCATTGCCTTGGCATCTGCAATTTTGGCCTTCTTGTATTCATCATTGTAATCTGGAGGAGGCACTGCACTCATATCAGATGATGAGGCAGTGGCAGTAGCAGGTGCTCTTGGGGGACCTGACAAATTAGAAGCAAAAATACTTTCATCAATGGAATTCATATATAATTTGATCCTTGCCTTCCAGATGCCAAACTTAGCTAAGTTGCATGCTGGAGGTCTGGTGCTAGAATAATCCTTGGACTGGGCCATGATAGTGAATATCTATAAGCTCTTGGTATCTATCAGGATCTTGTGACTTAGGTATTAGCCTAAACAGTCAGTCAACCTCCCTCTGATACCAATTGAAAGTGAAGGGATAGATACTACTCTAGAGGGGGGGTGAATAGAGTTATCAAATTTTGCACAGACAAAACTTAATAGTCTACCCAACTCCCTTGGAGTGAAGTGCGGAATGAAAAGATTATAGATATAGATTTAACCCTAAAGCCTAACACAAGTGATGTGTACAAACACAAGCTAACTGTAATTACAGTTAAGCTTGGAAAAACCTAATCAGCAACTAGCAACCTAGTTATATCTAATCACAGCCACAATGCAGGAATTAAACAATGGAATCCAGACGACACAAGGAAATTTATAGTGGTTCCCCAAACAACTTGGGTACGTCCACTCTTCTACCCACACGGTTGGAATCCACTCAGGTTTTTGATCAGGTGCCCTGCCACCAACAGGATCTGCTTCAGGTAGATCCAGAAACCCTTTAGACTTTTGATCAGGTGTCTAAAAACCAAGCACATGTTTTTGATCAGGTGCCCTGCCACCAAGGGATACTTTTGAAGGGAGTAATAACCCTGTACAGGAGGGGGAAGGAGGTTAAGATGTCTTCTCTATTTTACAAAGATTAGAGAAGCACAAAAACTTGCACTGAGCTAGAATGCTCTACAGAATCAAGGCTCCCCCTGGCTCAAAGATGTCCAGGTGAAGTCTTGCTTCAGTGCAAAAAACTCTTCAGAAAGTTCTGAAGGAAAAAGCTACAGGAAGAAAATAAATAACAAAATCAAAGATCTTCAAGCAGCTATCTTCTTCTTCTTCTTCTTCAAAAGAACTCTGAGTTTGAACTTCCTGAAAGCAGGAGAACTCAGGTGAAGAAGAGATGAAGATCTTAACACTTCTCAGTTAGATGGAAATTGCTGAGAGCAGAAAGCTTTTTCTTGATGAAGGCTTGAGAGCTTGAATGAACAACTGGTTAGCTATTAGCTAGCTTGAATCCTTCTTCAAAGGGTCCTTTTTATAATCATCAGCAAGCAACAGCTCTCTTCCATTTGAATTATTTGTCTTCTTCTGAGCCTTGAGACCTGGGCTGTAAATATCAAGAAGACAGAAACATCTCTACAGCAAAACATTCTATAAAAGGAATAAACCTCTTTCTAAGAAGCTGCAGGCTTAAATCAAATAACAGAAGGACTAAATAAAGTCACATCAGAAATAATCTCTTTATAGCAAAAAGAAGACTTTTCAGTCTAACGGCTATAAAGGGCTGACAATAGATAAAGTAGTTTATAATGACAGCTAATAAGACAAACAACTTTATCTTAAAAAGATTTGACTCAGGCAAAAGAGATGGAGAAAATAATGCCTGGTAATTTTATCATACAGCTTAAAATAATGTGCCAGAAAATGTATCAATTAATTAAATATAATAAATAAATACAAAATACAAAGGCAGACAGAAAACGTCGAACGACCCTCGAAGATAGTCGAATGACCCTCGAAGATCGTCGAACGACGCACGGAGATCGTCGAGCTATCGGGCAGATAGTCGAACAATCCAGATAGTCGACCTATCGAAGAAGATAGTCGAACTACCCCGGCAGATGGTCGAACTATCAGAGCAGATAGTCGAACTATCAGATAGTCGATCTATCTAGGACAGATAGTCGAACTATCAAGCGCACAGAGATAGTCGACCTATCAAGCAGATAGTCGACCTACCTCAGAAAACAGATAGTCAATCTATCAAAAGATAGTCGAACTATCAAAACAAACCAGATAGTCGATCTATCAGCAGATAGTCGAACTATCAGATAGTCGAACTATCAGGACAGATAGTCGAACTATCAAAGGCAACAGATAGTCGAACTATCAACAGATAGTCGAACTATCAAGACGAAACAGATAGTCGATCTATCAACAGATAGTCGAACTATCAAGGCGGAACAGATAGTCGACCTATCAACAGATAGTCGAACTATCAGATAGTCGATCTATCAGAACAGATAGTCGAACTACCTCGCCAAGCAGATAGTCGAGCTATCAACAGATAGTCGAACTATCAACGCAAAACAGATAGTCGACCTATCAACAGATAGTCGAACTATCAACGCAAAATAGATAGTCGACCTATCAACAGATAGTCGAACTATCAACGCAGACAAAGCGTCGACCAACTGATAGACGATCGTCGATCAGCCGATAGACGATAGTCGAGCGGCATTCGACTATCGTCGAACGAAAAAAACTACTTAACCAAATTCTCAATCTGGAAAAGTGAGGACTCTGCAGCTAGACTCCTAACCATTGACCATAGATATTTCTTGGGTCAAGGGGCACAAAGGAGAGGACTAAACTCAAATCAAAACTAGGGTACCAACAAATTAGAGCCTATTCACCCCCCCTCTAGGTGTTTAGGTTGTCTTGAAAGTAAAACTATCAAGTGGTATCAGAGGGAGGTTCCTCAAAAAGGACTTAACAGTCTGAGGTAGATCTTAAAGGCAGAATCAAGATTCAAAAAGATGGGTTCTGGTGAGAATCATAAGGAGCTAGGGTCTATGAAATTACCCATATGCAAAAAAGAAATTTTTGGAATTTGGAAAGAAAGAGTCAGATTGTTTATGGAGGCATCTGACCCAAGGATTTACATCACAGTACAGGAAGGCCCCTTCATTCCAATGAAGGTATCAGTTCTTGATGCAAATATCCAAACTCCAAAGAGTTATTCAGAAATGACCAAGGATGAAATCATCTTGGCAACCATGGATAAAAGAGCTCAGAACATTATTGTTAGTACCATAGATGATTCAATATTCAGAATTTGATTCACTGCAAGACCTCCAAAGAGATGTGGGACACATTGATTGTCTATATGGAGGGATCTGAAGAAGTAAGGCAGGACAGGAAATCTATGCTCAATCAGGAGTATGAAAGTTTTAGACAAGGAAAATCTGATAGCATAACTGAGTGCTATAAGAAATTCTATAGAATTGTGAATGAGCTTATGTCCTATGGAAGAGTCTTCAGTACTTATGAACTGAATGACAAATTCTTGAGATCCTTAACAAAGGATTGGGACACAAAGATCTGTGCCATAAGGGAAGTGGCTAAATTGGCAGAGATCTCTCCTCCCACCTTGTTTGGAAAGTTGCTATCCTATGAAATGCAACTTATGGTGAGGAAGGAGGAGGAAAAGAATTCAAGAGGAGAGCATAGAGAAAAGACTGTGGCATTCAATTCAGAAGCCACTAGAAAGAATAGGAGGAAATCACCATCTCCTCCTAAGGAAGTTGCAGAAGATAGTTCTGAAAATTCAGATAAGGGTTCAGAAAGCTGTGATTCAGATGCAGACTTTGCTGCATTCACAAGGTAATTCCAGAGGTTCTTGAAAAAGAAGCAATGGAAGTCTAGGCCTTCCACATCATAGCAAGTTGATGACTATTATCAGAAGAAAAGGTCATCAAGGAAAGAGAAGAGCAGATCAAAGCCCAGCAAAGCCACTACTTCAAAGATTGTCTGCTATTGTTGCAATAGGACTAGACATGTAGTGGCTGACTGTCCGGATAAGAAAAAGGAGTCTTCAGACAAGAAGAAGACTCATCAGAAAGGCAAGAAGGAGAAATCCTTTGTTGCAAAGAAAGATAAGAGTCTAACAGACCAGTCAACTTCAGAGTCAGAATCTGAAGCTGAAGTATATATTGGACTATATGCTGCATCTGAAGAAGAGGAGTTTCTGCGGTAGCTAGACTGCCTCAATGAACAAAAGGATCATCAGTGTATGGGGCTGATGGCAGGATCAGAAGAGGACATATGCCAGAATCAGTCTGGTCCTAATAAGGTACAATGTCCTTCTATACATCTGTTTGTAGTATAAGTGAAGAATCAGCTATATCTGTATCAAGTGATGTAGAAGCATCTGAATCTGAAGGAGATGTCTATCAATTGATAGACAAGTATGGGGACTTGTTGCAGGCCCTTAAGAGAAGCAAGAACTTGGTTAAATCTCAGGCTCAGGAAATTGCTGAACTAAGGTTTGCTACAACTCAGTTAGAGAAAGTTATTGATCAAAAATTAAATGAAATTGCCAAGCTGAAGAATATAACTATTATTCAGATGGGCACAATTAATTATATGAATGATCAAGTGAAGAGTCTGGAGGCCAGACTTAGAATTGAAAGGGATTTAGTGGCTAGTTACTCTAAGCCAAAATCTGTCTTACCCTTGATAGATGAATTTGTCACTCAAAAGGGTAAGGCTGGATTAGGATTTAAAGGTAACTCCAGGGCTGGCAGATTCAAGAGGAAAGACAAAGCTCCTGTTCAGTCACTTAACCTTTCAGTCCCCATAAAGTTTAGTAAGGTGGAAGTGCCTTCTAACAAATATGATCATGAAAATATTCAAGGTCATATTAAGACTAATGTTCTAAAGAACAAGGGTGTAAATGCAAGCAGGCCTACCTATGGTCATAAACCAAATGGTTTTAAGAAATCAGTAGGTGAAGTTGCTGCAGCACCAGCAATGAACAGAAATTCTTCTGACAAGGATGTATCTAGATCTAGATACAATAAGTTTGAATGTTGGTGCTGTGGCATGAGAGGCCATTTTGCACTAGACTGCTGGTATAACACAAGTGTTATAAAGAACAATAGTCTACCTGTTAGAAGAAATAATGGTAGCTTTGTTTATGCTAACTTGAACCAAGGACCCAAGACTTGCTTGGGTTCTAAGGGTAAGTAAATCTGTGTTGCAGGTGAATCCAAGTAACCATGCCCCTATATGGTACTTGGATAGTGGTTGTTCCAGGCACATGACTGGAACAAAGGGGCTGCTGAAGGAGTATTCATCTGTCAAAGATGGACCCAAAGTGATCTTTGGTGGATCTGAAAAAGGAGTCATCAAAGGGTTTGGTAACATTTTTTCTAACCTAATTACTATCACTCAAGTGGCTTATGTAAAAGGTTTGAAACATAATCTAATAAGCATAAGCCAGCTAAGTGATTTAGGATATGACATTTCATTTATTAAATATGGATGTCATATCAAAAGGTCAAGTGATCAAAAGATCATATTGACTGGGTATAGGAAGAGAAATGTATATTGTCTTAATTTTGAATGTAAGAATAAGGCTTCTTCCATCTGTCTTGTAGCTGATGACAATGCTTCTCATTGTGTTAAGTGGCACAAGAGATTGGCTCATCTAAACTACAAGACAATTGGCCAACTCTTTAGCAAAGAGTTAGTGAGGAATGGACCTCAAGTTAAGTGTATAAAGGAAGGGATATGCTCAGCTTGTCAAAAGGGCAAGCAGACAAAATCCTCCTTTCAAAGACTTGAAAACAAGGATTCTGTGAGGTGCTTATACCTCTTGCATATGGATCTTTTTGGTCCTATGCCAGTTCACAGTCTAGGTAGGAAAGTCTACACTTTTGTGGTTGTAGATGACTATTCTAGATTTACATGGGTGTTCTTTCTGAGACAGAAATCTGAAACCCCAAGTGTATTACTTAATTTTGTAAAGCAAATTCAGAATGAACTGAATAGTACAGTGGTCAAAATCAGAAGTGACCATGGTACTGAGTTTCAATCTAAAAGCATAACAAAATTGTGTAAAGACTTTGGGATTTTCCAAGAGTTCTCCTCACCTAGAACACCTCAGCAAAATGGAATTGCTGAAAGAAAGAATAGAACATTAATTGAAGCAGGTAGAACTCTGTTGAGTGACACCTCTCTCCCAGAATATTTTTGGGCTGAGGCAGTTAACACAGCTTGTCATGTAATCAATAGGACTACTATCACCAAAAGCCACAAAATGACTCCCTATGAGATTGTGAAAGGCAGAAAACCAAATCTATCTTACTTTAGGATCTTTGGTTGCAAGTGTTATATACTTAACAATGGCAAGTCATATTTGACTAAGTTTGCTGCCAAATCCCAGGATGGGATATTTGTTGGGTACAACACAAATAGTAAGGCCTATAGAGTCTTCAACTTGACTACTCAAGTTGTTGAAGAATCTGTGCATGTTGTGTTTGATGAAATAAGATTAATCAACTGTGAGTTGTCTTGTAGATCAAATGACTCAACAGGTTTAAGCAAAAGTATGGACAAGCTCTCCATTACTGAAGTATCAAAGGAAGATGGAGCATTGGAAAATGAAGGCTTCTGTCCAGGGGGAGAACAAGACACTATAGAAGCTGATGAAAACCAAGAGATTCAGCTAAATGAAGGAGCTGTAGATGTTCAACCAGATGGAATCTTCCTCCAGCTACAAGACATTTAAGAGATCATCCAGCTGATCAGATAATAGGTGATCCAAGACAGGGGGTGTAAACTAGAAGCAGAAATCAAAACACAGTTCTATATTCAAGTTTCCTGTCACAAATGGAGACTTAGAAGTTTGAAGAAGCTATCCAAGACCAGCACTGGATTGATGCTATGCAAGAGGAGCTGAATCAATTCAGAAGGTGAAATGTCTGGGAGCTTGTTCCTAAACCAAAAGGCCACAACATAATTGGCACAAAATGGATCTATAGGAACAAGCTAGATGAAAGTGGAATAATAGTGAAGAATAAAGCAAGATTGGTTGCAAAAGGATACAGGCAAGAAGAAGGGATTGACTTTGATCAAACCTTTGCTCCAGTAGCAAGGCTGGAGGCAATCAGAATGTTCCTTGCCTATGCAGCCTATCAAGACTTCAAGGTATACCAGATGGATGTGAAGTCAGCATTTCTGAATGGTGATCTTAAAGAAGAAGTATATGTAGAGCAGCCATCAGGTTTTGTAGATCCTCTCAAACCTGATTATGTTTATAAGCTTAGAAAAGCTTTGTATGGGTTAAAGCAAGCCCCAAGGGCTTGGTATGAAACCCTGTCTACTTTCCTTATTGAGAATAAATTCTCAAGAGGAAAAATTGACAAAACTCTATTCCTTAGGGAATCCAAAGGCAAGATCATCTTAGTTCAGATCTATGTTGATGACATAATCTTTGGATCTACTGAAAACAACCTTTGTAAAAAGTTTGCCAAACTTATGCAAGGGAAGTTTGAGATGAGCAGTATGGGGGAACTGAAGTTCTTCTTGGGACTCCAAGTAAGATAGACTGATGATGGCTTGTCCATATCCCAGTCAAAGTTTACTAAAGAAATAATCAAGAAGTATGGTATGGAGTCATCCTCCATCATGAGAACTCCTATGGGGACAAGTATGCCTATATGCAAAGATGATGCAGGTAAACCTATTGATGAGACTTTGTATAGAGGAATAGTTGGTTCTCTACTATATCTCACAGCTAGTAGACCAGATATTATGTATGCTACATGTGTCTGTGCTAGGTACCAAGCCTGCCCTAAAGAGTCTCACTATACTGCAGTCAAAAGGATTCTGAGATATCTTAAGGGCACACCTAATCTAGGTCTTTGGTACCCTAGAAATAGAGATTTACTACTAACAGGCTATTCAGATGCAGATTTTGCAGGATGTAGAGAGGATAGGAAGAGTACTACAGGTACTTGTCAATTCCTAGGAGGTAGACTAATATCATGGAGTAGTAAGAAGCAGACCAGTGTGGCAATTTCCACAGCTGAGTCTGAGTATGTTGCTGCTGGAAGTTGCTGTGCACAGCTATTATGGATGCAGCATCAACTTAAGGATTATGGTATTCAAGTAAGTAGAACACCTCTTTTGTGTAATTCTAAGAGTGCAATTTCTATTGCTAATAATCCTGTTTCTCATAGTAGAACTAAGCATATAGAAATTAAATACCATTTTCTTAGAGAACATGTAGAAAAAGAAGACATCTCATTGGAATTTGTCAAAACAGATTATCAAATAGCAGATGTGTTTACTAAGCCCCTAGATGAGACCAAATTCAATAAATTTAAAATTGAATTAGGTATGTTAACCATTGATTAGTGGAATCACAAAATCATCAACAATGAAGTTGAAGTAGTAACAAAACATTCAAGTGATATAAAGACACATTGAAGTAGTATCAAGTACTTTGTAGTACTTATAAGTTGTGTTGAACAAACAGAAATTGGCTAAGTAAGATGGTGTCGACACATTCAGTAATAATGTGTCGACTCAGGGTAGTAATGTCGACAAGTCAGAGATATTGTGTCGATACAGAAAATATGTGTCGACACTTAAGAATCTTATTGTCGACTTATCCAGGAATGTAGTGTCGACTTCACCAGGATAGTGGTGTCGACACTTACAGATTTTGTGTCGACACTTATACTAAGAGTCGACACAGAATTTCTGATGCTCTACTATATAACTCAGGTGTCGACATATCCACACATTGGTGTCGACACAATTTAGACGGACTTGAAGTCGAGACAATAGAAGCTTGTGTCGACACATTCCATCTGTGTCGACACTTATAGTCTGTTTTTGGCGACTTTTGATCTTCTTTAAACAGAAGGTATAAATAGGTCAAAAACTCATTCTGTCGACACGCTTACAAGGTTTTCGAGACTGAAACCCTGTGTCAACATTCTCCTCTCTCTCTCTCTCTCTTTCTCTCATCTTTCAAGCTTTCTCGACTGATCCATGGCGCCAAAGATTGAAGATAACGTAAATGAAGGATATGAGTTGGTGCGCCAGGCCTTTGCTGATGCCCCACCAGATGTTCACGGGGTTATCTCTCTCCTCTCCAACTCGGGATTAGAATTTCTGGTCTCCGAACCATCTAAGATATGGAAGAAGGAGGTGCATGAGTTCTTTACTTCTGCATCTGTAGATTCTGAAAGTCATGAGATAAAATCCACAGTTCATGGGACAACTGTGGAAATTACTCCAAGTAAGTTAAGAACAATTCTACAATTACCTATAATTGAGAATGAAAAGGACGTCCCTGCTTCTAAATCAAGGGAGGCTCTTCAATGGTGTGGATTGGATTCCACCATGAAAATTGGAGCTGCTTTCAACAGGAAAGGAATGAATCAACAGGGCAAGTTCCTGTCTGAGGTGGTTGGCAAAGTAATTCTGTGCAAGCCAGGTGGACATGATAGGATTTCCTCCTATATGTTCAGCCTCATGACCAGGATTGTGTTTACAATTCCAACATATTGGTCAACTGTAATCTTTGAAAAGATTAAGGAAGGAATCAAGAAGTCAAATTTGGCTAGAATAATGAGTATATACCTAACTAAGGAGATTCCTGATGTTATGCAACATCTACCTGGAACAAAAATTAATCACATGAGAAGGATGGACATGAGATTGTTTTCCAGATGGGATAGGGTCCTGACCAAAGAGATGCCTGAAGTGGAGAGGCAGGATTCACCTGAGAAATCCCCAGGACATGTTACCAGTACTGAGCACCCACAAGAAGAGCAAGTAAGACAAGAGGTTGAAGATCAGCCGGCTTCTACACAAGTTAAGGATGCCACTGTACCTGCAATTCAAGGAGAACAAGTAAGAATACCAACTCAGCAAGTTTATTCACCTACACAAGCTGTATCTACTCATGACCAGGTACAGGTGCAGGGGGAGCTGGTGTATTTTCCTACACAAGACATTTCTAATATTTCCATTTCTGCACAGGTTCAGGGGAAGCAAGTGTCCTCACCTACCCAAGACATCACCAATACTGAACAAGTACAGGGGAGAAGCTGTCTGAGCAAGTGCAGGAAGAAGCTCAAATTGATTTATCTCAAGATTTGAATACTGCAGATGTTCCAGCCCAGAAGGAATATACTCTAGATGAGTTATTTCCAAATGATGAAATAGTTACTGATAGAATGGAAGTGGAGCAAGCAATTGAGGGGGAGCCTGTGCATGTTGAGGCTGAACAACATGGCACTGAAGCAGATGTTCCTCCTCCTCCCAAAGAGAGAGTTCAAATTGATAGTACTTCTGATTTTGAGAATGAAGAAGCCAGGATGGCTAAGAAGAGAAAACTTATGGTCTTCAAGAGAAGGAGCAAGAGCTATAAGCAGGCTCTACAGCCTACAGCACATCACACTCCTTCTGAATTTGATTATAACAAGTTTATGGTCGATTTACAAGTGAAATTGGATGAACACAGAGTGGCTATTGAAAAATATGTTGATGAGAACAACAAGTCCCTGCAATTTGACTTGGCTCAGGATATAAAGTCAATTCGATTTGAAGTCAATATGCATAAGAAGGAGATGACAGATTGCTTCCATAAGGGAGGTAATGCTGTGGTGTATTTGGCAAAACAACAGCAGTCCATCATCCCTAAAGTGGATGATATTGCTTTAAAGCAAAGCTATGTTTTGGAAAATCAGATAAGGATGAATGACAATTTAACTGAATCTCATCATGAGATCATTAATGAATTGAAAAAGACTATTCCAGATCTGCCTGCAGCTAGAGCAAAGGAAATGGAAGAATTTGATAAGAAATTTCAAGTTGCTATTGATTCTGTTAAAACTGCTATCACTACCTCTCAAAAGGACATATCTGACAAGCTTCTAAAGTTAAAACCATTTTTTAAAGAGGGTGTGAATTATCTGGATGGACAAATCAGATTTCAGAAGGAAGATCTAAGAGATCATATTACTAGAGAAGCCATAAAGGGGGAGAGGTTGTTAGTTCATGCAGGCTCAGAGCACACCAAATGGGTGACCAATAATATTCGAGTCACATTGGGATATCCACCTTTGTGTGATGATGCTATGGTGGCTGAGTCAGGAATACAAACAGGTCTACTTGAAGGCAATCAACCTGAGGTTGCCCAAGTCATTTACCCTCCTCCAGATTTTGATATGATTGATCAGCAAGTTCAAGGAATGTATAGTCCTCCAATGGAGGTTCACAGGGTTGTTATTGGGAAAGTAGATAAGCCTGAGGCTACTTTGAAAGAACAGCAAGATGCTCTACTATCTAAGAAAAGATTTAGAGAGCAGGCTGAACTTAAGCTAGACTTTGAGCAGTGGAGTCCTACTTCCAGAAATATTATACTCACTGCATGGAAGGCTGTCAAAGACCAACAACATGAAAGAGGCAAGTGGTTCAATGAGATGGAATGGCAGAAGTATGAAGCCAGGCAAGAGGCAATAGTACAGTTTAGAAGAAAAGCCAAGCTGGGTAGGCTGCCACCAGATGCTCAGGAGCCGAGCAAGTACTTTCCAAAGCCCTTTCATTATTTTGAAAGGCAAAGGCTCAAGGAAGAAGCTCTGAAGAAAGCTGAGCTAAAAGGCAAGAAACCAGCTGAAGATTCTGAAGCTCCTGTGAAGGCTCAAATTCAATCTGGCAAAGGGATTGTCATAAAAGAGCCTGATCAGTCTTAATTTTTAGTTCTTTCAAAGTGTTTTGTTATGTTTTGATCATTAAATGTAAAACTCTGTAATCAATCATTACCAAGTTATAAACAAAATGTTGTTTGGTATCATATAATGTTCATTCTGTGATGGATTGTTTATATTTTGTTTATATTAAGTATTCCTGTTATGTCATATATCATCATATTATACTTTTTATAAATGGTGTATATCATTGGCTATAAGGGTTATGACTTCTCCAAATAGGGGGAGATTATTGGGTACATTGGAAAATGTGTACCTGATTTGAAGAAGCCCAACTTAGCTCAATGATATACATCAAGGTGTATTTGATGTTGTTTTGAGTTGACATGTGCAGGTGAAGAAGTATTAAAGAATGCAAAAAAATATTCTAAGTCCACGTGTCGACACCTGAAAAAATTGTGTCGACACTTCAGAATATTTGTGTCGACACTTCAGAATATTTGTGTCGACACTTCAGAATATCAGTGTCGACACAGAGAAAGATAGTCGATCACATTTATGTCGACACTGGGAAGCAGTGTCGACACATAAAGAAGATCGTCGACCTCAGCACTGGGAAGCAGTGTCGACACAGTGAAAGATAGTCGACACCCAGAGAAAGATAGTCGACTAGTGAAAGATAGTCGACTAGTGAAAGATAGTCGACCAGAGAAAGATAGTCGACTCACAGAAGAAGATAGTCGACCTCAACTGTGTCGACACTGGGAGGATGTGTCGACACCTTAAGATTGAGTCGACACATATTGGCTGAAGTCGACTATGCTTGTGTCGACACCAGAAGACTGAGTCGACACATTTTGGCAGAATTGAAGATTGCTGTGTCGACACCTGAAGGCTGAGTCGACACATACTGAGTTCTGAATCTACAACAACTGTGTCGACACACAGGACTTTTGTCGACACATTGCAGAGCCAAGACCAAGTTATTTTCTGAAGTAGCTGTGTCGACTTAAAGACAACTTAGTCGACATCATCAAAGACTGTGTCGACACCAAAGTCCCTTGTGTCGACACAGATAGACAGATTGGTCTCAACACTTTCTGACAGACTGTCTCGACATTTTGCTGTCCAAGGCTAAGGTATAGGAACTGTTTGAAGACTTGACAGCTGTGGGTTGCCACCGTTTAACTGAAGCTGTCAGACCTGTCAGAAAACAGTTAGAAATTGGATCAGCCGGTTACCATGAAGAAAGTCTATAAATAGACATATTCAGAAGGAAATAAAAAAGAAGAGGAGAAGATCTAAGAAGAAAACAAAAGGATTATGATCCTATTGAAGTTTCAAATCAAGAAAGTGCTAAGCTCTAAAGAAGATCTTCATCAGAAGATCTAAGAAGAAGAAGTCTGAAGTATCAGAAAAGGTGTTGGATAGAGAGGGATCCAGTCATCTTGAAGAAGAAGAAGGAAGCCATCAGTGGTTTCTCAAGAAGCTGTTTGGAAATCAACTCAGCTAAGTTCAGATTCAAGAAGCTTTGAAGAAAGCTCAGATTCAGTTGATTTCATCAGCTGATCAAGAAGTGTCTTGTCCTCTTCTCTCTCAACAAAGACAAGACATTAAAATATCTTTTCTAAATTTCTGTAGGATCTATTTACACAGATCTGAGTTGTAAGCCTGTGTTATAAAGGCTGAGTGTAGGAGAGGTGATCTTTGAGTGGTAGGGCTATTTGCCTGAGTGTAGGAGAAGGTTCTTCTCTGAGTGGTAGGCCTTGAGGCAAGGCTGAGATAGGGCTGTTGAGCCTGAGTTGTAGGAACCTATCCAGGTTCTGAGCTGTAGGATCTGTGGATCTGAGAATAGTGGAAGTTTGGCCGAATCTAGCATACTGCTAGATAGGTGAAGGGGGAAAGTGGATGTACCCAAACCTTGGGGAACCACTATAAAACATTGTGCAATCTGTGATGTTTCAATTTCTGTGATTGCTGTGCTGAATGTTTTATTTCTGCTATTGAATTCTGCCTAGAAGTATAAACAAGCAATTAGAACCTATTCACCCCCCCTCTAGGTGTTTAGGTTGTCTTGAAAGTAAAACTATCAAATGGCAATAACAGAAAGTAGGAAATGTAACCTTAACTTAGGTGCGGAAGCACCTAGGCCAAGGGATCTTCTACAAGGCTCCCATCGTATAAAGTGTCCTATACCACTTATACGTTGGGGTGTCGGTTATCAAACAGCAGTATATATATATTGAATTTAACCTTAATTTATAAACTTGCCCACACAAGCTTATAAACCAAGGGGTGGTTTTGCAAGGCCTATTGTATAAGCGTCCCATTCCACTTATACAATAGGTGTCAGGGGTTAAATGAATCGATTATGCCATGACATGCTAGTGGGTATGATGAATCATGCAAGTGCAACACACATACCCGACTCTGTGTACACAAACCTTTAGTTCCCCCTTTCGGAGCCGTTACCTCCCAGGATACCTCCGTAGTGGAAGACAGAAGCGGTGGGTTGGGCCTCACCCACCTCTAAACCAGTAAAGCACTACCGGTCAGACCTATCGTATGCCTCAACGCTTGGTGCACAAAGCAGACTCCTGAGTACTCTTGCCGGCTGGCGCACCGGACTTCTGTTGGCGAAGTGCTAACCACACTTGCCGAGTCAGCGTATTGGTGTCGGTGCATCGACCCTCCAATACTGAAGACCAGCCACCTAAATTTTTCTTTCCTGACTATGCACATGCAATAATTATCATATCAAACCAATCGAGCCGAAGCTCCTCGGACCATCCTGTCAGTTTCTTAACCAACCGAGTCGAAGCTCCCCGGACCATTCTGTCCGTCTCTTAACCAACCGTGCCGAAGCTCCAAACTATCTTTCTGTGCTAACAGTGTTTGTTAAACGTGCAACCCTAATTACTAAGTTACTCTTATCAGTTTGTTAATACAGTTTACGTTAACCCAGGACTGCCCCCGGTATTCCCTAAGAAGTGCTCTCAAAGGGAACTAGGAACTATGATGGTAGCTGAAGCCTATCGTTCCCTTTCGCAATTCACTTATTGTTATTGGTTGATTCCCTTACCCATTACCTTCTCATATTACGATAGACTAACCTAGTGTGATTTTTTTACCTTCCTCTCTTCGGGGAAGACGATCTTTCGTCGAACCTGAGCACCTCTAAACTCTAGCCAAACCACTTCTCCGTACTCTTCATATCATTCTATTGCGAAATCATCCACATTTATCCACCCAGCCAAAATGACTAACTCCAACAACTATCCCAGATCATGTCCTATTGCAATTTAACAATTTGTTATATGCATACCAACCTAGACTATATGTCGAACCGAATAGGAGATAATCTAGATACTCATCCAAATGCCCTAAATTATTTACTGGAGACTTATCATGACACAAATAGACTAAATCCAGAAAATTGTAATTTTCCTAATTTATCTGGCATTTAATTAATTTTCCTTAAAACTTCTAAGGGCTACCAATTGAACATGAAGTACACTTTTCAGGTATGTATAAAGCTTCATAAAATCATGATAAATTTCTAAACAACAATTTAACAGTAAAGCCAAGATATAAAATTTTTTCCAGTATTTTAGGGACTTTAATTTAATTTTGATAATAAATCCTATCTCCTTCCATTAATGAAGTAAGTGGAGTAGATAATCATCAAAAAATTCCTATTTAATCTTCTAGAGCAGATACTGTCCTAAAAACATCAGTGGCCAAATTTCATAATTCTTCATTGGGGATTTAGTTCTAGAATAAATAATTACCAAAATCTTAAAAAGTTATATTTGTGAAGTAAGTATTGTAAATATTCTTCTAAAAATCATGAATAAAATTAAACAACTAGATATTGATCTGAAAACATCATTAGCCAGGTTTTATAATTTTACAATTGGTAATTTGCTCTAAATGATTTATTAACCATAATTTCTCTTTTTGGAACTTATGAAGGAAGTACTAGATATAATCAACTAAAATTTGTAACACAATTCAAGGATATTCATTTAGACTTAAAGCATCCTCTGACCAAGTTTCATCAGATTCTAATAAACAGGGTAATCAAAATAATTAAAACACCAGTTTGGGCAAATTGATATCTAACAAATAAAGTACTTGAAGTATAATCCATAAAATTCTAATAAAATTACTAAGGGTTAGACCTAGTTTAAAACTTACTCCACCCAAGTTTCACAACTTTTAACTAAGGTTTAATGGCTGTGTTTTCATAATTGAGCTTCTACCCTAAAACTAGGGTTAGGGTTTTGAGGTGTGTACCTGCCTTCAAATCCTCTAAGATTTCTACCAGAGAACTTAGGATTTACTATCTTGAATTATACTGAGTTACAAGGTCACACAAGGGCATTTGCCTCTATGCCCTTCACAACACTCAAAAACCCTTTCTTAGGGTTTGAGTTTGAACCCTAGGGTAAATCAACCCTAAATCACACCATTTTCCTCAAGAAGGTGTCATTAGCTATGGTAAGTCAGTGTCCAAAATTTCAGCATCTGTTGAGGTGATTTGACCACTCAAAACCCCAAGGGGGTGTTTGGACCTAAATAACCCTATTAGGGTCAACCTAGGGTTGGATAAAAGCCTATTCAAAACATCTCCAAATGAGATGAAATTTTTTCTAGAGCCTTAACATGCCATCTAAGACTACCCACCCAAATTTGGGGGGATTTTGAGGTGTTTAAGACACCTAAATAATTTATACACGGTTTATTACATTTTTTCAAAAACAATAGAAAAATATTCTCCAAAAATTCCCAATTATGGACAGGTCCTAGATATAGCTAAGGTAGACACCCTGACCAAATTTCAGCTCATTTGGACAAGGGATGAAAGGTGGGTATCTATTTAAACCTCAGGATAGCCCTAGGTATAGGCCCCACAAAAATGGGTGCTGTAGTCAAACCACTTACCTAATCGAGTTGAAATTAATTTTATAATGATCTAGACTCGAAGGGCTAAAACTTCCGTGACTGACCATTTTTCCTAAAACGGCCTTTAAATGCCTCATTTAATAACATAAAAAAGAGCTTGATAAAAGTGATTAATCACTATATACTATCTAGAGATATATATATCAGATTTAATATATGGCACTGTTCATGTTCTCAAAAACCCGAAACTAGTAACCTAAAAAAAATGCTTAAAACCTGTAGCTTTGCTTGAGCCACCGCCGGCCATTTGGCCACCTCCCTGGCCAGCCACCGCCACCACTACCTCCGTCGAGGTGGTGGCTATCGGTCGTCGGTGGTTTGGACACCGGAGGTGGTGGTTTCCGGCGAACCCGACCACCATGAATTTTGGAAAAAACATGAAAACGCTCACCCGATCCATCTCTTTTGAGCTCGATGTCTCTCCTAATAATTCCTAAGATCAATCCATAGAAGAAGAGGTAGAGGAGGACCTTATTCGCGGTTTGGAGTCAAGCCGATCGTCGTGATTCCATTTGCGCGGTGGTGGCATCGCCGGAATTTCTAAACAGCAAGGTAATAAGCTCTAGCTTTATCGGGCAAGGGTGAAAACTTCCTCTCTAAGTCTAGGGAGTCTTTTAAAGGAGAAACAAGGCTGCGGGTGGGGGTATAAGCTGTCCAGCCATTAATGCCTCCTTAAAAGCATTCTTCGGCCATGGTGGAGGGGAGATGAAACGGCTCTAAAATAGCTAAGAGAAGGTTGGAATCTCATCCTCTCCCCGAGAGGAGTTGAATCCAGCCATTTCAAGGGGGAGAGGATGTAGCCGAGCCTTAAAAGCCATTAATGGCCTTGCAAACCGACGCTCGGCCATGGCCGGAAGGAAGAGGAGATGGCTACCACATGGCACAGCCAGTCCATATCACAAAGTAAGGCTTAGTTTAAGTCTTAATAAAAGAAACGACCCAATACACATTCTGGCCCACTTCCTAGACCGGCCCGATTCAACTGAACCATCAGCCTAACTAAAAAGGTTTCTAAGTAAAATGGCGTTAAGTGAGCTCTGCTCACTCAACGCCATCCAGCCTACTTAAGATGGCGTTGAGTGCAGTCTGTGCACTCAACACCATCTAGCTTATGGCGTTGAGTGAGCTCTGCTCACTCAATGCCATCTAGCCTACTTAAGATGGCATTGAGTGTAGTATGTGCACTCAATGCCGTCTCGCTTATGGCGTTGAGTGAGATCTGCTCACTCAACGCCATCCAGCTTACTTAAGATGGCATTGAGTGCAGTCTGTGCACTCAACGCCGTCTAGCTTATGGCGTTGAGTGAGCTCTGCTCAACGCCATCCAGCCTACTTAAGATGTCATTGAGTGCAGTCTGTGCACTCAATGCCGTCTAGCTTATGGCGTTGAGTGAGCTCTGCTCACTCAATGCCATCCAGCCTACTTAAGATGGCGTTGAGTGCAGTCTGTGCACTCAACGCCGTCTAGCTTATGGCGTTGAGTGTGCTAAGCTCACTCAACGCCATCTAGACTACGACATTGAGTGAGATCGGCTCACTCAATGCCATTCCAGACCTCAGTAGAGGCATTGAGTGCAGTCCGTGCACTCAACACTATTTAGTTTATGGCGTTGAGTGAGCTAAGCTCACTCAACGCCATCCAGTCTACAGCATTGAGTGAGCTCAGCTCACTCAATGCCATCCAGACAACACCAGATGGCGTTGAGTTCCGTCAGTGCACTCAACACCATTCAACTTATGGCGTTGAGTGCACTCGACGCACTCAATGCTAGCCCGCCTATAAGATGGCATTGAGTGAAGTCAGTGCACTCAACGTCATCCTGCTTATGGCGTTGAGTGCACTCGACGCACTCAACGCCCGAGTCATAATCTTATTTTAAGCAAGTTTCTGACTTACTATTTCCATACAAAGGTGATTTTAACCTTCCTACCTAAGCTCTCTTGGTCTTTCGGGTTTCCTAGGATTTTGTCATGACCTAGTCATGGCGAAACCACTCCTAGGGGTCTAGTCGAAAATGGGATGTTACACAAGATCCTAGTCTCCATCATATGCAAGAAGAGAATAGACTGGGGTGCAGTGATTTTTGGTAGGATAAAAGACAGCTTCCGAGCACCTTACTATAGATGGATTATCAAACTTTACTTGAATCAGCTAGACAGAGACGCATTTGATATGTCCAAAGGAGTTCTTGTTTACCACCTGAAGAAAATTGACTCCACTATCTTCTTTAGATTGGAGAGAAGGATCCTAAATCAAGGTAGTCTACAAGATTTGCCTAAGGTAGAGGAGGATGAAGTTCATGAGGAAAGAATTTCTACTCCTACCTCCCCCCCCATGAAATTCCTGAAAGCTCATGCGCAGGAATTAAGGGGGAGTCAGCTAAAACCCATGTGGTTACTAATGAGCAATTGACCCTGGTGGATGCTTCTTCAGCAGTTCCAAATGTTCCTGAACGAGTGATACAAGATACTGTTGGTGTTACCATAGTGATTTGGAAGTGATCAAGCATGTAGTCTCACTGCCAATGCAATATGAGCCTATCGGGATCGCACATAAGAACGTTTGGAGAATTTGGAAGATTGGATTATGTTGGTCTTACTCATGTGATGAGTGAAGGACCAAGCAGTGGCATCAGATGAGTAAAGGATTGGATTCCGCCAGGTGTTGAGTGTATCAAGCCTACTCAGCCAGGAGTTGAGTGCATCGAGACCACTCAACGCTTTCGTCGAGTCAAATGTCAACTTGTCGATTAGGTCTTGAGAGTGTTGAGACCACTCGATGCCTTCATCGAGTCAAATGTTGACTTATCGATAAGGCGTTGAGTGTCTTGAGTTCAATCAACAATTCGTCGAGTCAAGTGTTGATTTGATGAGTCTAACGCAGGCGTTGAGTGTGTTGAGTCCATTCAATGATTCGTCGACTCAAGTGTTGATTCAATGAGTCTGGCGTTGAGGCATTGAGTGTGTTGTGTGCACTCAATGATTTGTCGAGTCAAGTATTGATTCCTTGAATATCAACATGAATAATCAACGATTCGTCGAGTCAAGTGTTGATTCGTCGAATATCGACGTGAGTACTCCACGAATTCTGTTTCATATAGTTTATTTCCTTTATGTTCGGTTTGGCGCGATCATGCTGGTATGGGTTGGTTCGGTATTTAGTATATATACGATATGTATAGAAAACCGAGTAAGTTACGAAAGTCAAGCAACAATACGCTTTGACCTAATCGCGAGTCAGCTTCTTCCCTCCCAACGGAACTATTCCGCCAAGGCCGTAAAAGCCGATCTCGCCGTCGACCATCTGTCTTCCTTGTACGTCGCTCGAAATGTTTTTTAAGGCGTTCGTACTCGTCATCGTCGCCTCTTCTGGAGCAGACCTAGCAGTCTGTGAAGACGCAAAATATTATCGTCCAACCTATATCTTGTGCAACAAGAGTCTAAGGGTTCTCCCATTAGTGTGGATCACCTGTAGAGGCGTGGATAATATTCTATGCTCAGAACTCAGCCATTGCAATTCGTTGGACATCATTCGGAGCACCTTGGTTGAGTATTGACTCAATCCCTTAAAGGTAAAATTTTATTTAGAGCACTTTACTTCTTGATCAATGTTCATCGCTAGTTCCGAACTATTTTGGGTTTTCTTGTTCCATTTCTGCTGCGTAGAAGTGTTGTGACGTATAGCAAAACCCAACAGTGGTATCAAAGGGAGGTGGGCGATGATCATTGCATCAGAAGTTGCTATATCCATTGCGTGTAGATGTGGAAATTTTAGAAATGTTCTAAATACCCAAATGTATTCTTGGAATCCTGCCAAGAACGCATGTGATTTCATTGTGATATGTTTGTTGATATCTTTATTACTCCTTAACAGTAACTGTCCCTCTTGTTGGTTTGTGAAAACAAGTGTGTGTTAGATTTTGAATCTCATATATAGCTTCGAGCTTGTCTACTGTGTAAGTGGAGTTGGTGTTAATCATGTCCATTGCATGTAAATCTAAAGATTTAGAATGGTTCTAGATGTTAAGATTTAGCCTAGTTCATCAAGTGTTGATTATTTTATTATGCACATCCGGGATGCATTTGGATTGATATTGCTGTAAGTTTTATGTTGTGGATGTGCACACTTGTTATTTGTTAACCATGATTAATTGTTAATCAAATATCTCAAAAATCCCTTATATAATATTAAGTATTTGGATGCCTTCTGATGGATGACACTCTTCCTACCTCGATCGATGAAGTGTGGGCTTGCCAAAGAAAGGTGCATTAATCTATCTCGGAATGGGTGCGAGCGGATAATTGTTATATCCCAATGTTGACGTCGGGTCAAACTTAATTGGGTGACCTCAAAGGTTGAGTGTACCATATGATGGTTGCATGAGCTTAGCATGCACCATGTGATGGATACGAATAAGGAGTTATTAACCAAACATACATGAGTTGCATTGTGATGCAATCAGCAAGTGTTGCCTACCTAAATAACTACATTGTGAAAGAAAAGCCAAAGCTGACTCATAGTGTTGTTGAAATATGGATCATGTCCACTAAGCGAGTGACTCGCTTTAACTCTCCGAAATGATATCAAGGGTTATCAGTTTGATAAAAATAGTGGCAGTATTTTAATTAAAGTCCTAATTGAAATAAAAATATATTTTGAATTGTAGTACTGATTTTACTTTGCTAAATCCTTATAGAATTTCCATGGCAAGTGGATCTCATTCCACCTTGTCCCTCAGAGCCATCCTTGAGAAGGAAAAACTGAGTGGGACAATCTATTTAGACTGGTACAGGAACTTGAGTATTGTTCTTAGGAAAGAGCGTATGCTCTATGTTTTGGAAGAGAAATCCGCTTAAGAGCCAGCCAGGAATGCATCTCGTTCTGATAAAGATGATTATAAGAAGTATCAAGATGACTCCTTGGATGTCAAATTCCTCATACTGGCAACCATGAACTCTGAGCTTCAGAAGCAACATGAGAACATGGGTTGCAAAGAATTGACGAGCATCTTAAGAAAATGATTCAAGGGCAAGCTCGACAATAGTGGTTTGACGTCACCAAGTCATTATTTCAGTGTAAGATGGGAGCTCGAGACCTACTAGGGACTCAGGTACTCAAGATGATTATGTATATAGAGAACCCTTAGAGGCTAAGCTTTCCTCTAGGCCATGAGTTGGCTATATACCTGATCCTGCAATCATTGCCTGACAGTTATGAGCAGTTTTCCTTGAACTATAATATGAATGAAATAGACAAGACACTGCACGAGCTCCTAGACATGTTAAGAACTACCGACATCAATATGAAGAAGGTCAAGCCCTCTATCCCCATACTAATGGTGAATAAAGGAAAGGGCAAGGTCAAGGGATTCAAGAAGTCGAAGGTAGGACCTAAGTCATCTCTTAATCCCAAGTCTTCGGCACTGAAGAAGAAAGGCCTGTAAAAAGAAGGGAAATGCCACCGCTGTGGCAAGTCTAGTCGTTGGAGGAGGAACTGTCGTTCTTATATTGAGGGAATGCATAAGATGAAGGGAGGTATGACTTCCGCTTCAAGTATCTATATTATAGAGATAAACCTTTCTGCTCCTTCATCCTGGGTATTGGATACTGATATAGAAAAATTTACGTTTTATTTGCGCGAAGAAGAAAAGGGGTTGAGAAAATAAGATGGAAATGAGGTTGAAAATCTTCTCCAAATTTATATGCAATAAAGGCAAGTGTACCTCATCGTTTATAGTGTAGGATATTCAAGTTCAATATCAAGGTCGTATTACCCAGGGCGAATTGATTACTTCTACTTTGAGGAATTACTATTATCTTATCAAATGATGTCTTGGTTTGTTTACTTAACTAAAAGAACACTAAATTTGGTTAAAATAATGGATAAAAGAATTAGTACTTGATTTTGAATTACTTGGGCATGAGCTAATCAAATTGAAATATCAAACTAGATCTTAATAAAGTAATATGCTACTTGACTGCGGGGGTTCCCCAAATTCGAACACGCACATCTCAGAGAAGTGCCCATCTGAGTTTAGGAAGATCCGACCAAACTCTCGTCCCTTATTCGGATGCCTTAAAACTCGCCTTATGTGGTGAACCCCACTATTGGATTTGACTCCAATCCGGGAGATTTACGTAGTTCTCTCTTGAGAGGTGCGTTCAACTCTCTTTACTCTTGGGCGATCAATTTAAACTACGATCCTCTCAGCTAACTAAGAATGAAAACCAAAACGGTGACTATATATCGATAATATAGTCCCGCTATATTTAAATCAAGAGTAAATCGAAGGTCAATAATTAAAAAAGAGAATGAATGTTAAAACATTATAACTTAATTAACTCATCCTCAGATCATCGCGATCGAGTACTAATGAGTGTTTAGTTACTCATAATAATGTAGGAAATGAAAATCATGTTAAGAATATGTCTAATAAGAAAAAGAGAGAGAGAAAAGGAATAACAAACTATTTTATTTCTTATTGGAAATAAGTTACCAAAAGGATAAAAAGACATTACAAAGATATTTTCCAAAAAGATTACAAGTACGATAAAAGAGATTGCAAGAACATTAAAACATGAAAACATTAAGCTGAAATATTAAAAATAAACTCCCAATATTTCTCTAAAAGGCTTTGATCTGGTCCCGAAATACTTGGAGTATGCTGCAATTTATAGGAATTTTTCGGGAAGTACACGACCCCCTTACACCCCCGTATAGGGGGGGGGGGGGCGTGTAAGGTTTATTGACTTATGCTGATGGAAATCCGGTGGGATTGCGATGGGATCGGCAGTTGGGGAACACGCTCTAGTGACACACCCGTGTAGGGGGCGTGTACAGTTTTTCTTGTCAGTGGAGTGGCACAAAGTCGCACTGCGGTGCATCTTCAGAACTTGGTTGGACATGCCCTACAACTAAGCTTACAACTCAGACTTTCACAAGTTCTATACCTCAGGCTCTCAGCCCTACCTCAGCATTTATAAACACATGCTTACAACTTAGATCTATAAAAGATCTTACAAGAAAAACAATATTTAATTGTATAGAAATTTCACCCAGATAGAACTCTCAATTGGTGTGAGCTTCTTGATCAGTTCTTGAATAAACTTCAGATCCAACTTGACTTAGCTTTTTCAAAGCTTCTTGATTTAATAAAATGAGGTTTATTTGATTTATTGTAGAAGTTGATCTACAAACAGCTCCCTTCTTAGATTCAGAATTAGATCTGAATTTTTCTTGCAGACTATTCAGGATCTGCCTTCTTAAGAGTTCCCCCTTTATTGTTGTTGTATTCTCTCTCTGGTTCTGTGTTGGTATGTTCCCCCATAATTACTTGTCTTGGTTGTCTTGGATCAGTCCTTTATATAAAGTTTCTCAATGATTACCTGCTGATCCGAATTGTAATAACCTTTTGACATTTCTAACAAAGGTATCAGACTTCTTGTTTATGACAGTTGTCAAGTCTTCATCCGTGACAGCTGATTCATCAATGACTTTATATCTCAGTAAGAAATACTCAGCAAACTACTTCACATGTGTCGATACAAATAGGCTAAGTGTCGACAAGAGTCTTGATGATGTCGACACAACACTCAATGTGACAACACAGTCATTCTTCTTCTTCTCGACACAGCTTCTGTTGTATGTGTTGACACAAGTCCTGTGTGTCGACACAACTGCTCCTGGTCTCGACATAGCTGATGCTGACAGATGACGTTGAGTGTATGTCCATACGTCGTTGAGTGTGTGTCGATACTGATAGTTTTAACTTCAAAACAACCTAAACACCTAGAGGGGGGGGTGAATAAGTACTTTTCCTTGTTTTAAACTAAGACAGAATATAGCTACAGTTCTTTGAGTAAATTAGATATCTCTACAGCTAACACAACACAATAATCACAATCATACACACATCACAGATTGCACACAGATTTATAGTGGTTCCCCAAGGTCTGGGTACATCCACTTTCCCCCTTCACCTATCTAGCAGTGTGCTAGATTCGGCCTAACTTCTTCCTTCTTCTTAGATCCACATATCTTACAGCTCAGAACCCTGAAAGGTTCCTATAACTCAGAACCTTATAAGGTTCCTACAACTCAGGCTAACAGCCCTACCTCAGCCTTGCAACAAGGCCTACAACTCATAGAACAAATTCTCCTACACTCAGGCTCAAACAGCCTTACCACTCAGAGATCTAAATCTCCTATACTCAGCCTTTATAACACAGGCTTACAACTCAGAGATCTGAATCTCCTACACTCAGCCTTTATAATACAGGCTTACACTCAGATCTTTTAAAAGATCCTACAGAAATTGATAAGTAATTTGATGGATTCTTACCCTTGTTGAGAGAGAAAGGATAAGAAGATTCTTGATCAGCTTCTTGATGAATCTGATAACTGAAATCAACCTGTTCTTAGCTTTCTTCAAAGCTTCTTGAATCTGAACTTAATAGGGTTGATCTCCTTTGAAGTTGACCGACTGCCAGCTTCCTTCTTAGAATCAGAAATAAATCTGAATCCTTCTTAGCAGAATGGTTCAAGATCTGCTTCTTAAGAGACTTGTGATTGTCTCCTTCTTGACCTAAAGATAGTTGGAGCTCTCTCTCACCAAACCTTCTGAAGTTACTTCTGAATTCTGAATAAATTCCCCTTAGACAAAATCTGAGTGGATAATCACTCCAGAATGTCTTCTTAGATCTTCTCACGAAGATCTTCTTCTGTGACTTGCACTTTCTTGATCAGAGATTAATCTCACAATAATTATGTTAGTTGTATGTATTGTCACTTCATAATTATCCTTTGATTTGACACAGTCCGTCTATATATAGGCTTCACCCATGGTAACTGCCTGATCTGGTTTCAAACGAACTTATGATAAGTCTGACAGCTTCAGTAAACCTGTTGTAACTCACAGCTGTCAAGTCTTCAAACAGTTCTTGAGCCTTTGTCTTTGTCAGCAAACCGTCGAGACTGTCATTAAGTATCGAGACTGACTGTCATAAAGTGTCGAGACAATTTGTCAATATGTGTCGACACAAGTGACTTAAGTGTCGACACAGACTTTGGTGGTGTCGACATAGTTGCTTTGATGTCGACACAGCTTCTTGACACTGCATCTTGAGAATGTTTCGACACTGATTATTTGTGTCGACACAATCAATTCTTCTCTCCAAAGCAATCATTTATGTTGAACCTCTACTGAGTGTCGACACAAGTTCTGTATGTCGACACAGTTGATTTAGTCTCAGAATTTGTGTGTCGACACTGCCTCCAGTTGTCGACACAGCTGGTGTCAACTCTGCTTCTGTGTGTCGAAACTACCTCCCGGTGTCGACATAGCTGATGTCGACTCTGCTTTTGTGTGTCGACACTGCCTCTCGGTGTTGACACAGTTGATGTCGACTAACTATTTCTGTGTGTCGACACTGCCTCCCGGTGTCGACACAGTTGATGTCGACTACAAAATTCTGTGTGTCGACACAGTTACTTCAGGTGTCGACATAGCTTTTCCAAGTGTCGACACAGACTTCCTGAAGTATCGACACATGGACTTAGAAACTTTTTCTGCATTTTAGCCAATACTTAACCTGCACATAAAAACTCAAAATAACATCAAAAACACCTTGATGTATATCATTGAGCTAAGTGAGGCTTCTCCAAATCAGGTACATATTTTCCAATGTACCCAACAATCTCCCCCTATTTGGAGAAGTCATAACCCTTTTGTTAATGATATACACCACTTATGATAAATAAACATGATGATGTATAAGCATTATTTAACAGGGTAAATTATAAACAAAACAAATAATAAAATCACATCATAGAATAAGGATGCAAACTAAATGATCATGGAACATGGTTTTGTTTATTATATCAAAAAGTTTCTTAATACAGATTACATAGACTTCTTTGAAAACTAAGAATTACATAGTTCTTAAAACAAAACTAGAAAAACTAAACTAAGGCTGACTGGCTCTTTGATGACTATTCCTTTTCCAGATTTAATTTAAGCCTGCATAGGAGGTTCTGTATCTTCAATGGGCTTCTTGCCTTTCAAATTAGCTTTCTTTTGTACTTCAGCCTTGATCCTTTGCCTTTCAAAATAATAAAAAGGCTTAGGGAAATACTTGTTAGGCTCCTGAGCATCAGGAGGTAGCTTCCCACTCTTAGCCTTTCTCCTGTGTTGAAGTATGGCTTCTTTCCTAGCCTCATACTTCTGCCACTCCTGCTCATTATACCATTTACCTCTTTCATGAACTTGGTCTTTTACAGCTTTCCAGGCAGTTAATATGATATTTCTTGAAGTGGGGCTCCACTGCTCAAAATCTTGTTTTAATTCTACCTGCTCTCTGAATCTTTTCTTTGATAACTGAGCATCTTGCTGAGCTTTCAGAGCAGCTTCTGACATATCTACTTTTTCAATAATAACATTAGTAACGGGTGGTGGAGGGCTGTACATAGACTGAACTTGTTGATGTATCATCTCAAGATCTGCAGGGGGGTAAATGACTTGGGCAACCTCAGGTTGATCACCTTCAAGTAGAGTTGGTTGCACCCCTGACTCAGCCACATTATCATCATCACACAAGGGTAGATATCCCAGAGTGGCTCTGATACTATTGGTTATCCATTTGGCATGATCAGAGCCTGCATAAACTAATACCCTCTCCTCCTTTATGACTTCTCTGTCCATATGTTCTCTCAAATCATCTTTTTGAAATCTAATTTGCCCATCCAGGTAATTGATACCATCTTTAAAGAATGGCTTTAACTTTTGAAGCTTATCAAAAATTGTTTTTTGTGAATTAGTAATAGCTGTCTGAAAGGAATCCAAGGTTTCCTGTAGCTTCTTATAAAATTCTTCTTTCTCCTTATTTCTTGCCTCAGTCATTGCAACAACAGTATTTTTGAACTCAGTGACTATCACATTATGTGATTCAGTCAGATTGTCATTCATTCTTATTTGATTTTCAAGGACATATCCTTGTTTGATATCAATATAATCCACCTGTTTCTTTAGTTCAGGTTGTTGCTTTGCTAGAAATACCACAGTATTGCCCCCCTTGTGGAAGCAATCTGTCATCTCTTTTATATTCTGATTGACCTCAAATCTGATTGACTTTATGTCTTGGGCAAGATCAAATTGAAGAGCCTTATGACTTTCATCCACATATTTTTCAAGAGCCAATCTCTGCTCATCCATTTTGACTTGTAAATCTACCAAAAATTTGTTGTAATCAGTTGTAGGAGCTTGTTGGGAAGTAGTAGCTTGCAAAGCCTGCTTATAGCTCTGGCTTCTCCTCTTGAAAACCATCAATTTTCTTTTCTTTAAACTTGCTATCTCTTCATCCTCTGAATCAGAAGAACTGTCAATATCAACTCTTTCTTTAGGACTGGAAGGCAGCTCCTTGTCAGTCCTATGCTCCACCTTCTCAAGGTTAACTTGCTCCCCCTCAACTGCTGCCTCTATTTCAGGAAATAATTCTTCAAGGGTGAACTCTTGTTGAGTGTGAACTGCCTTTTCTGGAGCATCAGCAACCATAGATGTATCCTACAGGATCACATCTAGTGCTGGACTGTTGACATGAGGAGTGTCTATAATAGACTGTGAATCCATTTCACTTTTCAAGTGAAATCTTTCTTCCCTTTGTCCTTGTGCAGAATATTGCTCCCCCTGCAACTAAACAGTAATTGTTTCCTCATTTACTTGGACAGTTTCAGTCAGGTCCTGGACCTGTTCTATAACCTGCTCCCCCTACACTTGTGCATTCACTGTGTCCTCCTGCACATGATCATGAGCTGTAATGTCATGGACTGGGGATTTTGCTGCAGTCTCTTGGTTATCCAAATCAGGTGTGTCCTTGGAGAGAACCCTATCCCATATGGATATTATCCTGATGTCCATCCTTCTCATATGATTAATTTTGGTTCTTGGAAGCTGATGCATTACCTCTGGAATTGCTCCGGCCAGGTATAAGCTCATTAATCTAGCCAAATTGGGCTTTTTGATTCCTTCTTTTATCTTCTCAAACAGAACTGCATACCAGTCTGTGTTAATCTTATAGATTATCCTGGTCATCATATTGAACATAATGGCAGAGATCCCATCATGGCCTCCTGGTTTACACAAAATCACCTTCCCTACCACTTCAGATAAAAACTTTCCTTGTTGATTCATCCCTTTTTGGTTGATTGCTGCTCCAATCTTCATGGTTGGATCTAATCCACACCACTGAAGAGCCTCCCTTGTCTTTGAGGCTGGGAGCTCTTCTTCATCCTGTATTCTTGGAAGGTGAAGAATCTTTCTTAAACTTTTCATAGTGAGTTTCACTTTATTACCATGAAGTATCGACATAATCTTTTGTCCAGTGGAATCTATTATTGCAGCATCATAGAATTCAAATACTTCTTTCTTCCAGATTTTTGTAGGTTCAGAAACAAGAAAATCTAACCCATAATCAGTAACTAGGGTAATGACCCCTTTAATCTCTGTCGCTGCTTCATCAAAAGCATTGTGCACCAGCTCGTAACCTTCGTTGATGTTGTATTAAACCTTTGGAGCCATTGGAATGGAGAGAAATCTTGAATTGAGAGAAGAGAGTTTGTCGACACAAGGGTTTAGTCTAGAAAATCTGGAGAGCGTGTCGACAAAATATGTTCTCGACCTATTTATACCTTTTTAAACACAGAAGGTCAAAAGGCGGGCAAAAATTATCTAAAAGTGTCGATACTGTTGAAAAGTGTCGACATATACTTCTATTTTCTTGACCACGGTGCTGACTACTATGTGTCGACACCAATTGATGATATGTCGACACTGGAGATACTTAGTAGTTCATCAGAAATTCTGTGTCGAATCTTATTACAAGTGTCGACACAAAATCTGTAAGTATCGACACCATTACTCTGGTTGTGTCGACACTACATTTATGGATGTGTCGACTCTTTGTCCCTTAGGTGTCGACACAATCGACTCTGTGTCGACACAATTTTTCTGAATTGTCGACACAAATCCTCTGTGTCGACACAATTTTACTTAGCCAATTTTGGTAATCTAACATATGGTCAACATTCCTAATTCAATTTTAAATCTATTGAATTTAGTTTCATCAAGAGGCTTAGTAAATACATCTGCAATTTGATAATCTGTATTAACAAATTCTAGTGAGATATCCTCTTTCTCTACATGTTCTCTAAGAAAATGGTACCTTATTTCTATATGCTTAGTCCTATTATGTGAAACAGGATTATTAGCAATAGAAATAACACTAGTAGAATCACAAAATAAAGGTGTTCTACTTACCTTAATACCATAGTCTTCTAACTGGTGCTGAATCCATAACAGCTGTGCACAGCAACTTCTTGCTGCCACATATTAAGACTCAGCTGTGGAAATTGCCACACTAGTCTGTTTCTTACTGCTCCAAGATATCAATCTTCTTCCCAGAAATTGACATGTACCTATAGTGCTTTTCCTATCTTCTTTACAACCTGTAAAGTCTGCATCTGAATAGCCTGTTAGTAGAAAATCTCCATTCCTAGGGTACCAAAGGCCTAGATTAGGTGTGCCCTTTAGATATCTCAAAATTCTCTTTACTGCAGTGTAATGAGATTCTTTAGGGCATGATTGGTACCTAGCACAGACACATGTTGCATACATAATGTCTGGTCTACTAGCAGTTAGATAAAGAAGAGAGCCAATTATTCCTCTATACAAAGACTCATCTACAGGTTTACCTGCATCATCTTTGCATATAGACATACTTGTTCCCATAGGAGTTCTTATGGTGGAGGATAATTCCATACCTTGCACCTTCTTATGCTTTGTTCTTCACAATAATTCCACTCTCATACAATTTATTTCTAAAGATCCACTTATTCCAATGATATTATGGTCTTTTGGTTTAGGAACTAACTCCCAGACCTTGCACCTTCTGAACTAATTTAGCTCCTCGTGCATGACATTAATCCAATGTGGGTCTAGGATAGCTTCTTCAAATTTCTTTTGCTTTAATTGAGATATAAAGCTTGAGTGCAGGACTGTGTTCAAATTCCTGCTTCTGGTTTGCACTCCTTGTCTTGGATCACCAATTATCTGATTTACTGGATGATCTTTTAACTATCTAACAGCTGGAGGTAGATTATCTTCTGGTTGAACACCTCCAGTTTCTTCAATATGTTGAACCTCTTGATTTTCTTCAGCTTCTAGAGAGTCTTGTACTCCCCCTGGACAGTGGCCAGAATTTTCCATATCTTGATCTGCAGTTGAATCTTCTGCAATGGAAAGCTTGTCCAATCTCTCATTTATAGATTCTTCTGCAGTTGAATCTTCTTGGATTGCATGTACTACAAGACAACTCACTGTTGATAGATCTAGTTTCATCAAATATAATATGTAGAGATTCTTCTACAACCTTGGTAATCAAGTTGTAGACCATATAAGCCTTACTATTGTTGCTGTACCCAATAAATATCCCATCTTGAGATTTGACAACGAACTTAGTTAGATATGACTTGCCATTGTTAAGGATATAACACTTGCAACCAAAGATCCTAAAATAGGATAGATTTGGTTTTCTACCTTTCATGATCTCATATGGAGTCTTTTTGTTGTACTTTGTGATAGAAGCCCTGTTGAGCACATGACATGCAGTGTTTATTGCCTCAGCCCAAAATATTCTAGGAGAGAAGTGTCACTCAATCGAGTTCTACAAGCCTCAATCAATGTTCTATTCTTCCTTTTAGCAATACCATTTTACTGTGGTGTTCTAGGTGACGAGAATTCCTTAAAAATCCCAAACTCTTCACACAATCTTGTCATACTTTCAGATTGAAATTCAGTGCCATGGTCACTTCTGATTTTGACCACTATACTGTCCAGTTCATTCTGAATTTTTCTGACAAAACTGTGTAAAACACTTGGGGTTTCTGTTTTTTGTCTCAGAAAGAACACCCAGGAATATCTAGAATAGTCATCTACCACCACAAAAGTGTAGACCTTCCTACCTAGACTATGAACTGGCATAGGACCAAAAAGATCCCTATGTAAGAGGTATAGACACCTCACTGAATCCTTGTGTTCAAGGCTATGAAAGGAGGATTTTGTCTGCTTGCCCTTTTGACAAGCTGAACATATCCCTTCCTTTATACACTTAACTTGAGGACCATTCCTTACTAACTCTTTGCTAAAGAGTTGGCCAATTGTTTTGTAGTTAAGATGGGACAGCCTCTTGTGCCATTTGACACAATGAGAGGCTTTCTCATCAGCTACAAGACAAATAGGAGAACCTTTGTTCTCACACTCAAAATTGAGACAGTACACATTCCTCTTTCTATATCCTGTCAAAATGATCTTTTGATCACTTGACCTTTTGATATGACATCCATTCTTAACAAATGAAATATCATATCCTAAATCACTCAGCTGGCTTATGCTTATAAGGTTGTGTTTCAAACCCTTCACATAGGTCACTTGAGTGATAGTAATCTGGTTACTCGAAATATTACCAAATCCTTTGATGATTCCTCTTTCAGAACCACCAAAGATTACTTTAGGCCCATTTGAAATAGGTAAATACTCCTTCAGCAATCCCTTTGTTCCATTCATGTGCCTGGAACATTCACTATCCAAGTACCATATATGGGCATGGTGACTTGGACTCACCTGCAATAAAGAATTACTTTCTCTTAGAACCTAAGTAAGTCTTGGGTCCTTGGTTCAAGTTAGCTTCATCCTTAACAAATCTACCTGCAGCTCTTCTAACAGGTAGACTGTTGTTCTTCCTGACACTAGTGTTGTGCCAGCAATCTATGGCATAATGACCTGTCTCGCCATAACACCGACATTTATACTTATTGTATCTATTTTTAGATACATTCTTGACAGTCTGGTTGACAGCAAATCTTTTGTATTATGCTGGTACTGCTGTAGCTACATCCACTGGTTTCTTATAACCATGTGGTTTATGAACATGGGCTGCCTTATTGACATAAGCACCATTATCATTCAGAACTTCAGTCTTATTATGACCAAGAGTATTCTCAAGATCATACTTGTTAGAAGGCACTTGAACCTTTCTGAAAAATACAGGGACTTTAAAATTCAATGACTGAACTGAGGCTTTGCCCTTTCTCTTGAAATGGGCAGCCCTGGTGTTACCTTGAAAGCCTATTCCAGCCTTACCATTTTGAGCCACAAACTCATATATTAAGGGTAAAACTGATTTTGGCTTGGAGTAACTAGCCACAAAATCTTTCTCCTTTTGAAGTCTGACTTCCAGACTTCTGATTAGATCATTTTTATATGTGATTGTACCCATCTGAATAACAGTAATAGTTTTCAGCTTGGCAACCTCTTTCATTTTTTGATCCAATTCTTTCTCTAAACCAGGTGCGGCCATCTTAAGATCTGCAATTTCCTTAGCCTGAGTTTTGGCCAGGTTCTTGCTTTTCTTTAGAGCCAGCAACAAGTCCCCATATTCATCTATCAGCTGATGAATATCACCTCCAGACTCAGATCCATCCACATCACTTGATGCAGATGTATCTGACTCTGTGCCAGTACTACAAACTGAATTACTAGACAAATATTGTACCTTACTAGGACCAGGCTGATCCTGGCATTTGTCTTATTCTGATACAACCATCTGTCCCATGTACTGATGGTCTTCCTGTGCATAGATAGAGTCCAGCAATTGCATAAATTCTTCTTCTTCATCAGCTGCATAAAGACCAATGTATGCCTCAGCTTTAGATTTAGACTCTGAAGTTGATTTGTCTGACAAGCTTTTCTCCTTCTTAGCAACAAAGGATTTCTCCTTCTTTCTCTTTTGATTAGCCTTTCTTTTATCAGTAGACTCCTTCCTTTTGTCTGGACAATCAGCCACAACATGTCCAGGCTTATTACAGTAGTAGCAAACAATATTTGATGTTGCAGATTTGCTAGGCTTAGACCTGCTCCTGTCCTTCTTTGAGTAACCTCCCTCTGATACCACTTGAAAGTTTTAACTTCAAGACAACCTAAACACCTTGAGGGGGGGGGGGGGGGTTAATAAGTACTTTTCCTTTTTTTAAACTAAGGTAGAAGATAGCTACAGTTCTTTTAGTAAATCAGATATCTCTACAGCTAACACATCACAACAATCACAATCATACACACATCACAGATTGCACACAGATTTATAATGGTTCCCCAAGGTCTGGGTACATCCACTTTCCCCCTTCACCTATCTAGCAGTGTGCTAGATTTGGCCTTACTTCTTCCTTCTTCTTAGATCCACAGATCTTACAGCTCAGAACCCTGAAAGGTTCCTACAACTCAGAACCATATAAGGTTCTTACAACTCAGGCTAACAGCCTTACCTCAGCCTTGTCACAAGGCCTACAACTCAGAGAACAAATTCTCCTACACTCAGGCTCAAACAACCTTACCACTCAGAGATCTTAATCTCCTACACTCAGCCTTTATAACACAGGCTTACAACTCAGAGATCTGAATCTCCTACACTCAACCTTTATAACACAGGCTTAGACTAAGATATTTAAAAAGATCCTACAGAAATTGATAAGTAATTTTATGGATTCTTACCCTTGTTGAGAGAGAAAGGATAAGAAGATTCTTGATCAGCTTCTTGATGAATCTGATGACTGAAATCAACATATTCTGAGCTTTCTTCAAAGCTTCTTGAATCTGAACATAGTAGGGTTGATCTCCTTTGAAGTTAACCGACTGCCAGCTTCCTTCTTAAAATCAGAAATAAATATGAATCCTTCTTAGCAGAATGATTCAAGATCTGCTTCTTAAGAGACTTGTGATTGTCTCCTTCTTGACCTCAAGACAGCTGGAGCTCTCTCTCCCCAAACCTTCTGAAGTTACTTCTGAATTTTGAATGAATTCCCCTTAGACAAAATCTGAGTGGATAATCACTCCAGAATGTCTTCTTAGATCTTCTCATGAAGATCTTCTTTTGTGACTTGCACTTTCTTGATCAGAGATTAATCTCACAATAATTATGTTAGTTATATGTATTGTCACTTCATAATTATCCTTTGATTTGACACAGTCCGTCTATATATAGGCTTCACCCATGGAAACCGACTGATCCAGTTTCTAACGAACTTCTGACAAGTCTGACTGCTTCAGTAAACATGTTGTAACTCACAGCTGTCAAGTCTTCAAACAGTTCTTGAGCCTTTGTCTTTGTCAGCAAAGCGTCGAGACTGTCATTAAGTGTCGAGACTGACTGTCATAAAGTGTCGAGACAATCTGTTAATATGTGTCGACACAAGTGACTTAAGTGTCGACACAGACTTTGGTGGTGTCGATATAGCTGCTTTGATGTCGACACAGCTTCTTGACACTGTATCTTGAGAATGTGTCAACACTGATTATTTGTGTCGACACAATCACTTCTTCTCTCCACAACAATCATTTATGTTGAACCTCTGATGAGTGTCGACACAATCCTGTGTGTCGACACAGTTGATTTAGTCTCAGAATTTGTGTGTCGACACTGCCTCCAGGTTTCGACACAGCTGATGTCGACTCTACTTCTGTGTGTCGACACTGCCTCCCGGTGTCGACACAGCTGATGTCGACTCTGCTTCTGTGTGTCGACACTGCCTCCCGGTGTCGACACAGTTGATGTCGACTAACTATTTCTGTGTGTCGACACTGCCTCCCGGTGTCGACACAGTTGATGTCGACTACAAAATTCTGTGCGTCGACAAAGGTTCTTCAGGTGTCGACACAGCTTTTCCAAGTGTCGACACAGACTTCTTGAAATATCGACACATGGACTTAGAAACTTTTTCTGCATTTTAGCCAATACTTAACCTGCATTTATAAACTCAAAATAACATCAAAAACACCTTGGTGTACATCATTGAGCTAAGTGAGGCTTCTCCAAATTAGGTACACATTTTCCAATGTACCCAACAGATACAAGTCCTTTGTGTCGACACAAGCCTTTCAGATTCAGTATAGCTTTTGTTGATAGATGACATTGATTGTGTGTCGACACAAGTCCTGTGTGTCAACACAAGCCTTCTTCAGGTGTCGACACAATTCTTGGGTGTCGACACATGCCTTTCTTCTGGTGTCGACACAATTCCTGGATGTCGACACAGCTCCTGCTTCAGGTGTCGACACAATTCCTTGGTGTCGATACAACTCCTGCTTCAGGTGTCGACACAATTCCTGGGTGTCGACACATCTCCTGCTTCAGGTGTCGACACAATTCCTTACAAGTGTTGACACATGTACTTAGAAATTTTTCCTGCATTTCTTAAACCTACACAATGAAACCCAAACATCCCATCAAATATAAATTGATGTACATCATTGAGTAAGGGGAGGCTTCTCCAAATCTAGTACATTGTTTCCAGTGTACCCAACAATCTTCCCCTATTTGGAGAAGTCATAATCCTTAGTCAAATATATACACAACACATAGTAAATCAAAGAAAAATAGATGTTCATACATTTCACTGCATGGTAACATAGATAATAGCTAAACTGAATACTTAAAATGATGTCATTCATTAATCAGAAAATTGTTTAGGTTTACATGTTTCTTTAAAAAACAAAAAATCAAAAGATTACATTGTTCTACATATCAGCCTATCTATCCTAAGATTGACTAGGCTCCTTGATTACTATTCCCTTTCCAGATCTGATCTTAGCCTGCACATTAGGTTCAGTATCATCAGCTGGTTTCTTTCCTTTCAGGTCTTTCTTGTTCAGTTCTTCACCCTTAATCCTTTGCCTTTCAAAATAGTGAAAAGGCTTTGGGAAGTACTTTCTAGGCTCCAAAGCATTAGCAGGTAACTTCCCAGCTTTTGCACTCCTCCTATATTAAAGTATAGCCTCTTCCTTGCCTGATACTTGTTCCACTCTTACTCAGAGTACCATTTGCCTCTATCATGTGTCTTGTCCTTCACAGCTTTCCAGGAAGTTAAAATAATGTTCCTGGAGGTAGGACTCCACTGCTCAAAATCAGGGTTCAGTTCTGCCTATTCTTTAAACCTTTTCTTGAAAAGCTGTGCCTCTCTCTGAGCTTCCTGTTCAGCCTCTGGCATTTCTACCTTTTCAATAATAATATTCTGTACCTCCTATGGAGGGCTATACATTTGCTGAACTTCTTGCTGGACTATATCAAAATCAGCTCGAGGATAAATGACCTGTACAACCTCTAGCTGATCCCCTTCAATATAGGTAGGTTGAACACCAGATTCAGCAGTATTATCATCATCACATAGGGGTGGAAATCCAAGTGTTGCTCTGATGGTATTAGAAACCCATTTAGCATGATCAGAGCTGGCTTTGACTAATATCCTCTCCCCCTTTATGACTTCTCTGGCTATATGATCTCTCAGATCATTCCTTTGAAACCTTACTTGATCAGCCAGATATTCTGTACCTTCTTTGTAGTAGGCTTTGAATTTAGTCAGGTGATCAAAAATAGTATTTTGAGAAGCTTCAATGGCTGTTTGGACAGTAGCTAGATATGCTTGTATTTGCTTGGATACTTCAATTTTCAAATCAGTAGCAATACTTCCCATTTTTTTGAGAATTTCATCATGTGAGTCCTTGAGATTTTCATTTGATCTGAATTGATTTTCGAAAATATATCCTTGCTTGACTGCAATGTCCTTAACTTCAGTCTTTATCAACTGTTGTTGCTCAGCCAAATATACTACATCATTACCTCCCTTATGGAAGCAATCTGTCATCTCTTTCTTATTCAAATTGACTTCAAATCTGATGAATTTAATGTATTGAGCCAGCTGGAACTACAGTTCTTTATGTGACTCATCCACATATTTATCCAAAGATTGTCTTTGCTCATCCAATTTTACTTGTAGTTTCACCATCAGGGAACTGAAGTCAATTTGCATGTTTGATGGTTGGGAGACTGTTTGTAAGGCTTTCTTATAGCCTGTACTCCTTTTCCTCAGCGCAACCAATTTTCTCTTTTTAGACATGAATGCTTCTTCATCATTAGAAGATTGAGATGAGCTTTCTATATCTACAGTTGCTTTATTAACTGGGGCATCCAGTAGCTCCCCCCCTCAGTTCCTGGTAGTTCCTTTTCTACTTTTTGCTGCTCCCCCTCAGTCCTTACTGTAGATAAATTAGGGAACAGTTCCTCCAAAGTTTCCTCCTGCTGCATCTGAACAAGAGGAACAAGGTTGGCTTGTGAAGCAAAAGGTTCTCCCTGGACATCTAGATCTTTGTCCAGGGTCTTCTCAACACTGGAGCAGTGGACTTGATCATCTTGAGCTTGATCTGTCATTTGCACATCTTGTGCTTCATTCTCAGTATTGACCTGTGCTTCCTTGTTTATTTCTAATACAACATCCATGACAGTATCAGTAGTATACTCACTTTCTATAACAGCTTCAGCAATACCTCCCCCTTGGGTAGGCAGCTGTGATTGTTCAGTGTTTTGGGCATTTATTTCAGTATTCTCTCCCCCTAGAGTGGAGACTATCTGATTCTCTAGTTGTTTACTACTCTCTACTTGAGCTTGAGCTTCTTTTTCCTTTTGGTCTTCATCTGAGCTGAAGACCACCTCTTCTTCAGAATCACTGTAGGATTCTGCTTCCTGAATAATTGCTTTCTTCTTCTTATCCTTCTTGTCCTGTTTTTGTGGAGTAGAAACCTCCTTGGTCAATACTCTATCCCATCTGGATAGAACTCTTATGTCCATCCTCCTCATATGATATATCTTGGATCCTGGCAGTTGATTCATAATATCTGGGATAGTTGAAGCTAGACACAAGCTGAGGATTCTACCCAGATTTTGTTTTTTAATTCCTTCTTGGATCTTATCAAACACTACTGATGACCAATCTGTTTTTACATTGAATATGACTCTGGTCATTAGGTTGAACATATAGGCAGATATCCTATCATATCAACCAGTCTTGCAGAGAATCACCTTGCCTATGATTTCTGAAAAAAACTTACCTTGGGAATTCATCCCCTTCCTGGTAATTGAAGATCCTACCTTGGTATTTTGATTCAATCCACACCAATTTAGTGCACCTTTATCATAGATGGAAGTACGTCATCATCTTCTTTAACTTGGGGAAGTTGAAGCGACTTCCTGGTCGTCTTAAGTGTGAGTTTCACTTTTGAATCCTGAACTATGGCTTTCATCTTCTTTCCTTCATAATCCACAGTGTTGAAGCCAAAATTGACCTCGACGAATGTTCACAAACCAAAGTGCAGCCGACGCCTACTTCTCTCAAATCTCGACCCCTGACTAGCTGCTAAGGTCCTAAGACTGGCCCAAAGCCTCAGCTGGGAGGTCCCACCTCACACCCGGAAGATCTCTGAGAGCTTCCCCTCCAAAACCAATAGCTGGACTGGGAGCTCTTCAGAAAGCACTGGAGTTAGAGAATAAATGAAGCCCCTGCCTTCCAAAGAGTCCCTATGGGTCTTTTTATAGCCTTCTCCTGACCTGAAAATACCGAAATACCCCTGATTAGTCTGCCAATAGCCAAATCCCGCTGTCATCCCAGGGGTATACAGGTAATTTAACCCGAGGATAATGAAATAATAATAATAAAATAATCCTTTTTCCTGAGCGCCAGGCCCCACCACATGGACCTACTTTGGCGACAACCCCGGGCGAGAAGGCTCTTGCTGAGCCTTAGCTGAGCTCACCTTGGCGAGACCTCCCGCCAAGAGGGTTCTCGCCCTCGGTGGTTTTGACGTCGTTGTCGTTGGATGTGAAGACCTGAGTCCTGGCGCGAACGATCTCGCCTACCAGTAGGCGGGAGCACCTTAAGGGCGAGAACTCTGCCGGTCCGCCCTAGGGCTAACCCGGGACTGGCCCAACCCTGGCCACTGAAGTCTTAGTCCTCCCGAGCCTCCCCAGCGAATATGGGGTTGTACAAAATCCCCGCTCTTTTCGAGCTAGCCCTGCGCTCGACAAGACAAGTCCAACCCCACAATATTCGTTGGACACGTGCCCGTCAGCCAAGAGAATCTTTTGGCGGGCCCTACTGCGGCTATAAATACACGCTGACGGATGACCCTAAGTCTTGCCTCCGAACTGCTGTTTCTTCACTGAGCTCTCGCCCGGGATTCTATGCGCGATACCAAGATGTCTGCTAAGCGTGCGGGCAAGCCACTTCGGTAGGACCTTCAAGATCGGTTACTCGCGGCCCAAGCGCGAGCCTTAGCAAATAGTGCTGCGGTAGCGCCCTGGCTATCGAGGAAATCTTCAGACACCGACCCCTCTGAGACGAAGAAGAAAAAGGGGAAGAGGAAAGCGAAGGTGGTCCGGCGAGACCTTGCTCGCGAGAACAGGGATTCACCTTCTCCTACTCCCATTCTTGCGGGGGACCCCTCCCCTCAAAAGGTATGCCTTCCGACCATGCTTACCGAGCTGATTACGCTACAGGCCTGATAGTTAACGTGACCTCTCAAAGGAATCCGCTCCAAATGACGTCGCCGGGTCTTCCCCGATTCCCCCAGATTCGTCAGCCCTCCCTCCTGAGGATCGAACGAGGGTCTCAGAGACAATTCCTCAAGCCGAGACCCGGGTGATAGGTACGATTTCCGCCACTTTTTAATACTTCAACCGTACCTTTCCTTTTCTGAACTATCTTCTCGCAGAACCAGCTTCCGCCGTCCCGGGTCTTGTCACCCGGGAAGATGAAGCGAGAACCGGCGAGCTGCTTCCTTCTGCGGCAAATCCCGCCCTGCAGGCGGGAGGGGTGGCCTTTGAACCTTCCACTACTAAGGATGCCGATCATCCCTTGAGGGAGGACAACTCTCTCCATGCTTCCGGCCAGGTTGGGACTATTGTGCGCAAACCCTTCCGCCCAGGGCGAGGCAAGCCTCTCCACCTCCTTTATGGAACTGACGGAGGGGTCAGGCCTTCTCACCCGACGCCAGTCAATGGCTCTCGCCAGACTGCAGGTATGCGAGACATTCTTGTCGGCTGATCGTTATGCCTTAATCAAAACCTTGGGCGCACTTTTCGCAGGGGATCCCAGCTCTCGGTCGGGAGCCAACGAGGAGAGAGAAGAAGAAGAAGAAGAAGATGATGATGATTCCCTTCCTCCTTTGCCTGACAAGATAGAGGAAACCTTGAACGGCGCCGAGAACGCGAAGGAGCGGAGGAGGGAGATCTCGGCCATTTTGGCCAAGCTCATCCGGCGAGACCGCGCCCATGCTGCCGCGGCGAAAGCGTTCCGCGAATCCGTGGAACAAAGGCTAGAGGCCCTGGAGCGGGATTTCTTCTTGGGCGAGATTGATCGACGGGGAGGGCCTACTGCCGAGTCTTCGCCAGGGAGATGCATCGCGCAGATCCGGGATCATGCTAGGCGGATCAACCTAGGGTGTACCACCCTGTCCTCTTACTTCAACCCGTGGGTGACTCCGAGAACTAGGCGGCGGGAGCGAGGGCGATGGTGCTGGGAACCGTATTAGTTCATCTAGGTCTCTCCCCTTCTCCCTTTTTAGCCTTCCCTTCTGCTATGTACCTTTATGCCTTTATAATAACTGTTATTAACTTTATTCAGCTCTCAGTAGCGAGAGCAAGCTACTATCCGTCTCTTCTTTCATTGTACTGCGAATTTTAAGAATGTGTTGGAATTAGGATGCCTGCGCCAAAATTAAGAGGCTTGGGCCGAAACTAGAGACGATCGTCGATTGCTGTCATCCCGAGGGGAAAAACCGAGGCATCGCCGGCCCAGATCGTGATAGCTGTACTCCGCCGTCACTTTCTCTCTCTACCGGACAGAGCCGTAACGACCATGGTTCCTTATAAATAGAGAAATCTACCAACCGCATTTACTTCTCTGATCCGGAACCTCCACTTCCTTTCATTACTCTCGCCCTCTTGCTTCCGCTTCTACCTCTCTATTGTTCTCGCTATTACCCTTAAACCCAATAATGCCGGGCGAGAACGAGGGTCGCGCTCATTGTGCGGAAGCGTTCCGCAGGCATCTCTTCCCCTCCTGCACGCTAACCTTGGACGAGTACAACTTGATCGTCGACCGCTTTATTCCCGCTGGCTTCTCAGCGCGGAACCCGGGTAATCACGACAAGGTGAATACCCCGGAGGCGGGAGAGCTTGCCATCCCCCTCGAACATTTCGAGGTGGGCTTCCGCCTACCCCTCTGGCCGAAGATTCGGCAAGCCCTCCGCAACTACGGGGTGGTTCCCGCCCAGCTGAACCCGAACTCCGTCGCGATCCTTGTGGAATTCATCTGCTACATGCGATCCGAGAGGATCGAGTTTAGTCTGCCGATCTTCCGCAAGCTGTTTAACTTCTGCGCCAAAGGCGGGGTGGTCTTCTTCTCCGGGCAGCTGCTCAAGACCACCGGTCTCGCTAATAAACATCACCATTGGGGCGAGAAGTTTGTCTACGTCACCGGGGACTTCGGCATCGTCCCGCTCCGACCCGTTCAGTACGAGAATGCTGCTTACAAACCGCCCACTCTGGGGTCGCGCGAGAGCGCACTCCTGGAGTTCTTCGGAACAAAGGAGTTTGACGTTCTCTTCCTCCGGCGAGACGTCGACTCCCTTCCTCCCGTCCACCCGGGCGAAGGTATTGTCTCACCCTAGATTTGATCTTCTGTTAGGATCTTCCTGTGTTGAATAGCGTTAACTTTGCAGGAGAGCGGGAGTTTCCTCTACGCCAACCTTTCGCTGCGGCCCCGGGTGTCGAGGATCGGGCTGCGAGAGGCTCTCTCGCTCTCGCGGAGGCCAGCGCTCGCGCCTGCCGGGAAGAGCCCGTTCAGCCTTTGGCGCCCGAAGCTAAGAAGCGGAAAGGCACCGCTCCCGCCCCGCGACCGCTGAAGAGGCCAAAGCCATCCGCCGCGGATAAGGGCAAGGGCTTGGCCGTCTCGTCCGCCCGACATCCCGCCTCGGGCAAGTCCTTCGAAGGGCTGCTCCAGATGGCCAGCGAGACGGGTACTGCCGCCAGGAGACGTTCCGAGGTTACTGCCGAGAACTCTCCGGCCGCAGACGCGGCTGGAGGAGAGGGAGTCTTCGCCGAGACCTCTGCCCGGACCCCGCCCAAGGAAGTGCCGAAAGGGCACAAAAATTATGGCTTCGGCGTGAAGCACGTCGACGCGGAAGGGAATCCTCTGCTCCAGTGGGATCCCGAATCCAACAGGATTACGGTTTCAACACTCCTCCCCAGCTGGTCGGAGCGAGATGAGGTTACTGGAGAGGCCTTCTCGCTAGGCTATGGCCTCTATAGCCGAGAGGGCGCCAGTGTCTTCGACCAGATGCCCACCCGGCTCCTGGCTTTCGACTCTACCCGGGCCCTGCTGCGCGGGTTCGAGCTTGCGCACATGTGCGCGCGTCGAAGCATCAACATCGACAAGAACTTCGCCGACATGTACAAGGCGAGGGAAGAGGCGGTGGCTAGAGCACGCTCTTCGGAGACAAAGCTCGCGAGTGCTCGGTAGGAGTTGGCGAATGCTCAACAAGTGCTGTCCCTATGCCCCGCAGCCGAGGTAAGCGGGATCTTCCTGGAACCTTGCTCTCGCTACTCGAAGTCACGTTTACACAGTATTTGCTGAGGTGATCTCTTCTCCACAGGATTATGCCCAAGCCATGGCGCTCCGCGCGGAGTTGGCTGACGTACGCTGCGAGAACGTCCTGCTACGGGACCAACTCTGGCGTGCGGAAGCGGCGAAAGGCCCGCCTCCGACGCTTGATGAAAGACAAAAGAGTCGTCACTTCTCGGTGTACGACATCGACAAGCTACTGCAGGCGAATGCTCAGGCTACCGTCAGGCTAACGGTCGAGACGCTGCGAGACACGAAGCTGCTTCGGGAGGACGGCGTAACCATCGACGCTCGCCAACTCCTCCCCTTGCTATTCGATCCAATCCCGAAGCCTCCCGGCGCGCCCGACTCTCCTCCTTCGGATATCCCGAAGTCTTCCTCCGCTGCCGGCGAGACGTCTGGGGCGAGCTCGGGCGAGGATGCCGGCAAGGATTCGGGTGAGAGCACCAGTGGGGATTACAACGTGTCCCCTTGAAATGCCTTTTTTTTGTGATATTCTTTTGTAATGAGCGAGAAGCTCCAAGCCCCTGTAACTATTAAATATAATGCAATGTTTCATTTTTCACTGCCGGTGTTTGTTTGAACGAATAGGTTAGTCGGCCAAGTAGCTACCGCGCGAGCTTCCGCCGAGACCCTTAGTCTCCTTAGGGTCACCTTCCTTAGAGATTGATTAGGCGGGAGCTTTGCGCCATCGATTAGGTCGTCCTGCCCAGGTCCGCCGGGGGCCTTCATCAACGAGATCCCCCCCAGCCGAGACCTTTTGACCGAGACCCCCTTTGGCCGAGACCCTAACTGGCCGAGACCTCTACTGGCCGAGACCTTTAGGGCTTTGTCTCTGATCTAGGCCGGGGTCATGACAAGATTCCATCCCACAGACTGGATCTATGCTCCATCAGCGAGCCTTCGGGACTGCCGGCTTGATGGGGGCCTGCGCAGCGGGTCCACCGGAGGCTGAGCCGGGCTTGTTGTAAGACTGGGCAACCATAAATCAAGAACCAAGGACCACAAGCCAAAGACTCGACCTATCCCTCACAGGAAAACCTTTGGACCGACCAGCTAGATGAGAGCTTGCGCAGCGGGTCTATCTGGGGCCGAGCCGAGCTCTGGGTGTTGATGAAGATCAAGCCAAACCTCTCCCGCATAGAAGAGCCTTCGGACCTGCCAACTAGATGAGAGCCTGTGTAGCGGGTCTACCTGGGGCCGAGCCGAGCTCGGGGTGTTGATGAAGATCAAGCCAAACCTCTCCCCCACAAGCGAGCCTTTGGACCTGCCAGCTAGATGAGAGCCTGCGCAGCGGGTCTACCTGGGGCCGAGCCGAGCTCGGGGTATTGATGAAGATCAAGCCAAACCTCTCCCACACAGGCGAGCCTTCGGACCTGCCAGCTAGATGAGTGCCTGCGCAGCAAGCCAACCTGGGGCCCAGCCGAGCTCGGGGTGTTGATGAAGATCAAGCCAAACCTATCCCCCACAGGCGAGCCTTCAGACCTACCAGTTAGATGAGAGCCTGCGCAGCGAGTCTACCTGGGGCCGAGCCGATCTTGGGGTGTTGATGAAGATCAAGCCAAACCTCTCCCCCACAGGTGAGCTTTCGGACTTGCCAGCTAGATGAGAGCCTGCGCAGCGGGTCTACCTAGGGCCGAGCCGAGCTCGGGGTGTTGATGAAGATCAAGCCAAACCTCTCCCCCACAGGCGAGCCTTCGGACCTGCCAGCTAGATGAGAGCCTACGCAGCGGGTCTACCTGGGGCCGAGCCGAGCTCGGGGTGTTGATGAAGATCAAGCCAAACCTCTCCCCCACAGGCAAGCCTTCGGACCTGCCAGCTAGATGAGAGCCTGCGTAGCGGGTCTACCTGGGGCCGAGCCGAGCTCGGGGTGTTGATGAAGATCAAGCCAAACCTCTCCCCCATAGGCGACCCTTCGGACCTGCCAGCTAGATGAGAGCCTGCGCAGCGGGTCTACCTGGGGCCGAGCCGAGCTCGGGGTGTTGATGAAGATCAAGCCAAACCTCTCCCCCACAGGTGAGCCTTTGGACCTGCCAGCTAGATGAGAGCCTGCGAAGCGGGTTTACCTGGGGCCGAGCCGAGCTCGGGGTATTGATGAAGATCAAGCCAAACCTCTCCCGGGTCTTCCTGGGGCCGAGCCGAGCTCGGGGTGTTGATGAAGATTAAGCCAAACCTCTCCCCCACAGGCGAGCCTTCGGACCTGCCAGCTAGATGAGAGCCTGCGCAGCGGGTCTACCTGGGGCCGAGCCGAGCTCGGGGTGTTGATGAAGATCAAGCCAAACCTCTCCCCCACAAGCGAGCCTTCGGACCTGCTAGCTAGATGAGAGCCTGTGCAGCGGGTCTACCTGGGGCCGAGCCGAGCTCGGGGTGTTGATGAAGATCAGGGCAAACCTCTCCCCCACAGGCGAGCCTTCGGACCTTCCAGCTAGATGAGAGCCTGCGCAGCAGGTCTACCTGGGGCCGAGCCGAGCTCGGGGTGTTGATGAAGATCAAGCCAAACCTCTCCCCCACAGGTGAGCCTTCGGACCTGCCAGCTAGATGAGAGCCTGCGCAGCGGGTCTACCTAGGGCCGAGCCGAGCTCGGGGTGTTGAAGAAGATCAAGCCAAACCTCTCCCCCACAGGCGAGCCTTCGGACCTGCCAGCTAGATAAGAGCCTGCGCAGCGGGTCTACCTGGGGCCGAGCCGAGCTCGGGGTGTTGATGAAGATCAAGCCAAACCTCTCCCCCACAGGCGAGCCTTCGGACCTGCCAGCTAGATGAGAGTCTGCGCAGCGGGTCTACCTGGGGCCGAGCCGAGCTCGGGGTGTTGATGAAGATTCCTTTAACTAGGCCTATTCTATCATCAAGATGGGGAGACATAATTGATTAAAGCAAAAGCATTTTAGGGTAGAAAAGAACTATTCTTATGATAGCATTTCTTAGAGAATCAATATTCTGAAAAGACTACTTTGAAATGATAATATTTATTCACCATATTACAATCCTTCTCTCCCTTTAAGGGTAGAAACGTTTTAAGTCATCACCGTTCCAGGTGTGGCTTAAGGTCCTTCCCTCCACATCCTAGAGGTAGTAACCCCCATTAGCCAGAGTCTTCTCTACTATGTAAGGCCCTTCCCAGCTGGGGTTGAGCTTGCCCACAGGGGCCGACCTTCCTACTGCGTCGACCTTTTTTAGCACTAGGTCCCCCTCGGCGAATTGCTTAACCCTAATGTATTTATCGAAGTACCTGGCCATTCGCCTTTTTATCTCTTCTTGTCTGATGACAACAACATCCCGTAGTTCTTCCACCATATCCAACAAGAGGCGCAATCCCTCCTCGTTCTCCAACCTCCAAGCTTCGCTTCCCTCACCCGCGGTCGCGACCCGTGGAGACCGAACCTCAAATTCCACCAGGAGGACCGCCTCACACCCATGAGAGAGCTTGAAGGGGGTCTCCCCTGTGGCCGTGTTCGGAGTTGTTCACGAGGCCCACAGGACGGAAGGGAGTTGCTCCACCCAGTTGCCCTTCAGGTTCTCCACCTTCTTCTTGAGCAAGTTCACGATGATCTTGTTCGCCGCTTCCACCTGGCCGTTGCTCCGGGGGTGATGGAGAGAGGCAAACATGAGGTCAATCCCCAGTTAGGCGCAGAAGCTGATGAACTCTTCACTGGCAAACTGAGGACCGTTATCCATCACTATCGCTTGGGGTAGCCCATGCCTGCATATGATTTCCCCCCAAACGAAGTTCCTGATGACCTGGGAGGTAACCTTGGCTAGGGCTTTGATTTCCAGCCACTTTGAGAAGTAGTCGATCATGACTAGGAGGAACCTCCTCTGCCCGCTGGCTGGAGGAAAGGGTCCAACTAGATCCATTCCCCAAATGGCGAAGGGCCATGGGGCCATGATACTTCGAAGCCTTTGTGCGGGTAAGAGCTGGAGGGGGGCATGTACTTGACATTTCACACATCTCTTTGCAAACTAGACTATATCCTTCCGCAAGGTCTGCCAGAAGTATCCTTGTCTTATCACCCTTGCCTCCAACGTTCTTCCTCCCGAATGACTGTCGCACTCTCCCGAATGCACCTCCTCCAGGATTCTTGGGACCTCCTCCTCGGTCACAAATCTCGCGAGGAGCCCCGATAACATCTTTCGGTGCAAGCCCCCTTCCAACATCAGGTAGTGGGCTGCCTTTCGCCTAAAGCTTTTCGCCTCCTTAACCCCCTATGACAGCTCGCCCGTGGTAAGGAAGGTCACCAATGGGTCCACCCATGAGGATCGCCGACCCACCTCCATCAACTCCCCCTCTTCAATCGCTGGTCGGAAAAGTTCAGTTATGGTTCCTCCTCCCCGAGGCCCAAACTTCGCCAACCGATCAGCTGCTGCGCTTTCCTCCCTGGGAACGTGTTGAATAGAGAAGGAACGGAACCCTCCGATGATTGCCCTTACCTTGGATAGATACTTCACGAGGGTAAGCTCCCGAGCCTCAAACTCCCCTCTGATCTGCGACGCTACCACCATCGAGTCCGTGAAGGCCTCCACTTCCCGGATCTCCAACTCCCTTGCCAATCGAAGGCCGGCTATCACAGCCTCATACTCCGCCTGTTTATTGGTAACAGGGAAGTGGAAAGCTACCGTCTGTTCTATGGTAACCCCTTGAGGACTTATCAACACTACACCCACTCCCGGGGAGTGCCTTCCCGAGGCCCCATCGACCATCATCTTCCATGCTTCGTAGGGCTTTGGCTCCTTACTCTCATCTTCAGTAACGTAGTCTTCCAAGAAGTCCGCCATGGCCTGAGCTTTGATGGAGAGTCTCGGGACAAACGAGATGTCGAACTCGCTCAGTTCAATATACCACTTTGCCAGCCATCCCGAATGCTCTACCCCCTCGAAGATCTTGCGAAGAGGATGGTCGGTGACCACCCAAATCGAGTGCGCTTGAAAGTATGGACGAAGCTTCCTTGCCAAAACGACCAAAGCATAAGCCAGCTTCTCCAGGATGGGGTAGCGGAGCTCCGCCTTTTTTAGGATTCGGCTTACATAATAGACGGGTAGCTGCTTCTTCCCCTCTTCCCTAACCAAGACGGAGCTCACAACTTCCACCCCCACCCCGAGATACAAGGCCAGGTCTTCCCCTTCCTTGGGGCTTTGGAGCAGCAGAGCCTGGGAGAGTTGCCTCTTCAGCCCCTGGAAAGCCTCTTCGCATTCGACCATCCATTCGAACACCTGATTACCGCAGAGCACTTTGAAGAAAGAAGAGCACCTATCCCCGAACCGAGAGAGGAACCTGCTTAGCCCGACCAACTTGCCCGTCAGGCGCTGGACCTCCTTGGCATTGTGAGGTGACTCCAAGTCCAATATAGCCTTCACCTTGTCCGGGTTAGGCTCTACCCCTGTCGGAGTCAAGAGGTGTCCGAGAAACTTCCCGCGACTGGCCCCGAAGACACACTTCAAGGGGTTTAACCTCACCTTGAACCTCCGCAGGGTGGCAAACGTTTCTTCCAAGTCCCGCAAATGGGAATCCACGCATTTGCTTTTGACCAGTAGATCATCGACGTAGACCTCTAGATTCTTCCCCCTTTGGTCTCGAAAGACTGGTCCATCATGCGTTGGTATGTTGCCCCTGCGTTTTTCAACCCAAAGGGCATCATCTTATAGCTGAAGCATCCCTCCCTCGTGATGAAGGAGACATCCTTGATATCGGGAGGGTGCATCCGGATCTGGTGGTAACCTGAAAAAGCATCCAAAAAACTCATAACAGAAAAACCAACGGCTGAATCAACCAGCGCGTCGATTCGAGGCAGGGGATAGCAATCCTTAGGACATGATTTATTAAACAGGGAAAAATCGATAAACATATGCCACTCTCCTCCCCCTTTCTTTACCATTACCACATTGGAGATCCAGCCTGGATACTGGATCTCCGAGATGAAGCCTGCCTCCAGAAGCTTCCTGACCTCCTCTCGGATGGGCTCCTCCAGCTTGGTGGCGATGACCCTCATCTTCTGGCGTACGGGGCGAGTCCTCGGGTCCAGGTTCAGGAGATGACAAGCTACGTCCGCATCGATACCCGACATGTCTGCCGCGCTCCAAGCGAAGACATCGATGTTGCTATGGATGCAGACTAGCATCCGTCCCTGGTCCCCAAGGCTTAAGCCTCCGCTGACTCGCACCTTCTGTACTTGCCCCGCTCTAGTGAGTACCTCCATCTCTTCCACTTCCTCGGCCGGCTCCAGCCTCGACCGCTCCCATCTTGCCCTTGCTTCCTCCTGCTCAACCTCTTCTCCTCCGACCTCATCAACCCCCATCGCCTCCAACAAGCCTTCTCCTTGCCCCTGCTCTCCTTCCCTTGCCTCTCCCAGGCTCATCTCTTCTAACTCCACTACCTCCTCCATCATCAAGTCCTCCGCCTCCTGCGGGCTCGCCTCCTCCACTTCTACCACCTGCCCCCCTGCTACTTCTAACGCCTCCTCCAAGCCCGTCTCCTCCTCGACACTTCCCTTCCTGCCCAGCCATCTCTTTTTCAAGCTCCTCCGCCTCAGCCATTCACGACACGGTGTTTACCGCTGTCACATAGCACTGCCTCGCCACCTTCGGATCCCCCCTGATCCTAACCTGCACTCCTCCATTGTTGAACTTGAGGCATTGATGAAATGAGGAGGGGACATAGCGAAAGGCGCTGATGAGAGGACGCCCAAAGATGGCGTTGTAGCTACTTGGGGCGTCTACGATCACGAACCTACAGTTCCGCGAGACGCCCCCAAGCTTCACATGCAGGCCCACTCCCCCTTCTACCTCCTTCCTCTCTCCAGAAAAACCAAAAAGCGGTCCATCGGAAGCCAGGACCCTTTTTCCTTCTACCCTCATTTCATCGAAGGCCTTCTTGAAGATCACGTTCACGGAGCCCCCGTTATCCACCAGTATCCGGGAGACTGTGAAGTTCTCCACCGCTATCTGGATCACTAGTGCGTCGCAGAACGGGTCTTCGTAGTCTGGCATATCCGCGGATGAGAAGGTGATTTTTTCTTCTGGGGGGGGGGAGCTATGGAGGTCGAGGCGACCCCTCTGCGGAATATGGTTTGAAGGCTCCCCTTGCAGGTTGCCACGATCCCTACTCCCCCATGGATCACTCCGATCACCCCTCGGGTCCCCACATCGACCCTATCTTCACATCTATCCTCAGCCTCTCCGTGCTGCACCTCAACGATCCTTGTAGGCGGATCTTGCCTTCCCGCTCCTCTGGCCTCCCTCACCTCTAGAAATTCTGGGCAGGTGGCCGTTGCGTGACCTTCCTCCTGATGGAAGTCACAATAGGGCAACGCCACCCTGCCCCCTGTTCCTTCTCCTCCTGCCCTTCTCCCTACTCCTCGAATTCTCCTTCCTCTTCCTCTCCCCACCTCCATGGCCTCCTGCGGTGGTGGGGGGGGGGGGGGGTGACCTCTCGGTCCCTACCTCCATCCTCCCTGCTCGAGTCTTCTCGGCTCCCGGAAGTTGTCTCTTCCTTGAAAACCCCCTTGGCCTTGGGGGCTACCTTCCTGAGGCCTCCAACCCAATCGGTTGTTCAGCTCCCTGGCGCCCCCATGCTGCTGTCCCTACCCTCGGGGTTCTTCTCTCCTCCTATATTCCGTTGGCTCCCTCTGCTCTCTCACTTCCCTCTGCCTCCCTGCTGTCGGCTCCTTCACATCATCCTCCGCCAACCTGGCTAGCTTCCTCGGAAACACAGGGTTTGCCCTCTCGAAGTCTATCTCCTTTGCCGCCCTCTCCATGAGCTCCTCAGAAGAGAGGGGGCACTCTCTTCAACTCCATGCTAAAAAAACCCGGACTCAGCCCCAGGGTGAAGGCAAGCATCAGTGCATACCCCGGGACCTCCTGGATCAGGAGAATCTCCTCTTGGAACCGGTCAACATAATGACCCAACGTCTCCTCCGGCTTCTGCCTCACTGCAAACAGGCACTCAGCCTCCTTCTTCCACTTCTACGAAGTCGAGAACCTCAACAGAAAACCCCTACGTAGATCCTCAAAACTGTAAATCGAGCTCGCCGGTAACTGGTGGAACCAGTCCCTGGCCTTCTCTTTCAGAGTGATGGCGAAAAGCCTACACTTGAAGGCATCCGACATCTGCCTTATCGACACCACATCCTCAAACCATTGCACGTGCTGAACCGGGTCATTCTTCCCGGTGTAGTAGGTCATATCCGGCTCCCTGAACCCCTCCAGCACTAGAGCCGAGACGATGAGCTCACTAAAAGGGGTCTCGCCTCCTGCCTGGCGAGAGGGCCTGTCCCGCAACCTCGGTTGGCTAGACCGATCCGCGAGACCGTGCTCGGGGAAGAGCTTCCGCACTGCCGTCTCCCTCTCGCCCAGATGCACCGGAACCTCCTTTTCGGGACGCTGGCCTGGAAAAAGCTCCCGCGCAGCAACATCCCTCTCGCTTGCCTCCACCGAGACTTCCTTCCCGGGGCGCTGCCCTGGGGCGTTCTCGCCTAACAGCGGAACCGCCTCCACAGGAGCCTGCGGCGTCTCCCACTCATTCCTTACCGAGAAGGCCAAGCTGATCGTCTGCATGACCTCTCGCCTGAAATCCTCTAACATCTTTCTTATCGCCTCTTCTCCCTGGGTGGGGGATCCTCCTGCGCCAGATCCTTCACCTTCACCTCCTTCCATGGGACTCAAACTCAAGATTTTCTTGCACCGACCGCTTCCACGCTCACCGCACCAGAACTGTTGAAGCCAAAATTGACCTCGACGAATGTTCACAAACCAAAGTGCAGCTGACGCCTACTTCTCTCAAATCTTGACCCCTGACTAGCTACTAAGGTCCTAAGACTGGCCCAAAGCCTCAGCTGGGAGGTCCCACCTCACTCCCGGAAGATCTCTGAGAGCTTCCCCCAAAACCAATAGCTAGACTGGGAGCTCTTCAGAAAGCACTGGAGTTAGAGAATAAATGAAGCCCCTGCCTTCCAAAGAGTCCCTATGGGTCTTTTTATAGCCTTCTCCTGACCTGAAAATATCGAAATACCCCTGATGAGTCTGCCAATAGCCAAATCCCGCTGTCATCCCAGGGGTATACAAGTAATTTAACCCGAGGATAATGAAATAATAATAATAAAATAATCCTTTTTCTTGGGCGCCAGGCCCCACCACATGGACCTACTTTGGCGAGAACCCCGGGCGAGAAGGCTCTCGTGAGCCTTAGCTGAGCTCACCTTGGCGAGACCTCCCGCTAAGAGGGTTCTTGCCCTCGGTGGTTTTGACGTCGTTGCCGTTGGATGTGAAGACCTGAGTCCTGGCGCGAACGATCTCACCTACCAGTAGGCGGGAGCACCTTAAGGGAGAGAACTCTGCTGGTCCGCCCTAGGGCTAACCCGGGACTGGCCCAACCCTGGCCACTGAAGTCTTAGTCCTCCCGGGCCTCCCCAGCGAATATGGGGTTGTACACACAGTTGCAGACGAGTAGAATTCAAGCACTTCCTTCTTCCAAATTCTTGTAGGTTCAGAGACCAAAAACTCCAAGCCATTTTCAGAAATTAGGGTAATCACACCCTTGATGTCCTGTGAAGCTATCTCGAATCCCCCGCGAACCAGCTCGTATCCTTCATTATCTTGTCGTCCTGGTGTGGCGCCATTGACGAGAGAGAGAGAGAGAGAAAGAAGAGAAAAGAAGTGAATATCTATGTCGACACAAGGTCTAGAGTCGAGAATTCTGAAGGCGTAGTCGACCATATTTTATCTCCCCCTATTTATAGTCTTCGTGTGAATGGAAGGTCAAAACACGCACCTTACTTAGTAATAATACTAGTCAACATAGATTTACATGTGTCGACATAAAAGACTTAGATCTCAACAAAACTTATTTTTAGTCGACATATTTGTGTCAGTGTCGACACGAGCTAGTCAAGTCTCGACAGAGTGTGTCGATACCAATTCTTGTGTCAACACAAATACTGTTTCTGTGTTGACACATCATACTGAGAGTGTCGACACAGTTTGCTTGTGTCGACACAAACTTCCGTACTTACCCAAATTTCCTGAGAAATTTTGTGCTTACATATTCTACTTAGGAAAGCTTGTGCTGACCTATTCTAGGTTCAACATACCTAATTCAATTTTAAAATAATTGAATTTAATTTCATCCAGAGGTTTTGTATAAATATCAGCAATTTGATTATTTGTGTTCACAAATTCTAGATTAATATCTTCCTTCTCCACATGTTCTCTGATGAAATGAAACATAATTTCTATATGCTTAGTTCGACTGTGTGAAATAGGGTTTTTAGCAATAGAAATAGCACTAGTAGAATCACAAAATAGTGGAATTCTACATACCTTGATGTCATAGTATTCAAGATGATGCTTTATCCACATCAACTGTGCATAACAGCTGCGTGCAGCTATATATTCTGACTCAGCAGTTGAGATAGCTACACTTGTTTGCTTCTTGCTGCTCCATGACACCAGCCTTCCACCTAGGAATTGACAAGTTCCTGTGGTACTCTTCCTGTCTTCTTTGCACCTTGCAATGTCTGCATCTGAGAAGCCTTTTAGTAAGAAATCTCTATTCTTAGGGTACCAAAGACCTAGATTAGGTGTGCCCTTAAGATATCTCAAAATTCTCTTGACAGCAGTGTAATGAGATTCCTTTGGGCATGCTTGTTACCTAGCATAGACACATATAGCATACATGATGTCAGGTCTACTAGTATTCAAGTAGAGTAGAGAACCAATTATCCCACCATACAAAGACTCATCAACAAGTTTCCCTGCCTCATCTTTGCCTATAGGCATACTTATTCCCATTAAAGTTTTCATGGTGGAGGCTGAGTCCATTCCATATTTATTAATGAACTCCTTGGTGAACTTAGACTAAGATATGGACAATCCATCATCAGTCTGTCTAACTTGAAGTCCCAAGAAGAACTTCAACTCACCCATACTACTCATTTCAAACTTCCCTTGCATAAGTTTGACAAACTTTCTACAAAGGTTGTTTTCAGTAGATCCAAAGATAATGTCATCAAAATATATGTGGACTAGAATGATCTTGCCTTTAGATTCCCTAAAGAATAGAGTTTTGTCTATCTTTCCTCTAGAGAATTTATTCTCAATAAAAAAAGAAGACAAGGTTTCATACCAAGCCCTAAGGGCTTGTTTCAAACCATATAGAGCTTTCCTAAGCCTATATACATAGTTAGGATAGTGAGAGTCTACAAAACCATAGGGTTGTTCAACATAGACTTCCTCTTTTAAGTCACCAATTAGAAATGCTGACTTTACATCCATCTGATATATCTTGAAACCTTGATAGACAACATTGGCCAAGAACAACCTTATAGCTTCCAGCCTTGCCACTGGGGAAAGGTTTGATCAAAGTCAATCCCTTCTTCTTACCTGTAGCCTTTTGCTACTAGCCTGGCCTTATTCTTGATTATGGTGTCATTCTCCTCAAGTTTATTTCTATAGATCCACTTGGTTCCTATAACATTGTGATCCTTTGGTTTAGGAACCAATTCCGTGACTTTACATCTTCTGAATTTATTCAGCTCTTCTTGCATAGCATCAATCCAGTTTGTGTCTAAAATGGCTTCTTCAAGGTTCTTAGGTTCTATCTGTGACAAGAAGCTTGAACATAGAACAATGTTTATGCTTTTGCTCCTGGTTAGAACACCTTGACTTGCCTCACCAATGATTTGGTGAGCTGGATGATCCTTCAAGTGTCTTCTTGTTAGAGGAAATCTGCAAACCTCTTGGCCTTCTTCATTTTCCTCATCCTGATGCACTTAACTGTTTTCTTCTTCATCCAGTGAATCTTGTTCTCCCCCTAGACAACATGCATCCTTTTTTTCATCCAGCCTAGCAGGTGCTTCTTCATTAATAGTCAGCTTGTCCAGCCTATCCTTTACACCTGTAGAACTACCTGAAGAGCTAGACAATTCACTGTTAATCAACTTAGACTCATTAAATACTACATGGACATATTCTTCTAACAGTTGGGTAGTCAAGTTGTAGATTATGTATGCCCTACTATTATTGTTGTACCCAACAAATATCCCTTCTAGGGATTGTACAACAAACTTAGTTTGGTAGTGCTTATTATTAACTAGGACATAACACTTGCTACCAAAGATTCTGAAGTAGAAAATGTTTGGTTTTTTGCCTTTCAAAATCTCATAGAGAGTCTTCTTATGTTTCTTATTGATGGAAGCTCTATTGAGTACATGACATGCAGTATTTACTGCCTCAGTACAAAAGTACTCAGGGAGAGTAGTATCACTAAGTAGTATTTTACTTGCCTCAATTAGAGTCCTATTCTTTCTTTCAGCAACTCCATTTTGCTGGGAAGTTCTAGGTGTGGAGAACTCCTGATGAATCCCAAATTCTTCACAGAACTTTGTCATACACTCAGTCTGAAATTCAGTTCCATGGTCACTTCTTATTTTGACCACTGAAATGTTAAACTCATTCTGAATTTGTCTAACAAAAGTCTGGAAGACAGTAGGGGTTTCAGATTTATGCCTCAAGAAGAAAACCCATGTGAATCTAGAATAGTCATCCATAATAAATAATGTGTATACTTTCCTACCTAGACTATGAATAGGCACAGGACCAAACAAATCTATATGCAGGAGATATAGACATCTCATTGAATCTTTGGTATCAAGTACTTGGAAAGAGGACTTAGTCTGTTTGCCCTTTTGGCAAGCTGAACAAACACCCTCTTTAATGCACTTGACCTGAGGACCATTCCTCACTAACCCCATACTAAATAGCTGTCCAATTAACTTATAGTTTAGATGAGCCAGCCTCTTGTTCCATTGGACACACTGTGATGCTTTCTCACCTACAACTAGACAAATGGGTGAGTTGTTTTAGTCACACTCAAGGTTAAGACAATATACATTCCCTTTCCTAGTTCCAGTCAGAATGATCTCTTGATCACTTGACCTCCTTATTTGGCACTCCCCTTTGAGGAAAGAGATGTCATAACCTAGATCACTAAGTTGAATTATGCTAATCAGGTTATGTTTCAGACCCTTCACATAAGCCACTTGAGTGATAGTAATAGAATTACTAGAAATGTTACCAAATCCTTTGATGATTCCTTTTTCAGATCCACCAAAGATTACTTTGGGTCCATTCTCTGTGGGTGCATAGTCCCTCAACATTCTCCTTGTTCCAGTCATGTTCCTGGAACATCCACTATCCAAGTACCATATAGAGGTATGACCTCTTGGATTCACCTGCATCAAATAAAGATTTACCTATCCTCAGAACCCAAATTGTTATTGGGTCCTAGGTTCTTGTTAGTTTGAAATCTATCATGCTTACCTGCAGCTTTTCTGACAGGTAAGCTGTTCTTGTTTTTAACACTTGTGTTGAACCAACAATCCATGACAAAGTGGCCCACCTTGCCACAACACAACCACTCAAATCTATTGTACCTTCTCTTAGGTACAGACTTCACAACTTTGTTGCCAGCAGTCCTGTTGGAACACCCTATTACTAATTTGGGCAAGGATCACTATGTTTCTCTTAGGAAACCAGGTTGACCTAGTTGTATAGTGTAAAGGTCAACATTAGAATAAGTCTAGGGCTTAGAACTTAGGTTTGAAGCTGCCCCCAAGGACCATTCAAGCTCAGGATTTCAAGCTAAGTAAAGAGATAAAAATAGTCGAACGACGGTCGACTATCGTCGAGCTCCGGTCGACGATCGTTGAGCTTAGGTCGACTACTTATGTCCTCAGCCTTCTGCTTGTTGCTGGCTTCGGTCGACTATCGTCGAGCTTCAGTCCGACAATCTTCGAGCATTGGTCGACGATCTCTGTTTGCTTCAGGTCGACGTTTTCTGTTAAAGTCTAGGTCGACGATCTCTATCTTAATCAGATCGACTATTTCTACCAGACCAAGAATTTAGATAGTCGATCTCAGATCGAAGTTTTCTGTCTTCTGCTTATCTTCAATATCTCTGAGCTCTGGTCGACGATCGTGGAGCTCAGATCGATGTTTTCTGTCAGAATGATCTATTCCTTCTCTGAGCTCAGGTCGACGATCGTGGAGCTCAGATCGACGTTTATTTTGAGAGATCGACGTTCTTAAGGATTCAAATGCTGCCCGTCTTTGGAATGTTTTCTCAGCATTTAATTTCAAGAAGATTTGCCAGCCGTTTTCATTTATTCTGGAACAAGTTTCAAGGAATTATTCAGGAATGTTTCATTGGACTTTCCTCTAGAAGACAAATCCTTTATGGAAGGCATTTAATGTCTGATAACGGCTATCTTGGAAGAATTATATTCAGAGAATAAGGTCGTCTTCTCAACTACTACTCTCCAAGAGAATTAATCCAGAGTCAATACATGATAGAATCAAGAGACACACACTGTTACAGAAGAACAAGAAGAATTAAGCTGTGAAAGATAACCATCCTCTTGCTTACAGAAAAGTGATCAAAGCCTCATCTCAAAGAACTCCAGACACCTCATCTTTCAGCCTCTTTGCTGAAACAATTCTTTGCTGGAGATCTAAAGATCTGAAGACCTATCACCCTAGATCAAAGCTTCCACTCCTGATTCACTCAACATCTCAGGGGGAGCCTTGACAACAAAAGATCCACTAGTCTTCTCTCATTTGATTTGAGAATAGAGAAGACAACCTCACCTCTTTACCTTTTTCTTTTTCCTGCTGTAAAGGGTTCTTGAACTCCCTTCAAAAGTTTTGTCTGGTTCTGAGAGCCTTGTCAAAACTCAGTGGTGGCAAGACACCTTATCAAAAAATCCAGTTTTGGTTTTTGAGCACCTTGACAAAAGCTCATTGTTGTCAGGACACCTGATCAACTCATCCTGAGTGGATTCCTACCAAGGGTGGTAGAAGAGTGGATGTACCCAGGTTTTTGGGGAACCACTATATTTGCTTGTGTCTTCTGGTTTGTTTGTGTGATTTGTTTGCTGTGTGCTGTGCTCTTTAATTCTTGGTTTTTAACTTCTTACTAGCACTCTCTACTATATCATAAATTGAATTTTATATGTGCTGTTTATTTCAACTGTGAAAAATTATTTTAAAATACTCTATTCACCCCCCCTCTAGAGTTGAGATAGATCTTACCCTCACTTTCAATTGGTATTAGAGGCAGGTTGGTTGCTCATACAGGCTAACACCTGAACCAAAAGATCCTTAATAAGATCAATCTCTTAAGAGGATTATTTTTTATACATCTATCTATTTATTTAAAGACATGACACAGAACAAAGATTATGCAAGCACCAGACCACCAGTGTGCAACCTTTCCAAGTTTGCACTCTGGAAGGGAAGGATTAGTTTATACATGAATTCTATTGATGAAGATATTTTCAATTCTGTCTTGACAGTTTGTCCAAGTCCACCAGCAAGCTCAAGCACAAATGCTGTTCCACCTCCCTCAGGAACAGATGCAGACATAAAGAAGTGGAAAACTGCAGATGCAAATGCCATGAATATCTTAGCTCAGACAATGTCTGATGAGATATTTCAGAAAGTAGCTGACTGCAACTCAGCCAAAGGAATTTGGGATAAGTTTTCTGAAATTGTCTCAGGGTCTGCTGATGAAAGGAAAGATAGAAGATCTCATCTGATAAGCCAATATGAGAACTTCAAAAAGGGAGAAGATGAATCAGTGGCTGACATGTACAATAGACTAAGTCTAATTATCAATGAGTTAAAAACCCTGGACAAAGAAATCTCACTGACTGAGCTGAATGACAAAATCCTGATGTGCTTCCCCAGTACTTGGGATTCAAGAATCTAGCCAATCAAAGATGCCAGAAGTCTAAATGAGATTACCACTGAAGCTCTCCTGGGCAAGCTCAAATCCTATGAGCTGCTCATTAAAAATAGAGAAGAAGAACTAAAGGCTACTTCTCCAGCCACAAGGAAAGAAAAGACCATAGCCTTCAAAGCTGCAGAAGAGGAGCCTGAAGATAAAGCTACAGGAAATGATGAGCTCATAAGTCTACTGGCCAAAAGATTCTACAAGATGGCCAGAAAAGACTTCAGAAAGAGACCATATAAGGGTCATGATAAACCAAGGTATGATAAATCAAATAACAATAAAGAAATTATATGCTTTGGTTGCAGGAAACCAGGCCACATTGTGCCTGACTGTCCAGAAAACAAGAATAAGGACAAGAAGGAAAGAAGAGAAAGAAGAAAAGAAAAGGATTACAAGAAGAACAGCTCAAACAAAGCCTCCTCCAGCAAGAACAAACATACAAGGAAGGGCTTTGTTGCTGAGACATGGAGTGAGACTGAAGAGGAATCTGAAGCCTCATCCAGTTCCAGTGATGATGAGGATGATGCAGATGAAAAAGAATTTTGCATGATGGCTATCAATGCCTCACAGCAAAACTCTGATGAAGACTCAGAATTAGATTCAGAAACTCAACCAGATGAAGATCAGGTAATCAACTCTTTTGATTTTAATTCTGAGGACTTCAAAAATGAATTTAAAACACTGTGCCTAGATTTATTAAATTCTGAGAAGGAGATAATCTCTCTCAGGAATCAATTATCTGAGCATAGTGTCCTAAACTCAAAGAATCTCAAACTCTCTGAGGAGTTAGAATGTTGTAGGGAGGAGATAGCTTCACTGAAAAGTGAACTATCACAGGCCAAAAAGTTTGAAGAATCCCTAAATGGGAGAAGTATCAGACTGATGGACATCACAAGCACAGTGAACTCCAGATTTAATAGCACACTGGGCTTGGGTGCCTCATCCAGCCAACCAATAATATTATCAACTCCAATCAAATTTGTCTCTGACAAAGGAAAGGGAGTAATAGAGGTAACTAGGAAGAATGTAGATCTGTCAGAGAAAAATTCAGTTCAACAGATGGAGTCAAGCAGAGCTCGACGATCGTCGAACAGAGCTCGACGATCTAACCACAGATCATCGACCTCAGCTCGACGATATCCAAACTCTGAACTTCAGTATAATCGATCTTTGAACAGAGATCGACGATCTGACCCAAGATCGTCGACCTCAGTTCGACGATCGTCGAACAGAAATCAGGACTGTGAACATTCCTTCAATGGCACATCTAGATTCAATCCTAGAAGTCCCACATCCCAAGTCTTTAATCCCTATACTGAATGGATAGTACCTCCTAGGAGATACCATCCTGAAGGTTATAAGGATCAACCTAGGATGTCTTTTATTTCAGAATTCAAGGGATATCAACCTAGGCCCAAGGTTAACTGGGTCAAAAACAAATAAGCTGTTTTTGTGCAGGTGAAGACCTATCCAGCATCAAACCATCAATGGTATCTGGATAGTGGGTGCTCAAAGCACATGACAGGGGACAAGGACAACTTCACTTCCTTCAAAGCCAAGCTTGGACCCAAAGTAATTTTTGGAGACTCAAGCTTTGGAACTACAAAAGGATATGGTTCAGTCCAAATTGGCCCAGTCACTTTCAAGAATGTGGCATATGTTGAAGGACTCAAGCACAACTTGATAAGTATCAGTCAACTGTGTGATGAAGGATATCAAGTGACATTCAACAAAGCCATATGCAAGGTCAAGTCAGAGGACAACACAACTGTGTTGACAGGTAACAAAAGAGGTAACATTTACTTAGTGGATTTTCATTCACCTGTAGTAGATATTTGTCTGTTCAACTCCATTTCAAAATCTAATATTTTATGGCATAAGAGACTAGGGCATATTAACCTTAGAACCATTGCTAGGCTATCCAAATACAACCTTATTAGAGGACTACCTTCTGGTCCCTACAAGAAGGAAGGACTTTGCAAGGCTTGTCAATTAGGCAAGCAAACTAAAAGTAGTTTTAAATCAATTAATAAGAGTGATTCACCTAGGATTTTGTACCTGTTGCACATGGATCTTTTTGGACCCATATCTGTACAAAGCCTAGGAGGGAAATCCTATACTTTAGTGGTTGTAGATGACTTCTCAAGATTCACTTGGGTATTCTTTCTGAGGAAGAAGTCTGATAACTTCAAGTGTTTGACAGATTTTCTCAAATGCATTCAGATTGAGTTCAACACTCACATTGCCCTGATCAGAAGTGATCATGGGACAGAGTTTGATTCTCTTCTCATGCAAGAGTTCTGTCAAAGTGAAGGGATCAGGCACACTTTCTCAGCTCCTAGAACTCCTCAACAAAATGGGGTAGCTAAAAGGAAAAATAGAACACTCATTGAATCTGCAACTACATTATTGGCAGATGCTCACCTACCTCTATCCTTTTGGGCTGAGGCAGTGAACACCTCCAACTATGTGTTGAACAGAAGCCCGATACACAAACTGAAGGGCAAGACTCCCTATGAATTGCTCAAAGGGAAGAAACCTAAAATAGGCTATTTTAAAGTTTTTGGTTGCACTTGTTTTATTCATAATAATGACAAGAAATATCTAGCAAAATTCCAAGCTAAAGCTGATGAAGGAGTGTTTCTGGGATACTCCATGATCATCAAGGCCTATAGGGTTTATAATAAATCTTCCTGTAAAATTGAAGAATCTGTTCATATTATTTTTGATGAAGCTAACATGTCTTTCAAGGAGAAGAATGCTTCTACCATAGAACCTTTGCAGGTACATTCTCTAGTTGAAGACTTGAACAAATTGCAAGTTGCTGAAAAGAATGAGAGCAGTGATGATGAAGAAGAAGTTCAACATCTGGAAGAAAATCACCTTGAAGAGCCAGTTGTTGATCCACAAGAGGAAATAACAACACAGGTTGGTGAACCATCAACACCCCCTGTTGATCTAGTAACAACAAGAAACCATCCAATCTCTCAAGTAATTGGAGACATCTCAGCTGGTGTGCAAACTAAAAATCAGGTCAACCAGAACCTGATGCACACTTGCTTCCTCTCTCAAATTGAGCCTCAATCCATTCAAGATGCAGAGCAAGATCCACACTGGATCATTGCAATGCAAGAGGAGTTGCATCAATTTGAAAGGAACAAAGTTTGGGAACTAGTGCCTAAGCCAAAGGATCATCCCATTGGAACAAAGTGGGTATTCAGGAACAAGCTGGATGATCAAGGAGTTATAGTCAGAAACAAGGCAAGGCTAGTTGCTCAAGGGTACTCTCAACAAGAAGGAATAGACTATGATCAGACCTTTGCACCAGTTGCAAGGTTAGAAGCCATCAGAATATTCCTAGCCTATGCTGCTCACAAAGGTTTCAAAGTGTACCAAATGGATGTAAAGAGTGCATTTCTCAATGGGGACATCAAAGAGGAAGTCTATGTTAGACAACCTCCAGGTTTTATCTCTCTAACTCACCCTGATTATGTTTACAAATTGCATAAAGCATTATATGGTCTCAAGCAAGCTCCTAGAGCATGGTATGAGACCCTAGCATGCTTTCTTCTGGAAAATGATTTTGTTAGGGGGAGAGTAGACCAAACTCTTTTTATTAGAACCCATAAGTCCCATACCCTACTAGTGCAAATTTATGTAGATGACATTATATTTGGTTCTACTGATTCAAACTTGTGCAAAAAGTTTTCCAAGCTTATGCATTCTAAATTTGAAATGAGTAGCATGGGTGAGCTGTCCTTCTTCTTAGGACTGCAAGTCAAGCAACATGCTGAAGGCATATTTATTTCTCAAACCAAGTATGCAAAAGAATTGGTTAAGAAATTTGGTATGTCTGATGCATCATGTATGAAAACACCCATGCCCTCAAATGCTGTAATAGATGCTGATGAACATGGGAAACCTGTTGATCAGACAACATATAGAGCAATAATTGGCTCTTTATTGTACCTTACAGCTAGTAGGCCTGATATAATGTTTGCTACATGTATTTGTGCTAGATTCCAAGTTAGCCCTAGAGAGTCACACTTAATCTTAGTTAAGAGGATTCTTAGGTATGTTAAAAGTTGTCCAAATCTAGGTCTCTGGTATCCAAAAGATTCAGCATTTGATTTAACTGGATTTTCAGATGCTAATTATGCTGGATGCAGAATAGACAGGAAAAGCACCAGTGGAACTTGTCAGTTCCTTGGTGATAGACTTGTCTCTTGGTTTTGTAAGAAACAAACATCTGTGTCAACTTAAACTGCTGAAGCTGAGTATATGGCTGCAGGCAGTTGTTGCTCACAAATATTGTGGATACAAAATCAGCTTCTAGACTATGGCTACAACTTAGAGAAGTCAAAAATTTTCTGTGATAATACTAGTGCTATCTCTATAGCACAAAATCCAGTCCTCCATAGTAGGACAAAACACATAGAAATTAGGCATCACTTTCTGAGAGATAATGTAGAGAAAAATAAAATTGAAATTCAATATATCCCAACTGATTTGCAAAGGGGAGATATTTTCACCAAGCCTTTGGATGAAAAGAAACACAGCTTCTTCCTAAATCAGTTAGGCATGTGAGATGGAGGAAGCCTAAACTAAAGTACAAGTTTTTGAAAAGCTAAAACAGACCAAGACTAGGTTAAAAATCAATTCTTTTTGTGTCTGTAGAACAAGTTTTGTCTCTGAACTGTGCTCGACGTTTTCCCAGAAATCGTCGAACGAAGATCAACGATTTTCCAAAAATCGTCGACCAAAGATCGACGTTCCCGAAGTCATCGATCTGAGTTCAGAGTCTTCGCTAGATCTAGGCTTTTTCTCCTTCTGTTCAGAGGCCGTCGAGCGGAGCTCGACGCTTTTCAACATCGTCGAACGGAGATCGACGATATTGACGTCTCTTCAGATTCCCTTTGCAGCCCAAATCGTCGAGCTGAGTTCGACGCTTCTTCGAACTGAGCTCCACGATTTTCCTTTTTCGCGTCGAACCCTAATATAAAATCATTTTTTGGCCGCCGCTTGTCGTTTACGTCTTCATACTCTCTGCAAATTCTTTTTCCCTCCAAACCTTCTACACTTGGTCGCGTTTATTCAATCTTTGTAGGTACAGATGGCTTCAACTGTTGCCGCCCTTTCGAAGATGAAATTTGACACCGGATTTGATATCGATATAAGCTCATTTGATGGAAGCGATCAGCGATTCAAAGATATTCTCAATCTGTTCAGAGATCAACAACTGTTGGAAATAATGACTTGCAGAATGAAGATCGCTTCAGATGAAATAAAAGAATGGTGCTATTCAGCGACAGATGAGAATGAGAATTCTGTCGTCGGCCTCATAAAAGGGACCCAGGTACAACTGTCCCCGGCTCTCTTAACTGAAGTGTTTCATCTCAGTTCTGGAGAAGATTCCATCGAGTTATCTGAAGAAGAATATGGTTCCATGCTTGATCGAATGGGTCATAATGCTATGAATCCTCATAAACTGTTGAAGAAGAATCTGTCATTGGAATTTCAGTTTTTGGCTGATGTAGTTGGGAAAGTGCTGCTGGCCAAGCACTCTGCCCATGATACAATTTCAAGATATCAGTTTTGTCTGATGGGAGCTCTGCTGGATAAGAAACATCTGAACTGGGGATCAATCTTCTTCAATCTGATTAAGAAAAAGCTGAATAAGACTGTTGTCAGCTTTGGGAGAATTCTAGGGGTCTATCTGCATTTCAGATGCCTTGAGTTGCTCACCTCTTCTGGGATGTTCATTAATGCATCCAAGAGGCTCTCCTGTGCCCTTTTTGGCAAATGGGACAGGCAGATCATCAATCCTTCCAGAGCTGCTGCATCGACTCCTGCTTCAGGCACAAGTATTGTCTTAGTCACTCCACCTCTGGTCTTTGCACCAGCAGAAGGGTTGCCTGCTCCTCCTCCTCCAGCTGTTTCTACCCCAGCCATTTCATCCTCACCTCCAATCTCTACCATAGCCATATCTTCCCCAATTACCATTTCTTCACCAGTTTCATCCTCTCCAGCATCTACCTCTGAGGTATTCCTTCCTCTCTTCTCTTACCCATCCTTTACCACTCCATCATACTCTCTTTTAGATGAATCCTTCATGGATGATTCTCATCCTTCCTCTCCTCCTGAGCCTCCCTCTACCTCCTCATTCCAACAAATGATGGAAGACATTTTCTCTCAACCTATCTTCACTCCTTCTCTTACCCCTTCTATCTCCACCTCACCTCATTCTATCTCCTCCTTTCCTATATCAGAACCATCCATTCCCTCACCTCCTATCTCCTCTTTCCCCATGCCACTAGCTCCAGCCAACATCCTTCCAACAACCTTCTCTCCTACCTCTGCTCAAGCCCCTCTTGAGCATGTAGATCTATCAGAACTGGCTGACAGGTTATATGAGTTGTTAGCTCCAAAGCTAACCTCATTACTGGAGACCACTCTGGCTCCACTCCTGACCCATGTCAAGGAGCTGTCTTCCAAGCTATCATCTTTCATTCCCTCTCAGGCAACTTCATCTTCTGGGTGCCTTGATTCACTTATCTCTGAACCAAGGCAGGGGGAGATGCCATATGAAGTAGTTTTTGCAATGAACCTCCAGAGCCTGCTCTCCAAGTTTAATGCTGGATACTTTAGATTCCTGCCAGTTCCTCATACTGAAGATCTGTCTAAGGCCATTGTGCCTATTTCTGTCTGTAATCCCAGCCAAATTGAAGCATATATAAATTCTTGGAAGGCTGTGGATATGTATATGTCCATCTCTGATGCTGCTACTAAGGCCATTGTGCCTCTTGCTGATGATGCTGCTACTGCTATTGTAGATATTTCTGTTGATACTGCTGTTGTTTCTGATATGCTTGTTGATACCTCTGCTGCTGATTCTGTTTGCTCTGCTGCTGCTCCCTCTCCTCCTGCTCCTGCTATTTCTGCAAAGCTTAAAGCTCAAGAAGAGTATATCAGAAGAATTGATGATCTGTATGATCAACCTCAGAGTTCTGAGAGTGATCAGTACAGGACAGATTCTGATGATTCTGCTAGCACTATTGCCAAGAAAAGGAAGGCCAGAAGTAAGGCCATGATGTCTGTTTCCCTAGCTCAAGCAAAGGATTCTAATGATACTCCCTACTATATTTTGCATGACTGCCCCTTATCTGAGCCTTGGATGCAGTACTCCAGGAACCATTTAAAGGCTATGAAGAAGAAGAGGAAGCTAGACAAGTATGAAAAAGGATCTTCTCAGTATCAACCTCCTCCTCCTCCTCCTCCAGATTCTAGTTCAGGCTCAGCTCCTCAAGCTCCAGTTTCCAGACACAGTTCTTCCCAGTCCTATCAGAGATCCTATCAAAGGGGACAGCATCAAAGGGGATATCAATCCAGAAGAGATCAATATAGAGGAAGCCAGAGAGGGCACAGATTTCATCAAAGGGAAGGACAAGGCTATACTGATTCTACTTCAGGTCCCTTTCCCTATAAGCTAAAAGATGCTGTTGTCTCCAGGACTCCTCCTACTGATTCTGAAATCATCAATAGATATGAACCTCCTGTTCCATTTGAGGATCCTGAGAACAACCCTGTGTCCTGGACAGCTAGAATGAAAGAATTGGCTGCCCTTGATCAATTGAAAAAGGCCAGAGAACAAGGCAAGGATACTTCCAACATAACTACTTTATCAGAGCAGAGAAAGAAAGAAGTAGAGAGATATGCATCAAGGAAATTCTTTAATCCAGAAGACTATATGAAGCTGCACCCTGAGGCTGTTGTTCCAAGGCCCAAATCTCAAACTTCCTTAGGTGCAGAAGATGATAGAAGATCCAAGAAAGAAGCCCTAAATCCCAATAGAGAAATTCTGTTTAAAAAGGGAACTGAAAAGAAGTGAACTGTGTAAGCTGAACATCATTCTCCCTTGGATATTTGCTGTCTTTTTATCTGTGATCTGCATTGCTGCTATATATCTCCTCTGCAGTATTGTTTTAGCTTTTGTGTTGATGTATGCTTATTTATTTCCTATTTTTGTCTGTAAATAGTAATCCTAACCCAAATAGGGGGAGATTGTTGGAACACCCTATTACTAATTTGGGCAAGTATCACTATGTTTCTCTTAGGAAACCAGGTTGACCTAGTTGTATAGTATAAAGGTCAACATTAGAATGAGTCTAGGGCTTAGAACTTAGGTTTGAAGCTGCCCCCAAGGACCATTCAAGCTCAGGATTTCAAGCTAAGTAAAGAGATAAAAATAGTCGAACGACGGTCGACTATCGTCGAGCTCCGGTCGACGATCGTCGAGCTCCGGTCGACGATCGTCGAGCTTAGGTCGACTACTTATGTCCTCAGCCTTCTGCTTGTTGCTGGCTTCGGTCGACTATCGTCGAGCTTCAGTCCGACGATCGTCGAGCTTTGGTCGACGATCTCTGTTTGCTTCAGGTCAACGTTTTCTATTAAAGTCTAGGTCGACGATCTCTGTCTTAATCAGATCGACTATTTCTGCCAGACCAAGAATTTAGATAGTCGATCTCAGATCGAAGTTTTCTGTCTTCTGCTTATCTTCAATATCTCTGAGCTCTGGTCGACGATCGTGGAGCTCAGATCGACGTTTTCTGTCAGAATGATCTATTCCTTCTCTGAGCTCAGGTCGACGATCGTGGAGCTCAGATCGACGTTTATTTTGAGAGATCGACGTTCTTAAGGATTCAAATGATGCCCGTCTTTGGAATGTTTTCTCAGCATTTAATTTCAAGAAGATTTGCCAGCCGTTTTCATTTATTCTGGAACAAGTTTCAAGGAATTATTCAGGAATGTTTCATTGGACTTTCCTCTAGAAGACAAATCCTTTATGGAAGGCATTTATTATCTGATAACGGCTATCTTGGAAGAATTATATTCAGAGAATAAGGTCGTCTTCTCAACTACTACTCTCCAAGAGAATTAATCCAGAGTCAATACACGATAGAATCAAGAGACACACACTGTTACAGAAGAACAAGAAGAATTAAGCTGTGAAAGATAACCATCCTCTTGCTTACAGAAAAGTGATCAAAGCCTCATCTCAAAGAACTCCGGACACCTCATCTTTCAGCCTCTTTGCTGAAACAATTCTTTGCTGGAGATCTAAAGATCTAAAGACCTATCACCCTAGATCAAAGCTTCCACTCTTGATTCACTCAACATCTCAGGGGGAGCCTTGACAACAAAAGATCCACTAGTCTTCTCTCATTTGATTTGAGAACAGAGAAGACAACCTCACCTCTTTACCTTTTTCTTTTTCCTGCTGTAAAGGGTTCTTGAACTCCCTTCAAAAGTTCTGTCTGGTTCTGAGAGCCTTGTCAAAACTCAGTGGTGGCAAGACACCTTATCAAAAAAATCCATTTTTGGTTTTTGAGCACCTTTTCAAAAGCTCATTGGTGTCAGGACACCTGATCAACTCATCCTGAGTGGATTCCTACCAAGGGTGGTAGAAGAGTGGATGTACCCAGGTTTTTGGGGAACCACTATATTTCCTTGTGTCTTCTGGTTTGTTTGTGTGATTTATTTGCTGTGTGCTGTGCACTTTTCTTCTTGGTTTTTAACTTCTTACTAGCACTCTCTACTATATCATAAATTGAATTTTATATGTGCTATTTATTTCAACTGTGAAAAATTATTTTAAAATACTCTATTCACCCCCCCTCTAGAGTTGAGATAGATCTTACCCTCACTTTCAAGTCCTTTTAAGTGCAGGTGTTGGAGTAGCAAAACCCAAGGATTCCTTAAGAACCTGATGAGTTTGCTTATAGAGGGGCCTATTGGCATACACACCCTTGCCAATGAGATCTCCATACTCACAGTGACCATAAGTAATATCATGATCATACATGTTTGTAGGTTGCATCACTTTCCTAAAGGAAATAGGGGGTCTCATAGCTAGTGGCTGAACTGGGCCTTTGCCTTTTCCTTGAGAATTGGCTGCCCTAGTTCTTTCCTTGAAGCCTAGTCCTGTCTTTCCTTTCTGAGATATGAAGTTATCTATTAAAGGCAAGACAAACTTTGTCTTTGAAAATTTAGCCACTAGATCCCTTTCTTTCTGGAGTCTTGCTTCTAGATTTTTGATGTGATTTTCTTTGAAGGAGATTGTGCCCATCTGAATAACAGTTATGTTTTTTAGTTTGGCAACCTCCTTTAATTTCAAATCTATCAAATTGGCTGAATCTATTGTAGCCTGTTTGAGAGATTCAATTTCCTTAGCCTGCTTCTTGACAAGGAATTTACTCCTCTTAAGTGCTTGCAACAAACCACCATACTCATCAATTAATTGATGTACATCCCTCTCAGATTCAGAACCATCAACTTCTCTTGAAGTTGATGCTACTGATTCTGATCCAGTATAATAATCAGAAGCTAAGGGAGAACTGTATACCTTACTTGGATCAGACTGATCCTGGCACTGATCATCTTCTTATAGATCCACCAGCCCTTTATAGCAATAGTCTTCAACTCCATTTATGGAGTCCAGCATTTGCAAGAATTCTGATTCCCTAGAATCCTCTTCTGTAGAGAACAGCCCAACATATGCTTCTACATCATCATCTTCTCTAGATTTTGAGGATGAAGAGTCTGTCCAACTCTTCTACTTCTGAGCAACAAAGGATTTCTCCTTCTTGCCTTTTACTTGATGCTTCTTCTTGTCCTTAGACTCCTTCCTCTTGTCAGGACAGTCAGCTATGATATGTCCAGACCTGTTGCAGAAATAACAAACAATCTTAGAATTAGTTTGTTTACTAGGATTTGAGGCATACCTGTCCTTCTTTGAAGTCTTCTCTTTCTTGTAATAATCATCCTTGGAAAAGGATGTTGAAGGCTTGGTTCTCCAATTCTTATTTTTCATAAACCTCTGAAACTGCCATGTAAAGGCAGCAAAGTCCTTATTACAAGTGTGGCTATCTGATGTACTGATGTCAGGATTTTCTTCTTCTGCCTCAGCCCTTCTTCTGGGTGGAGAAAAATACTTTCTCATACCCTTTTTTATGCCTTCAGCCTTGAAGGCTACTGACTTATTGTTATACTCAGATCTGCTACTTTTCTATTCCTCCTTTCTTGTAGTGAGCTGCATTTCATAAGATAGCAGCTTTCCAAACAATTTGGGTGGAGGTGTATCAGCAAGCCTTACCACCTCTCTGATGGCACATATCTTTGTATCCCAGTCCTTGGTTAGTGACCTGAGAAACATGTCTTCAATTCATATGTGCTGAAGACTCTTCCATAGGTCATCGGCTCAATTATTATTCTGAAGAACTTCTTGTAACATTCTGCTATGCTGTCAGACTTGGCTTGTCAAAAGCTTTCATATTCTTGATTCATCATAGATTTCCTATCCTATCTAACTTCTTCAGTTCCCTCCATATAGACAATCAAGGTGTCCCACATATCCTTAGAGGTTTTGAAATGTACCAAGTTCTAAAATGTGGCATCATCTATAACACTTACAATAATGTTTTGTGCTCTCTTGTCTAATGTTGGCAGGATGATCTCATCCTTAGTCATTTCAGAAAAGTTCATTGGGGTTTTCAGATTTGCATCAAGAGCTGATACCTTCATTGGAATGAAAGGACCTTCTTGTATTGTGATGTAGATTCTTGGATCAGATGCTTCCATGAACAACCTGACCCTTTCCTTCCATATCCCAAAACTTTCTTTCCTGCAGATGGGCAGTTTCATGGATCCAAATTCCTCCTGATTCTCATTTGAACATATTCTTGCTATCTGTTCATTGCCTTGGAGATTCACTCAGACTGTTAGGTCTTTCTTTGAGCAACCTCCCTCTGATACCACTTGAAAGACTTGATTTAAAGAGCCTAGACACCTAGAGGGGGGGGGGGTGAAAGGTTCTAATTTTCTTTAATAAATTTAAGCAATTAACTAGATCTATCAATACATAGAATATACAATCCACAGCATAATATTCACAGTACAGCACAGTACACCAGATTTATAGTGGTTCCCCAAGTTATGGGTACATCCACTTTCCCCCTTTGCCTATACAGTAGAGAACTGGATTCAGCCCAACTTCCTTCCACTAACTAAGATACACGATCTTACAACTCAAAACCTGATAGGTTCCTACAGCTGAGACTTATACAAGTCCTACCTCAGATTCTTCCCAAGAACCCTACCTCAGGCAACATCCCTACCTCAGCCTTTATCACCAGGCTTACATCTCAGACTTTCACAAGTTCTACACCTCAGGCTCTCATCCCTACCTCAGCCTTTATAAATACAGGCTTACAACTCAGATCTATAAAAGATCTTACAAGAAAAACAATATTTAATTATATAGAAATTTCACCCAAATAGAACTCTCAATTGATGTGAGCTTCTTGAACAGTTCTTGAATAAACTTCAGATCCAACATGACTTAGCTTTTTCAAAGCTTCTTGATTGAACAAAATGAGGTTGATCTGACTTGGTGTAGAAGTTGATCTTCAGACAGCTCCCTTCTTAGATTCAGAATTAGATCTGAATCTTTCTTGCATACTGTTCAGGATCTGTCTTCTTAAGGGTTCCCCCTTTCTTGTTGTTGAATTCTCTCTCTGGTTCTCTGTTGGTTTGTTCCCCCTTAATTGCTTGTATTGGTTGTCATGGATCAGTCTGTTGGAACCCCTAGGTGATTTGGGCTAGGTTCTCTTCTTAGGGTGTGGCCTATGTTGTATAGAAGGGTAAAGTTTTATATGTTTCTAGAGTCTAGGTCAATTCCTTAGAGACAACAGTACAAAGGACAAACCTCCAACACTGCCAAAGACTCAAGACTCAGAGAATTCAAGTTTTAGAAAAAGGAGATCTACGTTCATCGATCTCCGGTCGACGAAAGTCATTCTCAGCTCGACTAACTCAGAAATAATTCTCTGAGCTGAGCTCGATGAACTCTGTTCTCAGGTCGACTAACACTTCAACCCTTAGCACCAAAGATCACTCAGCGCCATAATTGATTCATCGCCATAATTCACTCAAAGCCAAAGCTTACTCAGAGCCAAAGATCACTCAATGCTCTCAACGCTATCAATGACTCAACACTCTCAAATGACTCAACGCCAGATGTGCTATTATCTCAACGCCGTTAGTTTGACCAAGTTCTAAGGTCGACTAATTTCACATTCTCAGGTCGACGAACTTAGAGCACAATATCCGTCAGTTTATGCAGTGTAGTTATTTGCTGATCTCAGGTCGACGAAAGCTCATCTCAGGTCGACGAAAGCTGATCTCAGGTCGACGAAAGCTGTTCTCTGGTCGACTAAAACTGTAAGACATATTGTTATTTATTCTTTCCTTTTGTCTCCTTATTTTATATCTATTATAGGCCGTTAATTCCCTGGATAAACAATGCACTTATATCCTTTGAATCGAGCCGTTACTGGCAGCATTGATTGCAAATATTCTCCATGGAGTTAATTGCTTATGTCTTGGGACAGACATAGAATAGAATATCTGACAGCATACTTGCCATTTTTATTTCCCAGATTTCAGCTGAGCATTTATTCCAGGTTTTTGAATTCGACCTTGAGGCAGTTATCAATCTGATCATCTCTCTGCCAGAAAGAAGTCAAGAGAAACTCCTTGAGATCAACAAAAAAAAGCAGACAGACAGAAAAACAAAACAAGTGCAGTGCATACAGTTCTCAGGAAATCAACTGCTCTCAAAAGAAGAAGGAAGAACAACAATCACAATCAAGAGTCCTTCTTCTTCACCTTCTTTGTTTTCAGAGACCTCAAGTGACAAGAATATTCAAATCAGTCAAAGGATTTCTGGAGAGTTGATCATATAGCAAAGGGACTACTCACCCTTAGCAAAGCTTCCACTCCTAAACCATTCAAGATTTCAGGGGGAGCTTTGACAACACCATAGAATCCACATAGTCTTCTCATTTTGACTTGAGAAAATAAGACTTCCATCAACCTCTCTTCCCAACCTCTGTACAGGGTTTTAATTCCCTTCAAAATTATTTTGGTTGCAAGTCTCCTTCTAAAAGACTTAGGTTGGTTTTTGAGCACCTGATCAAAAGCTCATTGGTGGCAGTCACCTGATCAAAACCTGTTGTTGATTACTACCTAGGGTGGTAGAAGAGTGGATGTACCCAAGTTTGGGGAACCACTATAAAAATTCTTGTATTGTCTGTGTGGCTATGATCTTCCTGTGTGCTTGTGCTGTGATATGTTTTGTTGTGTAGCTTAGTTATCTTTTCTCTAATTCATCTGCTGCACTTATACACTCATACACCTATATCATAGTAACATATTTTATTAAAGATTTCTTATTTCAGCAAAAATCAAAAAGATTTTAAAAACTCTATTCACCCCCCTCTAGATTTTTTCAAAGCTTACCCTATCTTTCAATTGGTATCAGAGGAAGGTTAATCACATCATACAGGCTAACACCTGGATTAATCAAGATCCTCAGGATAAACTCTGAATAAGTCTTATTAGTTTCTCTGATTAGATTTTATTTTCTGATATCATGGAACAAAACAAGGATTATGCTAGCACCAGACCTCCAGTCTGCAACTTGCAAAAGTTTGAGATTTTGAAGGCAAGAATCAAGCTTTATATGAACTCTATTGATGAGGACATCTTTAATTCCATCTTGATAGGACCACCAGCTCCAGTGCCCTCTACTTCAACTCTAGTAAATCTCAGTGCAGTGCCTTCTCAAGATCAAGCTGATGCATATAAGAAAGCAAAGATTGCTGATGCCAGAGCTATGAACATACTTGCCCAAACCATGTCAGATGATATATTTAAGAATGTTGCTGAATGTATATCTGCCAAGGCCATTTGGGATTCCCTCAACCAAATGGTAGGAGACTCTACTGATGAGAGGAAGGATAGAAGATCCAACCTCATATCCCAATATGAGAATTTCAAGAAAGATGAAGCAGAATATGTGGAAGTAATGTACAACAGGCTGAGCTCCATCATCAGTGAGCTCAGAACATTGGACAAGGAAATTAGTTTGACTGAGATCAATGACAAGATTCTCATGTGCTTCCCTAGCACTTGGGACTCCAGAATCTGGCCCATCAGAGAAGTCAGAAGCATGGCTGCAATTTCAACAAGAACTCTGCTTGGAAAGCTCAAATCCTATGAGAAATTGATCAAGTCAAGAGAAGTTGTAGTTGAACCAAAGGCTTCAACACCTACCAGGAAGGAACAGAACTTAGCATTCAAATCTACATAAGTATCTCCCAGCTTGCCAGCCAATGAAGATCTTATGGGTCTATTTGCTAAGAGATTCTATAAAATGGCAAGGAAGGACTTCAGGAGAAAGCCCTCAAGGAATGAAGATAAACCCAGGTATGACAAGTCCCCTTCTAAAGAGGTTGTCTGTCTTGGGTACAGGAAACCTAGACACTTCATCTCAGAATGTACAGAAGTTCAAAAGAAAGACAGAAGACAAGAAAAGGATTCAAGAAGACATCAGCACAGCAAGGCCTCCTCCAGCAAGTACAAAAAGAAGGAGCAGGGCTTTGTAGCTGAAACTTGGAGTGATACTGAAGATGAAACATTCTCCTCCAGTTCCAATGAGGATGATGTAGAAGAAAAGAAGGCAAGGGAAACATGCCTTATGGCAATAGATGCTGGAAGCAGCAGATCAGATTCAGAAGAATCAGATGATGAAGAATTCCTCTCTGAAGAGGATCAGTTAATTGCTTCCTATGACTTTCAATCTAAAGAATTTCAATCTGAATTTAAACTCTTGTGTTTAGACCTAATAGGATCTGAGAAGGAAATCAAACTTCTCAGGGAAAAACTTTTAGAACAAGACAAAATCAATGCTGAAAATGAAAAGTTAACTGAAGAATTAAACTTAGCCAATTAACAAATAGTTTTTCTGATATCTAAATTAAGTAAGGCTAAGGAACTAGAAGAATTCTTAAAAGGTAGAAGTTTACAACTGTTCGATATAACTAGCACAGTTAATACAAGATCTAACAATAACAAACTAGGATTAGGAGCCTCATCTAGTGAACTAATCCTAATTCAGAAAAATCAATTATCAAAACCTATTAACTTCATCTCTGAAAATGGTAAGAAAAATACTGAATAGGTAGAGAAGGTTAATGAAGTTCTTAAACAGTTAGAACTTAAGAAAACCAATCAGAAAAAGAAAAATAAACAACATAACTATGTTCAGCATATTTCGTCGAACTCAGAACGACGAAATGGGTATGGTTCGTCGACCTCAGAACGACGAACCCTGAATGCAAATAATAATGTAAACTATTCTTCGAACTGGGATTGACGAAACCAGTATGGTTCATCGACCAGAGATTAACATTTCTGGGGCTCTGAGAATGGATACCTTTATTCTTCGAGCAGAGATCGAAGAACTCAACCCAGATCGTCGAGCTCAGGTCGACGAACATACTCAAAATTTTCAAACTCAGTTCATAACCAGAGTAACCTAAAAACTAATAAATCCTTTAATCCCTTTAGTCAGTGGGTCATACCTTCTAGAAGGTATCCTCCTTTAGGTTATAAGGATCAACCTAAATGTTCATTTATTAAAGGTTTCAGTTATGTTAAACAACAAGTATCCAAGGTAATCTGGGTCAAAAACTGCTAATCCTCATTGCAGGTAGAAGAGAACCCTGTCACTCAAAACAAGTGGTACCTAGACAGTGGTTACTCTAAACATATGACAGGTTGCAAGAAATGCCTAATCAACTATAAAGCTAAGACTGGACCTGAATTAATCTTTGGGGACTCAGGCTTTGGACTGATAGAAGGCTATGGAGATTTCAACTATAGAGCTGTCATATTCAAGAAAGTCACTTATGTAAATGGTCTTAAGCATAACCTGATATCAGTAAGCCAACTATGTGATACAGGTTATCAAGTAAGCTTCACTAACTCTTTATGTCTTATTTCTTTAAACAACACAACTGTTTTAATAGGAATTAGACAAGGAAACATCTACTTGGTAAATTTTGAATCAGCTAAATCTAAAATTTGTTTTTTCAATTCTGTCAGCATTCAAACTAGCTTATGGCATGAAAGACTAGGACATGTAAATCTTAAAAACATTGCTAGGCTATCTAAGGACAACCTTGTTAGAGGTTTACCTTTTGGTCCCTACAGGAAGGAAGGTCTTTGTAGGGCTTGTCAACTAGGCAAGCAAACTAAATTTAGTTTCAAATCCATTAATAAGAGTGATTCACCTAGAATTTTGTACTTACTCCATATGGACCTTTTTGGCCCTATTGTAGTACAAAGTCTAGGAGGATAGTCTTATACATTAGTTATTATAGATGATTTCTCCAGATTCACATGGGTTTTCTTTTTAAGAACTAAGTCAGATACTTTTAAGGTTCTCACAGATTTTCTCAAGAACATATAGATTGAGTACTCTACTCTAGTTGTATTGATAAGAAGTGATCATAACACTGAGTTTGAATCTCTTATTATGCAAGAGTTCTATGAGAAGGAAGGTATCAGACATTGTTTCTAAGCTCCAAGAGCTCCTCAACAAAATGGGGTAGTTAAAAAGAAGAATAGGACACTCATTGAAGCTGCAGGTACATTGCTTGCAGATGCTTACATGTCTCTTTCCTATTGGGTAGAGGCAGTAAGCACAACAAATTATATCCTGAATAGAAGCCTAATACATAAACTAAAGATTAAGACTCCCTATGAACAACTCAAAGGAAAGAAACCTATAATAACTTATTTTAAAATATTTGGATGTATATGCTATATTCACAACAATGACAAGAAACATCTTAGAAAGTTTGAAGCTAAGGCTGCAATGGGAATTTTCCTAGGATATTCCCAATTCAGCAAGACATATAGGGTGCTTAATAAATCAACATTAAAAATTGAGGAATCTATGCATGTGACATTTGATGAATCTAATATGTTTTATAAGGAGAGAGACATCTCTACCAACAATAATCTGCAGGTAAAATTTGTGTGAAAGCTTGGATGATCTAAACCTTACCTCAAAGGTTAAATCAAATCCCTCTCCACAAGCTATATCAGAAGCTGAAAGTGAAGAAGAGACTGTGGAAGCAGTTTAATTTTCTCCAACAGTTGATACAATTCTATAAGAGGAATTAAATCAAATAACTGTCACTAAACTAACTCCACCTAATGACCTTGTCACACATAGGGATCACCCTAGATCTCATGTAATTGGAGACATATCAGTAGGAGTGCAGACAAGGCATCAAATCAACCTTGATGTGATGCTTGCCTGTTTTCTCTCTCAAATTGAGCCTCAATCCATATCTGATGTAGAGCAAGATCCAAATTGGATCTCTGCAATGCAAGAGGAGCTCAATCAGTTTGAGAGATGTAGAGTTTGGGATTTGGTTCAAAGACCAAAACACTACCCAGTCATTGGAACCAAATGGGTATTCAGAAACAAGCTTGATGCCCAAGGAGTGATTGTGAAAAACAAGGCAAGGCTTGTTGCTCAAGGATACAAGCAAGATGAAGGAATTGATTATGATAAAACCTTTGCCCCAGTTGCCAGACTTGAAGCTATAAGGATTTTCTTATCTTAAAAAACTTTCAAAAAGTTTAAAGTCTACCAGATGGATGTGGAAAGTGCATTCCTAAATGGAGAACTCAAAGAAGAGGTGTGTTGAACAACCCCCGGGTTTTTAAATATCATAAGGCTTTCTATGGTTTAAAGCAAGCTCAAAGAGCTTGGTATGAGACCTTAGCCAGCTTTATTTTAGAGCATGGTTTTCAAGAGGCATGGGAGATATAACCCTTTTTACAAAGTTGCATCATGATAAAATTCTCTTAGTACAAATATATGTAGATGACATAATTTTTGGTTCTACGGATCCCAATCTGTGCAAAAGATTTTCTTATTTAATGAACTTAAGGTTTGAGATGAGTAGCATGGGTGATTTATCATATTTCCTTGGTCTCCAAGTGAAACAAACCCCTGAAGGGATCTTCATCTCTCAGTCTAAATATGTTAAAGAGCTTATTAAGAAGTTTGGGATGAATGATGCCTCTGCCATGAAAACTTCCATGACTGCCAATGCTATTGTAGATGCTGATGAATCTAGAAAACCAGTAGATCAGACCAGGTATAGGTCCCATGATGAATCTCACCTTATTTTCTTAAAAAGGATTTTAAGATATATAAAAGGTTGTCTAGATCTAGGCCTCTGGTATTCAACAGAATCAACATTTGTGTTAACTGGATTTTATGATGCTGATTATGCTGGGTGCAGAGTAGACAGGAAAAGCATCTCTGGAACTTGTCAGTTCCTTGGTGACAGACTTGTATCTTTGTTCTATAAAAAGCAAACAACTGTTTCAACATCCACTGCTAAAGCTGAATATATGGCTGCAGGCAGTTGCTGTTCACAGATCTTGTGGATACAAAACCAACTACTGGATTATGGTGTCAACTTAAATAATTCAACTATTCTATATGATAATACAAGTGCTATTTCAATTGCACAAAATCCAGTATTGCATTCTAGAACCAAGCATATAGACATTAGACATCACTTCATTAGAGATTGTGTTGACAAACAAAAGATTAAACTTGAATTTATCTCTACTGATTTGCAAAGAGCAGATATATTCACAAAGCCTTTGGACTCATCCAAGCATCTGTTCTTTGTCAATCAGCTTGGTATGATAAATGGAAAGGATTTAATCTAATGCTCTGTCTATGGTCAAAGAATTGTCTCTGTTCGTCGACCAGAAATCGACGAACTGATAACTGTTCTTGAGATTTTTTGTCGACCTGAGCTCGATGAAATCTCCTGGTGAAGTATTTTTCATCGAACTGAGATCGACGAACTTACTTTAGAAACCTTTCGTCGACCAGAGATCGACGAAATGTCTTCAAACCTTCAGACTGAGTTCGACGAACTGTTAAACTCTAAATTATTTTGTCGACCTCAGAACGAAGATTTTTTATTTTTCGTGGACCGGAGTGTGCCGTTTTATATTCCGGAAAACCTTATATCTTGGTTTTATTCGACCTTCGTCTCGCGCTTTCAGTTCCCTTTGCACTTGATCTTCGTTTTCTCTCTTGTAGGTGCACTCATGGCGATTCCAGTAGGTGCTCTTGCGGTAATGAGGTTTGATATCGGATTCGACTTGGATTTCGACTCCTTCCAGCACTTGGAAGACCAGAAACTGAAAAATATGCTGACCATCAAAATCAAATTACCCAGCACGGAAATCAGAGAATGGGTATATACTGCGTCTACAACCGAGGACAACACAATGTCAAGATCAATAGTGGGTGCTGTAACATCCCATTTTCCAATTAGACCCCCCCCCCCTTAGGAGTGACTTGAGCATAACTAGGTCATATGAGTTAACCTAGGTGAGCCCAGGAGACCAAGTGACCTAAAAACCTAGTTGAGACCCACTTGGTCTGCAAATAGTAATTTTCAAAACTCTTATTTTGGGTGGCCTAGTAGGTTCATTGTGACTCTAAAAAATCCCTTAGACCTAATGTGGGCCCAATGAGTCACCAAGGACCCACTTGGGTCAACCATAGTGGTCAATTTGACCAAGTCAACCCCAAGCCCAAATCACGTCAAACCTAGCCTATATGGGCTAACCCAACCTCAAACCACCCTCCCCCTTAGGCTAACTCTTGCATGATTATTTTTGTATGATATTTGGCTGCCTATATCCTAGGGAATTGACCAAGTCAACATTGGTGACTAGGAGAGAGAAGGTGAGCTCCATTTTCATGTTAATGGAGGAGAGAGAAAAATTCAAGAGAGAGGGAAGGAGGAATTCGGCCAAAGGGAGGCCAAAGGCCACCCTTAATGGCTGAATTCAACTCCCCTGGGGAAGGGGAGGAGTTTCCAGCCATTTCCCGGCCACCTAGGCTTTGGTTCAGCCCCCCTCCTCCATGGTCGAACCCTCCTTTATTGGGCATTAATGGCTTCTTTCAAAACTGCCTTCCCCCTCCCCTCCTGGCCATATAGACCTCACTAGCAAGCTAGGGCGACGGATTTCGAAGCATTAGAAGGAGGGAGAACCACTTCCGGAGCCACCAAAGGAGAAATCGCCGCCGCCGCCGCCGCCATCAATTCCCGTCGCTCCACCCTTATCCAAGCCCGAGTTCAGGTCCTCCTCCTCTCCTTCTCTCATGCTTAGATCCTAGGAATGCTCAGAAATCGATTTCATGCTCAATCGAACCGACGCTAAGCTTTGGAATTTCTGAAATCTCCATTTTTTTATGGAGTTTTGAAGCTCTCGGCTAGGGCGGCGCCGCCACCTCCGGCCGCCCTAGCTCCGGCCAGGGATAGCCCCCACCACCGGGAACAATTAGGGGATGTTTCCCGGTGGTGGCGCCGCCTCAGGCCGCCGGAATAGGGCCCGCAAAAACCACCTGTGCGGGCTCTTTTTCAGTCCAATCGGGGAAGATGAGCAGTAGCCGTCTGATGCACTTCAAGATTCGTGCAGGATCTTATTAATACTTTTAAACTCTTTTTTTTTCTGATTTTCTGTATTTTATAAAACAGTTTTACTGTAATTGGATTTTAGGGCCCTTATGGCACCTACTGGAAAGGTGTTTAGCATGAAAGTTGTAGGTTCTTTTAATACCTACAATTTGATATGCTGTGGTGAAATTTTGGTAGAGTACCTAGACTCGTAGGGCCATTGGATTAGGGGTATGTCCTAGGTTTAGGGCAGTTTTATTATAAAAATTATTTAGGCCCTTTGGAGGCTTGTTCATCAAAATTAATCAACATGAATGTTGTAGGCTTTTTAATTATCTATAGTTTGATATATTATGGAAAATTATAGGACAAGTCTTCTGACCTATAGGGCCATTATTCTAGGGTAGGTCCTACAAATAGGGCAGATCTTTGAAAAATTCCCCACACCTAATCCTTGGTCCAAATGCTTTGAATTTTGGACAGAGGCTTGATATCATCTAGACCTAGCTCCTGTAAAAATTGGAATCCATTTAAAGAAGTGTAACCTAAGGTTTTGCCCTAAACCTAGAAACGCTAGGGTAAGGTAGTTGAAGGGTCAAATGACCTCCAAAACCTCCCAAATTTTAGTGAGGTGTCCCTGGTATAGATATCTAGGTATGGTTCAAATTTCAACTCATTTGGTTGAGTTTTGATTAGGAATCCTCTAAACCCTAGTTTTGACCTAGTAGAAGAAAGCTTAGTGAGAAGGTTCTTTGCACTCTGGTATGATCATCTCACCTCAACAGAGGTTGAGATTTGGACCACTGGTTTATTTTGGTCCTAAGATTACCCTTAGGAAAGATGGGATGATTTAGGGTAAGATTACCCTAGGGCCCAGGTTCAAACCCTAAATGTGGACTTTGGGGGTTTGTGAAGGACATAGGGGCAAATGCCCTTGTATGGCCTTGATATTTAGTGGAGAGGTTGTTAATGAGTTTGTAACTCTTTGATTGTAATGTTAGAGAATTTTGATGTAGATAGGTACCTCAAAACTTAAACCCTAGTTTTAGGGTAGAAGGGATTTTAGGTCAAAACAGTATCTTAAACTCTTCTAAAAGCCATAAAATTTGGGTAGTGTGTTTCCAGGGTAGTTAGGACCCTTGGATAATTTTACTAGAATTTTTGGGTAGGTATTTATAGTACTTCATTCATGAATGTGGGTATAGCCCTTTTTGATGTTTTATTTATTAAAGATTTTTAATTCAAATAAGACCCCCTTGAAACTCTGAAATTAGATGTTTTTGGCCAGTAGGAATGCCCATGAATTTTATTTCAATTTTATGTTGAATAAATAGAATAGTTTCTTCACAAGTATTATTAAAGGGCTCTATGTTTTAAAAATATTTTATGTTATAAATAGTCTCTGGAAAATTATGAAAGTTGGTAAATAGTGTTTTTAAATCATTATAAATCAGTGGGATTTTTCTATAGATTTTTGGGATTATGGATTTAGTACTTGATTCACAAGCATGCTAGATTAGGATTTTAGAAAATGATTTATTATAAATTAATTTCCAGCAGGAAAATTATGAAACTTTTATAGTACTGTTTTCATGGTATTTCTAATATCCTGTAATTAATCCAATTTATTTGGAAGAGAATTTGATGTAGTTTATTCATTAGACATGAAGGAAATGGATTATTGCAAAAATAAGTTTAGGCCCCTTAGACCATAGGAAAAATTGCCAAACCTTGGATATGTCATTTTTAGATTCATTAATGTTTGTCTTAAATTTATTATGATTTATACATGACTGAAAGATATAATCCTTTTACAAATTTGGAAGACCTTGGGTTTTAGTAAAATTAATTAATTATTAAACTAATTGGGAAAATTGTTATTATCGGAAATCGATTCAATAATATCATGATAGGCCCCCAGTAATTAACTTAGGCCGTTCGGAAGAAAACACAAAGGACATCCTATCATAGACATTACTTAGTATAAGGTGGCCTGTAATTAGTAACTTTGGGAAATGAGTAACAAGATAAGGTTTGGGTTAGCGTAAGGACAGCTTGTGTTGGTTGGATTTAAAGAAAGAGGATGGATCACCATAGGAGGTTTCAAGTGTGGTGAGGAATGAGTTGATGCGCTCTAGAAGGTGCGTGGGACCGACGAAAGATCGCCGTCACCGTAGGAGTGAAGAGTCAAATCCACCCTAGGTTTAGTTCGATGCAATTTATAGAGGGAACGGGTTAGGGAAAAACAACCAATAATAAGTGCCTTGCGAAAGGGAACTTCGGGCCGTAATGCCGCCATCTTGGTTCCTAGTGCCCTTTGAGAGCCCTTCACGGGGTATGCTAGGGGCAGTCCTAGGCTAACGTAAATCTTAAAACAAACAAAAGAGTAATTAGCCTAATAGGGATTCACATTGCACACACTCATTAATTAGGGTTGGTAATGGTTAAGTCGTCCCGAGGTGTTCAAGGGGGCGCCGTCCCGTGGTGTTCTAAGGGATGAAGTCTGGAGATGAGCCGGACGGTTTAGTCTGGGGAATTTGGTCTCGGAAGTGGTTTATACGGACGGTTTAGTCCGGGAGTTCGACACTTTAAAAATTATTATATATTAAACTGCTGCATGTGCATAAAAATAGGAAGATTAAGGTGGTGGGCTTTCGATATCGGGGAGTTCGATTGCACTGACACCGATATCGTTGACTCGGCAAGGTGACTAGCACTGAGCCAAGGTTAAGTCCGGCGGACCAGTCGACAAGAGTACGCAGGAGTCCGCCTCGTGCACCAGGCGTTGAGGGCGTACGATAGGTCAGACCAGTGGTGCTTTTACTGGTTTTGAGGTGGGTGAGGCCCAACCCACCGCTTCCGTTTGCCACTACGGGAGTAACCTGGGAGTTATCTCCAGAAAAGGGGAACTAAAGGTTTGTGTACACAAAGTTGTGTGTGTGAGTTGCACTGCTTGAACATCATAACCCACCATATAGCTGCATGTCATAACCATTCATAACAACCTTGACACCTAAAATATAAGTGGAATGGGACGCTTATACTTTAGGACTTGCAAAATGACCCCTTGGTCTATAAGCTTGTGTGGGCAAGTTTATAAATTAAGGTTAATTTGATATATGTATATCTGCTGCTTGATAACCGACACCCCAACGTATAAGCGGTGTGGGGCGCGTTATACGATGGGAGCCTTGCAAAAGATCCCTTGGCTTATGTGTACTCACATAAGCGAAGGTTTAATTTCTTACTTATTTCCTTTCTGTTATACCTATTACAACATTTATACTGTTCACCTGTTATATCTTGCTAGTTAGTCCACCGTCATCTGCTTTGGAATTTATCTCCACTTTCATGTCCTCCCCTTTCTTCCTCTCCGCCCGGTGCCTTAGAGCGTGGGGGAAGGGGTGGGGGATGATAGGGCTTAGTCTTTTAGACTAACGGTTTTCGAACCATATCATATTAGGGGATTGCGGAGCCCAGCATGGAGGAGCAGCCCAGGTGGCCAGTACGCTTGGAGATGGGGCAGTCTAGCACTGGAGTCCAGACTGCAGGGACCGTGAGTCCTGACCTTTAGTAGAGTTTTAGTCTTGCTTCCGCATTGAGTGATTTTGTAGTGAGGACTTGATGTACCGGGCATGATCCCTTATATTTCTAGTATCATTGTACTCTGATGTTTTCTGTGGACACTCCCTTCGTGGAGTTTTTATTTATATGTGATATTTTGTTCTGGTGGACTTGCTTACTTTTCTTGCTTGCTACTTATTGTGATCGAAAAGGCCGGCAGAATCGGCGCGTTGCACTGACGACCTTCCCGGCTGCAAAGGTGTCACCTCAAAGCGACGGTTCTGGGCATAAGACCCCGGGTTTCAAAAAAAAAGGGGTTTTACAAAGTGGTATCAGAGGAAACATCGATCGGATTAGTAGTAGTCCACAAATCCTTGGGTCACCTCCGCGCGAGTTTAGTTTGCGGACAAACTAAGTAGCGGAAGCAGTGGTGTGCCCATATGGGGAATCACATATAATTGTCCATCTTTAAGTTCTTATGAACCGATTTCTCATAGAAAAATTTTCTTTTCGCAGCCATCAACACAGCCTACTCCACAGGGTAAGGTTCTGCAGACTCCGGATGTTGCACCACCTCCACCAGTTCTCGCTCCTTTCCTACAGACGGACATGGGGCAGACTCTGACAGCCATCCTAGAAGCCTTCAGGGCTCAACAGGCTCCGGCTCCGCAGCTGATTCTGGGAGCCAACTGGCTGAGTATCTTCCGAGGACTTTCTCCCGCGTCCTACTTAGGGACAGAGACGGCAGTTCGGACAGAGGAGTGGTTGGACATCATGCATGAGATGCTGATTGGGATACGATGCCCGGTGGAGGAGAGGGTGGCATTAGTGGTCTCTTGCCTAGAGTCCAATGCCAAGAGGTGGTGGAAGACGCTCCTGGACAAGACTTATGCCGACAGGGAGGTTGCGGAGGTCACTTGGGGAGAATTCAGGGTTGCGCTGTTGGAACATTTTGTTCCGCAGTCGGCCCGGGATGAGCTTGAAGACCAGTTCTTACAGCTGAAGCAGGGCACCAGGTCGGTGGTGGAATACCATCGGGAGTTTGATCATTGGGCTCGGTATGCAGATTCTTATCAGCTGGACGAAGCTGGGTACACCAAGAGGTTTTACAAGGGCTTGAAGGAGGATCTGAGAGAGGCTCTATTGTTCGTGTCTGATGGGCCTATTCCTCAGATTCTAGAGATGGCCAAGAGGATCGAGGCAGACTGGCACGCTACCCGAGGCCGGAAGCGGCCAACTGAGGATCAGAATCGTGGAGCAAGAAATGTGCAGCGACGAGGCCGTACTACAGATGTGGGCAGGATGGAGGATCAGCCTCGTCAGGAGGCGAGACAGGAGCCGAGGGAGCAGGTGACTCTGGCTCCCCAGCCTCTCCAGATGCGGGAGATTCCAAGACCTCAGATGCAGGATGTGCAGAGACCAGGAGGGAGGGCTTACCCTCCACCAGAGTGTTTTCACTGCCGTCAGGTGGGGCATATCAAGAGGAACTGCCCTATGAGAAGGGGGCCCCCTCTAGCGCCACAGATTGCCCCACCTGCTCAGCACTATGGAGGCCGAGGATGCGGTCAAGGACAAAGATACCAGGGCGGAGACTGTAGGCAGGAAAGGGAGCAGGTATATGCACTGGACCTGGCCCAATCCCGGCATCCTGAGCAAGTGATCACAGGTACGACAATGTTTTGTTTGCTTTGTTTTAATTCTTTTTCCATCCTTTCCTAGGAAACTATTGTCTTTAGCATTAGATAGAAAAAACCAAGAACAGAACTCTAAGTTAAGTCACAATCTCAGGCATTGTCTTCATTTGCGGCAAACCCGCACACATTCTCTTCGACACGGGTGCCTCGCACTCGTTTGTGTCGGAGACCTTTATCCAAGGGTTGGATGGCGTGGAGAAATTCACGGGGTCGATGATGAAGATACGGCTACCAGACGGGTCGGAGCTGTTCACCTCATCCCATTACAATATGGAGGCATGGATAGGCGGAAAACCTTTCGAAGCGTCAACGACGGTCTTGCCCCTGCCAGATTATGATCTGATTCTGGGTATGTCATGGCTCCATTGGAACCATGCCCAGATTGACTGCTTGGCCAAGAAGATTACTCTTAGATATGGGGATTCTCTCATCGTGATGGAAGGTATTAGACATGCGTCCTATATTTTCTTATCTTCTATTCAGGCCGTCAAGGCCCATCTGTAGGGAGACATGGTATATCAGGTGCTGTTTGAGATGACCGAGGAGAAGGACCGGATTGCCAATATACCGGTGGTTTGTGATTATGCCGATGTGTTTCCAGAGAAGCTGCCAGGATTGCCTCCGCACAGGGAGAAGGATTTCCAGATTCAATTGGTGCCAGGGGCTAAGCCGATATCCAGGGCTCCCTATCGGATGGCCCCGAAGGACTTGGCGGAGTTTCGGACTCAGTTGCAAGAGTTGGTGGAGGCGGGATTTGTTAGACCGAGTTCTTTGCCATGGGGAGCTCCGGTCCTATTCGTGAAGAAGAAGGATGGGACACTTCGCCTGTGCATCGATTCTCGAGCACTAAACAGACTGACCGTCTGGAATACCTATCCTCTCCCCCGGATAGACGAGTTGTTCGACCAGCTGGAGGGAGCCCACTATTACTCGAAGCTGGACTTGAGGTCAGGATACTACCAGCTGCGGATCCAGGAGGAGGATATTCCGAAGACGGCCTTCAGTAGCAGATATGGCTTGTATGAGTTCACCGTGATGCCCTTCGGGCTCACAAATGCGCCGTCGGCGTTCATGAGCCTCATGAACCGGGTTTTTGTGGCCTACCTGGATGTGTTCGTTATAGTATTCATAGACGACATCCTGATCTACTCTAGGACAGAGGAGGAGCACACTCGGCATTTGACACTGACTCTACAGAGGTTGCGGGAGCATCACCTTTATGCGAAATTTAGTAAGTGTCAGTTTTGGTTGAAGGAGGTGGCTTTCCTAGGCCATATTATCAGCGGAGCTGGGTTGGCAGTGGATCTGGCAAAGATTCAGGAAGTTCGAGATTGGCCGTCGTTGAAGACAGCCACCGATGTACGAAGTTTCTTGGGACTTGCCGGTTATTACTGGAAGTGCGTGGAAGGGTTCTCTCAAATTGCCCTTCCCCTCACATCTTTGACAAGGAAGGAGGCGCCTTTTGTTTGGACCGCGCAGTGTCAGGCGGCTTTCCAGGAGCTAAAGGACCGACTCATCTCAGCCACGATTCTGGCCCTTCCATCTGGAAAGGAAGGATTCCAGGTGTATACCGACGCATCATACCAAGGGATGGGAGCGGTGCTGATGCAGAACAGACATGTCATAGCATATGCCTCCCGCCAGCTGAAGACCCATGAGAGGAACTACACGGTGCACGACCTCGAGATGGGAGCGGTCGTTTTTGCTCTGAAGGTCTGGCGCCATTATCTTTATGGAGTCCACTGTGACATCTTCTCCGATCACAGGAACTTGAAATACGTGGACATGCAGAAGGAGCTGAATATCAGGCAGAGGCGCTGGGTGGAGTTCTCAGCAGATTATCAGTATGAGATGCACTACCATCCAGGGAAGGCAAATGTGGTGGCCAACGCGTTGAGTCGGAGAGCGGCCACTTCCGAAGACGGGCCCCAGGTTATGTCCATGGAGCTAGTTCGGTCCTTCATAGATATGCAGATATCCCTAGTGTCCGAGGATGATCCAGAGCTATATAGGGAGTATCTGACATCGATGGTGGCCATAGATGATATTCGGGACCGCATCCGGGACGAACAAAGGACAGATGCATGGGCAGAGCCGATATTCCGAGCCTTGGAGGAGGGTTCGATAGGAGATTATTCCCTGAGAGACGGATTGCTACATTTCAGAGGCAGGGTTTATATACCCGCAGGAGGCCAGGTTCAGGAGGACATCATGGCAGAGGCGCATTGTAGTAGATATTCTATACACCCGGGGATCACGAAGATGACGGCAGATTTGAAGAAGATGATGTTTTGGCCAGGGATGAAGAAGGACATTACGTACTTCGTGACCCACTGTGAGACGTGCCAGTTAGTAAAGGCAGAGTGTAGACATCCCGCTGGTTTATTGCAGCCACTCCCGGTGCCGGAGTGGAAATTTGAGGACATCGCGATGGACTTCATCCTTGGCCTACCTCGATCACGGACGGGAAATGATTCGATCTGGGTGATCGTGGACCGTCTGACGAAGGTGGCTAGGTTCATCCCGATCAGGAAGGATGACTCTGTTGGAGCGTTGGTTCGGAAGTTCGTGGAGCAGTATATTCATTATCACGGCGTGCCAAGGACGATCGTATCAGATCAAGATGGGCGGTTTACATTCAGAGAGTGGAGATTGGTGCAGGCTTACCTTGGCTCCCGACTGACTTTCAGTACGGCCTTCCACCCCCAGACTGATGGGCAGACGGAGTGTACCAATCGGACGCTGGAAGACCTCCTGAGACTATGTATTGTAGACCGCGGAGAGCCCTGGGAGAAGATGCTGCCATTGGTGGAGTACTCGTATAACAACATTTACCAGTCCAGCATATGGATGGCTCCTTACGAGGCCTTGTATGGGAGAAGGTGTAGGACACCGTTATCTTGGCTGCAGGACGTGGATCCGAAGGTTCTAGACTCAGAGTTTGTGGAAGACACCGAGGCTCAGGTGAGACTGATCCGGGACCGGATGTTAGAGGCGCAGAGCAGGCAAGCGAAGTATTATGATGCTTGACATCGTCAGGTGGAGTTTCAGATCGGGGATCGGGTGTTCTTGAAGATCCAGCCGATGCATGGAGTTTCACGGGTGCGGGGTCATCGGAAGAAGCTCAGCCCGAGATTCATGGGACCGTTCAGGATCCTGGAGAGGATCGGTCCTCTAGCTTACCGGCTGGAGCTGCCACCGGAGCTGGCCGGCTTGCACGATGTTTTTCACGTATCTTCACTCAGGAGGGCTCTACTACGCCCGGAGTTGCAGATTACGGCCACTGATAGGTCAGTAGCCTCGGATCGATCTGTGCATTTGGAACCGATACAGATCGATGACCAGGGGATACGAGTCTTGCGCCGCAAGAAGATCCCGCTAGTCAAGGTCTTGTGGAGGAACCACGGACGAGAGGAGCATACTTGGGAGCCTCAGGACCTGATGCAGGAAAAATATCCGGAGCTTTTTAGTCAGGTATACCTCGCAACTCCTCCGGTGTATTATTGTTTTTTCCTTATTTTCTTGTGCTAGTAGAATTATTTAAAAAGGTAGAGGCTAATCCTTTGTTTATTGGGGCTAGCCCTTGTTTTGTTTAACTTAGTAGGCGCTTCCACCCTTCATGGGATGTTACAAGCTTAGGCTATCCCGGTAGAAATCCCCGTAGACTTAACCTTAATTTCGAGAACGAAATTTTTGTTTTGTTTATTGGGATTTGTAACATCCATTTTCTAATTAGACCCCCCCTTAGGAGTGACTTGAGCATAACTAAGTCATATGAGTTAACCTAGGTGAGCCCAGGAGAACAAGTGACCTAAAAACCTAGTTGAGACCCACTTGGTCTGCAAATAGTAATTTTCAAAACTCTGATTTTGGGTGCCCTAGTAGTTTCATTGTGACTCTAAAAATTCCCTTAGACCTAATGTGGGCCCAATGAGTCACCAAGGACCCACTTGGGTCAACCATAGTGGTCAATTTGACCAAGTCAACCCCAAGCCCAAATCAAGTCAAACCTAGCCTATATGGGCTAACCCAACCTCAAACCACCCTCCCCCTTAGGCTAACTCTTGCATGATTATTTTTGTATGATATTTGGCTGCCTATATCCTAGGGAATTGACCAAGTCAACATTGGTGACTAGGAGAGAGAAGGTGAGCTCCATTTTCATGTTAATGGAGGAGAGAGAAAAATTCAAGAGAGAGGGAAGGAGGAATTCGGCCAAAGGGAGGCCAAAGGCCACCCTTAATGGCTGAATTCAACTCCCCTGGGGAAGGGGAGGAGTTTCCAGCCGTTTCCCGGCTACCTAGGCATTGGTTCAACCCCCTCCTCCATGGCCGAACCCTCCTTTATTGGCGATTAATGGCTTCTTTCAAAACTGCCTTCCCCCTCCCCTCCTGGCCATATAGACCTCACCAGCAAGCTAGCGCGACGGATTTCGAAGCATTAGAAGGAGGGAGAACCACTGCCGGAGCCACCAAAGGAGAAATCGCCGCCGCTGCCGCCATGAATTCCCGTCGCTCCACCCGTATCCAAGCCCGAGTTCAGGTCCTCCTCCTCTCCTTCTCTCATGCTTAGATCCTAGGAATGCTTAGAAATCGATTTCATGCTCAATCGAACCGGCGCTAAGCTTTTGAATTTCTGAAATCTCCATTTTTTAAGGAGTTTTGAAGCTCTGGGCTAGGGCAGCGCCGCCACCTCCGGCCGCCCTAGCTCCGGCCAGGGATAGCCCCCACCACCGGGAACAATTAGGGGATGTTTCCCGGTGGTGGCGCCGCCTCAGGCCGCCGGAATAGGGCCCGCAAAAACCACCTGCGCGGGCTCATTTTTGGTCCAATCGGTGAAGATGAGCAGTAGCCGTCTGATGCACTTCAAGATTCGTGCAGGATCTTATTAATACTTTTAAACTCTTTTTTTTTCTTCTGATTTTCTGTATTTTATAAAACAGTTTTACTGTAATTGGATTTTAGTCCCCTTATGGGCACCTACTGGAAAAGTGTTTAGCATGAAAGTTGTAGGTCCTTTTAATACCTACAATTTGATATGCTATGGTGAAATTTTGGTAGAGTACCTAGACTTGTAGGGCCATTTGATTAGGGGTATGTCCTAGGTTTAGGGCAGTTTTATTATAAAAATTATTTAGGCCCTTTGGAGGCTTGTTCATCAAAATTAATCAACATGAATGTTATAGTCTTTTTAATTATCTACAGTTTGATATGTTATGGAAAATTATAGGACAAGTCTTCTGACCTATAGGGCCATAATTCTAGGGTAGGTCCTACAAATAGGGCAGATCTTTGAAAAATTCCCCACACCTAATCCTTGGTCCAAATGCTTTGAATTTTGGACAGGGGCTTGATATCACCTAGACCTAGCTCCTGTAAAAATTGGAATCCATTTAAAGAAGTGTAACCTAGGGTTTTGCCCTAAACCTAAAAAAGCTAGGGTAAGGTAGTTGAAGGGTTAAATGACCTCCAAACCCTCCCAAATTTTGGTGAGGTGTCCCTAGTATAGATATCTAGGTCTGGTTCAGATTTCAACTCATTTGGTTGAGTTTTGATTAGGAATCCTCTAAACCCTAGTTTTGACCTAGTAGAAGGAAGCTTAGTGAGAAGGTTCTTTGCACTCTGGTATGATCATCTCACCTCAACAGAGGTTGAGATTTTGACCACTGGTTTATTTTGGTCCTAAGATTACCCTTAGGAAAGATGGGATGATTTAGGGTAAGATTACCCTAGGGCCCAGGTTCAAACCCTAAATGTGGACTTTGGGGGTTTGTGAAGGACATAGGGGCAAATGCCCTTGTATGACCTTGAGATTTAGTGGAGAGGTTGTTAATGAGTTTGTAACTCTCTGGTTGTAATGTTAGAGAATTTTAATGTAGGTAGCTAGCTCAAAACTTAAACCCTAGTTTTAGGGTAGAAGGGATTTTAGGTTAAAACAGTATCTTAAACTCTTTTAAAAGCCATGAAATTTGGGTAGTGTGTTTCCAGGGTAGTTAGGACCCTTGGATAATTTTACTAGAATTTTTGGATAGATATTTCTAGTACTTCATTCATGAATGTGGGTATAGCCCTTTTTGATGTTTTATTTATTAAAGATTTTTAATTCATATAAGGCCCCCTTGAAACTCTGGAATTAGATGTTTTTGGCCAGTGGAATGCCCATGAATTTTAGTTCAATTTTATGTTGATTAAATAGAATAGTTCCTTCACAAGTATTATTAAAGGGCTCTATGTTTTAAAAATATTTTATGACATAAATATTCTCTGGAAAATTATGAAAGTTGGTAAATAGTGTTTTTAAATCATTATTAATCAGTGTGATTTTTCTCTGGATTTTTGGGATTATGGATTTAGTACTTGATTCACAAGCATTCTAGATTAGGATTTTAGAAAATGATTTATTATAAATTAATTTCCAGCAGGAAAATTATGAAACTTTTATAGTACTGTTTTCATGGTATTTCTAATATCCTGTAATTAATCCAATTTATTTGGAAGAGAATTTGATGTAGTTTATTCATTAGACATGAAGGAAATGGATTATTGCAAAAATAAGTTTAGGCCCCTTAACCATAGGAAAAATTGCCAAACCTTGGATATGTCATTTTTAGATTCATTAATGTTTGTCTTAAATTTATTATGATTTATACATGACTGAAAAATATAATCCTTGTACAAATTTGGAAGACCTTGGGTTTTAGTAAAATTAATTAATTATTAGACTAATTGGGAAAATTGTTATTATCGGAAATTGATTCAATAATGTCATGATAGGCCCCCAGTAATTAACTTAGGCCGTTCGGAAGAAAATACAAAGGACATCCTATCATAGACATTACTTAGTATAAGGTGGTCTGTAATTAGTAACTTTGGGAAATGAGTAATAAGATAAGGTTTGGGTTAGCGTAAGGACAGCTTGTGTTTGTTGGATTTAAAGAAAGAGGATGGATCACCATAAGAGGTTTCAAGTGTGGTGAGGAATGAGTTGATGCGCTCTAGAAGGTGCGCGGGACCGACGATAGATCGCCGTCCCCGTAAGAGTGAAGAGTCAAATCCACCCTAGGTTTAGTTCGATGCAATTTATAGAGGGAATGGGTAAGGGAAAAACAACCAATAATAAGTGCCTTGCGAAAGGGAACTTCGGGCCGTAATGCCGCCGTCTTGGTTCCTAGTGCCCTTTGAGAGCCCTTCACGGGGTATGCCGGGGGCAGTCCTGGGCTAACGTAAATCTTAAAACAAACGAAAGAGTAATTAGCCAAATAGGGATTCACATTGCACACACTCATTAATTAGGGTTGGTAATGGTTAAGTCGTCCCGAGGTGTTCAAGGGGGCGCCGTCCCGTGGTGTTCTAAGGGATGAATTCTGGAGATGAGCCGGACGGTTTAGTCCGGGGAATTTGGTCTCGGAAGTGGTTTATACAGACGGTTTAGTCCGGGAGCTCGACACTTTAAAAATTGTTATATATTAAACTGCTGCATGTGCATAAAAATAGGAAGATTAAGGTGGTGGGCTTTCGATATCGGGGAGTTCGATTGCACCGACACTGATATCGTTGACTCGGCAAGGTGACTAGCACTTACCCAAGGTTAAGTCCGGCGGACCAGTCGGCAAGAGTTTGCAGGAGTCCGCCTCGTGCACCAGGCATTGAGGGCGTATGATAGGTCAGACTAATGGTGCTTTTACTAGTTTTAAGGTGGGCGAGGCCCAACCCACCGCTTCCGTTTGCCACTACGGGAGTAACCTGGGAGTTATCTCCAGAAAGGGGGAACTAAAGGTTTGTGTACACAAAGTTGTGTGTGTGAGTTGCACTGCTTGAACATCATAACCCACCATATAGCTACATGTCATAACCATTCATAACAACCTTGACACCTAAAATATAAGTGGAATGGGACGCTTATACTTTAGGACTTGCAAAACGACCCCTTGGTCTATAAGCTTGTGTGGGCAAGTTTATAAATTAAGGTTAATTTGATATATGTATATCTGCTGCTTGATAACCGACACCCCAACGTATAAGCGGTATGGGACGCGTTATACGATGGGAGCCTTGCAAAAGATCCCTTGGCTTATGTGTACTCACATAAGCGAAGGTTTAATTTCTTACTTATTTCCTTTCTATTATACCTATTACAACATTTATACTGTTCATCTGTTATATCTTGCTAGTTAGGTCCACCGTCATCTACATTGGAATTTATCTCCACTTTCATGTCCTGCCCTTTCTTCCTCTCTGCCCGGTGCCTTAGAGCGTAGGGGAAGGGGTGGGGGAAGATAGGGCTTAGTCTTTTAGACTAACGGTTTTTGAACCATATCATATTAGGGGATCGCGGAGCCCAGCATGGAGGAGTAGCCCAGGAGGCCGGTACGCTTGGAGATGGGGCAGTCTAGCACTAGAGTCTAGACTGCAGGGACCGTGAGTCCTGACCTTTAGCAGAGTTTTAGTCTTGTTTCCGCATTGAGTGATTTTGTATTGAGGACTTGATGTACCGGGCATGAGCCCTTATATTTCTAGTATCATTGTACTCTGATGTTTTCTGTGGACACTCCCTTCGTGGAGTTTTTATTTATATGTGATATTTTCTTCTGGTGGACTTGCTTACTTTTCTTGCTTGCTACTTATTGTGATCGAAAAGGCCGGCAGAATCAGCGCGTTGCAGTGACGACCTTCCCGGGTGCGAAGGTGTCACCTCAAAGCGACGGTTCTGGGCATAAGACCTCGGGTTTCAAAAAAAATGGGGTCTTACAGGTGCTGCCATCTCTCTCACTCCCGCTATTTTAACTGAAATCTTTGGATTAGATAATGGAGAAGAAGAATTAGAAATGGATAATGAGGTATATGATATGATGTTGATTCTGATGAGTTACTCTGGAGATAACCCAAATAAACTACTGAAGAAAACCCTCTCTGCCGAGTTCAAGTTTCTCGCAGATATTGTTGGGAAAGTCTTACTCGGCAAGCACACTGCGCACGATTATATAACCAGACATCAATTTCTGTTTATGTGTGCAGTGGTAAACAAGAGGCAAGTGAACTGGGCACAGATCAACTTTGATCTTATCAAGAAAAGGAACAGTAAAAAGGAAGTGAACTTTGGAAGGATCTTAGGGATCTTCTTGACCGAAAAGGCTGCTGAATCACTGGTCTCCCAGACCACATTAGTCAATGCAAGCAAAAGGCTCACATGTCACTTATTTGGCAGGTGGGAGAGGACAATCACAAAGCCCTCTAAGGCTTCATCCTCTGCCACCTAAGCTTCTGAAAGTACAAGGGCTATTCTAGCCACTTCCCACCCTTCTGAAGAGATCCCATCAAACATTATTCCATCCAACATTACTCTAGCCACTTCTCAATCTCCCACTCTCTAACCTTCATTTCTGACAGGAACTCAACACACCCCAACTTCAACTCATGTTACAGTCTCTACTTACCTACCTTCATCCCCAACTCCTAAATCTCCAACACATATTTCCTCCTCTATACCTTCCCCCAACAAGATACACAAATGCCAACACCACCTCTATCCCCTCTTCCATCTCATCTTGCTGATATCCCCCACATCAACATCTTCTCATTCCCCTCCTTCAATTTATTATCATCTCTACTGCACACTCCCTCTCCCCAACATGACTCCCCTCTAGACACTTCTATGCCAGATGATCCACCTCTCACTCCACCAGCTACTACTATCTCTACCACTATACCTATTCAGCTACACTCTGCCACAACCTCTATCTCTACAATCTTAGATCCCTCCATCCTACAATCCCTTCTTCAACTTCTCAAACCGCTCCTCTAGACCATCTTAGTATAGGCAATTTCCCCTCTTGCTGCATCCATTTACACTCTGTCTGCCCAAGTTTCCGCTCTCACCACTATTCTCTCTTCAGAAAGGGGCCTGGATTCAGTATCTACTGAAACCAGGCAGGGGGAGATACTTCATGAAGAAGCAGCAGTAGCAAAACTAGTTGTACAGGTCTCAGATATAGCTGAACCAGTTGTAATGGATACAGAAGCAGAAGCAGCAGTAACACTAGCAGAAGCAGCAGTAATAACAACAGTAGCAACAGCAGTAACACTAGCAGAACCAACAGAAGCAGCTATGGAAACAGATGTCTCAAATTTTATTGAATCAGACATGGAGACAGATGTTTATTGTACAGATATTACAATGTCAAATACTCAAGTGGTTATTCTGCCAGAAATTTTGCCTTGAAGGGTCTATATTATAAATCCCAAAGCAAATCTAGCAGTTTTGCTAAAAATATTTGGATCCTATATTTATTTTACCTTTCCCATTCTATCATCAAGAGCAATAGTGTGCTACACTTCTCCTGTCAGCTCAGAGGTGTTAGACATTGTAAAGAAAAGTTTGACAGCTCCTCAAGAAATATTGTCTGATCAGAAATCTATCTCTCCTAGGTCATCCTATATCATGGATGATAGCCCTATCCCCAATCTGGATGACATAATAGCTCAAGACATTGCCATGGAAACTGAAGTAGCTCATGCTGAAATTGTCCCCACTCCAGTAAGTTAAGAAATCCCCAAGGATGCAATAAGTCAGATTGATGATATGTATGACAATCCCCAATCTTCTGATGATGATGATGATGATGACTATGATGAGGATCCAAAGAGGAAGAAAATCTCCAAGAAAAGAAAAGCTCCTCCTCCTCCTGCTCCAAAACTCAATCCAATAAATGACACTCCCTACTATATTCTGCACAATATAACTCCATATAAGGGTATGACCGCATGGATGTGATTATCCAAAAATGAATAGAAGGCAAGAAAGAAAAGAAGCAGATATCCTCCTCCACAAAAATTTAAAAGGGATCCTCCTCCTCCTCCTCAGGTTGTAGGTGCTTCAAGAACCATCTCTCAAAGCTTATATGCTCTTCCCAAGCCTACATTCACCAAAACCTATCAGAGACAAGGAAGACCTTCTCAATATTCTAGAGAAAGTCAGCACCAACACAGACATCAGCTCTCCTCTAGAAGCTCATCCAGTGCTCAGCAAATTTCCCCCAAGCCAACATTCTCTCATCCTTCATCTCCTGACAAAGCAAATAGCCCCGAAAGACCTCCAATTCTAGTCTATGATCCTTAGACTAGCCTAACTACTAGAATGGCTAGATTCCAAGAATTTGTGGCTCTCTCTCAGATAAGGCAAGCTAGAGAAAAAGGTCAGGATCCTTCTCATTTTTCAACAATGTCAAGCTACAGGAAAAAAGAATTTGAAAGATATCAATTTGGAAAGTTGTTTAATGCTGAAGAATACATGCATCTACATCCTGAAGCTGTTGTTCCTAGAACTACTTCTCAAAAGACACTTGGAGATGTAGATATGACTATGACACTGAAGCAAGCACAAGATCCTAACAGAGAAATTAAATTCACTAAATCTTCTTATTCTCCCAAGGACATTTAGGTCATTTATTTCCAGTCTCTATTTTTATTGTGAACATTTTGGGTGCATAGCCTTATAAAGGTACTGATAGCTTATTTACTCTATCAGTTATCTCATTTTTATGCTATCTCTACTTCATTTTGTCCTGTTTTTTTTCGTTCTCTATTTATGTTTAAAGTAACCTCACCCAAATAGGGGGAGATTGTTGGAACCCCAAGGTGATTTGGGCTAGGTTCTCTTCTTAGGGTGTGACTCATGTTGTATAGAAGGGTCAAGTTTTATGTGTTTCTAGAGTCTAGGTCAAGTCCTTAGAGTCAACAGTACAAAGGACCAGCCTCCAACACTGCCAAAGACTCAAGACTCAGAGAATTCAAGTTTTAGAAAAAGGAGATCTACGTTCATCGATCTCCGGTCGCCGAAAGTCATGCTCAGCTCGATTAACTCAGAAATAATTTTCTGAGTTGAGCTCGACGAACTTTGTTCTCAGGTCGACTAACACTTCAACTCTTAGCACCAAAGATCACTCAGCGCCATAATTGATTCAGTGCCATAATTCACTCAAAGACAAAGCTTACTCAGATCCAAAGATCACTCAATGCTCTCAACGCTATCAATGACTCAACACTCTCAAATGACTCAACGCCAGATGTGCTATTATCTCAACGCCATCAGTTTGACCAAGTTTTAAGGTCGGCTAATTTCACATTCTAAGGTCGACGAACTTAGAGTACAGTATCCGTCAGTTATTGCAGTGCAGTTATTGGCTGATCTCAGGTCGACGAAAGCTGATCTCAGGTCGACGAAAGCTGATCTCAGGTCGACGAAAGCTATTCTCTGGTCGACGAAAACTATAAGACATATTGTTATTTATTCTTTCCTTTTCTGTCTCCTTATTTTTATCTATTATAGGCCATTAATTCCCTTGATAATCAATGCACTTATATCCTTTGAATCGAGCCGTTACTGGCAGCATTGATTGCAAATATCCTCCATGGAGTTAATTGCTTATGTCTCGGGACAGACATAAAATATAATATATGACAACATACTTGTCGTTTTCATTTCCCAGATTTTGGCTGAGCATTTATCGCAGGTTTTTGAATTCGACCTTGAGGCAGTTATCAATCTGATCATCTCTCTGCCAGAAAGAAGTCAAGAGAAACTCCTTGAGATAAAAAAAGCAGACAGACAGAAAAACAAAATAAGGGCAGTACATACAGTTCTCAGGAAATCAAGTGCTCTCAAAAGAAGAAGAAAGAACAACAATCACAATCAAGAGTCCTTCTTCTTGACCTTCTTTATTTTCAGAGACCTCAAGTGACAAGAATATTCAAATCAGTCAAAGGATCTCTAGAGAGTTGATCATATAGCAAAATGCCTACTCACCCTTAGCAAAGCTTCCACTCCTGAACCATTTAAGATTTCATGGGGAGCTTTGACAATACCACAGAATCCACATAGTCTTCTCATTTTGACTTGAGAAGAGAAGACTTCCATCAACCTCTCTTCCCCACCTCTGTACAGGGTTTTAATTCCCTTCAAAATTATTCTGGTTGCAAGTCTCCTTCCAAAAGACTTGGGTTGGTTTTTTAGCACCTGATCAAAAGCTCATTGGTGGCAGTCACCTGATCAAAACCTGTAGTGGATTCCTACCTAGGGTGGTAGAAGAGTGGATGTACCTAAGTATGGGGAACCACTATAAAAATTCTTGTGTTGTGTGTGTGGCTGTGATCTTCCTGTGTGCTTGTGCTATGATATGTTTTGTTGTGTAGGTTAGTTATCTTTTCTCTAGTTCATCTGCTGCACTTGTACACTCGTACACCTATATCATAGTAACATATTTTATTAAAGATTTCTTATTTTAGCAAAAATCAAAAAGATTTTAAAAGCTCTATTCACCCTCCTCTAGAGTTTTTCAAAGCTTACCCTATCTTTCACAGTCCTTTATATAGAGTTTCTCAATGATTACCGGCTGATCCAGTTTGTAACAACCTTCTGACAGTTCTGACAAAGGTGTCAGACTTGTTGTTTATGACAACTGTCAAGTCTTCAGCCATGACAGCTGATTATGCAATGACTTTATATCTCAGCAGGAATCACTCGGCAAACTATTTCACATGTGTCGACAAAAATAGACTAAGTGTCGATACAAGTCTTGATGATGTCAACACAGCACTCAATGTCTCGACCCAGTCATTCTTCTACTTCTCGACACAGCTTCGGTTGTATGGTTGACCCAAGTCCTGTGTGTCGACACAACTGCTCCTGGTCTCGACATAGCGTATGCTGACAGATGGCGTTGAGTGTATGTCCAGACGTCGTTGAGTGTGTGTCGACATAAGTCCTGTGTGTCAACAAAAGCCTTTCAGACTCAGTATAGATATTATTGATAGATGGCGTTGAGTGTGTGTCGACACAAGTCCTTTGTATCGACACAAGCCTTCTTAAGGTGTCGACACAATTCTTGGTTGTTGACACATGACTTTCTTCTGGTGTCAACACAATTCCTGGGTGTCGACACATCTCCTGCTTCAGGTGTCAACACAATTCATGGGTGTCGACACAATTCCTGGGTGTCGACACAGCTGCTGCTTCAGGTGTTAACACAATTCCTGGGTGTCGACACAACTCCTGCTTCAGGTGTCGACATAATTCCTTACAAGTGTAGACACTTGTACTTAGAAATTTTTCCTGCATTTATTAAACCTTCACACTGAAACCCAAACATCCCATCAAATACAAACTGATGTATATCATTGAGTAAGGGGAGGCTTCTCCGAATCTGGTACATAGTTTCCAGTGTACCCAACAGTGACCCATGGGCGTGTAAGGTCGATGTTTCTGGAAACGAACATCGTACCGTTACTTCATTCCAATCGGGTTACACGACAAAGGTACACACCCGTGACTGGGGTACACACCCGTGACCTGGTGTACATAAAGTTGAAAATGACCAAAAAGTGTCACAATTCTTAAAAACAAAAAATAAACTATGTTAGAATAGTTTTTATAAAAAAAAACTAATTATATACCCAAAATTAATGTAATGTATATTTTTAAACAAGAAAATGTAAAGATTTACCCAAGTAATTTAGACTAAAATGAGTATCATATAATTCCCCCATACTTGTGCTTTGCTTGTCCTCAAGCAAAGATATAAAAACTAGCCAACATAAAAGTAACTAATCGAAAGACTTATTTATATTACACACGAGTACCTTGTGAAATTCTGAGTAGGAAGAAAATGAAAGATAAACCTAAAGCTTTTACTTAATTATGATGTAGCACTTTAAAATCTTTACTAACAAAAATTAATCATCAAAAATTTTGGCCATAAGTCTTTAAACAAATCGAAGCAATGTAACGAAGGAATTGTGCATTGAGTTTTTACTATACCCTAAGGCTCTGTTCGTTAAGCGGGAATTGGGCCGTTGGAATTGGTATTCAATTACCAATTCCAATTGTAGCTGTTCGGTTTGCCAAAAAATTTGTGGGAATCCGAAATCAAACCCAAATAAGTGGGAATTGGGTATAAGCTCATCCCGTGACAATCATTTCCGACCTTGCTAGGTCATACTTCTCCATTCCGATCCTGCTCCTCTTCCTTCTCCTGTCGCCGTGATTCCGATCTCCCTCCCTATTCTTGCTCCCGATCCCATCGCCTCGACTGCTCCGGCTCCGAATCCCGCCGCTGCTCCTGCTCCCGTCGTCGTTCCTGCTCCAGCTCCGGCTCCCATCGTCGTTCCTGCTCCGGCTTTGGCTCTGGCAGGTACTTCTTCTTCTTCTTCTTCTATTTTTATAATTTTATTTTTACCATGTAATCAAGTTCAATCCAAGTTTTAGAAGAAATTTGTGTGGTAGTTTTGTGGTTAGTTTAACCCCTTTGAACCATCATTTCTTTTTTCCCCATCCCATGCCATTTACTGATTTACTATTTACTATCCAGTTTCTGTTTTCTAACCCTATTTTATATTTCCCTCAAATTGGTCAATTTTTTATCTTAATAATAGATGATGTTTGGTTTTTTGTTTCTAACATCTTAAACTTTTATAATTGAAGTTTTTTGATCTTGTGATGTCAATTTAACTCGAATCAATAGAGCAGCCCAATAGTAGCTCTTTTTGGGGATAAAGAAATGAAATCTATCACTGTGTTTGTGTATGTACCATGGATTCAATACATTTAGTGAGGAGTTTTTTGTGCAACACCGGAAAGTAGTGCCGTATAACGACCCTAATGTACCCTATATGTACACGAGCATACTTGATTTTTCATTCCTCATTGGTGGCATGATTTCTCTTCAAGGATAGCTGCATTCACATGTATTTTGAACATGTTCATTTATATGTAGATGGATGAATTACAAAGATGTCGTAGAAGTAGGAGAGCAGCAGTGGCAGCAGCTCTTGCTGCGCCCTATGTTGTTTTGATGAAACCCATAATTGGAAGGGATCTTGATGAGGCCGATGCCAAAATAATTTTAAGAAGGACGTTGTTTGCCCGATTACATAGTGAGACAGATATCAATTGTTTTAATCAGCTTCGAATGAACAAAAACTCCTTTAAAACTCTATGCACCATATTAGTTGCGAGTGGATTACTAAAAGACACAAGAAACATTTCAGTGTAAGAGTCTGTTAGCACTTTTTTTTATATATTTTAGCTCATAATAAAAATATTCGAGCGGTCGGTGGAACGTTATTACGTTCAATTGATACAGTTAGCAGACATTTTAGCGTTGTGTTAGGGGCAATTCTAAAATTAGTCCCTGATTTTATCAAGCTCCCGGATGCGTCAATAACACAAAGATGGCGTAATTTTCTAGTGAGAATTTTATCTCTTTCATACAGGTCTTGTGAATGTTATCTGCTTATTCAATAATAATACCTAATTGCATAATGTATAGGATTGCATTGGCGTCATAGATGAGACTCATATTGAAGTAACAGTTCCAATCAAAGATCAAGGTCGATATCGAAATAGGAAGCAAGCGATTACAACAAACGTAATGGGTGCATATGACTCAAACATGAAATTTGTTTATGTATTTCCTGGCTGGGAGGGTTCATCTTTCGATTCCAAAGTGTTGTGTAGTGCTCTCGAAAGAGCAGATTATTTTGAGGTCTCGGTAGGAAAATTCTACCTTATGGACGTGGGATACGCTAATGGTCCAGGTTATCTTGCTCCATCACGGTCAACAAGATATCACCTAAAGGAGTTGGCTACACAGGGCAATAATCTGATGAACTATTATGAGTTGTTTAATCTTAGACACGCAAAGGAGAGAAATGTTATTGAGAGAACATTTGGTCTCCTCAAAAAAAGATGGGCAATTTTACGAGGGCCATCATTCTATGATATCAAAGTACAAGTATATTTTTTTAAGTGGGCATTCATTCTACTACAATTTCTTTGGTTATAAAGTGTAATTTTTTAAAATTTGGCACAGGTTAAAATTATAAATGAATGTTGTATACTCCATAATTTCCTAATAGAGAAGAGATTAGAGAACAATACACGATTGCTTACTGAAGTAGATACAAGTGGATTTGGATGGTATTGGGAAAGCAATGAAGTGAAGGTAGACAGCGAAGATGTTTGGGCGAATTATGTTAAGGTAATATTGTTAGTTAAAAATAAACTTTAAATTTCTGTCAATTTATAGTTTAATAAGTATACTTAACTCCAAACTTGTAGGCACACCCGACAGTAAAGCATTATCGTAGCAAGGTGATCGTGAATTGGAGCGACTTAACTATGATATGTGGGGTTGATAGAGCTACAGGAGCTAATGTTGCAACTATATCTGAGGCAATAAATGAGATCTACATTGACATTTTAGTGGACGATAATGTGGTCGAGGAGATCGAGCTAGAGACAAAGAAGAAGAAGAAAGCAGCAGCAGATATAATTACAGATGTTGTTTCAGCAATAGCGAGGAACATGGAACACGAGAGCAGTGTTACTTCTCAACCGGCACATCCAATCTCAAGGGAAGATAGGATATATGTGGCCATGGAAGCTATCACGGATCTGAATGAGGATGAGGTCATACAGGCTATCGATATGCTGAGTGTCGATGACATCAAGAGTGACGTGTTTAAGGCTTTGTCATTGCCAATCAGGAGGACTTGGCTACGCTTACATTTGCGGGGTTGATTTTTTTGGATCCAAATATCGTGCAATGTTATGTCATGTCATAAACTATGTTTCTCATTTTATGAACTTTGGTGATACGAGACATTATCTGTTGATGTTGTTTTTTTAAAAAAATTGTCGTTTTTAATGTTATAAATTAACTTTTCAATTCCAACTGTTGAAATTAGACATACAACCGAACATCGAAATTATCAATTCCAATACTGCTGACAGAATTCCTGCATTTAGCCAAATAATAGAATTGGAATTGACTTCAATTCCAATTCCAGCGGGAATTGGAATTGAAGTCAATTGAAATTCCTGCATCTCAATTCCCGCTTAACGAACGGAGCCTAAGAGATAAAATATAATCATATCAATCTAAAATCAAGAATCTAAATTTGTTCCCAACAGCTTAGCTAATCTAATCTTTTTCTCTACTTGATTAAAAAAGAACCTAGGAGCATGGATCAAAAGGACTATGTTAGGACCGAGACATGACTTAAGTATATGATTTGGAATGATATTCAAAGATAAAACTTGTTGCTAATAATCACACTAAACCAAAGCATGAGTTTTATAGAAATTTCAATCATGAGGTAAAGTATAAGAAATTTTCTCTTTTTTTTCTTTTTTTTATTATATATATATTTTGAAATAACATATTTTAAAAAAACAAAAGGCCATAAAAAATTTCTTGTAATTGGCAAACACAACCTTTTTCAAAAACCCATGTTTCTTAAATAATTTTCTTTTGAGCATACCATTTTTGAAGTTCTCCAAATATCACAAAATCCTATCATAATCATGAAATTTAAATGAAACTAAAAAGTTTAGTGTGATCGAATAGGTTGGAAACAATTGGCTTTGGTGAGATGATAAGTGGAGGTAGCAAGTAGAACATGGAAAAGGCCCAAAAGAGGCTAACAAAGGATTTATTTAAAAGGTTGGCATGAAGGCTTAAACGAATTCAAAAATGGCTTAAATCATATTCATGCTCCTAACTTCATTTAAAGCATATGTTTTGAAAAGTTGTGAGTAGAATAAGTCCTAGATAGCAAATAGAGAGTAATGAAATTATCATGAATATAATGATAATAAGTGTCTAGGATAATTTACATCTACTACACTAATCCAAAGTTACTATTACAAAAGTTTTGAACACCAAAAAGAAAAATTGTGGATGATGATTTTTTGAGAAAGTAAAAAAAATAAAGGAAGAAAATCATAAAGAAGTGAAAGATTTAGAAATTTTTTCCAAATTGATATTCTACCTAGAATTTGAAATACAACACGACTAACAATTTACTCATACAACATAATTAAGAAGAAGGATTAAAAAAAAATTAAAACTAGCTGAGTTTATATAAAAGATTTTGAGAATAACAAAACACAAAGCAAGGGGTACTATTGATTCTACCACAATAAGTCTAAAGTAAAATTATAAAAACTGATTTTCTCTAAAGATTTTTTTAAGAAAAACAAATAGAAAATATTTTTGAGATTTTCGAAGTTTATAAAATTTTTTTGAAATTTTCTAAAATAAGTAAAAACTTAAATGAGGAAAAGCTCTCCCCCATACTTAAAATTAAATATTGTCCCCAATGTTTAAAGCTAAGTATGAAGACGAAGAAAATAAAAGATTGGAGGGGGGAAGATGGCTTCCCTACTAGTGAAGAAGGGGAAGACCGTAATAGAAATCCTTCAAGAAAATTGTTAATACAACAAAACAAAACAAAAATAATAATAAGGATAACTATGGGGTGCCTCCCACAAGCGCTTTATTTAAGGTCGCGAGATTGAACCACTTGGCGACGATGAAAATTTAAGGCAGAAGGTCATACGAATCACTCTTCTCCAATGATGTGTCTCCTGGGAGGTATAACTTGAGGCGCTGCCCATTCACTTTAAAAGAGCCTTTTTCCTGGTGGGAAATAAGAACCGTCCCAAATGACCAAGCCTCTTTAACGATAAAGGGGCTGAACCATCACGATTTTAACTTTCTCAAAAATTGGCGAAGACGAGAGTTATAAAGAAGGACGAGATTGCCCGACAAAATTTTTTTAGGAAATTTGATATTTTTGTCGTGATAAAATTCTGTTCGCTCTTTATAAAGTTTATTACTCTTGTATGCGTTTGCGTGCCACTCATCGAGTTCGTTTAATTGAAATTTTCGTTGTTTAGCAGCCAGGGTAGTATCTAAATTTAATAATTTGAGCGCCCATAATGCACGGTGCTCTAACTAAACCGGAAGGTGGCAAGCTTTTCCATAAACCAATCGATACGTCATGCAGCCGATGGCTGTCTTATATGTTGTTCGATAGGCCCATAGCGCATCATTGAGCTTTAGTGCCCAATCATTACGATTCATAGAAACAATTTTTTCTAGAATGCGTTTATCTCCCGATTAACTACTTTAACTTAACCGCTCGTCTGGCGGTGATAGGCGGTAGAGAGCTTATGCGTGACATAATATTTTACCAAAATTTTGGCAAATTGACTATTGCAAAAGTGGGTGTCCCTATCACAAATGATAGCGCAAGGCATGCCAAATAGAGAAAATAACCTTTTTATAAAATTAATTAGAACTTGCGCAATGTTGGTAGGGAGAGCTTGCGCTTCCGCCCACCTTGATACGTAGTCGACAACGACTAGAATATATTTATTCTTATAAGAAGGAGAGAGAGGTCCAATAAAATTAATTCCCTAAAGATCGAAAATTTCGCATCTTAGAAAAAATTTTGAGGCATCTCATTCTGGCAGGAGATATTACCCGACCGCTGGCATCGGTCGCAGGTACTCACTATAATGTGAGCATCTTTAAAAAGCATGGACAATTAAAAACCCGCCACCAGTGCCTTCCTTGCGGTACGGTTTCCCTGATAATGACCACCCATTGGTCCTTCATGGCAGTGTCGTAATATTTGTCATCCTTCCTCACTCAAAACGCAATGTCTCATTACCTGGTTTGCACAGACACGAAATAAGAAGGGAACTTCCCAAAAGTAATTCCTTAAGCAGAAAAGAATTTCTTCATTTGCTGACTCGAGAATTATTTTGGCAAGACACAGGATACTAAATAATTAGCCAGATCGGCGAACCAGGGTGCTGAAACATTATTTAGATGCTTAAGAACGAGGAGGCACTCTTTAGGAAATTTATCTTTAATATCGGCCTCCACTAACATTTCACTAGCGGGATTCTTTAATAAGATTAAAATTTAGAAGATATTCATTATTAAAGACAAAAGAAGACTCTTTTTCGAGAAGATGGGTTAACGGCTTGGTGATTTTAGAAAAATTTTGAATAAAGCACCGATAGAACCCTACGTGGACTAAGAAACTACAAATAACTTTAATATTCATTGACGGGGGAGGGGGGAGTTTTTCAATAACCTCAATCTTGGCCCGAGCGACCTCGATCCCTTTGCCCAAAATCTTATGGTCGAGGACCAATCCCTTTCGGACCATAAAGTTGCACTTCTCCTAATTGAGGGCTAAGTTTCTCTTATCACAACGGGTAACAACATGCTCAAGATTTTTTAAAAATTTTTTAAATGAATTATCGAACACCGAGAAGTTTTCCATGAAGAGTTCCATCACCTCTTATACAAACTCATCAAAGATTGCCAACATACAACTCTGAAATATAGCTGGTACGTTGCATCAACCAAATGGAACCCTTCTATAAGTTAAGGTGCCAAAGGAACAAGTGAAGGTGGTCTTCTCTTGGTCCTCGAATGAAATAAGGATTTAGAAATATCCCGAGAGTCCATCGAGAAGAAAGTAGAAAGAGAGACCGGACAGGCGTTCTAAGATTTGATCGATAAAAGGTAACGAAAAATTGTTTTTTCAGGTGGCATCATTAAGTTTTCAATAATCAATGCACATCCTCCGTCCCGTAACAGTACAGGTTGGAATTAATCTGTTATTTTCGTTGGTGACCACTGTTACGCCGCCTTTCTTTGGCACGACTTGTACTGGGCTAACACAAGTACTATCGGAGATGGGATAGATGATTCTCGCATCTAAAAGTTTGATCACCTCAGCTTTCATGACTTCCTTCATATTCGGATTAAGTCGTCATTGGGGATGGACAGTATTGCGGGAGTTATCTTCCAAGAAGATCTTGTGATTATAGAAAGAGGGGTTGATCCCCTTTATAACGGAAGGCTATCACGTAATTGCGTGGCAATGATTTGTTAGGACTAGAGCCAACTCAGAAATTTCTGAGTCGCTCAAATAAGCGGAGATGATAAAGGGCAGCTTAGAGTTTCTCTCTAAAAAGGGATAATTTAGATGAGGGGGGTGTTGCTTTAACTCTAAGGTGGGTAGTTCCTAATAAGAGGTTTTGATTTTTAGGGTTTCGATGTGTAGTGGTTCGGGTGGTGTGGGTGCGCGAGACTACTTATAAGCAAAAGAGCTTGGTGATAATGGGTTTATCGTATGATAAAGGTACTAACTCAGGTAGTGCAAAAAAATTCATTTTCAAAACATTCCTCTAGGTAAAAGCAGGAATCATCATTTGCTAAGGTATTACGCATCGAGGGATTTATACTAAAAGTGACTTTATCATCTCTGACCTGAAGGAGGAGCTTTCCATCACTTACGTTAATAATTGCGCCGAAGGTTGCATGGAAGGGGCGACGGAGAATAAGGGGTACTTTGACATCCTCTTCCATGTCTAAAATAACAAAATCCACCGGGAAGATGAATTTGTCTACTTTAACTAGCACGTCTTTTATTATCCCTACCAGATACTTAACTGATCGATCAACTAACTGAATAATCATGCGGGTGGGTTCATAATTCCCAACCTTAGCTTTTTAAATAAAGAAATTGGCATGAGATTTATACTTGCTCCGAAACAACTAGTGCGTGTTTTACTAACGAATTACCAAATAGGCACGGGATGGAAAACCTTCTCGGGTCATTAAATTTCTGGGGTAATTTGTTTAGTACAACCACATAGAATTTTGCATTAAGAGAAATATGCGAAATATCCTCAAGCTTTTTCTTATTGGAGAGCAACTCCTTGAGATATTTTGCCTACTTCGGCATTTGGGAGATAGCCTCGCAGAACAGAACATTTATATGAATTTGTTTTAAAATATCTAAATTTTTTTTGTAACTTTCCTCGGCGCGCTCATTTTTCAACTTAGACGAATAAGGTATATTTGAACTAGAGGCATGAGGTGCAAACGTAGCAGGTAAATTCGAAGCTAAAATAGGGGGAGGAGGAGAAGAGAAGGAAGAGAAGGAAGTACCCTGGGTTCATCATTTTGGAAGGCTACCTCATTTCCACTGCGGAGGGTGATTGCATTTGCACTTTCTCTTAGTTTTTGTTAGGTATTTACTGGCACATTCCCTTGTTACCGCTCGGATAAGATCTTTCCTAGCCGGACCACTTGATTTTCCAAGCTTTTAATTGACCTGGTAATGTTCTTGATATTAGATTCATTTCTGGCAACATACTTGGCGAAGACCTCTTAAAGCACAGAGGGCTTTGGTGGTTGCGATGGAAAATCGGGTGGATTTAAATTAAGGGGGAGCATGATTAAAAGAAGGATTTAGATTTTGAGGGCATTTTGCATTCTCTTGGTTGCTCCATGAGAAATTTGGATGGTTCCTAAAACCCACGTTGTAGGTATAGTTATATGGAGCGTTGTTCGGGTTATAGAAAGGTCGAGGCGTGTTTCTCATGAAGTCAACATGTTCTTCTAAACTAACATTATTATTATTAGTTTTCCAAGGAGGGGTGGCAGAGGGAGCAGTCATCTCCTGCACTTGATTAGTTAAGCACTCAACTTGAAGGGCTAGATTCAAAGTTGCGATAATTTCAAAAATTCCTGCTGGCTTAGCCGGCCGCATACATGGAGCATTCCATTGGCACACATTCATTACTATTTCCTCAACAAGCTATTGAGCGGCCTCAGGAGCTTTGTTGTTTAACATCCCCCCATCGGCTGTGTCGATCATTTACCTTCTCTGGAAATTTAAACCATTATAGAATATTTGCACTTATTGCCAAGTGGGAAGTGCGTGGTGCGAGCACCTATGCAATAGTTTCTTGAAGCTCTCCCACATGTCGTTGAGAGTCTTTGAGTCTATTTGCATATAGGATGCGATATCAGTGCGTAATTTAACAGTTTTCACAGGCGGAAAATACTTTATAAGGAATTTTCCACCATCTCGGCCCATATAGTGATGGACCCTCTAGGTAGAGAACCCAGCCACTGTTGGGACTTTGACCACAAGGAAAAAGGAAAATAGACGTAATCGAATGGCATCAACCGTGACTCCATTAATTTTTAAATTATCACAAATCTCGAGAAAATTCGAGAGGTGGCAATTAAGATCCTCGTCCGGCTGCTACACCATTTGTATAATGCTGAACTTGATCTCAAAGTTAATGTTTGTCACCGCGGGGCAGACAATACTTGATTGTTTACCATCTAGATTTGGTCATAATAAGACATGGTCTATTGCTTGGCCTCATCTAGGTTGGGCGGATTAGGATCCATAGATTCTATGACAGTGTCTCTGATTGACTCTTCGATGCCTAATTGCAATTCCTAATCACGAGAACGGTGGCAACACAAAATGGTGCGCTCTATCTCAGGATCAAAATGAATATTCGAAGAGCTTTCTTGGGTGATACACGGAAAAAGAAAGAGAAAAGGGGAGATAAATAAAAAAGAGAGTGAAAAAAAGAAGCGATAAAATTAATAGCAATCCTTGTTTCAAAATATCATAACTACTCCCCGACAATGGCGCTAAAAACTTGATATAGAAAAAATTTACGTTTGATTTGCGCAAAGAAGAAAAGGGGTTGAGAAAATTAGATGGAAATTAGGTTGAAAATCTTCTCTGATTCTATATGCAATAAAGGCAAGTGTACCTTATCGTTTATAATATAGGATATTCAAGTTCAATATCATGGTCGTATTACCTAGGTCGAATTGATTACTTCTACTTTGAGAAATTACTATTATCTTATCAGATAATTTCTTGGTTTGTTTTACTTAACTAAAAGAACACTAAATTGGGTTAAAACATATGGATAAATGAATTAGTACTCGAATTTGAATTACTTCAGCATGAGTTAATCAAATTGAAATAAAAACTAGATCTTAATAAAGTAATATGCTACTTGACCGTGGGGTTCCCGAAATTCGAACATGCTCCTTTCGGAGAAGTGCCCAACTGAGTTTAGTAAGATCTGACCGAACTCTCGTCTCGTATTCGAATGCCTAAAAACCCACCTTAAGTGGTGAACCCCACTATTAGATTTGACTCCAAACCGGTAGATTTATGTCGTTCTCTCTCAAGAGGTGCGTTCAACTCTCTTTACTCTTAAGGGATCAATTCAAACTACGAGCCTCTCGGATAACTTAAAATGAAAACCTAAACTATCACTATATATCAAAAATATAGTCCCGCTATATTTAAATCAAGAGTAAATCGAAGGTTAATACTTTTAAAAGAGAAAGAATGTTAAAACAACATAACATAATCAACTCATCCTCAGATCATCGCGATCGAGTACTAATGAGGGTTTAGTTACTCAAAATAATGTAAGAAATGAAAATCATGTTAAAAATATGCATAATAAGAAAGAGAGAGAAAAAAGGAATAACAAACTACTTTATTTCTTATTGGAAAGAAGTTACCAAAAGGAGAAAAAGACATTGCAAAGAGAGTTTTCAAGAAGATTTCAAGTATGATAAAAGAGATTGCAAGAACATGAAAACATTAAGTTGAAATACTAAAAATAAACTCCCAACAGCTCTCTAGAAGGCTCCGATCTGGTCTGGGAATACTCGGAGCTTACTGCAATTTATAGGAATTTTTCGGGAAGTACACACCCCCCTTACATGCCCGTGTAGGGGGCTTGCAAGGTTTGTTGACTTCTAGTGATGGAAATTTGGCAGGATGGAGATGGGCTCTATAGTTGGGTAACACACCCCGTGACATGCCCGTGTAGGGGTGTGTATAAGGTTCGATGTGTCAGAGGAACTTAGCGGTACACGCCCTAGGTACACACCCGTGTAGGGGGGGGGGTGTAAGCTGAATTCTTCTTGAACTTTGACCGGGGAGACTCTGTGGCATATTTGGTTACATGCCCAAGGTACACGCCCGTGTTATAAGTACACGACCGTAACCCATGGGCATGTAAGGTGGATGTTTCTAGAAATGAACTTCAAACCGTTGCTTCATTCCAATCGGGTTACATGCCCAAGGTACACATCCGTGACTGGGTACACGCCCGTGACCTGGTGTACATAAAGTGGAAAAAGACCATAAAGTGTCACAATCCTGAAAAATAGAAAATAAACTAAGTTAGAATAATTTTTATAAAAGAAACTAATTATAGACTCAAAATTTATTTAATATATATTTTTAAACAAGAAAATTTAAAGATTTACTCAAGTACTGGACTAAAATGAGTATCATCAGATACCAGATGTGGTTCTCACATTTGTATAAATGTGCAGGAACTGGGAAAGTGAAGATTACTGAGTAAAGGAGAGGTGGACCTGCGTGTTGGCAATAGAGCAAGAGTTACTGCTATCGCCGTAAGAGTTTCCCGTCTTTCTTTGCCCAGTGGGCCTATAATAGAACTTAATTATTGTTATTATGTTCTTTCCATAACTAGAAACATTATATCTATATCCTATTTGGATATGATTGGATTTTATTTTATTATTAAGAACAATTGTTGTTCTATATTTAAGAATGATGTTTGTTATAGTATAGCTCAAATGCTTAATGGTTTATATGTTTTGAAATTGATCATCAGATCTATAATATAAAAAGTACTAAAGACTAAAAATGAATGACTCGAACCCTACGTACCTTTGGCATTATCGTTCTGGTCATATAAATGAGAAACGCAAATCAAAGCTCCATAGAGATAGACTACTAGACTCATTTTATTATGAATCATTTGAGATATGCGAATCTTGTTTGTTAGGCAAGATGACTAAAGTCCCTTTCACTAGTTTCAATGAGAGGGCTTGTGATCTCTTGGGTATAGTACACAGTGATGTATGTAGACCCATGAGTTCTATGGCTAGAGGTGAGTACATCTACTTTGTTACATTTACTGATAATTTCAGTAGATACAGATAAATGTATCTTATGAAGTGCAAATCCAAAACCTTTGAAAAGTTCAAAGAGTTTAAGAATGAAGTAGAGAACCAGTTAGGTAAAAGGGTTAAAGCACTCTGATCTGATAGATATGGCAAATACCTGAGTCATGACGATCGTGATCATCTTAAAGAGTGTGGTATTGTATCACAGCTCACTCCACCTAGAACACCACAGCATAATGGTGTGTTTGAATGAAGGAATCGTACTCTGTTAGACATGGTACGATTTATTATGAGTCATGCAGATTTGCCTATTTCCTTTTGGGGTTTTACTCTACTAACTGCTGCTTTTACACTAAATCATGCTCCAATGAAAGTGGTTCTAAAGACACCACATGAGATATGGGTTGGGAAGCATTATAGTATATCATTCATTAAGATTTGGGGCTGTGAGGTATGCATGAGATGTCAAATGCCAGACAAGAGGGAACCTAATTACGATAAGTGTTATCTTATGGGGTATCCTAAGGAAAGTAAAGGGAACTATTTCTACCTACCGTCTGAGGGAAAAGTTTTTATCATGAGGACTAGTGTTTTCTTGATAAAGAGTTCTTAAGTAGAAAGACTAACAAGATAAAACTTGAAGAAGTTCAAAAGACACAAACCGTGAATGAACCAGAATTGGAACCTGAGAAAGGACTACAAGTTGTTGTAGCTGGAGAGCCTGCTCAAGAAACATAACTTCCATGTAGATCTGGTAGACCAAGGTTTGAGCCCGAAAGATATGGATTTCTCATGACTCAAATGGGTAATGTCTTGCTTATGGATCATAATGATGAGCCTGCAATCTACCAAGAGGCTATGTGTGGATCGGACTCCAAGAAGTGGCTTGAGGCCATGAAATATGAAATGGACTCCTTGTAAGAAAACCAAGTTTGGACCTTGGTGAACCACCTGAAGGGGTATGACCCATAGGGTGTAAGTGGGTCTTCAAGAAAAAAACTGACATGGATGGGAATGTACAAACATTAAAAGGGAGACTAGTGGCTAAGGGTTTCAGAAAAATTCATGGTGTTTACTATGATGAGACCTTTTCCCATGTTACCATGGTTAAGTCCATCAAACTTCTGCTTGCTATTGCTACATATTATGACTATGAGATCTCGCAGATGGATGTCAAAAATAGCTTTCCTAAATAGAAACCACCTTTAGGAAGTGTATATGACACAACCCAAGGGTTTTGTATCTCCAAGTGAAGCCACTAAAATATGCAAGCTGTAGAGATCAATTTATGGATTAAAATAGGCTTCTCAAAGTTGGAATCTTAATTTTGATAAAAATATCAAAGAGTTTGGTTTTATCAAGAACAAGGATGAACCGTGTGTTTATAAGAGGATTAATGGGAGCATTGTTGTCTTCATGATATTATATGTAGATGACATACTACTGATTGGGAATGACAAACCGACCATATAAGTTGTTAAGAACTATTTAGGGAACTGCTTTTCTAAGAAATACTTGGGTGAAGTGACTTATATACTTGGTATTAAGATCTATAGAGATAGATCAAAGGAGTTGCTGAGTTTGACCCAAAATACATAAATTGATAAGGTGTTGAAACGGTTCTACATGCTTCAATACAAGAAAGGATTCTTACCCATGTCTCATGGTGTGAGTCTCTTTAAGGACTAGTGTCCTAAGTCTTGTGAAGAAATGGACTGCATGAAGTTGATTCCATATGCTTCTACAATTGAATCAATCATATATGCAATGATATGTACTCGAACCGATGTCTCTTATGCCTTTATCATGACTAGAAGGTATAAGTCTGATCCCAGTGAAAGTCACTAGATTGCTGTCAAGAATATCCTAAAGTACTTGAAAAGTTAAAGTCTTTAGTTTCAAGGATAGCTAAATGACCTGAAGGGGGGGGGGGTGAAAAGGTTTCTCAGTCTTATGTGACTATCTTTAACTTTTTTTTTTGATCTAGGAGCATTGAGTTAGCTTAGTTAGCTTGCTTTCAAGAACACAAACAACACACACAAGATTTATAGTGGTTCCCCATATTATGGGTGCATCCACTATCCCTCCCACCTTTCTTACAATGTGTTAGACAAGGCACTTCTCCAATCTAGCTCCTAAGAGCTTACAATAACACAGATCCCTCAGGATCTCTCAGTCTGCTCCAAGACCTACCTTAAGTACAAAGCCTTATAACTCAAAGTAAAGATTTACTCATATAGCTTAGTGATCTAAAGATCACCTACCGCATACTTGAGCACAAGACCTACACTCAGTCTAGGAGGATAGCCCTACCTCAAAGAGAATGACTCCCCTAAACCTCAGGTACAAAGCCCTACCTTTGATACCAGATGTGGGCAATACCCAAAACCCCAAAGGGGGAGGTATGGGCAATATTATGTTATTTAGCTAAGTAAGTGCATATTACTTGAATAAATTCAAGTAGTATGAGGAGTGCAATTAATGCATATTGGGCCATTGCACATTACTTTCCCACCTCCAAGTGCTATGAGGAAAGTGACCCACTTAAGTGTTATGTGGTCCGAGGTAAGTGCATATTACTTGAGTAAATGCTCAAGTGGCATGAGAAAGCTACATCTGCTAACTTATAACTGCCTTGAATTTTCAAGTGGTATAAGAAAGCTACATCTGCTAGCTTACAGCTGTTTTGAGTTTATATGCTTTATGTGAAATGCTTCTTAGTATTACTGTGTGTTCTTCCTTCTTCAAATAGGGGGAGATTCTTGGGAATATTGCCCTCAATGTTCTTGAGATTTGAAGAGGCATCACAATCAATACTAAGAACATAAGTATATTTGATGTTGTTCAAGTTCATTATGTGCAAAATAGAAGTGCATATTACTTCACTCAATGCACTTAATGCCTGGCGTCGTATTTGATCTTATTACTTTTATCTTCCGCCGTCCAACAACTCTTTGGCGCGCGGGCCCACTTTGATTTGCAAGCTGCAATCACGCTTTTCATTAAACGTAGCATGGAAGGCATGTATCGCCATTGTCATGTATTGTAGCTTTATAGCAACTATTTTGAATTTTGCTGACTCATGTAGACGTCAGCATATGTGGACTTAGCCAAATTCTCAATTTCATCCCTGGTGTTGAGTGCGTTGAGTTAATGGCCTTCACTCAGCGCAAGAAACCCTTAGTCAAAGTAATCTGCACTTCTAGGCATTGAGTGTATTGAGTGAATAACATTCACTCAACGCTTTTGTCCTTGGACAATCTTTCTGTTATTTAGGCATTAAGTGAATTGAGGGAGCCTTCATCACTCAATGCTCTAACTTGACTTAGCCAATACTTTCTGCCATGCTAGGCATTGAGTGTGTTGAGTGAACCTTCATCACCTCAACACCCGCTAGACTTAGCTGCTTTTCTGAATCCACTACCATATTTCTAAGGCATTTAGTGAACTGGCTTCACTCAATGCTTTTATACTTAGTTGCTTCTCTCTTTATGAATGTGTTTAGCGAGTCTTCATCTCTCAACACCTCTAACTTTGCCTGTCTTTTTGATGAGGCATTGAGTCAATTAGTTTCACTCAACGCTTCTGTACTTAGTCAATCTTCTTAATGTGCTTACATTGAATGAGTTGTCCTCACTTAATGCATCTGGAATTAGAAAGATTTTTTTGTCTATCTCTTCTTAAGCTTTGAATGAACACTGTCCTGTTGACGCTTTCTTCTTTGGGCGTTGAGTGAGCTGTCCTCACTCAATGCTTCTAGACTTAGTCGAGTTTCTCCCTTGCAAATGCAGAAGCTTTGACAGACTGAGCTTTACTCGACACCTCTTGTTATATGGCATTGAGTGAACTATCTTCACTCAATGCATGTGGACTTAGCTGCAAATCTCCTTTGTAAATTGTTGGTCTTTGACTATCCAGATTCACTCAGTGCTTTTTGGCATCTAGCGTTGAGTGAACTGGCTTCACTCAAAACCTGTGGATATAGGCGATATTTATCTCTCCACCTTTCTACCTTGTGAACACCTATCACAATTACTCAGACAACCTGTCTAAAATTATTCCAAGGAACATTCTACACATAATGAACTTGAAGCAACATCAAATACAATTATGCTCTTATTATTGATTGTGATGCCTCTTCAAATATCAGGAACATTGAGGGCAACATTCCCAACAAGAAGGACTAATGATACATTGTTTGAATTTTGTGGAGAGGAAAAGCTCGTTGTAAAGGGTTACACGGATGCTATCTTCCGAACTGATAGGGATGACTCAAAGTCTTCAGTCAGGGTTTCATATTTTGGCCTAAATGGAGGAGCTATTAGCTGGAAGAGTTCCAAGCAAGAGACAATTGTCAATTCTACAACTAGGCCGAGTATATCGCTGCAGCAAATGCGGCGAAGGAGGCTGTATAGATTAGGAAATTCATCAGTAAGTTAGATGTAGTTCCTAGCATTGTTGATCTCGTAGTTCTCTACTGTGAAAACAACAGTGCAAATGAACTTGCTTCGAAACCTTGATCTCATCAGCACTCCAAGCACATACTTCGGCAGTTCCATCTTATTCATTAGATTGTCGATCAAGGGGATGTGAACATTTGCAGAGTGTCGACTGAAGAAAATATTGTTGATCCACTGACAAAGCCTCTTGCACAGAGAAAGCATGATGGTCATGTTAGATCTATGGGTATACGATTTCTTAATGATCAGCCCTAGTGGGAGTCTTGTGTATTGTATATTTGTCAGTTATTGTAATAATTCATTTGATGAATAATGTACTATACATTTCATTATATATTTTGGCAAGTTCTTTTGTTATGTGAATTTATTTCTATTGTGATAGATTAATGAAACGTAATAAATTTCCATTAGAATGTTTGCTTCCATAGGAGTCAAGTGGTGACTTGAATGTGAGAGCCTATGTTATTAAAAGATTTATTATTAAATGGTCTCTGGTCAAGTTTCATCTTAGAAGCTAAGGGAGATGCTGATACATTAAGACTAGCATGTGCCTTGACTGATGACCAGTTCTCATAGGTTATGATATTGTGATATCAAGTCATTATATGGGTACTTGTTATTGAACAAGTTATACTAGACAGACCTCATCATGAGAATACTTTGTGGATATTTATATGAATGTGCATCAAGTATGACTCAAGTGGCAATGGTTTTTGTGGTCCTTTGACCTGAATTCACATAATTCATCAAGTGTAGAAGAGCGTTCTTTGATGAAATCAAAAGTCTAGTCTTGAGAAAGTTGAATGATAAAGGTGGTTATTGGGTACGTTATGAATCATTTGGGTGTTTGTGTGTGAGCAGAAATGAGATTTGTCCTCCTATATGACAAGAGTTGCATCCATGGGCCCCTTGATGGAATGGGACTGAGAAATATATGGCCATGCTTTGGTTGAGATAATATGTGATATTGGGCCCTACCTAATTTCTAAAAGTCCATTCTAGATTAAGGAAACTAGGATTGAATAATTATTGAGTGTGATGTGCAGTCTATACCTCTAGTTTTATTCGGATATAAGGGACGAAGGGACACGACAACACTGATATATTTGTCATAATGGCATTTGAGTTCTAAACTCTTATTGCTTGGGGAGCAATGATGTATTGCTAGATGTCGCTCATTATTTGTAAAGCTTTTGTTTGATACTTTCAAGATCATGTGGGAGACTGTTGGTATTACTATTATGATCTGGAAGTGATCAAGCATGTAGTCTCACTGCCAATACGCAGTATGAGCCTATCAAAGGGTCATACATAAGAGCATTTGGAGAATTTGGAAGATTCGATTATGTTGTTCTTACTCATGTGATTGAGTGAAGGACTAAGCACTGGTATGAGATGAGTGAAGGATAGGATTTAGACAGGAGTTTGAGTGTATCAAGCCTACTTAGCCAGGAGTTGAGTGTATCGAGACCACTCAACGCTTTCGTCAAGTCAAATAATTACTTGTCGATTAGGTATTTGGAGCGTTGAGACCACTCCATGCCTTTGTCGAGTCAAATGTTGGCTTGTCAATTAGGCGTTGAGTACGTTGAGTTCACTCAACAATTCGTCGAGTCAAGTGTTGATTCGATGAGTCTAACGCAGGCATTATGTGTGTTGAGTTCATTCAATAATTCATCGAGTCAAATGTTGAATCGACGAGTCTGGCGTTGAGGCATTGAGTGCATTGAGTTTCACTTAATGATTAGTTAAGTAAAGTGTTGATTTGTCTAATATCGACGTGAATACACAACGATTTGTCGAGTCAAGTGTTGATTCATCGAATATCGACGTGAATACTCTATGAATTCTGTTTCGTCCGGTTTATTTCCGTTTAAGTCTGGTTCGGCATGGTCTCCTGGTATGGGTTGGCTTGGTATTCAGTATATATATAATGGCATGAACTTCGACTTTTGTTTAATTACTATGCTGTGGTCGAATTTTGCGGATGATTTTAAGTTAAAAACAAGTTTTAATGAAAGGAGGCAAGCAACACCTATCGCGAGTAGTACAAAATATTCATGGGGAATAATGAGGTCATATATTTCTCGGGCAGTGTTGGTTATTTCTACTCCTCTAGGAGCTACTATTATTTTACCAAAAATAAGGTGTCAGATTTTAATTAACTAAAGCGACTATATAAAAGCTGTAAAGAGACTTAGAAAATTCGATGAAGTAATAACGCTCAGTACCGAATTGAATTAGGACTAAAATAACTTTTAATAACTAGAACCTAAATTTCATTTTAATTAAGGGCAACTTGGCCGTGGAGGTTCCACAAATATGAGCTCACCTTTCTCAAGGAATATCACTCACCTGAAAATTAAGAATATTCGACTGAGCTCTCGTTCGACGAAGGATTCCTCTTAATGCCCACTTTACGCTAAAAACCCCGCTATTGGGTGGGGAACCCAATCTGGTAGAATTCCGCTCCTCATCTCTTGAGTTTTAGTGCGCAACTCTCTTTACCCAAGGGTAATCGGTCCATCGCACGACCTCTCGGCTAGCTAGTATATTGAAAATGAAAATAGAGCCCACACATTCGATATGTGGTTCTACACATCGTATACCCTGGGTAAACCTTAAGTTCTTTAATTAGAGTGAGAAAAAGACCTTTAATTTATTTAAAGTGATTTTTTATGTCCCAATGCACTTCGATACTGAGGGCTAAAGAGCGATTAGCCACTCATCGAAATGGGGACGGCTTATGAATTTGATGAGGCGTGAGTTCGAAAAAAGTGCTAAAGGAATTGTAAAAAAAACATAAAATAACAAAACATTAGAAAAATATAAAACTCACTAAAAAGAGAACTCACACTCTCAACGAAATCATAAATAAGAAATAAAAGCTAAGTTGCAAAAAAAAAACTAAATTACATGAAAGAAAAATTCCAAAAAGTAAACTAAGTTACAAAAAGAAAATTTACAAAATTGAAATTGCATAAATTAAAATAAAGCAAGTCCTACTCGAATGAGTAGGCGGAAAATAAATGCAATTGCATAAAGTAAACTAAGTTAACTAAGTTACAAAAAAAAGAAAGATTACATAATTTAAATTGCATAAATTGAAATTAAGCAAGGTGTTACTCGAATGAGTAAGCGGGGACATAAATGCAATTACATAAAGTAAACTAAGTTACAAAAAAAAGAAAAATTAACATAATTGAAATTGCATAAATTGAATTTAAAGCAAGTCCTACTCGAATGAGTAGGCGATAAATGTAATTGCATAAAGTAAACTAAATTAACAAAAAAGAAACTAAATTACCAGAAATAAAAAGGGTAATCTCATACACATACACACGATCTACATAAATTAAACAAAGTAATAAAAACTACCTCATACACACACCCACTCTGCTTAAATTAGAAGGAACAAAATAAAGACAAAACAAAATAAAGCTTAATCTCATACACACACACACAAATTAAAGAGAAAAATAAAGTGATCCAAAAATTAAAATAATAATCTATTCACTCTTATAACTTCATAAAAGTCATTGAAAAAGTGGAAATAAAAATTAAAGGAACAAAAAGTTTACAAAATAAAGAGAAAAACTAAGTTGAAGAAAAAATTAAAAACATTTTAAATCCACCTTTTATAAACCCATAAGAATGAATAAAAAGCAAATAAAAAACATAAAAGTAAAATAAAGTAAAAAGAACCTTGAAAACATAAAAACAAACTTACTCTCATACACACACACACCCATAGAAAATAAGGAAAAACAAGAGAATAAAAGAGAAGAAAAGTGGGGCACTCACATACAATCCATCACAATATAAGGATGAAAAATAAAACCTATTTTATTAAGGAAAACATAGGATTACAAAAGATAAAAGAAACATTAAAGAGTCAGGGAGAAATATCCTTACATAGCAAGAAAGAGCACCCAAGCAGCCCACAAACAATAAATTGGTCCAAAAAAAGTGAACCCTTGGGTCTTATAGAAAATTTCTATTTATAGACAAAAAAACACTATTACACACCCCGGACACGGGCGTGACCGGGGGGAGTGTATGGTAGGCATGCTGGAGAAGCCGAAAACTTAGTGACAGGTGGAGTTCTTGGAATCTTCTAGAAATTTCACGTGGTGGTCACGGGCGTGACGTAAGGTTACATGCATGTAGGGGGCGTGATTGGACACCTAGCAGCTTGATGTCGGCAGCAACCAATTCAGAATCGGAGTTCAACCTCATTGACCTGACATGGAGCATGTTGGGATGACAAGGGCGTCTTCTACTCAATGTTTCATGGATTCACAGCAGGTAGCAATTTTTCACTAGCATCAAAGTGACACGCCCCAGTCTCGGGCGTGACTGAAGGTCATGGGCATGTAGCATGGAATTTTAACATTTTTCTGTAGAAATTTTGGGAGAAGTGAATAGAGCCAAGTTAGAAGGGAATATATAAAAAAGAAACATTTTATTAAAGAAGAAAAGCTAAAAACAACAAAACAACCTAAAATGACCAAAATTAAGTACTATAAAATACGTATATTTATAACTCTTCAATATACGATATGTACAGTAAACCTGAGTAAGTTATGAAAGTCAATGTAACCATATGTTTTGACCTAATCGCGAGTTCGCTTCTTCCCTCCCAACGGAACTGTTCTAACAAAGCCATGAACGCCGATCTCACCACCGACCATCCATCGTCCTTGCACGTCGCACAAAAGTGTTTCCAAGTCGTTCGTACTCGTCGCCGCCATTGCTTCTAGAGTAGACCTAGTAGTCTGTGAAGACGCACAATATTATTTTCCAACCTAGATCTTCTGCAACAAGAGTCTAGGGGTTCTCCCGTTCGTGTGGATCACCTGTAGAGGCATGGACATTATTCTACGCTCGGTAACTCAAGCCATTGTCATTTGTTGGACATCATTCGGAGTACATTAGTTGTGTATTGACTCAATCCCCCAAAGGTAAAATTTTATTTACAACACTTTACTTCTTGATCAATGTTCATCGATAGATCTGAACTATTTTGGGTTTTCTTGTTTCCATTTTCGCTGCGCACAAGTGTTGTGATGTATTAGTAAAACCTAATAGATACAGTTATAGAGATAGATGATCTTCATATAGAGATTACTGAAATTGGTAGGGCTACTGCTGCTACTAAGGTTGTTTTATTGATGTTGTGGATGAGTGACTTGTCTGATGATGATTTGGATACTGATGTTGATGATTATGATGTTGCTGATGAGGATGATCTAGCCGCTAATAATGTAAATGATGCAGAACACACTATTCCTGCTGATAATGAAAATGATTCTACTAAGCTCGCTTCATATAGAAAATATGATCGTAAGTCTCCCGGATGTTCTACCTGTAAGGACTGAGGGGGAGCAGAGTCATCCTGTCTATTTCGATTCAAACAAGAGTTGGACAGATTTTTGCAAAATCTTCAGAAAAGAATGGAAAAAATTCAAGGTGTACCTCCAGTGGAGGAAGTAGAGATTGTTGATCTTTTTGATGAGGAAGGAGATTTAGAGGTGCATCATCCTGTCCTAGAGGCTCCAGATACTAGACTACTGTCTAAAGCTCATATTTATCCTTTTGTAGAGTCTTCTAATAACTCAGAGGCCAGTGAAGATCTCTCTTCTCCCCAAGTATTCCTATTGCAGATATTCTAAGTTTTGGTTCAGATATCTCTCTCCTGAAGTCTATTGAAGCCATGATGGTAAGGACAGTCAACAAGTTTTGATCTATCTCTATAAAAAGTACAAAGAAAGTGAAAGAAACTAGAAAGAGATATGAACAATGACCTTGAATAGATCAAGGTATGTTTTGATAAGTTGGATTCAAGGCTGGATTCTTGGTTTGTATAAGGTGGTCAGGCCATTGTTCACATGATAGTTTGGCTGAAGAGCAACCTCACTGTCCTCCAGAATGTTGATGATAATGCAAAGATAGCTATCAATGCCCAGAATATAGGAATGAATCATTTTGATACTCAGATGGTATACTATAGCAATGCGATTGCTTCATAGGTACTTAAAGAAGTCAGAAAGGGGAGGAAGAATTGAAAACTAAGGTTAATGCACTGGAACCTTCAATGAAAGATTAGTTTAAGGCTGCAAATACCTACTGTTATAATAACTTCCTTTGGCTGTATAGAGAGTTGTTTCCTTGCTCTTCTAAAGTCAGAATGCCAGAACAGGTGATTCCAGATCCTGTTCATTACTTTGTTCAGCCTAGTCAGGTGTACACTCAATTTTGGATAGAATCTAAAGATCAATCCATTGATGCTGCTGTTGAACTAGATATTCAGTTAGTTGAAGGCTTACCGCCACTAGCTCATAAAATAAGAAGATATAGTGAAGGACCGTCTACTATAAGGTATGTACCAAACAGAGAAATGACTGAAGTTTAGAGTCCTACTTCCAAAAGCATCATCCTAGACACCTTCAAACTAGTCGACTTGGCCAATGAGAACAGATGAGATTACTATAGCAGGGAGGAGTGGCAGAAGCATGATATTGTAAATGTTAAAAGAAGGTTACACTTTAGGAAATATAGATATGATGATCCATATGCTACTCCTACTCCGCAAAAGTACTATCCGAAGCCAAATGCATAGTTTGACCGGCAATATTAGAAGAGCCAGGGGAAACAATCTTGAATATTCTTATTTGTTTTGATGTTTTTGTGAAAGTTGTTTTCCCTGATAGAACATATTTATATATGTTATTGTTTTGAATGCAATTTATTATCTCTAAATTTTCATGCTCTTATTTCTTAATTTTACATGTCCTTTCCTTTCCATGCTTTCTGATTATTGAGTGTACAATTCACCTTAGTTTGTAGGGTTCTGATTTCTACAAATAGGGGGAGATTATTGGGTATTATATCAACAATAAACCTGATTTGAAGATGTGTCCCTTGAACTAAGATGAATTGAGTTTATATTTGATGTTGCTTCTATAGTTATGTGCTTGCATGTCTATATTGCAAAGTACAACCCAATGTCATGTTACAATGGATCATAAAACACAAGACTATACAATGTAATCCTTCATTGTGTTAACTCACGTGTAATCTCTCTATTAGAGTGTACTTCTGATTCAAGTGCACTAGGAGATTCAAGGAAGGACAAGTTGTTTCTTTCAGTTGAAAAGAAATTTTCTCTAACTAAAATTCGTCAAGTATAGTAGTGAATATTCGTCGAATATACTCATGAATACTCATCAAATTTTTCATGTATTTTTACTATCACCCATCGAATACGTCGCATTTACTTAGGGAATAATCTCTAAACTTTTGGAAATAAGTCAAGTAAAAATTGTCAAGATCAAGCCTTCAACGATTTCAGATTTCCTTTCTCCTCAAGATTTTCAAGTTTCACTTTTCAAAGGAAAGGAAGGTGAAAATTCCAGATCGGTAGAAGATTAGTTTTAATTTATTATTGTAATTTATTTTACGATTTTGTAGGAAGTTTTCCCTCAGAGTTGTATATCCTAATATTAGGTTCGAGTTGTAGATCCTTGTTTGTGGATCGAGTTGTAGGAGCATTGTTCTCTGAGTTATAGGAGAGGTTGTTCACTAAGTAGTAGGAGATTTGTCTCCGAGTTATAATAGTTGAGGCTCTGAGGTGTAAGATTTGAAGAATCTGATATAAAGGTGAAGTAGATGAATCTATCCCTTTGTGATAGATAGGCGAGGCGGGACAGTGGATGTACCCAATACGGGGAAGCACTATAAATCTCTGTGTTTGTTTTTCTGTTTGTTTATTTTTCAATTATTTTAATTCTGAAAAAAGACACAAAACTCGCCTATTCACCCCCGTCTAGGTGATTTAGGTTGACACAATGTTGGAGCATGAGGAGACCGAGCAGTTTATATCTAGCCTTAGTAGTCTGCTTCTCTCAGGAGTCTGGCGGTTTGGCTCTATGGTCTGGTGGTGGATCTCAACTTGCGGTCAGGAGCAATAATGGCTATCTGATGGATAGTCGCAGCAACGGCCTGGTTGAAAGTGTTTAGTTTAAAGAGTAGCTAAACACCTCGAGGGGAGGGGGGGGGTGAATAGGTTTTTCAGTCTTTTAATACTTTTTTGCTTTGCTTTAGTGTGTTGTGAGTTTTTTAAGTTAGCTTTCAAGAAAATCACACACAGCACACAGGAATTTTATAGTTGTTCCCCAGATTATGGGTACATCAACTGTCCCTCCCACCTTTCTAACAGTTTGTTAGACAAGGCCACTTCTCCAAACTCGGCACCTAAGAGCTTACAACTCAGATTCCTCAGGATCTCCCAGTCTCCTCCAAGACCTACCTCAGGCACAAAGCCCTACCACTCAGATCTAGCAAAGCACCTACAGCTCTGAGATCTACAGACCACCTACCCTACACTTATCAATAAGTCCTACAACTCAGACTAGGGGGATAGCCCTATCACTCAGAGAGAATGAATCTCCTACCTTAGGCCAACAACCCTACCACTTAGATCCAAACCTTGATCCTTTCACAAATTCACCACATGATTCCTATATCAGATCTACAGAAGATCCTACACTCATCCATTATATATTAGGCTTACACTCAGATCAAATGATCCTAAAGAAGGAGTAATGGTTTGTTGATGATGTTTAGACACCAGAGAAATATTCCGTGTCTTCCTCCTTCTGTGTTGAGATAACTCAGTCCAATCTTCTTCACAGCTCCAGAAAGTGTTCTTCAGGAATATTCAGCTCGAGCTTGTGAAGAAGCTACAGCTAGTTCTTGCCTTTGCTGCTCCTTCTTTCTCAGAGATGTCTCTCTGAACTTGTTGTTGAGGATGAGAATAATAACATCTATCTTACTAAAGCTTTCATGTCAGTAGTTTGAACAACTTCTTTTGTCTCTTCAACAATGTCGAGAGGAAGAAGATGAAATTCTACACTTTCCAAAAGTTAAGTTCTTGTCAGTGATCTGATTCCTTTTCTATCCCGCCGTCCAACAGCTCTTTGAGCCTTAGGCCCATCTGGAGTTGGAAACTACAAGTACCCTTTTATATTAAATGTTGTACAACTGACAAGAGATGCCATTTGTCGTGTACTGTAGACTTCCCACAACAATTGAATTTCTTCTGACGTCAACACCCGTGGACTTAGTCAAATCCAGACAATTCACCATAGGCTTTGAGTGAACTGCCTTCACTTAGCGCCAAAATACTTAGCCAATTATCCTACAGCACTAGGTCTCGAGTGATCAGTCATTACTCGATGAATATATTCATTAGTTATCTTAACAGATTAGGCATTGAGTGAATCTTCATAACTCAACACATTTGAACTTAGTCACTTTTCTTCTATATGGAGGCAATGAGTGATGCTTATGCACTCAACGCATTCTGCCTTAGCTCGCCATCTTGATGAGGTGTTGAGTGAACAACCTTCACTCAATATTTCTATACTTAGTAGATATTATTGTTGAGCTAGCGTTTAGTGAACTTCCTTCACTCAACGCATCTGGACTTAGATGGATTTTCTGTCTGCTTCTTTTAAAGCATTGACATCGCTCTATTCTATCGATGCTTTCTTCTTTAGGCGTTGAGTGAACAGCCTTCACTCAATGCTTCCGGACTAAGCCAGAATCCTGCTCTTAATCTCAGATGCTTTGGCTGCTTGAGCTTGACACAATGCTTCTGGCTCTGGGCATTGAGTGAACTGCCTTCACTCAACGTATTTGGACTTAACCAAAATTCTGCCTTAGAAATAGTTAGGCTTTGACAGTCCATGCTATACTCAATGCTTCTTGTCACTTGGCATTGAGTGAACTGGCTTTACTCAATGCCTGTGAACTTAGACCGATTTTTGACTTTCCTGCTGTAATACCCCAATTTTTTTTTGCAAACACCCACCGGGGTCTTAGGCCCATAACCTCCATTTTGCGGTGACACCATTCTCCGGGACGATCGACACCACAAAATGCCGATCCTTCCGGCCATCTCAATCACCATCGACATAAAGTATAAGGAAGCGTAAATGCTTAGTACTCAAGTCCACAGTAACAAAAGGAGGAAAACATGCAGTAAATAAATCATCACCATAAATAATGTCTAGAATGTAAACAGAAAGTAAATACGGGCTTATGCCCAGTACATCAAAGCCTCACTACAATTCGCTCAGAAACGAAATGCTACTAAAATCTTGTGAGCTTCACTCACTGATCCGGATGCCTGTCCGCCCGAACTACACTGGCCCGTCTCCAACTGCACCGTAGGCCTCTGGTGCTGCATCTCCAGCGGCTGCACCCTGCCTCCCATCCGGAGCACCTAATATATGGTGGTCAAACGACCGTCAGTAAAACTAGACTCAGTCAATCATTCCTCCACCCCTATACCCGTGGCTCTTAGGCACTAGGCGGAAAGGAGTGAAGAGGAGGACCAAAAGCAGGGTGGAATCAAGCAGGTGATAACTATCCTAAGGAGTAGAATATAACGAATGACAGGGTATAAATAAACTAAGTGTAGCAAAATGAATGCATCAAAGTAAACAGTAAGAGTAGTAAACAGATAAAACAGTAAGTAAAGTAAAAGGAAAATAACCATTGATTAATAGGGATTACCCCTATAGACCAAGGGGTCGTTTTGCAGGGCCTATCGTATAAAACGTCCCATACCATTTTATTCGATAGGTGTCAGGGGTTATATGCAGTGTTTATGCTATGACATGCATGTATGTTATGATGTGCATAGGCAAATGCAACTCACCCACATGACTCTATGCGCACAGACCTTTAGTTCCCCTTTTCTGGAGTGAGCTAAACTCCACAGGAGCCTCCGACGTGGCTGGACGGAGACAGTGGGTTGGGCCGTCCACTCCTAGGCTGGTAATCACACTAACCAGCCTAGCCCCTTTCGTACGTTTCCGTACTATTCCTAGAAAGCTAGCTAGTCTGCACCGAGTCATCGTACTGACGACGGTGTGATCGATCGTCAAGTATCGATGACCCACCACTTTATGCACATGCAATCATGATAGCTATAACCCTATCTACATAACACCGAGTATCCAGCTCACTAGACTACGTGCTACCAACTTCCCGAGCCCACGACTCCCCATACTCACCGAGTCTTATTCAACCAAGTCCCTGAGCATCCAGCTCCCCGTACTCCCCAATCATAAACAAACTAATTACCACCTTTAGCAAACCCTTAAACCACGGACCTACTCTAACCAATCAATATCCATTCTTCTTCCTAAGTGAACAAGTGTAAGTGTGAGGTGTAATTACTGTTAGGGTTACTCTTGATCGTTTTATCCCTACGATTTAAGGTTAACCTTGGACTTCCTTAGGTCTACCTGGTGAAGGGCTCGCAGCGGTACTAGGAGCTACGATGGGGTGAATCCCAAAGCTCCCTTTCCAAGGCACTTATTGTTATTGATTTCTACCCTTGAGCCAAACCCTCTTTATATTAAGTAGCTCTACTCCTACGTGACTTTAACCTCCGAGCTAGCCTACTCCAGTCCTATCACTATATGCAGACCACACTAAGCTACATGGTGCTCCCGTTAGGGGGTACTCCAATTTTCTCATCCAAATGCCCTAAAATTAATACTGGGAGTCTACCATGACCTAATATAACTAAGTCCAAGATTTCCAAATTTTTCCTATTTATCGGGCATTTAATTTATTTATTCTAAGCCTCCCAATGCCCTAGTATGAACATGAAGTGCACTAATGAGCCAACAATAAACCATCATAAAAATCATTTAAAATCCTATGAGACATTTAAGCAGTAATGCCAAATTTTGAGAAATTTCAGAGGTGTTTAGGCCTATATTTCCTTATTTAACATTTTAGTCCACTTCTACTATATCATGAAGCAAGTACTGTAAATATGTACCCAAAAATAACAAAAAAATTACAGAAGCTTAATGGTGACCTAAAAATATCAGAAACCAAGTCCCATGATTTTTCTCTAATATTTGGGCTTTGAATTTCTTTTAATGTAAAATACTAATTTTCCTAGCTTAGTGAAGGAGGTACTATTTTTTATTATCTAAAAATCCAGAGAAAATTACAGGGTGACTATCATAGTTTGAAACACCCACTGACCAAATTTTATAATTTTCCAAATACTATTTTAGCATTATTTGTATTTTTGACTACATATCACAAATGGTAAGTTAAAGAAGCAAGTACCAAAAAAATCAGATAAACTCCCAAGAAAAATACATAAGGTATAACATGCTATAAGATGCCCTAATACAAGATTTTATAATATTCCAATGAACAGAAATTCCAGAATCATCAAAATAAATATCTAGGGCACAACTAGGGTTGTGAATGAAGTACTGTATAAATTAACTCAAAAATCTCAACAAAATTATATTATGTCCATTTAGACCAGAAAATCACCCTGACCAAATTTTATTTATATTTGAAGTTCATTTGTTAGCATAATAGTTCAAATTAAGATTGGTGCCCTAAACTAGGGTTAGGATTTTAGGTTCCCTAACTGTCTCCAAATCCCCTAAGATTTTGTCCAGAGAACTATAATGGCCCTATGGTCCTCTACACCAAATTTCAAGTCGGTCCAAGGTCATTTGACCCCATGACCTTCACAACCCTACAAATTCCCACTAAGGGACCTACCCTAGGGTTCTAGGGCTACCCTACACCAAACAACACAAAACTCCCTTGGAGGGTGTGTCATGCCCTAAAAAGACAGTGGCCAAAGTATCAGCCTCTATTGAGTTGATATGCCCACTCAAATTACCAAGGGGGTGATTTACCCTAAATAGCCCTATATGGGGCCAACTAGGGTTGAGTAAAACCCTAGTCAAAACACCTCCATATGAGGTGAAAATTTTTTCAGTGTCCTATTATGTCCTCTAATGCCACCCACCAAAATTTGGGGGAATTTTGAGGTGTTTAGGACACTTAATTAAAATACACATGATTTATTAAATTTTTCTAAAAACTTTAGAAAAATATGACAGCACCTAGATATAGGTAATATTAGGCCACACCCCAAATTTCAAGTCATTTTGATGACTGGATTGGAGTGGGGAATTTTTCTAAGGTCAGGACAGCCTTATGGATAGACCTCACCAAACTGAGTGCTGAGGTCTATCCAGTGGTCCAAATCACTTGAAACAAATTTTAAAATTTCCTAGACTCATAGAGCTACAATATTGGTGTTGATAACTATATTTGTAGGAGCCTCTAAGTATTTTTTAGAAGTTAATGCAAGTTACAGGCCAAAACATTACAGAAAAATATATAGAAATTACTTTAATCAAATTTGTTTGCATAGATCTTAAAGGTCAATCCGTCGGCTGGGAGTTTGTCTTCAACCTCCAGCCGACGGTCTAGATAGCACGCACCTGGGAGCACTTCTCCCTCCCACAGCCGGCCATCCGGCCACCTCCCCAGCCAACCACCACCGCCACCACCTCCGTCGAGGTGGTAGCCATCATTTGGCGGCGGCCAAGCCGCCGGAGGGGGCGAAAACCGGCAATCCCGACGGGTTATTTTTAATGGAAATCCTAGGGAGAAATTTCTCCCGTTTGAGCTCAAATCGAGCTCATTTTCACTAATTTTTGAACCTAGATCTAAGCACAAGCATAGAGGAGAAGGAATGGACCTCATTTGGAGCCTCTCCTTGCTCCGATCGGCGGCCGCCATTTTTCCTCCTTGAAGCTTTGGGAGCCATGGTGTTCTTTGCACAGAGACCTCAATTCACTCGGGTAAGAGGGGGTTTCAACTTCTTGAACCCCTCTAAAGCTGATTGTGGCCTTAATTTAAGGGGAGGAGGGCTCCATTAAGAGGCACCATGTGACCCCTCCTCTCCCCCATGGCCGGCCACCCTTATACCTCCCCCCTGCCTTCAATTCCTCCAGGAAACTCCTGGAATTTCCTCTAATTCATCAGGGAAGATGAATAGAGCCATCAATGGGGGATTCCAAGGGGTGTATCCCCTTAATGGCCATGAACACCACCTTCTCTCACCTCCAAAAATTGAATTTTCTCTCTCCTACTCACTATGGCCAAAGTCTCATTCTCTCCCCATCTTAATTATCAATCAATTAGGCTAGTTGACCACCCAATTTGGGTCTAGCCCAAGGGAATTGGGCTAGGTTAGGTGATTTGACCTAATTTGGGCAAAGTTGACTTTTGGTCAAATTGACCAAATGGGTGACCCTAGGATGGGGCTTTTTGGTCCATTGGACTCCAATTTGAATTTATAACCTACTGGTGGAGTCAATTTGATCATGTGAGCTTGGTTGACTCAATTTGAGTTAATTTGACCAAAATAGGATAAGTTGACTTTTGTCAAATTGAGCCCTAGGGTTGACCCAGCCATGGGGCTTTTTGCTCCACTGGGTCCCCTATGATATTATAACACTATGGGTAAGATCAATTTAATATGGTGGTGGCCAATTAGGGCACTTAGTGAAGAATTGCCATTTTGACCTAAAAGGGGTATTTTGGTCATTTGGCCATGTTGAGGCCCTAGGGTGGGGATTTTTGGCCCAGTTGGTCTCTTATCATGCTTTAGACCTAGAAGTGAGATCAATTTCACATATTGATGGTCTGTTAGGTCAATTTCTGGAGAGATGATCATTTTGACCTAATTAGGGCTAGGGCTGACTTTGGTCAACTAGACCTGTTTGACAGGCCCCAATGGGTTCTGAATGTCCCCCATGGGCTCCTAAATTGCCTTGGAATGTTGTGGTGGGGTCACAGGGTCAAGTTAAGGCCCCTAGGTCAAACCCTAGAAAGGGTATCTGCAATTTACTATTTGCAGACCAAGGTGCTTTCAACCCTAATTTTTTTGCCCAAGTTAAAGGAGTCCTTACATTACCAGGGCCTAGTCATGACCTTATCATGACAAATTCACCTGGGGGTCTAGCTGCCTGGGGATGTTACACCTGCATCCTTCCTTGTGTCCACCTAACATGTCTTGTCATTGTAACAAGTAATCACCTCCATACATAGAACTTATTGCAACCATTAGTTACACACATGTGTATGCCATTGTTTAGTAGGCCTTCTTAAATTCAGGGACATTGGGATAAATGTACCCAATAATCTCCCTTTATTTGAAGAAGCCAAAACCTTAAACAATGATATACACCACCACAGATGCAGTAAATATAATAAGTAAAGTATTACAGAACACAGAAATAATGAACATACATACAACAATATGATATTCATTTGTCAGAAGGAGTAATGTTTTTCATGTGTGCATAATACAAAATTTAACAAATTCATTCAGCCCTATAAGAGGAACAAGAAACTTTTCAAGTTCTAGGTTCCCTTATTACTATACCCATGTTGGGTTACTTAGCTTCTTTCTCTGCATTCTCTTCAGACTTCTTTTCTTTCTGCCTCTGGAAGTAGTTGTATGGTTTTGGTAAGTATTTGACAGGCTCTATAGCACCTGGTGGCAAAGTTCCTAGCCACTTGTCCTTTTTGAATTTTCTTCTATCCCTCTCATTCTTTTCAAGCTTAGCCCATTCAAGGGAGCTGTAGAGCTTTCCCCTTTCTATCTCCTTGTTCTTAACCAGATCCCAGACAGATAGAATGGCTATCCTGGACTGAGGAATCCATTATTCAAAATCAGGTCTGGCTTCCATCTCTTCTCTGAATCTTTTCTGGTAGCATCCTCTTCCTTTGCAATAGATTTGCCTTTTTCCCTCATGATTTGATCAACAGTAGGGCAGAATGTTGGAATTTGAGGAATGTCTGCAATAATAGAAGATTCATCCCTCTATGCACCTTCTTGAAAGTACTGAGCATCATCCTGATAGACAAGATCTTGTTTTGCACCGTGATCATAGTATTCGCTATCATATACACCATCATGTTGATCCATCTGCCCTTGATTCAGTGCATCTTGTACTTGGTCAAGAACTATGGGGATGTTGTCATACTGAACTTGATCCAGGCCAAAGGATCCTCTTATAGCATTTGACACCCATACTTCATTCTCTATGTTTGTTCTGATTATTTCCTTCTCCCCCTTTTCAGCTTCTTCAGTAATAGTCTTAGTCTGGGTGGTAGTCTCTTTGGTCAACTGCACATCAAGGTAATTGACACCTGTAGTAACATGGCCTTTTACTTGCAGGATGTTATCATCTAGCACTTGGGTACAAGCATCAATCCTTCTTTCAAGAATTATCTTGTGCTTTTCAAACAGTGTCTTCTCAGCATTATGGATTGCTAGCAGGTTTCCAGAGAGATTATTCTGATTTTCCATGAGTGCATTATGAAGAGTGCCAAGCTCTACCAACTTGTCCTGAGTGAAGTCAACTACAAGAGCTGCCCTCATAAAACAATTGAAATTTTGGGCCTTTACCAGATTCACCTAAAATCTAATAGATTTGATCTCAGTTGAGAGTTCATTCTTTAGGTTCTTTGTTGAATCATCAACAAAATTTTCAAGATTTTTTCTATGATCATCAAGTAAACCTTTTAGCTGGGCAAGAAAGAGAGGTGACATCTCCTAAGCGCTTGTGGAAGTTCCTTGGTCACCTTCTACAGTATCTTCATTCCTGACAGCAGGGCTATCTTCAGAAGCTCCCATCATATACTCTGATGAGTGTGCTTCCTTATGGATATCACCAGCATTCTTATCTTTCTCAGATGTAGAAGAATCTATTTCATAAACAATTCCATGAGCAGGGAGTTCAGTGTGAAGCTCCCCTCACTCTCTGCAATGTTCTCAGTGAAAGTGTTAAGTTGTCTACCTAAATCACCTAGAGGGGGTGAAAAGGTGAATTGTGCGTCTATTTGCGGAATAAAAAATTTAAAAGAACTTGCACAAACAATCAAGCAATCACAGACGACAAGAAGATTTATAGTGGTTCCCCAACCTTGGGTACGTCCACTTTCCCTCATCGATCTAGTAAATCACTAGATCCAGCTACTTCACTATCTCGGATTGAAAACCAATCCTACGTCTCGGAACCAAGTTCCTACAATCGCAATCCAAATGGATCTACACTCGGAAGATGAAAACTTCCTACAACTCGGAGATTAATCTCCTACAAAATTTACAAATAGGTTTGAAAAGACAAACAAAAATTTGTCTCAGATCTGGAAATATTTAACTCTAGGTCTTCTTCTGAACTTTGTGGCTTTTTCAGAATTGTGTTGAAGAAGACTTGGTAGATCTGATCTGAGAGAACTTTGACCTACTTGATCAAGGAGAAGATGAAGATTCCTTGAACAGCAAGCCTTTCTTGATCGAGAATAGGAATGTCGATCTTCACGTTGAGCGCCGGCGGCGGCTTCTGGAAATTTGTTCTTGGAGAAAGACGACCGATTCACAATAATAGACAGTACGGATTTCCGCTTATGGTTAGTCTTATTGACAAGACCTTATATAGTATTTCCTCTAACGGTTAGAAATAACATTAATTAGGATATGTGGACCAATCATGATGTGTTACATTAAAATCCTGTCGATCTGGACTTAAATAGATTTCCTGAAAAATTTGACAGCAGTTCTCGAGAAGTATAAATTAGTTCTTGAGAACAGTTTGATTTCTCGAGAACTATTCGTCCTGAACTTATATAAGTACTCGAGAATAAAAGGCATTGAGTCTACTCAAGAACTATGCGAAGCTTCTCGAGAACTAAAGAAAATAGTACTCGAGAACTAAAGCTTGTTCTCGAGAGCTAAACTGACTTCTCGAGAACTATAAGATAAGTTCTCGAGAACTATAACTAGCTTCTCGAGAAATGGACTTAGAAAATTTTTGTGGATGACTCTGACTACTCGAGAAATAAAGTCTGGGACTTCTCGAGAACTAGGCTGAGCTTCTCGAGAACTAGGCTAAGCTTCTCGAGAACTAGCCAAGGCTTCTCGAGAACTAAGTTAAGCTTCTCGAGAACTAGCAAAGGCTTCTCGAAATTCAGCCAAATCTTCTTCTCGAGAACTGTACTAAACTTCTCGAGTACTTCTAACTCTACTTCTCGAGAACTTTACATGGATTTCTCGATAAGTGGACTTAGGAAAAATTCTGAACTTTAGAAAAATCTTTTCTTCTCTTTAAGCATCCAATCTTCATTCCTTGGTCCAAGTGTTTTAATATGAACTATATTTCAATTGAGAGGCTACACATGACTCAACACCTTGGATCACACAGTGAAGGATTACACTGTATGGTCATGTGTTCATGACCCACTGTAGACTGACATTGGTCTACACTTAGTAATGGTAATCTGCAAACACACAACTAAACAAGGATATTAAATGCAACTTAATTCATCTTAGTTCAAGGGTGACTTCCTGCAAATCTGGGTCATTGTGGATGCAATACCCAACACTCAGTGATATGCAGGTCTGCAACAGCATCCTTATCCATATTTTTAGCTGGTAGAGTCTCTAAAGGAATCTAGAATTGCTCCCCCTCAGCAGATACCTCATCCATAACTTTATCCAGAAGATTCTCCCCCTCACTTTGAGGACTGAAGGCTCCTTACTGATTATATATTAGAGGTGTAGGTGCATCTTCAATTGGAGCTGGTGTCTTGGAGTCTTCCCCCTCCATCACAGTAGATATCTTAGTGATTATGTCCTCAACCACTTGTTCAGCAATTTTAGTAGAAGGTATCTCCACAGCATCTGTTGGAGCCTCTTTTGATTGAGTCCTACTGACAAGAGTCCTTACTGTAGGGTTAAAGGATATTGAGACTTGGGAACTCATGTCCTTCCGGGTCTCTTCAGTATAACCAGATGGATTAGGATCATGAGGCTATTCCTCAACTTTTTCTGAAGAACTGTTGTCTGTGCATTCTTCTGAAACTATCTTTTTCTTCTTATTTGCATGTGACTGTTATTCAGGTTGTAGGACTCTTTCCCATTTGTTTGGAATTTTGGAATCCATGCTTTTCATATAATGGATTTTAGTTCCTAACCTTGTGTTAAGGATCCCTAAAACACTTCTTACATGAAACAAGGATAGAATTCTACCCTTGTTAGGTTCAGCAATACACTCCACCATTATATCAAACAGTACTTTTCCCCAATCAGTCCTCTTAGAAAGTATAATCCTTGCCAGCAACTCAAACATCTTCTTTGAAATCTTGCCGTGTGAGCCGGGCTTACACAATAACTCCTTTCCAATCATATCATCCAGGAACTTACCCTTCAGGTTTAGTTACTTCCTTAGAATTGATCCAGTGGTGTGTTTAGATAGTCCACACCACTTCAGTGCTGATTTGCTATCAGACTGATCCAGTTCCTCTTCCTAATCTGATTCTGAGAACTCCAGTAATTGCAGTGCCTTGCTTAGTCTTCTAGGGGTTATCTTTATCTTTTTTCCACTGATCATTGTCTTGACCTTACTGGTAGATGTGTTGAACTTTATGGTTGAAAATAATTTCAGTACTTCTCGCTTCCATAGAAAGAAGGGGACTGATAGAAAATACTCTAGGTTAGTGACCTGGAGCAAATGAAGAACGAACTGAACCTCTTCAAGCGCATCTTTGAAGCCATTTCGAACCATCTCCAACCCTTCGAATAGGAAATCTAAACCTTTCAGCACCATTACTCTTGCGAATTGTGGAAAATCTTCCAAGCCTTTCGTCGGTTCATCATAATCGAGCAGCAAAGGGAAATGAACAGTGTATCTTATCTTATGCACATATTTTTATATTTATAGTTATTTCTATTTTAGAAGGGGAAGAGGCGCATACATGTTCCTGATCATGAATTGATCAATGACTGGGATTTAATCTCGACACTTAGTCACAAAATAAACTCACTGAGAGCATGTATTGAGTGAGCTCAATGCACTCAACGCTCTCGATGCTTTAGTCCTATCAATGCACTCGACACTTGAGTGCATATACTCAGCGCATTCTCCGCTTTTATACTTAGTCGAATTTATCTCTACTTCCCTGGATGGATTAGATCTACCTGCAACAACACTAGCAAAATAAAATGTAGAGAGTTACCGAAGCTTGACTAAATTCAACATGCCCAATTCAAATTTGAAGGTGTTGAACTTGGCTTCATCTAGTTGTTTAGTGAAGATGTCTTCAACTTATTTGTCTGTAGGGACAATTTAAAGACAGATGTCTTCCTTCTCCACATGCTCTCTAATAAAATGGTATCTAATCTCAATATGCTTAGTCCTGCTATGAGAGACATGATTCCTAGCAATGGAGATAGCACAAGTAGAATAACAGTACATTGGAGTTTTACTTATTTGTATGCTGTAATCCTTGAGCTGATGATGGATCTACAGAACCTAAGCACAATAACTTCCTGCTGATATATACTCTGACTTAGCTGTTGAAATTACAACACTGGTCTTATTTTTGCTGCTCCAAGATACAAGTCTTCCTCCCAAGAACATATAGGTGCCTGATGTGCTTTTCTATCTTCTTTACAGCCTGCAAAGTCTGCATCTGAATACCCTATTACTTCCAAATCCCTATTCCTAGGGTACCATAGGCCAATATCTGGTGTGCCCTAAAGATATCTCAGAATTCTTTTGACTACAAAATAGTGAGACTCCTTAGGGCTAGCCTGGTATCTAGCACAAACACATATAACATACATAATGTCTGGCCCACTAGCAGTAAGATAGAGGAGGGAGCCAACTATGCCTTTATACATGGATTCATTAACAGGTTTGCATGCCTCATCCTTATCTATTGACATGTTTGATTCCATGGGAGTTTTTAATATGGAGGCATTCCCCATACCAAATTTATTGATTAACTCCCCGGTGAACTTAGCCTGGGAGATGGATAATACAACTTCAGATTGTCCAACTTGGAGGCCCAAGAAGTACTTGAGCTCACCCATACTGCTCATCTCAAATTTACCTTGCATAAGTTTGGCAAACTTTTTGCAAAGGTTATCATCAGTAGACCCAAAAATTATGTCATCTACATAAATTTGGACTAGTATGATCTTGCTCTTAAATTCTCTTAGGAATAGAATCTTGTCTATCTTTCCCCTTGAGAATTTGTTCTCAATGAGAAATCTAGACAGGCTCTCATATCATGCCCTAGGGGCTTGCTTCAACCAATACAAAGCTTTCCTAAGTCTATAAACATAATCAGGAGAGTTAGGATTGAAAAAACCTGATGGCTGCTCAACATATACTTCTTCCCTTAAGTCACCATTGAGTAAGGCTAACTTCATATCCATCTGATAAACCTTAAATCCCTTATGGGCAGCATATTCAAAAAATAGTCTGATGGCTTCTATTATAGCTATAGGGGCAAAGGTTTGATCAAAATTAATACCTTCTTCTTGTCAATAACCCTTAGCCACCAGCCTAGCTTTGTTCTTGATTATAATGTCATTTTCATCAAGCTTATTTCTGTAGATCCATTTGGTTCCAATGGCATTATATCCTAATGTTTTGGGAAACAGCTTCTAGGCATTACATCTCTTGAACTGGTTCAATTACTCTTGCATTGCCACAATGCAAAACTGGTCTATGTTGGCCTTTTCAAATCTTTTGGGCTCAGATCGTGACAGGAAGCTTGAATACATGGCTATGTTGAGACTTCTGCCCCTGGTTAAAATTCTTTGGTTAGCATCACCAATAATCTAGTGTCTGGGATGATCCCTTAGATGCCTGATAGTTGGAGTCATTCTCCCATCAATATCTTGAGCTTTAGTGGTTGGAGCTTGCTGGTCTTTATCCTCATCATGTAAGCTTTGCCCTTCTTCTGGAATGCACAATCCTTCATCTTCATCTTGGGTAGCAGGCGGAGCTTTCTTGATGGACAATTTTTCCATCACCAATTCTATACCTGTAGGACTAGATGATGAGCTTAGTAGCTTACTATTAATCATAGTAGATTCAACAAACACTACATTTATGGACTCTTCTACAACTAGATTTTCAAGTTATAGATCTTATAAGTCTTACTATGATTGTTGTACCAAACAAATATCCCATTATAGGATTTTGCAGTAAACTTGGTCAAATAAGACTTCCTATTATTGAGCACATAGCATTTGCTACCAATGATCCTGAAATAGGCCAGGTTTGGCTTTCTGCCCTTCATGATCGCATAGGGAGTCTTCTTGAGACTCATGGTGATAGAAGATCTATTTAGGACATTACATGCCATATTTACTGCCTCAGCCTAGAAATATTTTGGGAGAGATATGTCACTTAGCAATGTCCTACCATCTTCTATAAGAGTTCTATTTTTCTCTCTGCTATCCCATTTTACTGGGGTGTTCTTGGAGAAGAAAATTCTTGATGAATCCCTTGCTCTTCATAGAATCTTGTCATCCCTTCAGATTGGAATTCATTCATATGGTCACTTCTAATTTTGACCACAGTACTGTACAATTCATTCTGAACTTGCTTGCCAAAGGTCCTAAAGATATCAAGGGTTTTAGACTTTTTTTAAGAAAGAAAACCCTTGCAAACCTAGAGAAGTCATCAAAAACCACAAGGGTATAGACTTTCCTACCTAGACTATGAACTGGCATAGGACCAAAAAAGTCCATTTCCAGGAGATATAAAAACACCTCACAGAGTCTTTGGCCCCAATGCTCTTAAAATAGGCTTTGGTCTACTTTCCCTTTTGGCATGCTGAGCAAATTCCCTCCTTGGTGCACTTTACATTGGGACAATTTCTCACCAACTCTTCACTTAAGATCTTACCAATAGTCTTATAGTTCAAATGAGCTTGCTTCTTGTGCCATTGAACACAATATTAGACTTTCTCATTTGTAACAAGACATATGGGAGAGTCATTACTTAAATAAAGAAAGTTAAAATAGTAAACATTTCCACTCCTAGTACCTGTCAAGATGACCTCTTGGTCACTTGATCTCTTAATTTGGCACTCATCCTTGTGGAATACAATGACATAACCAAGATCACAGAGTTGGCTTATGCTTATCAGGTTGTATTACAACCGTTCCACATAAGTTACTTTTGAGATTGAGACTATGCCATTGGTAATCATATCATATCCCTTTGTGACTCCTCTATCTAAACCTCAAAAGATTTCTTTAGGTTTATTCTTCACTGGAGGGAGTCCTTTAGGTTGCTCCTTATTCAAGTCATGTGCCTGGAAAATCCACTATCTAAGTACAATATAGGGGTATGGGCACTTGGACTATCCCGCAAAACATAATTTAATTTACCTTAGGACCCCAATTTTTATTGGGTCCTTGGTTCTTGTTAGCCTGAAAAAGAAATTGTCTTCCTGCAGATTTTCTAATAGAAAGACTAGCCCTAGATCTAGGCACAGTTGGATTGTGCCAGCAATCTAAGGCAAAATGACCCACTTTGCTACAACACCAACACTCATGAATATTGTTTGTTCTTTTCTTAGTAGGTCTGGCAGATTGATTAGTTGTTGGCTGTTCAGATGCAAGAGTAGCTTTCTTGTTCTTATTTCTTTGAGCCACTATCTGACTCAATGCTAGTTTGCCAGTAGAATAGCTTGGTTTATCTTGAGTTCTACTAATAGTGGTCTTCTTTGTAGAAGACATACTGTTGATGGCCTCAGAGATACCCAAGTCAAGCTTGCTGACAGAATTTCCCTAAGTATGAATGTGTGCTGAGAGATCCAGAGAAAAGGCCACTGCTTTTTCTTGAGTGTGGGGGCTAGTGCACCAAACACAAATAGTCCATGATGGGCCATTTGAATTTCCTCATATGGGGCCTTGAAGGAAGTCACCCCCTTGCTATATCTTCCACCATAGCTACGAACATTTTTGTTCACACTAGTGGATCTACCATTTAACTAGTGAGCATAGATGCTTTCTTGGTCATACCTATTTGAAGTTAACATCATTTTCTTAAAAGAGATGGGAGAAATTGATGCCAGGAGCTGAACTGGACTTTTGCTTTTCCCTTTGGGATGGGTAACTCTAGTGTTTCCTTTGAATCCAAAACCCCTCTTATTCTTTTGAGAGGAGAAGGAGTCTATCAGAGGCAACATAGTATTGGGCTTTGAATATTTAGCCACAATTCTTTTATCCCTTTGGAGCTTCTCTTCAAGATCCAGAATAATTGTTGTTATTATGGTTAATGTTCCCAATATGGATGATTGTTTTGGTCTTTAGTTGGTTGACTTACCTTGTTTTCTAGCCCAGTAATGATGTTATCTCTGCCTGCTGGGAAGCAGACAGCTGTAGGGAGATAATCTCCTCAGATTATTTCTTGGCCAACTTCTTGGCCAACTTATTGCTCCTTTTCAAAACAACCAGAATGTCACCATATTTGTAAATCAATTGATTGACATCTTCCTCAAATTCTTATCCATCTTCATCACAGGATGAGGATGCATCAGAATTTGGACTAGTCACATAATCTGAATCAAAAGAAGAGCTAGATAGAGAGTATATCTTATATGGACCAGGCTGATCCTGGCTAGATTCTTCATCTGATATGGCCATTAGAGTATAACTACTGTTGACCTCTTCATCCTCCTCAGTGTCACTGTCTTAATGTGATAGAGGTGCCCTGATTCTTATCCTTGCTACATCATAGTCTTGTTCTTCATCACCAACTGCAGTAAATAACCTAATATAGGCTTCGTCTTCTTCTCAAAAATCTGATGAAGATTAGTCACTTTGACTCCAACTCTTTTCAATCTTGGTAATGAAGTTCTTTTCCTTCTTAACCTTGAGATAGTGGTGCTTCTTCTCACCGGTCTCCTTTCTCTTTACAGGACAATCAGCTATGACATGTCCTGACTTGCTGCAGCAATAACAAATAATTTTAGAGGAAACATGTTTACTAGGTTTAGATTTATACCTGTCTCCCATGGAGTTTTTCTTCTCAGCCTTGTAGTGGACCTTCTTGTAATGAGAGGAGGAGAAAGGTATGCTCTTAAAGTGCTTCCTCTTCATCATCTTCTGAAACTACCTAAAGAAGGCAGCAAGTTCTCCATCAGAAATGTTATTGTCTGATGTGCTTGGCTCTGTGCTGTCTGATTCAATAGGACTCTTTGGGGGGGGGGGGAGAGACAATCCTCTCCTTGCTCTTCTTAGAGCTCTCAGCTTTGAAGTCCAGAGACTTTTCCTTGGCCTGAGATTTGCTGATGATCTCCTCCTCCTTCCTGGATATAGTTGCATCTCATAGGAGAGCAACTTCCCAAATAGTGTATGAGGAGGAGTATCAGCTAGCTTTGCCACCTCCCTGATGGCATAGATCTTGGTGTCTAGTCTCTGGTTAGATATCTAAGGAACTTGTTCTTCAGCTCAGAATGACTGAAGACCCTCCCATAGGTCCTCAGCTCATTCACTATTCTGAAGAATTTTTCATAGCAATCAGCTATGTTATCCTTCTTATTCTTCCTAAAGGCCTCATATTCTTGGTTGAGTAGGGATTTCCTGTCATCCCTGACTACTTTAGTTCCTTCCATGTAGACCACCAAAGTGTCCCACATTTCCTTAGAAGTTCTTGAGTGGACAAGGTTCTGAAGAGTTGAGTCATCAATGACACTAACAATTATGTTTTGTGCCCTCTTGTCCATTATAGCGAATATGAACTCATCCTTGTTCATCTCAGAGTATTTCTTAGGTGTCTGGACAGTTGCATCCAGAGTTGAGACCTTCATGGGGATGAAAGGTACCTCTTGAACTGTTATAAAGATTCTAGGGTCAGATGCTTCCACGAACAGCCTGACCCTCTCCTTCCAGATCCCAAAGCTCTCCTTCATGCATATTAGAAGCTTCATGGAACCTAGCTCCTTATGGTTCACTCCTGAACCCATGAGGATATGCTTATACTAATCTTGGAGATTAGCTCAGGTTGTTAATTCCATCTTGAGCAACCTCCCTCTGATGCCACTTGAAATTATTTAGTTTCAAGAGTAGCTAAAAACATAGAGGGCGGGGGGGGGGGGGGGTGAATTGGTATTTCAGTCTTTTAATACTTTTTTCTTTGCTTTAGTATGTTGGGAGTTTGTTAAGTTATCTTTCAAGATAATCACACACATCACACAGGATTTTTATAGTGGTTCCCAATAATATGGGCACATCCACTGCCCCTCCCACCTTTCTAATAGTTTATAAGACAATGCCACTTCTCCAAACTCGGCACAAAGCCCTACCACTCAGAGCCAGCAAAGCTCCTACAGCTTAGTGATCCACAGGCCACCTACCTCAGACATATCACTAAGTCCTACAACTCAGGCTAGGAGGATAGCCCTACCACTTGGAGAGAATGACTCTCCTACCTCAGGCCAACAGCCCTAACACTCAGATCTAAACTGGATCTTACCTCAGATTCACCACTTGAATCCTACCTCAGCTCTATAGAAGATTCTACAACCAACCTTTATATATTAGGCTTACACTCAGATCAAATGATCCTACAAAGAGAGTAATGGTTTTTTTGATGATTTTTAGACACAAGAGATATATTTCATGTGTCTTCCTCTTTTTGTGTTGAGATAACTCAGTCCAGTCTTCTTCACAACTCCAAAAAGTGTTCTTTTGGAATATTCATCTTATGCTTGTAAAGTAGCTACACTAGGACTTGCCTTTGCTACTCCTTCTTTCTCAGAGATGTCCCTCTGAACTTTCTATTGAGGATAAGAATGACAACAACTATCTTACTAGAAATTTCAGATTAGTAGTCTGAACAACTTCTCTTGGCGCTTCAATAATATTGGGAGGAAGAAGATTAAGTTCTGCACTTTCCAAAAGTTAATTTCTTCTCAGTGATATGATTCCTTCTCTATCCCACCATACAACGGCTGTTTGAGCCCTGGGCCCACCTGGAGTTGGAAACTGCAAGTCCACTTTTGCATTAAATGTTGTACAACAGGCAAGCGGTACCATTTTTCGTGTATTGTAGACTTCCCGCAACATTTGAATTTCTACTAACGTCAGCACCTGTGGACTTAGTCAAATCAATAAAATTCACCATAGGCGTTGAGTGAACTATCTTCACTCAGTGCCAAAATACTTATCCAATTATCCTACAACACTAGGCTTCGAGTGATCAGTCATTACTCGAAGAATATGTTGGAACCCCGGTTTTGATTTGGTCTAGGATTACTATTAGGATGTTTAGATTGACCCAACTTGCATAGTCTAGGGTCATAGGTTTCTCCAGGGTTATTGCCTTAGAAGTCTTCCAGAGTTCAGAAAATTAGTTCGATGAAAGTTGAGTGCAGTTCGACGAATGCCGAGCAAAGCTCGATGAACTCTGAGTTCTAACTCTGAGTTGAGCTCGACGAAAGCTGAGCTCCGGTCAACGAACTCTCTTCTCTACTCAGAAACTCAGCTCGATGATAGCCAGCATCAACTCAAGGAAAGCCAAGCTCAGCTCTATGAACTCTGATCTCAGGTCAATGAATTAGAAGAATCAGTTCGACAAACTCCAGGCTCAGGTCAATGAAATGTATGCTGAGTTCGATGATTTCTAAGCAGTGTTTTAGGCAGTTTTCTTTGTATAAGGCAGAATATTTTTTAGGATTAATTACAGGCAGTTGTGACAGTGACATTTAATGCTAAATATTCTAAGGAACATAGCCGTTTAGAGGCAGCACTAAATGTGGATTTATCACAGAGTTTATTGCTAATTAATTTCCAAGGCAGTTACCTTCTCGGGAATTCTCCAGCCATTTCAGGGTTAATGAATTCAAATATTTGAATTATTCCACATATAGGCTAAAAAGATTTTTCTGCTTTAGAGACAATTATAGTTTTGAGATAAATCTTGTTTTCTAGAGAATAAGCTTTCTGCTTCAAGTTTTTCTTCCAGCAACAAATCTTCAATCTGAGACAAAAGTTCACATCTCTCAGAAACATTTACTGGAAGAAGAAGTTTTCAAAGATGGCCTACACCCTAAAGAATGTTCTCCCTCACCTGATCATAAACTCTATTCAAATCAGGGGGAGATTTCTTCTTCAACAATCCACTAGTCTTCTTAGAAATTATTCACAGAGAAGAACATCATCATCTTTTTGTTTATTTCATAAACTGTGTATAGGGTTTTAACTCCCTTCAAAAGTTAGATCTTTGGTTCATAAGTCTCTTGATCAAAAGGCTTAGGTTTGGTTATTGGGCACCTGATCAAAAGCTTAAAGGGTTGCTAGATCTCCCTTAGAAAAATTGATCTTGTGGTGGCAGAGCACCTGAGCAAAAACCTTTGGTGGCAGGGCATTTGATCAAAAACCTGTAGTGGATTCCTACCAGGGTGGTAGAAGAGTGGATGTACCCAGATTTATTGGGGAACCACTATAATCCTTGTGTCGTCTGTGCTGATTGCTTTCTTAATTTGTGTATTGTTATCTTCTTTATATACATATATATATCACTATCTTTTAATCGACTATAAAAACAAGTTAATAATTTTTTAATACTCTATTCACCCCCCCTCTAGAGTAAAGATAAAATCTATCCCTCACTTTAAATTGGTATCAGAGGTGGTTATTCTTTGGTTTTACATGCTAACACCTGAACCAAACGATCTGATAGATTTTAGTTTACCTAGAAATTTATCATGGCACAAAACAAAGAGTTTTCTAGCACTAGACCTCCAATGTGCAATCTGAATAAGTTTGCACTATGGAAGGCAAGGATTAGGCTTTACATGGATTCTATTGATGAAGATATTTATAACTCTATTTTGACATGTCCCCCTACACCACCTGCAATAACCAGTATAAGTGCTATACCTCCTCCAGAATGGACAGAAGCACAAAAGAAAGCAAAGATTGCTGATGCCAAAGCTATGAACATCTTGGCTTAAACCATGTCAGATGATATTTTCCAAAGAGTTGCTGAATGGGCTTCAGCCAAGGACATCTGGGATTCCCTAAATGGAATGGTTGTTGGTTCTGCAGATAAAAGAAAAGACAGAAGATCCAACTTGATTTCTCAATATGAGAACTTCAAGAAGGGTGAAATTGAATCAGTGGCAGACATGTACACTAGACTCAGTCTCATCATTAATGAGCTGAAAACCCATGAGAAGGATATCACATTGAAAAAAGTCAATGATAAAATCCTCATGTGTTTCCCTAGTACATGGGATTCCAGAATCTGGCCAATTAAAGAAGCCAGAAGTGTCAATTAGATATCTACTGAGACCCTGTTGGGCAAGCTCAAATCTTATGAGCAGCTCATCAAAACAAGGTCAGTAAGGAAAGAAAAGAGCATTGTTTTCCAAGCAACAGATGAAGCAGAAGCTCTTCTAGAGAATGAAGACCTTCAGAGTCTACTGACTAAGAGATTATACAAAATGGCCAAAAAAGATTTCTAGAGAATACCTTTCAGAGACCAGGACAAACCAAGGTATGATAGAACTCCTACTAAAGAATTTTTTTTTTATGGATGTAGGAAATCAGGACATATCCTTCCAGAATGTCTTGAGAATTTAAGAAGGAAAAGAAGAAGGAGATAGACTCCAGGAAGCATTCACACAAGCCCTCTTCCAGCAAATACAAGAAGAAGGAAAGAAGATTTATTGCTGAGACTTGGAGTGAATCAGACTCTGAGTCTTCATCCAGTTCTAGTGAAGAAGAAGAAGAAGAAGTAAGAGCAAAAGAAATCTGTCTGATGGAAATCAATACCTCATGCAGCAAATCTAAGGAAGAGTCTGAATTAGAATCAGAAGAAGATCAGGTAATCTCTTCCTTTGATTTTAACTCAGAACAATTTAAAACTGATTTTAAATTGCTATGTAAAGACCTGATTCTGTTTGAGAAGGAAATAAAACTTACCAGAGTGAAATTAGTGGAATTAGACAAATTTTCTTCTGAAAACATGAAACTTAAAGAAGATTTAAAAATTGCTAATGATCAAATACTTTCTTTAGAAAATAAATTAAAGGTGGCTAAGCAGTTTGAAGAATCCCTTCATGGGAGAAGTATCAAATTGATGGATATCACAAGCACAGTGAATGCAAGATTAAATGGCAAACTAAGCTTGGGAGCTTCATCTTGTTAGCCTCATATTTTGCAGAAAAATATTCTATCAACTCCTGTAAATTTTATATCTGCTAAAGGAAAAGAAGTATTATAAGTTACAAATAAAGAAAAGAAAGTCTTTCAAAAGAATAAACCAAAGAAAAATAAAAGTTCTCAGAAAAATTATGTTCCACAAAATTCATCGAACCAAGATCGACGAAATCAGTATCATTCGTTGAACGGTGATCGACGAACTCTAATCCAAGAGTTTGGGTACAACTACTCAACTGCGGGTGCTCGACGAAATCAATATGATTGGTCGAATAGAGATCAATGAACGTGGAACACATATAATGAATTCTTTCATTCTGTGAACCGAGATCGACGAAATCTATACTTTTCGTTGAACAAAGCTCGACGAAATCAACTTAATTCGTCGAACCCAGTATTTTAAAATAGAAAGTCTTATTATTTTCAAAATAATAATCAATCACAAAAAATTGTTAATCCTTTTACTCAGTAGATTATTCCTCCTAGGAGATTTCATCCACTAGGCTATAAGGATCAACCAGATTGTTCCTACATTTCTAGTTATCATTATATGATTAATCAAGGACCCAAGGTAACCTGGGTCAAGAACAACTAATCTGGTTTTATACAAGTAAAGAACTATCCTACCATAGAGGAATAATTGTACTTGGATAGTGGGTGTTCAAAACACATGATAAGATCAAAAGCAAACCTGAGTGAATTCAAAGAAATGCTGGAATTAAAGCGATTTTTGGAGACTTCAACTGTGGACAGATAGAAGGTTATTACAATATCAAAGTTGGAGCAGTTACCTTCAAGAAGGTAGCATGTGTGAATGGTCTCAAGCATAACCTCATCTCCATCAGCCAATTATGTGATAAAGGTTATCAGGTAACATTTAATAAGTCTTTATGTTAAATTACTTCTGATAGAAACAAATTTTTTTTAATTGGAATTAGATAAGGAAATATTTATCTAGTTAATTTTAACTCAACAAAATCTGAAATTTGTTTGTTTAATCAGATTAGTAAAACTAGTAATCTATGGCATAAGATATTAGGACATGTAAATCTTAGGACTATAACTAAATTATCTAAGGATAACCTTGTTAGAGGACTATCTTCTGGTTCCTACAAGAAGGAAGGAATTTGCTGGGCTTGTCAATTAGGCAAGCAAAAAAAATAGTTTTAAATCCATCTCTAAAAGTGATTCACCCAAAATCTTATACTTACTACATATGGATCTATTTGGACCCAATGCAATATAGAGCATGGGAGGGAAGTCATATACCTTAGTTATTGTTGATGATTTCTCTAGATTCACTTGGGTTTTCTCTCTGAAAAACAAGTCAGATAACTTTAAAGTTCTTACAGATTTTCTTAAGAGTATCAAGATTGAGTACTGTACTCAGATTGCATTGATCAGAAGTGATCATGACACTGAGTTTGAATCTCTTCTAATGCAAGAATTCTGTGAGAAGGAAGGTATCATGCATTGTTTTTTGCTCCTAGAACTCCTTAACAAAATGGGGTATCTGAAAGGAAAAACAAAACCCTGATTGAATCTACCGGGACATTACTTGCAGATACTTACTTTCCCCTATCCTTTTGGGCAGAGGCAGTAAGCACAACAAATTATATTCTAAATAGAAGTCTAATTCATAAGCTAAAGGGTAAGACCCCATATGAATTACTTAAATCTAAGAAACATAAAGTAAATTATTGTAAAAAATTTGGCTGTAAATGTTACATTCACAACACTGATAAGAAATATTTAATGAAATTTTAAGCCAAAGCTGCAGTTGGAATTTTTCTTAGATATTCTCAAGTTAGCAAGAATTATAGGGTTTATAATAAATAAACTCTTAAAATGGAAGAATCTGTGCATATTTCTTTTGATGAGAATAACATGTTTTTCAAGGAGAAAGAAATTTCTACCAAGACAATTTTCAGGTAACAAATCTATGTGAGAAATTGGGTGATTTAATTCTAACATAAGAGGATATATCACATCCTTCTCAACAGATTGCTGATGACAGTGGTGTAGAAATTCAGGAAATTTATGCTGAGAATGTTGTGGCAAAGGTAATTCCACCAGAGGAATTTGTACCACAAGTAGCTGAAGAACCAACTCTACCCACTAATTTTGTCATACTAAGAGATCACCCTAGATCTCAAGTTATTGGAGACATGTCAGCTGGTGTGCAAACAAGAAATTAATTAAATCAAGATCAGATGCATGCTTGTTTTCTTTCTCAGATTGAACCTCAATCCATCACAGATGCAGAACAAGATTCTTACTAGATCATTGCTATGTAAGAGGAACTCAATAAGTTTGAGAGATGTAGAGTTTAGGATTTAGTTCCAAGACCCAAAGACCATTCAGTCATTAGAACAAAATGAGTCTTTAGGAATAAGTTAGATGCTCAAGGTGTAATTGTAAGGAATAAAACAATATTTGTAGCACAAGGATACTCACAGGAGGAATGCATAAATTATGACCAGACTTTTTCCCTTGTTGCAAAGTTAGAGGCTATCAGAATATTTCTTGCATATGCAGCATTCAAGAAATTCACAGTATATTAAATGGATGTCAAGAGTGCTTTTCTAAATGGAGAAATCAAAGAAGAAGTCTTTGTAGCACAACCACCAGAATTTATCTCTCCAACTCACTCTTCTTATGTATTTAGACTTAACAAAGCTCTTTATGGTCCTAAACAAGCTCCAGGAGCTTGGTATGAGACTCTTGCTAGTTTTTTGTTAAAAAATAAGTATAGCAGAGGCTTTGTAAATATGACAATATTTGTTAGACATCATAAATCTAAAATCTTGCTAGTTCAAATATATGTAGATGATATAATATTTGGTTCTATTGATTCCAAACTTTGCAAAAGGTTTTCTATCCTGATGCATTCAAAGTTTAAAATGAGTTGTATGGGTGAACTATCCTACTTACTTGATCTCCAAGTGAAGCAATCCCCTGATGGTATTTTCATATCTCAATCTAAATATGCTAAGGTACTTATTAAAAGATTTGGGATGTCAGATGCCTTAGCTATGAAAACACCAATGCCCTCAAATGCTATAGTTGATAATGATGAATAGGGAAAGCCTGTTGATTAGAAAATATATTGAGCCATCATTGGGTCTCTATTATATTTAACAGTAAGTAGACGAGACATTATGTTTGCTACCTGTATTTGTGCTAGATTTCACAAAAATCCTAAAGAATCTCATCTAATTTTTGTAAAAATAATTTTGAGATATATAAAGGGTTGTCCCAATCTAGGAGTTTGGTATCCTACAGAGTCATGATTTGAATTATCTAGATTCTCAGATGCTGATTATGCTGGATGCAGAGTTGACAGAAAAAACATTTCAGGAACATGTCAGTTTCTTGGTGATAGGCTTGTATCATGGTTTTGTAAGAAGCAAACATATGTGTCTACTTCAACTGCTGAAGCTGATTATATGCCAGTTGGTAGTTGTTGCTCATAGATTTTGTGGATTCAAAATAAGCTTATAGATTATGGTTTCAACTTAAATAATTCAACTATATTTTGTGATAATACTAGTGCAATTTCTATTGCACAAAATTCAGTTTTGCATAATAGAACTAAACATATAGAAATTAGACATCATTTTCTTAGAGATAATGCATACAAAAATAAAATTAATCTTGTCTTCATTTCTACTGATTTACAAAGAGCTGATATTTTCACTAAAACCTTCGATGAAAAGAAACATACTTTCTTCTTAAATCAGCTAGGAATGATAAATGGCGGGTCATTAATTTAATTTTTTTGTTCTGAGATCGATGAACTGTTCACCTTTCATTGAACGGAGATCGACGAACTACGAACTTTTCTTGGAATTTTCGTCGAACGGAGATCGACAAACCTTCTTTATGAAACTTTCGTTGAATGGGGATCGATGAATTTGTTTCAAATTCTTTTCGTCGAATGCTGATCGACAAAATGCAATTTTTGTCGCAAAACATTCGTCAACCGGAGATCGACGAAACGTATTTCTTTTTAGTTTTTTTATCTAACCGGTTTCGATTCTTTGTCTTGCGTCGGACGGAGTTCGTCTTTTCAACTTCTGAAAACTTATATCAAGGTTTTCATCAAACTCCATCCCATAATTTCTCCATTTTCCCTTTGCACTTGATCTCTTGTTTTTGCAGAGTAATGGCTATTTCTCCAGCACTCCTCTCAGCAATGAAGTTTGATGCTAGATTCGATATAGACCTTGAATCTTTCAGTCATTCCGACCAAGTATTCAAGGATATCTTACAGTTATTTGAGGTTCAGAATCTGCGAACCTTTTTGACAACTAGAATAAAGCTACCAGTGCCAGAGATAAAAGAATGGATGTATACTGCAAAGTCTCAGGATACTGCAGTTATTATTGGATTAATCTCGGGTAATCAGGTTTCTTTATCTCTAGAAATACTTACTGAAATTTTTGGCTTTGTTAATGGAGATGATGATATAGAAATGTTTAACTCTGAGTTTAATGATATGCTAGATAGGTTGGGTCACTTCCAGGGAAACCCTAACCACCTTCTAAATAAAAAAATTTCAGTAGAATATAAATTTCTGGCTGATATTGTTGGAAAGGTTATGTTGGGCAAGCATTCTGCTCATGATCACATAACTAGGCACTAGTTTCATCTGATGTGTGTCTTCATTAATCAGAAAAGGATTAATTGGGGATTATTTCTATTTGATTCCATTAAGAAGAAGATTACAGGTAAATCTGGAGGATATGGCAGAATTTTAGGAATTTTCCTACAGAAGAAATGTCCAAAGCTATTGGTCTCCCAGACCATCTTTATAAATGCATCCAAGAGGCTGACATCTGCCTTATTTGGAATATGGGAGAGGGTCATCCCTAAGTATTCTAGGGCTACTTCTTCAAGAGTAGTTTCTGAAGACACCAGGGCTGCTCCAGCCACTCACTAAACCCCAGGAGATGTTTCTGCTCCACCTCATTCTTCTCCTCCTCCATCTTTCCATAGTTCTCCTAGGCAGTCATCACCTCCTCAACAACAAATTCTCACTGAAGATGCTCCTTCCACATCTTTCCACACTGTCTCCCCAATACATCATTCTCCTCAATCATCACCTCTACCACCTTCAATATCTGTAGATATTCCATCCACCTCATTTCTTATTAACTCACCCACTCATTAGTCACCTCCATCATCTCCACTTCTCTCTAATCTACCTATATTAAATCTTCTTCCACCATCTCCACCTCATTCATCTCCAATTCATATCTCTCCATCTCCACCTCTATCACATATTTAGGAAGAAATCATTGCTGATTTCACTCATCCTATAGTCAATATTCGCTCATCATCCATCCCTCAGTCTTTCACCATATACCAAATCTGTTCAAACAGATCTAACCCATCTTCTTCCACCCCAAATCCACCATCCACATCTACTCAGACTACTCCTGAGTTTATGTTTATGGATTTCTCCTCTATTGCATCAAACCTTATTGAATTCATTACTCCTACACTAAAAAAGCTGATAGCTGATGCTGTGGTTCCTCTTATTGCTTCCATCTCTTCTCTCTCTACTCATCTTTCCTCCTCCCATGTTGTCCCTTCTTTTGGGGGCCTAGATTCAGGTTTCCCTAGATTGGTAGGGGGAGTTGTATTATGAAGAAGTTTCAATAGCCAGAGTTCCACCAGCAACAGCAGACAGCCCAGCAGCAGCAACAGATTCTGTAAATATTCAAGATACTGAAATGTTAAGTTCAGCTGAAGAAATAGAAGCAACAATAGTTATTCCAGAAATAATCACTGTTGGGGATGTATCTATTCATCCCACAGTTTACCTTCATTCTTTATTATCCAATTTTGATACTCTACAAAGTAGTTATCCAGTTTATGAGAATGAGCTTGCTAAAGCTATATTATGTTATTCTGCTCCACTAGATTTTTCAGTTTTAGAAGAGATTAGATCCAGTTTTAGAAATATTCCTACTAGTATCTCTTCAGTTTCCGAGAGTATAACGGTTGAGAATATAATAAATGTCATAGAGCAAGGTTTTTCCCTTCCCACTTATGTGATGGATGAAACTCTATTGCCAAATATGGATGACATTATGTTTGCTGATATGCCAGAAGATGATTATATGCAAACTCAAGCTGTTACAAAGATTATGGATGTACAGCCAGAAGTGCAATTAAAGGGTAATGCTGATTTAATTAAACAGTTAGATGACTTATATGATTATCCTCAAGAAGAAACTGATAATGTTGAAGAATCAGATGAGTCTGATGACTTTGTCTTAAAGAAAAGGAAAGCCAAGAAAAAGGCTCCTGTAAAGGTTGCTCCTCAACTTTCTTCTACTGCTGACATTCCCTACTACATTCTGCGTGGGATTACTCTCACTCCAGACCTTCCATAGGGGATGAGATATTCCAAAAATGAGTAGAAAAGGAGAAAGAAAATGAAGAGATACAATTCTCCTCCTCAGAATAACTGGAAAGGACCACCTCCTCCTCCTCCTCCTCCAATAGTAGGAGCAGTAGGAAGTGTTTCTCAGTCTCACAAGTCTACCTCTCACTCTCATTATCATTCAAGACCATCTCAGAGTAGTAGCCAGCAACATTCAAGGTCATATTCTCAAGGCAGCCAACAAAAGAAATAAAGTCAGAGCAGCTCACAACAAAAGCATATAACTCACAGCAGCTGACAACAATAACAGACATCTCAAAGTAATCAACAGGATAAATCAAGTCCAAAGAGTCCACCTTAAACAACTTATGATCCAGAGTTGGATCCACACTTCAGAATGGCAAGGCTTAATGTGCTTATTGCTCTATCCCAAATTAATAAAGCCAAAGCTGAAGGGAAGGACTCATCTCAATTTTCAACTATGTCATCCTACAGAAAGAAAGAGCTGGACAAGTATCAGGTAATGAACTTATTTAATGTTGATGAATATATGAGTTTACAACAAGATAAATTTGTACTTAGAGCTAATTCCTTGAAGATTCTTGGTTCTCAAGATCTAAAGATGACTCAACAGGAGGCTGCAGATCCATTTAGGATGTTGATCTTTACCAAACCATCTTCAGATTCTCCTTCAGATGCTTCTAAAAAGGATTCTTAGTTTTCTGCTTTTATTCTGAACATTATTGTTATTATTTTTTGAACTCTCATAGCACTATATCATATATCTGCTAAAAATTTTTATTCTGCTAGATATTTTTTTGTGTGTTTTGTGTAAATAGAATCCTCACCCAAATAGAGGGAGATTGTTGGAATCCAAATTTTGATTTGGGCTAGGATTACTATTATGATGTTTAGATTGACCCAACATGTATAATCTAGGGTCATAGGTTTCTCCATGGTTATTGCCTTAGAGGAATTCCAGAGTTCAGAAAATCATTTCAATGAAATTTGAGCGCAGTTCGACGAATGCCGAGCTCATCTCAACGAACTCAGAGTTCTATCTCTGAGTTAAGCTCGACAAAAGCTGAGCTCTGGTCGACGAACTCTCTTCTCTACTCAAAAACTCAGCTCGATGATAGCCAACATCAACTCGACAAAAGTCAAGCTAAGCTCGACGAACTCTGATCTCAGGTCGACGAATTAGAAGAATTAGTTCGACAAACTCAGGGCTGAGGTCAACGAAATTTATGCTGAGTTCGATGATTTCTATGCAGTGTTTTAGGTTGTTTTCTTTGTAGAAGGCAGAATATTTTATAGGCTAATTACAGGCAGTTGTGACTCTGATATTTAATGCTAAATATTCTAATGAATATAGCCGTTTAGAGGGATCATTAAATGTGGATTTATCATAGAGTTTATTGCTAATTAATTTCCAAGGCAGTTACCTTCTCTAGAATTCTCCACCCGTTTCAGGGCTAATGAATTCAAATATTTGAATCATTCCACATATAGGCTCACAAGTTTTTTCTACTTTAGAGACAATTATAGTTTTGAGATTCATCTTGTTTTCCAGAGAATAAACTTCGTGCTTTAAGTTTTTCTTCCAGCAACAGATCTTCAATTTGAGACAAAAGTTCACATCTGTCATAAACATTTACTGGAAGAAGAAGTTTTCAAAGAAGGCCTACACCCTGAAGAAAGGACTCCCTCACCTGATCATAAACTCTATTCAAATTAGGGGGAGCTTTCTGCTTTAACAATCCACTAGTCTTATTAGAGATTATTGACAGAGAAGAACATCAACATTTTTTGTTTATTCTATAAACTGTGTACAAGGTTTTAACTCCTTCAAAAGTTAGATCTTTGGTTCATAAGTCACCTGATCAAAAGACTTAGGTTTGGTTTTTGGGCACCTGATCAAAATCTCAAAGGGTTGTTAGATCTCCCTTAGAAAAATTGATCTTGTGATGGCAGGGAACCAGAGCAAAAACCTGTGGTGGCAGTGCACCTGATAAAAAACCTATAGTGGATTTCTACCAGGGTGGTAGAAGAGTGGATGCACCCTGATTTATTAGGGAACCACTATAATCCTTGTGTCGTCTGTGCTGATTCCTTTCTTTGTTTGTGTGCTGTGAAATTCTTTATATACATATATATATCACTATCTTTTAATCCGCTATAAAAACAAGTTAATAATTTTTTAATACTCTATTCACCCCCTCTAGAGTAAAGATAAAATGTATCCCTCATTTTTAGAATATATACATTAGCTGTCTTAACTGATTAGGCGTTGAGTGAATTTTCATCACTCAATGCATTTGGACTTAGCCGCTTTTCTTCTGTTTGGAGGCATTGAGTGATGCTTATGCACTCAATGCATTCTGCCTTAGCTCACAATCTTGATGAGGTATTGAGTGAACAGCCTTCACTCAATGCTTCTGTGCTTAGTAGAATTTTTTATTGAGCTAGCGTTGAGTGAACAGCCTTCACTCAATGCATCTGGACTGATAGTTTTAACTTCAAGACAACCTAAACACCTAGAGGGGGGGGGGTGAATAGGTTCTTATCCTTGTTTTAACTTATGGCAGAATATAACTACAGTTCTTTGATATAAATCAGATATCTCTACAGCTAACACAGCACATACAATCATAAAAACTATAATAACCCAAATCACAGATTGCACACTGATTTATAGTGGTTCCCCAAGGTCTGGGTACATCAACTTCCCCCTGCGCCTATCCAGCAATATGCTAGATTCAGCCTAACTTCTTCCTTTTCTTCTCAGATCCATAGATCTTACAGCTCAGAATCCTGAAAGATTCATATAAATCAGAATATATCCACACTCCTACATCTCAAGCTAATAAGCCCTACCTCAGGCTTGCCACAAGGCCTACAACTCAGAGAACCAATTCTCCCACACTCAGGATCAAACAACCTTACCACTCAGAGATGTAAATCTCCTACACTCAGCCTTTATAACACAGGCTTACAACTCAGATCTTTGAAAAGATCCTACAGAATTTGATGAGTATTTTTTATGAACTCTTACCCTTGATGAAAGAGAAAGGATAAGAGGATTCTTGATCAGCTTCTTGATGAGACTGATGGCTAAAATCAACCTGTTCTTAGCTTTCTTCAAAGCTTCTTGAATCTGAACTTAGTAGGGTTGATCTCCTTTGAAGTTGACTGACTGGTAGATTCCTTCTTGGATTCCAGAAATAGATCTGGGTCTACTTTGTAGATTAGTTCAAGATCTACTCGTTGAGATACTTTTGATTGTCTCCTCCTTGACCTCAAAACAGCTGGAGCTCTCTCCCCCCAAACCGTCTGAAGTTTCTTCTGGATTCTGGATTGAATTCTCCTTAGACAAAATCTGAGTGGATGATCACTTCAGAATGTCTTCTTAGATCTTCTCACGGAGATCTTCTTCTATGACTTGCACTTTCTTGAACAGAGATCAATTCCATAATAGTTGTGTTAGTTGTATCAATTCAAGATCATAATTGATTTGACACAGTCCATCTATATATAGGCTTCACCCATGGTAACCGGCTGATCCGGTTTCTAACGATCTTCTGACAAGTCTGACAGCTTCAATAAACCTATTGTAACTAACAGTTATCAAGTCCTCAAATAGTTCTTGAGCCTTTGTCTCTGTCGGCAAAGCGTCGAGACTTACTATCATTAAGTGTCGAGACAATCTGTCAATATGTGTCGACACAAGTGACTTAAGTGTCAACACAGACTTTGGTGGTGTCGACATAGCTGCCTTGATGTCGACACAGCTTCTTGACACTGTATCTTGAGAATATGTCGACACTGATTATTTGTGTCGACACAATAACTTCTCCAGTCCACAGCAATCAACTATGTTGAAACTCTGCTGTGTGTCGACACAAGTCCTGTGTGTCGACACAGTTGATATAGTCTCAGAATTTGTGTGTCGACACTGCCTCCAGGTGTCGACACAGTTGATGTTGACTCTGCTTCTGTGTGTCGACACTGCCTCCCGGTGTCGACACACTTGATGTCGACTAACTATTCTGTATGTCAACACTGCCTCCCGGTGTCGACACAGCTGATGTCGACTCACTATTTCTATGTGTCGACACAGTTGCTTTAGGTGTCGACACAGCTTTTCCAAGTGTCGACACAGACTTCTTTAAGTGTCGACACATGGACTTAGAAACTTTTTTCCTGCATTTTAGCCAATACTTAACCTGCACATATAAACTCAAAATAACATCAAATACACCTTGATGTATATCATTGAGCTAAGTGAGGCTTCTCCAAATCAGGTACACATTTTCCAATGTACCCAACATGAACTTAGACGGATTTTCTGTCTACTTATTCTTAAGCTTTGACATCACTCTTTTCTGTCGACGTTTTCTTCTTTAGGCATTGAGTGAACAGCCTTCACTCAATGCTTCTAGACTTAGCCAAAATCCTGCTCTGATTCTCAAATGCTTTGTCTGCTTGAGCTATAATCAATGCTTCTAGCTCTAGGCGTTGAGTGAACTGCCTTCACTCAACGCACTTGGACTTAACCAAAATTCCTCTTTGAAAATAGTCAGGCTTTGACTGTCCATGATTTCCTCAATGCTTCTTATCATCTGGCGTTAAGTGAACTAGCTTCACTCAATGCCTGTGGACTTAGATAGATTTCTGTCATTCCTACATCCTTCTTTGTGTCCACCTAACCTCTCTTTTTATTATAACAAGTAATCACCTGCATATATATATATAACTTATTGCAAACATTAGTTACACACATGTGTATTCAATTGTCTAGTAGGCCTTCTTCAAATCGCGTGCATTGGGATTAATCAACCCAACACTGGTGATTAGCCGCAGTAGCGGTATGGCAATTAGCCATAGTAGAGGTCTGGTGATTAGCTGCAGCATCGGACTAGCTATTAGCCTAGCATCAATCTGGTGATTAACCACAGTAGCAGTCTGGCCCTTAGCAGCAGCAGCGGTCTGGAGATTAGCCGCAATAGTGGTCTGGTTGTTAGCCGTAACGGTGTAGAGGTAGCCGCTGCTAGTCAAGAGACAACCGCAACAGCAGACTGGATGTTAGCCGTGACGGTCTAGAGGTAGTCGCTGCTGGTTTGGAGAGAGCCATAGAAGCAAATTGGATGATAGCTGCAGAGGTCTAGAGGTAGCTGCAGCAGTCTTGTAGTAGCCACAGTTATGGTCTTGATGTTAGCGGATGTAAGGGCTCAAGGGTTGTTGTTTATATATTTTGTATAGTCTGGAGGTTTGACTGTGTCAAACCGCTCAGCCCACGCGACTTGTATTTTGTCCTACATCGCTTGTTGTATTTTCTAATCTCCTTCATTTTCTATAAATAAGGGGGCATACCTATGTAATAATTATCGTTTTGGATAAATAAAATTTTCCTTTAGTTAGTTCTTTTCACATGGTATCAGAGCTAATCGGTCCTTTGCTCCTGTCGGTGCGGTTTTCCTGCTTTACCTTACTAGTTCTATTCGCACGGCTTCTATTCTAGTCGTGTGGTTTGCTTGGATGATAGTTATGTTTGCGTAGGTTGTTTGCACTACCTGTGCGGTTTCTCCTTGCTTTCTATGGACACTCCTATTCTATCTTCTTCTTCTAATATCTCTGCCCCTTCTTCTCTCTCTCCTTCTTCTTTCTTTACTTCTGGTAATCTAGGTACTGTTTCAAAGCTAACAGGTCCCAATTACCCTAATTGGAGTGTGTCCTTCATTTTTCACTTGCATTCTCAGCGCAAGCATCATCATTTGACTAATGATCACCCTCCTTATGGCTCTATTGCTTTTGATGATTGAGATGCTTTTGATGCCTTGGTGCGTACTTGGTTGGCCAATAGTTTGTTTGATAAGTGCCTTCTTGTAATCCTACATAATCAGACGGACAAGACTTCCTGGAATCATCTTGCTGCTTTATATTCCAAGGGATCCCAAACTTCGCGCATTTATACTCTATATACTAATCTTTTTGCTCGACTAGTCATGACACCTGCTTCTACCTATAAGGGGGTTCAGGCTCTTGGTGTTGAACTTCTTCAACATAGAACTTTTTTGCTAATCTTATTGAGCAACACAAGCATTTTAAGGGGTTTCTTATTTTTTGCTATATTCTTTGTCTACCAGACTCTTATGATATGAACCGCCAGCAAATTCTTTGAGAGGCAGATACTCTAACTCTAGATGTTACTGCTGCCAGTATTTCTGCTGTTACTATTATTCTTTAGTATCCATTGCTTCCGTCTCCATCTCCTGATCTTGTTGCTCATCTTGCTCGTCATGATACCTCTAGTGGCTGTGGAGGCCGTAATGGTGGTCGTAGTGGTGGCCATGGTTATTATAAGCATCTTTGTTCTCATTGTGGACGACTTGGTCATTTGATTGATCGTTGTTGGACCAAACATCCTCATCTTCATCCAACATAGGTTGATTCCTCCAAGAAGTATACTTTTTCTCTAGCTACTTCTTGTGCTGCTCAGTTGGCTACGACGGGTAGGTGGCTCATTGATTCTAGTACTACTAATCATATGGTAGGTAATGCTCGCCTTTTCTCTTATCTTGACAAGAGCAACCAGTTACCTTCGATTCTTATTGTGGATGGTTCTCCATCTCCAGTTTGTGATTCTGGAACCGTGAATGTTACTCACTCTCTACAGCTGTAGGACACTCTTTATGTCCCAAATTTCTCGTGCAACCTTCTTTCTGTTACTGCTCTTTACAAACAATTGAATTGTGAAGCTATTATCATTGCCTTTACTTACACTTTTCAGATTCCTCATTACAAGGAGATGATTTCTTCTAGGACTGAGAGTGGCGGCTTGTTCTATCTTGATACTGCTTCTGCATTTTCTAAGCCTTTTTCTCTACTTCAGTGGCATCTTCTCATTGGGCATGCTCCTCCTCGGATTCTTTATCAGCTTATGCCTGATCTACCTCATGGTGACCCTTCTCTTGATTATGAAGCTTGTAAGTTTGGCAAACATCACCAGCCTACTTTTTATTCTAAGCATGACTGCAGTTCTTTTAGACCCTTTGAGCCGGTTCATTTGGATATTTGGGGTCCTACTCCCCTTTAAGTTGTTGGTAGGGGTAGTTTGTATTTTGATACATTCATAGATGATTTTTCTCGCTGTACATGTATTGGGAATTATGCCCTTCAATGTTCCTTAGGATTTGAAGAGGCATCACCAATCATGCTAAGAGGCATAATATATTTGATGTGTGCTTGAGTTTTTGCATGCAGGTTGTCCTTAATTGGACAGGTGAACATAAATTGGAAGCTGGAAGTCAGACAATTTGACTAAGGCAAAACCACTAAGACAACTGAGATAGCTAAGACAGCTGAGAATAATGTCTCAACATAACCGCTGAGACAGCTGAGAAGCTCAACAAAAAACATTGAGAGAAGTGTTTGTCTCAGCAAAACTGCTGATATAGAAGACAGTCTCAGCTGTGTAGAAGAAACCATTAAGACAGTTTAGAAGGAAGTGCTGAGATAGTTAAGAAGGAACCGCTGAGACAAAGCCAACAGAAATTCTCTAGGCCTAGAAAGTGGAGTTCATCGAACTGAGTTCAGAGTTCGTCGAGCTGAGGTCATATTTCGTCGAGCCCAAGTTAAAGGTTGAAGATTCAGAGTTCATCGAACTGAGCTCACATTTCGTCGAGCTCAAGTTAAAGGTTGAAGATTAAGAGTTCATCGAGCTGAGCTCACCTTTCGTCGAGCTCAAGTTAAAGTTTGAAGATCGAGAGTTCGTCGAAGCTGAGCTCAGGTTTCGTCGAGCTAAATGCAAAGTTAGAGATTCTAAAGTTCGTCGAGCTCAGGACAAGAATACAATTGGCCCATCTTGGACAAGCTGTATTTAGTTCTTCAGCACCTTTATTCAGGAAGAAGGAAGCAGCATCATGCAATGCTTATCCAACAAAGTCTAGAGCTGCTCACATCTCTCATGGACAACATTTCTGTGCTATCTTGAAGGGAAGGTAGAACATTCAAAAATGTTGGTGTTGTGGGAAAGTGGGCCACTTTGCCATTGATTGTTGGCACAATTTGAATGTGTCTAGTAGACTGAAAGGTGCTCAGTCCAGGCAGAGAGTTGAGCAAAAGTTTTATACTCCTAATAAGAACCTAGGACCAAACTATTGTTTGATGCCTAAGGGTAAATAAATTCCTTTTTGTTGGTTAGTCCAAATACCTGTCTAGATAAGACTTGGTATTTGGACAATGGATGTTCCAGGAAAATGTCTGGGACAGGATGATTGCTCAAGAAATATGCTCCCTGTAAAGAAATAAACAAAGGTTGAGGTTGTTAAGTGCGTAATCCTCAAAAGCTAGAGGCAGTATGCCTCAAGGTAAGCCTCTCTCTCCAGTCTAGAGACTAAGTTTGCAAATTCATGAATTAAGCTAGATGTGCTTAAGATGAACCTAATCAAGCACACCAGTTAGATAACAATGACTCAATTATCATTCATAATTATCTGCATTGTTAACCTATGTAGCCTTTTCTCTCAAGCCCAAATAACATATAAATCAGTGCATAATAAGGTTGCCAATAAAACTGGCTTATTAGCATGTTAGGTCTCCATCATACTTGTAATTGATAAAATATCTATATAATGGTGTGACAAATAGAATGTACATCTAGACAGTGAGGAAAGCTACAAATTGATCAGGCATTAAGTGAATAAAATAAATGTTGAGAGATATAATTGAAGCACTAAGTGCCCTGTATCATAACAGGAATTGTAGAGCAAGCCATAAAGTCCAAAAAAATGTACAATTTGTTAGTCAAATGAAAAAGGTAATTAACTTTTTCATTACATATATAAAGGCGACAAGAAACGAAAAGCCACATCGCTCTCTAAAGCCTTAACCCTAGCCGTCGAGACTGAAACCTTCTAAGCATCTTGCCACACTGACTCAATTGTGCCGAAGATCTCAAAGGAGCTCTAGGAGGACTATGAAATTGTGAGGAATGGATTTAGTCCTGCCTCGCCAGAGATTAATGAAGTGTTAAGAATGATTGAGACCACAGGATTGGAGTACACCCTTTCTGAACCCTCCACCATTCTTAGAAACGAGGTAGTAGAATTCTTCTCCAATGCTAATGTGTCGCCTTCTCAAAACTCACTTAAATCTAAGATTGAAGACATCAAGATCAAGGTAAACCCTAAGAGACTAGACAATGCCCTTCATCTACCCTCCGTCACCCATAGCAAAGAAGAAGAACCCACCTTCATGGATAGATATAATGCTCTCAGGTGGTATGGATACAGTGAGGCCAAACTTGGGTCTCTTAAGAGGAAATTCTTCAATCAGAGAGGCAAACTGCTGGTAGATATAGTGGGGAAAGCCCTCATCTACAAACCTGGATCACATGACAAAATCCCCAGGTCAATGTTTGATATCATGACAAGGATAATCTTCAATAAGCAGACTTCTTAGTCATCAATCATCTACTAGAGAATAGTAGATTGCTATACACTCTAAACATGGGCAAAATTCTTTCCTTATACCTAGTGAATACCTACCATAATACATTCAAGCAGGAGAAAGGAGTGAAGATTCTGAAAGTGAGTGTAAGATCTACCTTTACTCTAGAGGGGGGTGAATATAGTATTTTAAAATAATTTACAATTTAAAACTGTAAAGCAGTTGAAGTCTTGATTTATGTATATGTGTATGGTGCTTGCAAAAAGAAAAACTAAGTTAGCAAGAAAGCAAAATCACAGCACACAGCAAAGTAAAAAACACAGCAAACCAGAAGACACAAGGAGCTATAGTGGTTCCCCAACAACCTGGGTACATCCACTCTTCTACCACCCTAGGTAGGAATCCACTGCAGGAATAGTTGATCAGGTGTACTGGGCACCAATGAGCTTTTGATAAGGTGCTCAAAAACCAAACCTAGATTTTTTGATAAGGTGTCTTGCCACCCCTGAATTTTTGCAAGGTCTCAGAAACCAACCACAAAACTTTTGAAGGGAGTTTTGAGAAACCCTTTTACAGAAGGAATAAAGAAAAACAAAAAGGTTAAGTTATTCTTCTCTGTCAATAATCTGAGAGAAGACAAGTGGAAGATGTTGTCAAAGCTCCCCCTGAGATCTGTAAGGGTTCAGGAAGATGAGCTTTGCTTAGGGTGATAGGCCTTCAGTTGCTTCAGATCTCAAGCAATAGATGATTTCAGCAGATGCTAAAATGTGTGATGTCTGGAGTTCTTGATGAAGAAGCTTTTGAACACTTGATGCTTGAAGGAGTAGAATAGCAGATGATCTCCTTCACAGTAATGTTCCTTGTGTTCTTAAAGAATGCTGACTCAGTAATTCTGTAGACTTTTGTCTACTGAGTCTATTCCAAGAAGATGAATTCTTGATGAATAATTTTCGTGTTCTCTCTTCTGTATTCTTTTTCAAATCTTGTCAGTTCTTATTTTCAAAATGATTCTCTAGGGAGTATATCAGATTCTGACTTCTTGATAGTCGTTAATCAGTCATAAATGACTACCTTAACTGATATCTGCCTCTGGAGGAAAGTCCTTAAGAAACATTCCAATTAGTCTTCCTTGAAATTTGCTCCAGATTGATTGATACGGCTACAAAATCCTTTGCCATAAATGCTGAAAATAAGTCTGAATGAATTCCATAACTGTCCTAAATTTGAATCACTAAATCGTCGATCTTTCAAAAAAATCATCGATCAGAGCTCAACGATCGTCGAACTGAGCTCAGAGATTGGATTTAAATTGGAAATAGAAATCGTCGAACTGAGCTCCACGATCGTCGAACCAACAATCACTGGCAAAATGACCAATTCTGCCACAACACCAACAGTCGAACCTATTGTATCTTTGCCTTGTGTAGTCCTGCTTGACTTTCTGGAATGAAGGTCCAGTAGGTGCTTTACTCTTGGAGGAAGAGGCTTCATGATGATGGCAATTACATGAAGTCTTCTCCTTCATAGGCTTTTCTACAATGGGTTTTACTTTTGGTTTTTTTTTTGATATTGTGACCATGAGCATAAGGTCCATAGCTTTGAAGTTGAATCTCTTCATAAGGTGCTTTGAAGGCACTCTCGCCAAAGTTACGGGGACGAGTACAACCTTGGTATCTTTACTTAGGCTTCTCAGGGATCGGCCTAGAAAAGTGTCCATAGGTAGACTCATAGTCGAGCTCATTCGTAGGAAAGATAACTTTCTTGAACAGAACAGGCTCCAAGGGAGCTTTCCCTTTTTCTTCAGCTAGAGCCTTCCGGGCAACCTTATTCTTTCTCTTGTCCTTGTTTCTCCTAGAGGATTTACTGGAAGAGCCAATGTGGCTTAAACCAGCACCCTTGGCCTTAACAGAGAACTCAGCAATGATTGGAAGTACTGTCTTAGGCTTAGAGAAACTCTCAACAAGTTTCTTTTCCACCTCGAGTTGTTGTTCCAATTCTTTGATGATTTCCTCTTTAAGGTCGAGGTGCTTGAGAGCTTGATTGTATTCATCCATAACACTGTTTAAGATATCTTGAAGAGAGTTAGTCTTATTGACTTCTTCTCTCAAGCTGCTCTCACTAGCCTGTAGAGATTTTATCTCTTTGGCTTGAGTTTTCACTACTCTACGACATTTCTCGTAGGTCATGAGCAACTCTTTGTACTGGGCCATGAGTTCAGATTCATCTTCAGAGGAATAGCCCTCTTGCTCATTATCATCATCAGAATCAGAGAGAGGAGTGTGAGATTTTACCTCCCCAGTGAACTGGGGGACTTGTTCATCATCTGAGTGAGCCATGAGCCCAAAGTAAGCTTCCTCTTCTTCACTCGACTCAGATGAGTCGGAGTCGCTGAGAGTTTTGCTCTTCTTGGCTACTAGACTCTTCTCTGTCCTCTTCTTATGGTGTGAGGATTTCTTTTCCTCTCTTCTTCCACCTTCTTTCTTTTTGTGAGGGCAGTCGGCGATGACGTGACCTGGCTTATTGCAACAATAACAAACGATGTCAGTCGAAATCTGTTTGTTCTGTTTAGAGTTATACCTGTCATGGCTACTTGACCCTTTCTTTCTCTGATCACCATCACGTCGTGATCTTCTGAATGAGGCATCTTTGCCTATCCATTGCTTCTTCTTATTTAAGAATTTCTTGAATTGCCGGGAGAGCAATGAGAACTCTCCTTCAGATAGTTCTGAGCCAGAAGAGCTTGGATCAAATGATTCTTCTTCATCAGCTTCAGGAACTGGGGCAGGAGAGCTAGCCTTTGTCTTCCTTGAGCTATCTGCCTTTAGAGCGATAGACTTCTCCTTGGATGCAGACCTGCTGATCTCTTCTTCAGCTTTTCTTGAGTTGATTTGCAGCTCGTAAGACATAAGCTTTCCGAACAGATTCTGCGGGTCTGTCTCAGCTAACCTTCCAAACTCCTGAATGGCACATACCTTATTGTCCCATTCCTTGGTCAGGGATCTTAAGAATTTGTCATTGAGTTCCCCATTGGTGAAGACACGTCCATAAACTCTGAGGCCATTTACTATCTTGAAGAAGTTCTCAAACGTGTCAGCTATGGCTTCCTTATGACCCTGCCTGAAGGCTTCATATTTCTGGTTCAGTAGGGACCTTCGATCATCCCTTAATTCTTCAGTACCTTCCATTAGAGTCACTAGGGATTGCCACATCTCCTTGGCAGATTGGCAATGAATCAGATTCTGCAGCATGGAGTCATCGACTGCACTTGCGATAATATTTTTGGCTTTCTTGTCAAATGAGACAAGTGCAATCTCGTCCTTATCGAGATCCATCAATTTCTTTGGAACTTGCTTAAATGAATCTATGGTGGAGGTGGTCATAGGAATGTGGGGACCTTCTTCAACTATCATGAAGATCCGGGGATCTACTGCTTCCATGAAGAACTTTACTCTTTCCTTCCACATAGGAAAATTGTTCTTGGTGCAGATAGCGAGTTTAGCAAAATCCTTGGTCTTACTCATACTTGATACTTTTCAAGAAACAACTTAGAGGGATAAGATCAAGGTGTTAACCTTTTAACGATCAACCTCCCTCTGATACCAATTGAGAGTACTAAGTTGTTAGCCTAAATCACCTAGAGGGGGGGTGAATAGGTGAAATGCGTGTCAAATGCGGAATTAAAAATAACACAACACACATCAAGCAATCACAGATGACAAGAGATTTATAGTGGTTCCCCAATCTTGGGTACGTCCACTTTACTCACCGATCTAGCAAATCACTAGACTCGGCTACTCCACTATCTCGGATTGAAAACAATCCTACACCTCGGAACCACGTTCCTACAAAACTCGATCCAACTGGATCTACAAGACTTGGAAGAAAAAACCTTCCTACAGATCTCGGAGAACAAAGCTCCTACAAAGTAAATTGTTTGAAAGGAAAAATACAAACAACAATATTCTCAGATCTGGATCTTGACAGTCTTCTTCTTTAAGAACTTTGGCTTGATCAGAGTATGTTGAAGATGACTTGAGAGAGATCCACAAATCTGAAAAACGGAATCACCTCGATCGAGAAAATAGATCTGAAATCTTTGAGGCTCGGCGAGATCGAGTGATTAACTTTCGTCTGGATCGCTGGAGAATAAAAGTTGAAGGCAGCGATCAAAGATCGTCGATCCAGAGCTTCTTCCGTGAACGTCAATGGCGGCGGCGGCGGCGTGAGGAATTAGGGTTCACGGGATTTCCTTTTTCTCTTACTTAAAATAATAATCTTTCAAAGACTTATTATTAGTCAAATCTGAGAGGACCTATTTATAGGTGGACTCCAACGGTCAGAAAATTAATTAGGGGTGACACGTGGACCAATCAGAAATGATTGATTTGAAATACACAGAGGAATTGACTTAGAGAAATTTCAGGAACAATTTAAACAGATATACTCGAGTCATAAGAGAAATATACTCGAGTATTAGATGGTATATACTCGAGTGGATAAGAAGGAGCATACTCGAGTATATGAAGAGAAACTACTTGAGTGATTCAAAGATCAGCACTCGAGTGAATTTAGAACTACTCGAGTATGAGAATATATACTCGAGTAAAAATACTTAGAAAAATTTCTCAGATAAGAGGAGGAATTACTCGAGTAGAAGAGTTGAAGATACTCGAGTAAGAGAAGAATGAATTACTCGAGTATGTTGAGAAAACTACTCGGCAATCACAAACCTACTCGAGTATGAAAAACATCTACTCGAGTTCAGAGTCACTTACTCGAGTATATAGGGAACTACTCGAGTAGGTAAACTTAGAATTTTTCTGAGATGAGAAGCACAGATCTACTCGAGTATGAACAGACCACTTACTCGAGTAACTAACCAACTACTCGAGTGCAAGTTATCATCTACTCGAGTATAATACGGTCTACTCGAGTAGTGATCCAACTTACACTAGTACAGACCCACTTACTCGAGTATACAATAGATGTACTCGAGTATGTGGACTTAGAGAAAATTTTGGATCTTAGAACAGACGGATCTACTCGAGTATAATATATGACTTACTCGAGTGACTGACTATCTACTCGAGTATAAACTTATCTACACGAGTACACAGAGTCTACACGAGTATGCCTAAGGATCTACTTGAGTACTAAGTCACTTACTCGAGTATATGAAGAAACATACTCGAGTATGTGGACTTAGAAAAAATTTCTTCTGAAAAGATAAACTTTAAAACTTCAGTCCCCAATCCAAGTGCTTGTATAGGAAGTGTATCCCAATAGAGAGGCTATACATGGGCCAACACTTTGGATCACACAATGAGGGATTACATTGTATGGTCCTGTGTTTGGTGACCCATTATAGACTGACATTGGTCTACACTTAGCAATAAAAACCTGCACACATACAACTTGAACACAATATCAAATACACCTTAATTCATCTTAGTTCAAGGTCTGACCTCCTACAAATCTGAGGTATTGTGGAGACAAATCCCAACAATCTCCCCCTATTTGTAGATGTCAGCACCCTCTACACTAAGGTGAATTACTTTAAGAGTAAAAAAAACAATTCCAAAAAAAATAAAGTAAGCTAAAGCAGGGTAAATAAAAGATAGCCAAAACCAGAATCAAATATATATATAGAAATGTTTTTAACAGATTAAGAATATCCATTTCCACATTCTCATAGACTCAAGCAGGGGCTTCTTTATGCATCCTTTCTCTCTTCAGCTCTTGCCTCTCTAGGTAACTGAATGACTTAGGAAAATAAGTTCTGGGCCTAGGAGGAGCAGCTGGGTTGTTGTGTCCCCAATTCCTGTCATGAAGTCTGATTTTGATTTGGGACACTTCATAGGCTTTCCATTCTGAAAAACTATAAAACTGATCTCTGTTCTCACCAAGATCTGTCACTAACTTCAAGGTATCAAGGATTAGGGATTTGGAGATTGGACTCCAAACCTCAGAATGAACAATTGGTGGTCTACCTTCAGAAGCTAGGGCAGGATCTTTTCTGGGTGCAGAATGGCTGGCAGAAGCACCTTCACCATATTTTCTCTTCTTCCTTGGGGCTGGAATTTCATCTTGCCACATATCAGCATAGGAGAGAGGGGGCTCAGTCACATCACTATCAGGTCTAGGTGAGAAGACTGGCACACCTTCTGGAATGGTTGCCTGGGCTGGAGCATCTGCTGGAGGTTGTTCTTCAAGAGGATTTAAGAAGTGTGGAATGATGGTAGGGTTGAGCTGGGCATTAGGGAAATTCTGGTTGTGCAGCCAAATAGCAGTATCATAAGTATAGAACTTCACAGACTGGAGCTGGGATAGAATATCTGCTTTCATGTCTTTTACAAGACCATCCACAGCTGCTTGAGCTTGTTTAGATAGGATTTCAACTTGTTCTTTTACAGCTGCTTGAGCTTGTTCAGATAGTTTTTCAACTTGTTATTTTACAGCTGCTTGAGCTTGTTCAGATAGTTTTTCCACTTGTTCTTTTACTACCTTCTCCCCCTTGGTGATATCTACAGATAGCTTAGCAATAGCTTCATCTCTGAATGTGCCAACTTCTTCACATACTTTTATCACATTTGCTTCAGCATTCTTGTCCAATATTATCTGATTATGTGCAACAGTTTCTTGTTGATTTCTTAGTTCACCTATGCTTGTGATAGTGTGATCTAGTGCTTTTCCACCTAGCTGAAACAATCTTTTAAGCTTATCAGTATTGGCTTGGATTTCAGCAAAGCCTCTACTCATCTCTTGTTCAAGAGTAGTGACTTTATTATTTACTGATGCTAGAGATTCATCAAAGTACTTTCTCTGTTCAATAAGCAACTGTTCAATTTTACTGACCATATCTGAAGAGGAAGAAGGGACTGAGGTTGGGGCAGGGACTGAGGGAGCAGGAGCAGGCGTAATCCATGGAGGGATTTCTGTAATTACTACTGAGCTTGCAGCTCTCTTGAAGGATTCTATCTCAACAGTTTCTTCTATATCCAGAAAGGATGGAATGGAGAAATCCAAAGTCCTCAGAGGTGCCTCCACAGGATCTGGAGACATTTCCTCATCATCAGACAGGAGAATATGATGAGATTTGCTGGGCTCACTAACAGGAGACTGGGCAGGAGACTGTGCTGGAGTTTGAACTGGAGTCTGAGCTGGAATCTGAACTGGAGACTGAATTGGAGACTTGGCAGGAGACTTTACAGCTGATTCATTTTGAAATAGAGGAGCATCTGAGCTTAGCTCATCAATGAATTTATTTATATCTTCTGCTGTAGACAGTAGGTCTGCTGTATCTGGAATCTCTGATTCAGGAATTTCTGATTGAAGATCTGCTGGAGGAGGAGAAACTGGAGGAGTAGAAACTCTTACTTCTGCTAGGTCTGAAGGTTCTGAGGAAGCTGGGTACTTTGGATGAGAAGAGGCAGGCTCCCCCTCAACTAGTCCACCAGAGGTAGCAGCAGTATGATGTGGAGGAGGAGATGGAATCCTGTCTTCAGATAAACTATGTTCTTGGGAATTTTCTGATAGAACAGCAGCCTTGGAAGCTTGGGCAGAATTCAGAATTTTAACATCATATCTCTAGATGGAGGAGATGGAAACTTTCTTCATGTGATGTAGGGGAGTCCCTTTGGATAGGTTAAACACTGATGGGTTAACTTCATGAAGCAGGAGGGAGATAATTCTGGCAAAGCTGGGATGCTTAATACTATCTCTGATTTTGTCTAGGAGCAACAGTCCAAACTGGAACTGTTTGCGGCAGATAATAGCTTGCATTATGTCAAACATTTCCATTGAAATGTCTCGAATAGAATACGTCTTGCACAACAGAACTTTTGCAATAACATCGACTAGGAACTTTCCTTCTAAATTGAAGTCAGCCCTGCTGAAAGAATGAGCTTGAGGGTTAGCTCCACAGAACAAGCTAGTTCTTATGGAATCTTCTGCAGTCATATCGGCATCTTCATCAACCACTGGGAGCTTCAATAGAGTTGCAAGAGAAACTTTATCTAGTCGAATTTTTATTCCTCTGACCTTGGATTTCAGGAGCTTTCCATTACGCTTGACCTTCAAATTCTGATAGAACTCCTCAACTGCTGGAAAAATAACTCTGCACGGCGACTCGAGAATGAACGATAATCCGGCAGTTTCGAACAGAATCAGAAGATTTCTGAAATCATCTGAGAGATCGGCTATACCCGCGGGGGCGAGTTCAGAGCCGATGCCGATTTTAGAGGAAGGGGCCATTTGCGATTCTAGAAGATGAGAGAGGCAAAGAAGACGATGCTCTGCGATTTCTGGAAGATGAGGAGTTGGCGGCTACTCGAGTAAATGAGAAGTGGAAAGAGTTTTCCCGATTTTTCTATATATATATATATAATCCTAGTTATTTTTTTAAAAAAATATATATTCCATACCTGAATGAAGCGGCAAATAGCTCGGTGCGAATAGAAAAATTAGAATTTCAAAGTAGAGAAGTCTGTATACTCGAGTAAGTCAAGTTCAAACTCGAGTAGAGATGGAGCATACTCGAGTGTGTAAAGTTCATACACGAGTATGTAGTCAACTACTCGAGTATGTGAAACTCTTTACTCGAGTATCTTGCTCTGAAGGACAATTTTCCTTGGAGATTTTTACTGTCATTGATCTCTTCAATTTTGAGCTGCCAAAATCACTGATATCTTCTTAATTTGGGAGTCCATTACTAGTCTTCTTTGTTGAGCAGCCCGAGTTCCGTTTTGAAGAACGAAAACTTGGACTCGTCCAGCGGCTTGGTGAATATGTCTGCAACTTGCCTGTCTGTGGAGACATATTGTAGATCAATGTCTCCATTTTCCACATGCTCCCGGATGAAATGATAGCGAAGCTCTATATGCTTGGTCCGGCTGTGGGAGACTGGATTGTTAGCAATTGCTATAGCACTGGATGAGTCGCAAAACAAAGGAATGTTCTGGAACTTCATGTTGTAGTCTTCAAATTGATTCTTGATCCATAAAAGTTGTGCACAACAGCTGCCTGCAGAGATGTACTCTGATTCAGCCGTTGAGATAGCTACACAGTTCTGCTTCTTACTGCTCCAGGAAATAAGTCTCCTTCCTAGAAATTGGCAAGTCCCGGAGGTGCTTTTCCTGTCATCTTTGCTACCGGCAAAATCTGCATCTGAAAAATCCAATTAGTTCACTATCATTACTTCTTGGGTACCATAAGCCAAGATTTGGTGTACCTTTGAGGTATCTCAGGATTCGCTTTGCAGCGATGTAGTGAGATTCCTTAGAGTTCACCTGAAATCTAGCACATACACATGTTGAGAACATTATATCTGGTCTACTTGCATTAAGGTAGAGAAAGGACCCAATTATGCTTCTGTACTTGGTTTCATCAAAAGGTTTCCCTTTCTCATCATTGTCCAGAGACATAGCTGAGGCCATTGGAGTCCTCATAGAGGTTGCATTCTCCATTCCGAATTTCTTAAGTAGCTCTTTGGTGAACTTGGTCTGTGATATGAAAATTCCATCCTCAGATTGTTTCACTTGAAGCCCTAAGAAATACTTCAGCTCTCCCATACTGCTCATTTCAAACTTCCCTTGCATAAGTTTGGAAAACTTCTTGCAGAGGTTGTTATCCGTAGAGCCAAAAATGATGTCATCGACATAGATTTGCACTAGCAAAATCTTGCCTTTTATTTCCCTAAGAAATAATGTCTTGTCTATCTTTCCTCTTGTGAACTTGTTCTCAAGAAGAAAGGTGGACAGCGTCTCATACCAAGCTCGAGGAGCTTGTTTAAGACCATATAGTGCTTTTTGCAGTAAATAAACATAATTAGGAAAGGTTGAATCAACAAAACCTGGCGGTTGCTCTACATACACTTCTTCCTTTATGTCACCATTTAGGAAGGCGGACTTGACGTCCATCTGATAGACGGTAAAGCCCTTAAGTGCAGCGTAGGCAAGAAATAACCTGATCGCCTCCAGTCTTGCTACTGGAGCATAAGTCTGGTCGAAGTCGATTCCTTCTTCTTGACGATAGCCCTTGGCGACAAGTCTGGCTTTATTCTTTATAATTGTTCCATCTTCGTCCATCTTGTTCCGGTAGACCCATTTTGTCCCGATGACGTTCTTACCCTTGGGTCTAGGAACAAGTGTCAAGACTTTGCATCGTTTGAACTAATTCAGTTCTTCTTCCATGGCTAGAATCCAGGATGCATCGGAGTTGGCTTCCTCAAACTTCTTTGGTTCAACCTGTGACAGAAAACTTAAGTATAAATTCTCGTTAGTTGTACCTCGACGAGTTCTGACGCCATCCCGAGGATCTCCTATGATTTGGTCTACGGGATGATCCTTCAAGTGTCTGAACTCTAAAGTCCTTGCATTTGGGATCTCTTCAGCCACTGGAGTTGCATCTTCAGCTGGGATGTGTTCTTTATTTTGATCATCTACTTCTTCAATGGGGGTTGTAGAGGTGATCTTGATGAACGTCTCATTCTTATCTTTAGTAGTTTCATCCAGGCTAAGTTCTTTCAACTTTGTACCTGCATCTACAATAGGCACACTAGACAAGTTGCTTTATAGCAGACTCGTCTCATTAAATATAAGATGTATCGACTCTTCCACCACCAGAGTTTTTCTATTGAATTCTCTATAGGCTTTACTGTGGCTACTATACCCTACAAAAATACCTTCAAAGCTTTTCTCGCTAAACTTGGTAGTGTGATACTTACCGTTGTTAAGTACGAAGCACTTACAGCCAAAGATTCTAAAGTACGAAATGGTTGGTTTCCTGCCTTTTAAAAGTTCGTAAGGAGTCTTATCATGGTTCTTGTTGATGAGAGCTCGATTTTGCACGTGACAAGCGGTGTTGACGGCTTCAGCCCAGAAATACTCTGGAAGTGAAGCATCACTCAACATGGTCCGGCAAGCCTCTATGAGTGTTCTGTTTCTTCTCTCAGCTACTCCATTTTGCTGTGGGGTACGAGGAGAGGAAAACTCATGAAAGATACCTTGACTTTCACAGAATTCTGTCATGGCTCCAGACTTGAATTCCGTTCCATTGTCACTTCTGATTTTGACTACGGAATAGTTGTATTCATTCTGGATCTGCCTAACGAAATTAGTGAAAATACCGAAGGTATCTGACTTGTGTTTCAGAAAGAACACCCACGCAAAGCGCGAGTAATCATCCACAATAACCAACGTATATTCCTTACCTCCCAAACTTCTAACCTGCAGTGGACCAAACAAGTCCATATGGAGAAGCTGTAAGCTTATATTGGAATCCTTGCCTATTATGCTTTTAAACGAACTTCTTGTTTGCTTGCCTTTGATACAAGCGTGACAAGGACTATCCGTAACGCACTTGACATTAGGTGCATCACGTACTAAGTTTTGAGAGAATAATTTATTAATAGTTTTGAAATTAATATGTGCTAGTCTCTTGTGCCATTGGTCAGCAAGGGATGCACTACTTTTTGCTAAAAGACATACTGGTGTAGAAGTGTCAATACAAATGAAATTTAAACAGAAAATATTTCTGCTTCGAGTACCTGATAAAATAGTTTCCATGTTGTTAACCGATTTTATCAAACACTTGTCAGCATGAAATTCAACTACGTATCCTTTGTCGCATAATTGGCTTATGCTGATGAGATTGTGTTCCAATCCTTCAACATAGGCTACATCCGAAAAGGATACGCTATCGTTAGAGATCATACCATTGCCTTTAGTTATTCCTCAATCTGAACCTCCAAAGATGACCTTTGGTCCGTTGCAGACTGAGGTGTAATTCTGGAGTAGGCTCCTTGTCCCGGTCATATGCCGAGAGCATCCACTGTCCAAGTACCAGATTGGCATTTTGGTGGCCTTTGGACATACCTGCAATTACAATCATTTAGCCTTAGGAACCCAAACAAGTTTGGGTCCTTGGTCTCGAGTTAGAATACTCCCCCTACGAGCATTAGCCTCATGAGTGGTCACTCTCACGTTGCTAACTTTAGGGGTTGCAACATTTTTAGGATTGAACCAACAATCACTAGCAAAATGACCAATTCTGCCACAACACCAACAGTCGAACCTGTTGTATCTTTGCCTTGTGTAGTCCTGCTTGACTTTCTGGAATGAAGGTCCAGCAGGTGCTTTACTCTTGGAGGAAGAGGCTTCATGATGATGGCAATTACATGAAGTCTTCTCCTTCATAGGCTTTTCTACAATGGGTTTTACTTTTGGTGTCCTTTTGATATTGTGACCATGAGCATAAGGTCCATAGCTTTGAAGTTGAATCTCTTCATAAGGTGCTTTGAAGGCACTCTCGCCAAAGTTACGGGGACGAGTCCAACCTTGGTATCTTGACTTAGGCTTCTCAGGGATCGGCCTAGAAAAGTGTCCATAGGTAGACACATAGTCGAGCTCGTTCGTAGGAAAGATAACTTTCTTGAACAGAACAGGCTCCAAGGGAGCTTTCCCTTTTTCTTCAGCTAGATCCTTCCGGGCAGCCTTATTCTTTCTCTTGGCCTTGTTTCTCCTAGAGGATTTACTGGAAGAGCCAATGTGGCCTAAACCAGCACCCTTGGCCTTAGCAGAGAACTCAGCAACGATTGGAAGGACTGTCTTAGGCTTAGAGAAACTCTCAACAAGTTTCTTTTCCGCCTCGAGTTGTTGTTCCAATTCTTTGATGATTTCCTCTTTAAGGTCGAGGTGCTTGAGAGCTTGATTGTATTCATCCATAGCACTGTTTAAGATCTCTTGAAGAGAGTTAGTCTTATTGACTTCTTCTCTCAAGCTGCTCTCACTAGCCTGTAGAGATTTTATCTCTTTGGCTTGAGTTTTCACTACTCTACGACATTTCTCGTAGGTCATGAGCAACTCTTTGTACTGGGCCATGAGTTCAGATTCATCTTCAGAGGAATAGCCCTCTTGCTCATTATCATCATCAGAATCAGAGAGAGGAGTGTGAGATTTTACCTCCCCAGTGAACTGGGGGACTTGTTCATCATCTGAGTGAGCCATGAGCCCAAAGTAAGCTTCCTCTTCTTCACTCGACTCAGATGAGTCGGAGTCGCTGAGAGTTTTGCTCTTCTTGGCTACTAGACTCTTCTATGTCCTCTTCTTATGGTGTGAGGATTTTTTTTCCTCTCTTCTTCCACCTTCTTTCTTTTTGTGAGGGCAGTCGGCGATGACGTGACCTGGCTTATTGCAACAATAACAAACGATGTCAGTCGAAATCTGTTTGTTCTGTTTAGAGTTATACCTGTCATGGCTACTTGACACTTTCTTTCTCTGATCACCATCACGTCGTGATCTTCTGAATGAGGCATCTTTTCCTCTCCATTGCTTCTTCTTATTTAAGAATTTCTTGAATAAGAGCAATGAGAACTCTCCTTCAGATAGTTCTGAGCCAGAAGAGCTTGGATCAGATGATTCTTCTTCATCAGCTTCAGGAACTGGGGCAGGAGAGCTAGCCTTTGTCTTCCTTGAGCTATCTGCCTTTAGAGTGACAGACTTCTCCTAGGATGCAGACCTGCTGATCTCTTCTTCAGCTTTTCTTGAGTTGATTTGCAGCTCGTAAGATATAAGCTTTCCGAACAGATTCTGCGGGTCTGTCTCAGCTAACCTTCCAAACTCCCGAATGGCACATACCTTATTGTCCCATTCCTTGGTCAGGGATCTTAAGAATTTGTCATTGAGTTCCCCATTGGTGAAGACACGTCCATAAACTCTGAGGCCATTTACTATCTTGAAGAAGGTCTCAAACGTGTCAGCTATGGCTTCCTTATGACCCTGCCTGAAGGCATCCTATTTCTGGTTCAGTAGGGACCTTTGATCATCCCTTACTTCTTCTGTACCTTCCATTAGAGTCACTAGGGATTGCCACATCTCCTTGGCAGATTGGCAATGAATCAGATTCTGCAGCATGGAGTCATCGACTGCACTTGCGATAATATTTTTGGCTTTCTTGTCCAACGAGACAAGTGCAATCTCGTCCTTATCGAGATCCATCAATTTCTTTGGAACTTGCTTAGATGAATCTATGGTGGAGGTGGTCATAGGAATGTGGGGACCTTCTTCAACTATCATGAAGATCCGGGGATCTACTGCTTCCATGAAGAACTTTACTCTTTCCTTCCACATAGGAAAATTGTTCTTGGTGCAGATAGGGAGTTTAGCAAAATCCTTGGTCTTACTCATGCTTGATACTATTCAAGAAACAACTTAGAGGGATAAGATCAAGGTGTTAACCTTTTAACGATCAACCTCCCTCTGATACCAATTGAGAGTACTAAGTTGTTAGCCTAAATCAACTAGAGGGGGGGTGAATAGGTGAAATGCGTGTCAAATGCGGAATTAAAAATAACACAGCACACATCAAGCAATCACAGACGACAAGAGATTTATAGTGGTTCCCCAATCTTGGGTACGTCCACTTTACTCACCGATCTAGCAAATCACTAGACTCGGCTACTCCACTATCTCGGATTGAAAACAATCCTACACCTCGGAACAACGTTCCTACAAAACTCTATCCAACTGGATCTACAAAACTCGGAAGAAAAAACCTTCCTACAGATCTCGAAGAACAAAGCTCCTACAAAGTAAATTGTTTGAAAGGAAAAATACAAACAATAATATTCTCAGATCTGGATCTTGACAGTCTTCTTCTTTAAGAACTTTGGCTTGATCAGAGTATGTTGAAGATGACTTGAGAGAGATCCACAAATCTGAAAAACGGAATCACCTCGATCGAGAAAATAGATCTGAAATCTTTGAGGCTCGGCGAGATCGAGTGATTAACTTTCGTCTAGATCGCTGGAGAATAAAAGTTGAAGGCAGCAATAGAAGATCGTCGATCCAGAGCTTCTTCCGTGAACATCAATGGCGGCGACGGTGGCGTGAGGAATTAGGGTTCACGGGATTTCCTTTTTCTCTTACTTAAAATAATAATCTTTCAAAGACTTATTATTAGTCAAATCTGAGAGGACCTATTTATAGGTGGACTCCAACGGTCAGAAAATTAATTAGGGGTGACACGTGGACCAATTAGAAATGATTGATTTGAAATACACAGAGGAATTGACTTAGAGAAATTTCAGGAACAATTTAAACAGAAATACTCGAGTCATAAGAAAAACATACTCGAGTATTAGATGGTATATACTCGAGTGGATAAGAAGGAGCATACTCGAGTATATGAAGAAAAACTACTTGAGTGATTCAAAGATCAGCACTCGAGTGAATTTAGAACTACTCGAGTATGAGAATATATACTCGAGTAAAAATACTTAGAAAAATTTCTCAGATAAGAGGAGGAATTACTCGAGTAGAAGAGTTGAAGATACTCGAGTAAGAGAAGAATGAATTACTCGAGTATGTTGAGAAAACTACTCGGCAATCACAAACCTACTCGAGTATGAAAAACATCTACTCGAGTTCAGAGTCACTTACTCGAGTATATAGGGAACTACTCGAGTAGGTAAACTTAGAATTTTTCTGAGATGAGAAGCACAGATCTACTCGAGTATGAACAGACCACTTACTCGAGTAACTAACCAACTACTCGAGTGCAAGTTATCATCTACTCGAGTATAATACGGTCTACTCGAGTAGTGATCCAACTTACACTAGTACAGACCCACTTACTCGAGTATACAAGAGATGTACTCGAGTATGTGGACTTAGAGAAAATTTTGGATCTTAGAACAGACGGATCTACTCGAGTATAATATATGACTTACTCGAGTGACTGACTATCTACTCGAGTATAAACTTATCTACACGAGTACACAGAGTCTACACGAGTATGCCTAAGGATCTACTTGAGTACTAAGTCACTTACTCGAGTATATGAAGAAACATACTCGAGTATGTGGACTTAGAAAAAATTTCTTCTGAAAAGATAAACTTTAAAACTTCAGTCCCCAATCCAAGTGCTTGTATAAGAAGTGTATCCCAATAGAGAGGCTATACATGGGCCAACACTTTGGATCACACAATGAGGGATTACATTATATGGTCCTGTGTTTGGTGACCCATTATAGACTGACATTGGTCTACACTTAGCAATAAAAACCTGCACACATATAATTTGAACACAATATCAAATACACCTTAATTCATCTTAGTTCAAGGTCTGACCTCCTACAAATCTGAGGTATTGTGGAGACAAATCCCAACATATGTCGACACTGATTATTTGTGTCGACACAATAACTTCTCCAGTCCACAGCAATCAACTATATTGAAACTCTGCTGTGTGTCGACACAAGTCCTGTGTGTCGACACAGTTGATATAGTCTCAGAATTTGTGTGTCGACACTGCCTCCAGGTGTCGACACAGTTGATGTCGACTCTGCTTCTGTGTGTCGACACTGCCTCCCGGTGTCGACACAGTTGATGTCGACTAACTAGTCTGTATGTCAACACTGCCTCCCGGTGTCGACACAGCTGATGTCGACTCACTATTTCTATGTGTCGACACAGTTGCTTTAGGTATCGACACAGCTTTTCCAAGTGACGACACAGACTTCTTTAAGTGTCGGCACATGGACTTAGAAACTTTTTTCCTGCATTTTAGCCAATACTTAACCCGCACATATAAACTCAAAATAACATCAAATACACCTTGATGTATATCATTGAGCTAAGTGAGGCTTCTCCAAATCAGGTACACATTTTCCAATGTACCCAACATGAACTTAGATAGATTTTCTGTCTACTTATTCTTAAGCTTTGACATCAATCTTTTCTGTCGACGTTTTCTTCTTTAGGCATTGAGTGAACAGCCTTCACTCAATGCTTCTAGACTTAGCCAAAATCCTGTTTTGATTCTCAAATGCTTTGTCTGCTCTAGCTATAATCAACGCTTCTAGCTCTAGGCGTTGAGTGAACTGCCTTCACTCAACGCACTTGGACTTAACCAAAATTCCTCTTTGAAAATAGTTAGGCTTTGACTGTCCATGATTTCCTCAATGCTTCTTATCATCTGGCGTTAAGTGAACTAGCTTCACTCAATGCCTGTGGACTTAGATAGATTTCTGTCATTCCTACATCCTTCTTTGTGTCCACCTAACCTCTCTTTTTATTATAACAAGTAATCACCTGCATATATATATAACTTATTGCAAACATTAGTTACACACATGTGTATTCAATTGTCTAGTAGGCCTTCTTCAAATCGCGTGCATTGGGATTAATTGACCCAACACTGGTGATTAGCCGCAGTAGCGGTCTGGCAATTGGCCACAGTAGAGGTCTGGTGATTAGCTGCAGCATCGGTCTAGCTATTAGCCTAGCATCAATATGGTGATTAACCACAGTAGCAGTCTGGCCCTTAGCAGCAGCAGCAGTCTGGAGATTAGCCGCAATAGTGGTCTGGTTGTTAGCCGTAACGGTGTAGAGGTAGCCGCTGCTAGTCAAGAGACAACCGCAACAGCAGACTGGATGTTAGCCGTGACGGTCTAGAGGTAGTCGCTGTTGGTTTGGAGAGAGCCATAGAAGCAAACTGGATGATAGCTGCAGAGGTCTGGAGGTAGCTGCAGCAGTCTTGTAGTAGCCACAGTTATGGTCTTGATGTTAGCGGATGTAAGGGCTCAAGGGTTGTTGTTTATATATTTTGTATAGTCTGGCGGTTTGACTGTATCAAACCGCTCAGCCCACGCGACTTGTATTTTGTCCCACATCGCTTGTTGTATTTTCTAATCTCCTTCATTTTCTATAAATAAGGGGGCATACCTATGTAATAATTATCGTTTTGGATAAATAAAATTTTCCTTTATTTAGTTCTTTTCACATGGTATCAGAGCTAATCGGTCCTTTGCTCCTGTCGGTGCGGTTTTCCTGCTTTACCTTACTAGTTCTATTCGCACGGCTTCTATTCTAGTCGTGTGGTTTGCTTTGATGATAGTTATGTTTGCGTAGGTTGTTTGCACTACCTGTGCGGTTTCTCCTTGCTTTCTATGGACACTCCTATTCTATCTTCTTCTTCTAATATCTCTGCCCCTTCTTCTCTCTCTCCTTCTTCTTTCTTTACTTCTGGTAATCTAGGTACTGCTTCAAAGCTAACAGGTCCCAATTACCCTAATTGGAGTGTGTCCTTCATTTTTCACTTGCATTCTCAGCGCAAGCATCATCATTTGACTAATGATCACCCACCTTATGGCTCTATTGCTTTTGATGATTGAGATGCTTTTGATGCCTTGGTGCGTACTTGGTTGGCCAATAGTTTGTTTGATGAGTGCCTTCTTGTAATCCTACATAATCAGACGGACAAGACTTCCTGGAATCATCTTGCTGCTTTATATTCCAAGGGATCCCAAACTTCGCGCATTTATACTCTATATACTAATCTTTTTGCTCGACCAGTCATGACACCTGCTTCTACCTATAAGGGGGTTCAGGCTCTTGGTGTTGAACTTCTTCAACATAGAACTTTTTTTGCTAATCTTATTGAGCAACACAAGCATTTTCAGGGGTTTCTTATTATTTGCTATATTCTTTGTCTACCAGACTCTTATGATATGAACCGCCAGCAAATTCTTTGAGAGGCAGATACTCTAACTCTAGATGTTACTGCTGCCAGTATTTCTGCTGTTACTATTATTCTTCAGCATCCATTGCTTCCGTCTCCATCTCCTGATCTTGTTGCTCATCTTGCTCGTCATGATACCTCTAGTGGCTGTGGAGGCCGTAATGGTGGTCGTAGTGGTGGCCATGGTTATTATAAGCATCTTTGTTCTCATTGTGGACGACTTGGTCATTTGATTGATCGTTGTTGGACCAAACATCCTCATCTTCATCCAACATAGGTTGATTCCTCCAAGAAGTATACTTTTTCTCTAGCTACTTCTTGTGCTGCTCAGTTTGCTACGACGGGTAGGTGGCTCATTGATTCTAGTACTACTAATCATATGGTAGGTAATGCTCGCCTTTTCTCTTATCTTGACAAGAGCAACCAGTTACCTTCGATTCTTATTGCGGATGGTTCTCCATCTTTAGTTTGTGATTCTGGAACCGTGAATGTTACTCACTCTCTACAGCTGTAGGACACTCTTTATGTCCCAAATTTCTCGTGCAACCTTCTTTCTGTTACTGCTCTTTACAAACAATTGAATTGTGAAGCTATTATCATTGCCTTTACTTACACTTTTCAGATTCCTCATTACAAGGAGATGATTTCTTCTAGGACTGAGAGTGGCGGCTTGTTCTATCTTGATACTGCTTCTGCATTTTCTAAGCCTTTTTCTCTACTTCAGTGGCATCTTCTCATTGGGCATGCTCCTCCTCGGATTCTTTATCAGCTTATGCCTGATCTACCTCATGGTGACCCTTCTCTTGATTATGAAGCTTGTAAGTTTGGCAAACATCACCAGCCTACTTTTCATTCTAAGCATGACTGCAGTTCTTTTAGACCCTTTGACCCGGTTCATTTGGATATTTGGGGTCCTACTCCCCTTTAAGTTGTTGGTAGGGGTAGTTTGTATTTTGATACATTCATAGATGATTTTTCTCGCTGTACATGTATTGGGAATTATGCCCTTCAATGTTCCTTAGGATTTGAAGAGGCATCACCAATCATGCTAAGGGGCATAATATATTTGATGTGTGCTTGAGTTTTTGCATGCAGGTTGTCCTTAATTGGATAGGTGAACATAAATTGGAAGCTGGAAGTCAGACAATTTGACTAAGGCAAAACCACTAAGACAACTGAGATTGCTAAGACAGCTGAGAAGAATGTCTCAACATAACCACTGAGACAGCTGAGAAGCTCAACAAAAAACATTGAGAGAAGTGTTTGTCTCAGCAAAACAGCTGATATAGAAGACAGTCTCAGCTGTGTAGAAGAAACCATTAAGAAAGTTTAGAAGGAACTGCTGAGATAGTTAAGAAGGAACCGCTGAGACAAAGCCAGCAGAAATTTTCTAGGTCTAGAAAGTGGAGTTCATCGAACTGAGTTCAGAGTTCGTCGAGCTGAGGTCATATTTCGTCGAGCTCAAGTTAAAGGTTGAAGATTCAGAGTTCATCGAACTGAGCTCACATTTCGTCGAGCTCAAGTTAAAGGTTGAAGATTAAGAGTTCGTCGAGCTGAGCTCACCTTTCGTCGAGCTCAAGTTAAAGTTTGAAGATCGAGAGTTCGTCGAAGCTGAGCTCAGGTTTTGTCGAGCTAAATGCAAAGTTAGAGATTCTAAAGTTCGTCGAGCTCAGGACAAGAATACAATTGGCACATCTTAGACAAGCTGTATTTAGTTCTTCAGCACCTTTATTCAGGAAGAAGGAAGCAGCATCATGCAATGCTTATCCAACAAAGTCTAGAGCTGCTCACATCTCTCATGGACAACATTTCTGTGCTATCTTGAAGGGAAGGTAGAACATTCAAAAATGTTGGTGTTGTGGGAAAGTGGGCAACTTTGCCATTGATTGTTGGCACCACTTGAATGTTTCTAGTAGACTGAAAGGTGCTCAGTCTAGGCAGAGAGTTGAGCAAAAGTTTTATACTCCTAATAAGAACCTAGGACCAAACTATTGTTTGATGCCTAAGGGTAAATAAATTCCTTTTTGCAGGTTAGTCCAAATACCTGTCTAGATAAGACTTGGTATTTGGACAATGGATGTTCCAGGAAAATGTCTGGGACAGGATGATTGCTCAAGAAATATGCTCCCTGTAAAGAAATAAACAAAGGTTGAGGTTGTTAAGTGCGTAATCCTCAAAAGCTAGAGGCAGTATGCCTCAAGGTAAGCCTCTCTCTCCAGTATAGAGACTAAGTTTGCAAATTCATGAATTAAGCTAGATGTGCTTAAGATGAACCTAATCAAGCACACCAGTTAGATAACAATGATTCAATTATCATTCATAATTATCTGCATTGTTAACCTATGTAGCCTTTTCTCTCAAGCCCAAATAACATATAAATCAGTGCATAATAAGGTTGCCAATAAAACTGGCTTATTAGCATGTTAGGTCTCCATCATACTTGTAATTGATAAAATATCAATATAATGGTGTGACAAATAGAATGTACATCTAGACAGTGAGGAAAGCTACAAATTGATCAGGCATTAAGTGAATAAAATAAATGTTGAGAGATATAATTGAAGCACTAAGTGCCCTATATCATAACAGGAATTGTAGAGCAAGCCATAAAGTCCAAAAAATGTACAATTTGTTAGTCAAATGAAAAAGGTAATTAAACTTTTTCATTACATATATAAAGGCGACAAGAAACAAAAAGCCACATCGCTCTCTAAAGCCTTAACCCTAGCCGTCGAGACAGAAACCTTCTAAGCATCTTGCCACACTGACTCAATTGTGCCGAAGATCTCAAAGGAGCTCTAGGAGGACTATGAAATTGTGAGGAATGGATTTAGTCCTGCCTCGCCAGAGATTAATGAAGTGTTAAGAATGATTGAGACCACAGGATTGGAGTACACCCTTTCTGAACCCTCCACCATTCTTAGAAACGAGGTAGTAGAATTCTTCTCCAATGCTAATGTGTCGCCTTCTCAAAACTCACTTAAATCTAAGATTGAAGACATCAAGATCAAGGTAAACCCTAAGAGACTAGACAATGCCCTTCGTCTACCCTCCGTCACCCATAGCAAAGAAGAAGAACCCACCTTCATGGATAGAGACAATGCTCTCAGGTGGTATGGATACAGTGAGGCCAAACTTGGGTCTCTTAAGAGGAAATTCTTCAATCAGAGAGGCAAACTGCTGGTAGATATAGTGGGGAAAGCCCTCATCTACAAACCTGGATCACATGACAAAATCCCCAGGTCAATGTTTGATATCATGACTAGGATAATCTTCAATAAGCAGACTTCTTAGTCATCAATCATCTACTAGAGAATAGTAGATTGCTATACACTCTAAACATGGGCAAAATTCTTTCCTTATACCTAGTGAATACCTACCCTAATACATTCAAGCAGGAGAAAGGAGTGAAGAGTCTGAAAGTGAGTGTAAGATCTACCTTTACTCTAGAGGGGGGTGAATAGAGTATTTTAAAATAATTTACAATTTAAAACTGTAAAGCAGTTGAAGTCTTGATTTATGTATATGTGTAAGGTGCTTGCAAAAAGAAAAACTAAGTTAGCAAGAAAGCAAAATCACAGCACAAAGCAAAGTAAAAAACACAGCAAACCAGAAGACACAAGGAGCTATAGTGGTTCCCCAACAACCTGGGTACATCCACTCTTCTACCACCCTAGGTAGGAATCCACTACAGGAATAGTTGATCAGGTGTACTGGGCACCAATAAGCTTTTGATAAGGTGCTCAAAAACCAAACCTAGATTTTTTTGATAAGGTGTCTTGCCACCCCTGAATTTTTGCAAGGTCTCAGAAACCAACCACAAAACTTTTGAAGGGAGTTTTGAGAAACCCTTTTACAGAAGGAATAAAGAAAAACAAAAAGGTTAAGTTGTTCTTCTCTGTCAATAATCTAAGAGAAGACAAGTGGAAGATGTTGTCAAAGCTCCCCCTGAGATCTGTAAGGGTTCAGGAAGATGAGCTTCGCTTAGGGTGATATGTCTTCAGGTTCTTCAGATATCAAGCAATAGATGATTTCAGCAGATGCTGAAATGTGTGATGTCTGGAGTTCTTGATGAAGAAGCTTTTGAACACTTGATGCTTGAAGGAGTAGAATAGCAGATGATCTCCTTCACAGTAATGTTCCTTGTGTTCTTAAAGAATGCTGACTCAGTAATTCTGTAGACTTTTGTCTACTGAGTCTATTCCAAGAAGATGAATTCTTGATGAATAATTTTCGTGTTCTCTCTTCTGTATTCTTTTTCAAATCTTGTCAGTTCTTATTTTCAAAATGATTCTCTAGGGAGTATATCAGATTCTGACTTCTTGATAGTCGTTAATCAGTCATAAATGACTACCTTAACTAATATCTGCCTCTGGAGGAAAGTCCTTAAGAAACATTCCAATTAGTCTTCCTTGAAATTTGCTCCAGATTGATTGAAACGGCTACAAAATCCTTTGCCATAAATGCTGAAAATAAGTCTGAATGAATTCCATAACTGTCCTAAATTAGAATCACTAAATCGTCGATCTTTCAAAAAAATCATCGATCAGAGCTCAACGATCGTCGAACTGAGCTCAGAGATTGGATTTAAATTGGAAATAGAAATCGTCGAACTGAGCTCTACGATCGTCGAACTGAGCTCAGAGACTTGGAAAACAACTAGAGACAATGTCGACCTGAGCTCGAAGATCATTGAATGGAGTTCGAGGACTCGTTGAACTGAGCTCAGAGATCGTCGAATGGAGTTCGACAATTTGTCGACCTAAGCTCGACGAAAATTGTCTTGGTCCTCAGCACTGAATCCTGATCTTTAGAAGGTCTTGAGGGCAGCTTTCAAACCTAAGTACTAACCCTAAGACTCATTCTAATTTACCTATCAGACTATACATCAAGGTAAAAACAAATTCCTAAGCACATAGTGATCCTTACCCAAATTAGTAATAGGGTGTTCCAACAATCTCCCCCTATTTGGGTTAGTATTACTATTTACATGACAGAATATGAAATAACAAGCATACATCATAATTAAAAATAAAACAGAAACAACAATGCAGATAATACATGTTGAGCATTGCAGAATCACAGTAAGAATCACAGATTCAGTCAGAAATAGATATAAGTATCAGCTTACTCAAATTACTCATTGCCATTTTTGAAAAGAATTTCTCTGTTGGGATTGAGGGCTTCCTTCTTAGATCTTCTATCATCATCTGCACCTAAGGAGGTTTTAGATTTTGGCCTTGGAACAATAGCCTCAGGATTCTGCTTCATGTAGCTCTCTGGATCAAAGAATTTTCTGGAAGCATATCTTTCTAATTCTTTCTTTCTCTGCTCTGATAGTGTTGTGATGTTGGAGGTATCTCTGCCTTGCTCTCTTGATTTCTTGATCTTATCTAATGCTGCAAGTTCTTTCATTCTGGCTGTCCATGATAATGGATTTTTCTCAGGGTCTTCAAATAGAACAGGAGGTTCATATCTGTTTAATTCCACTGAGTCAGTAGGAGGTGCTCTAGTGACAACTGTATCTTTCAGCTTGTAAGGGAAAGGACTAGATGTAGAATCAGTAGGGCCTTGTCCATCCCTTTGATATGGGTGTTGTCTAGCTTGATTTCTGGAGTGAGTCCTGTAATCTCTCTGTCTGCCTCTTGAATGATCTCTCCATGACTGATATCCTCTTTGTTGTTGGCCTCTTGGTTGATTTCTATCTTGAGACTTGTAAGAGCTTGGCCTAGCAGTAGAAGAATACTGAAAAGTTGAACCTCCACCAGATCCTGAATCTGGAGGAGGAGGAGGAGGATGATGGAATTGGGAGGATCCCTTTTCATACTTATCAAGTTTTCTCCTTTTCTTCACGGCCTTAAGTTGATTTCTGGAATATTGCATCCAAGGCTCAGAAATTGGACAGTCATGAAGAATATAATAAGGTATATCATTGTCATCTTTTACTTTTTCTTGAGAAACTCTTTTTAGTGCCTTGCTTCTTGCTTTCCTATTCCTTGCAATAGTTGCAGAGGAGTCATCAGAATGAGTTTGGAATTTGTCACTGTCTGAACTCTGAGGTTTGTCATATAATTCATCAATCCTTTTAAGGTATTCTTTTTGTTGTCTTGATTATTCAACAGAGATAACAGCAGCAGCAGTAGTAGCAACAGTGACAGAAGCAGAAACACTATCAGCAGCAGTAGGCTCAATAGGAGCATCAAAAATATCTCATCAAAAACTGTATCAGTAATTATATCAGCAGCAGCAGGAACATCACTAACAGCAGGCAACACATCAATTTTAGCAGACTCAACAATTTCATCAGCAACTATATCAGTAGCAGCACAATCAGAAACAATAATTTCCTCAGCCTTAAGAGAATTGATATAAGAAGCAATATGGTTGGGATCACAGCAATCAAAAGGCATAATGTCCTTGGACAGATCTTCCACTTCCTGTACTGGAAAACATTTTAAGTGAAGAATGTCAAAACTGGAAAATAGTGACCTTAGGTCAACTGCTATTACTAGTGCTGGAGCTAGAGCTTGCACTTCTGGAGTCTCTGAAGCTGGCATTAACTCTTCTTCATATGGCATCTCACCCTGCCTAGATTCAGTGTAAAATGGATCAAGGCACCCCATAGAAGGGATTGCCTGAGGAGGAGAAGTGGAGGAAAGCCTGTCAGATAACTCCTGTACAGACTTCAGGAGTGGAGCCATGGAGGTCTCCAGCAGGGCTACTAGCCTGGGAGCCAGCATCCCATAAAGCTTATCTGCCAGGGCAGAGAAATCCACTTGCTCAAGTGATACTTGAGTAGAGGTAGAAGATTGAGTGACTAGGGCTGGTGATGGATGGGCTGCAGGAGGTTTTGTTGTGGATGGTAGGATAGTTTGTTGAGATATTAGAATGGTGGAGATAGAGGTTATGGTAGTAGAAGTGGATGGAATGAATGATGGTTGGGAAAGAATATCATGAAGGAGTTGTTGATAGGATGTGGTGGATGATGGAAGCTCAGTAGGTGAGTAGGGGAATTCATCCATAAAGGAATCTTCCATGAGATTGAAGGATGGTATGGTGGTGTCTAGGTCAAGAGATTGATATAAATGTAGGGGATGGAATTGGTCTTCTGTGGTTGGAGGTGGAGATGAAATGGTTATGGGGGAAGAGATAGAGATGGTGATGGTGGATGAGGGGATGGTTGAAGGAATAATTGGAGAAGGTGGAGAAGAGGAGGCAGCAGACAAATCTTCCATGAGGGCAGTTGTATAAGGGGAAGAGACTGCAACAGTCCTTGTGCCCGAAGAAGCAGTAGTCCATGTTAGCTTAACAATCTGCCTGTCCCATTTGCAAAAAAGGGCACAGGTAAGCCTCTTGGAGGCATTAATATGCATGCCAGAGGACACCAGCTGCTGAGGGCACCTGTTGTTAAAGAAATGCCCTAAGATCCTCCCAAAATTAACAAAGTTTTTGTTTACCTTCTTCTTTATCAGCTCAAAGAAAATTTCTCCCCAGTTTAAGTGCTTCTTATCAACCAGTGCACCCATCAAGCAGAATTGATACCCGGAAATGGTATCATGGGCAGAATGTTTTTCTAGCAGGACCTTGCCCACAACATCTGCAAGGAATCTGTACTCAACAGACAAATTCTTTTTCAGCAACTTGTTAGGGTTTGCTGTAGAATGCCCCATTCTATCTAACATCATCTCAAATTCATCTCCAGACAAATGACCAGAATCTTGTCCTGAACTTAAATGAAAACCCTCTGTAAGCAGGGCAGGTGTTAAAGGTACCTGTGTTCCTGCTATTGTACCGACCACTGTGGTTGAATCCATGTTCTGTGCAGTATATACCCACTCTTTTATCTCATCGGCTGCCAGCTTTATTCTTGTAGACATAATCAGGGCCAACTGCTGTTCCTTGAAAAGTTCCAGTATATCCTTGAAAATTTGATCGCTGCGGTCAAAGAAATCCATGTCTATATCAAAACCTGTGTCGAATTTCATTTTGGTGAGGGCGGCAACAGACACTGCCATTGTATACCTGCAAAAATGAACAAACACGACCAAGTGGAGAGAGGTTTGGAGGGAAAGAATAAGTTTTTGCAGAGAGTATGAAAGCGCAAAAGGAGAACGACAGCCGAAAAAATGGATTTTATATAAGGGTTTGACGCCGGAAAGGAAAGATCGTTGAACTCATTTCAATGATCTGGGCTACTGAAGGAATCTGAAGAGTCTCAACATCGTCGAGCTCCATTCGATGATATTGGAGAGCGTCGATCTCCGATCAACGATTGCTGACAAGAAAGAATATAGCCTAGAGCTATTTGACGGCGCTGTAACTCCGGTCGACGATTTTTGAAATCGTCGATCACTGTTCGACGATCTTTTGGAAAATCGTCGAGCGCAGTCCAGAGACTAAAAAAAGCCTACAGACACTAGAAAAAAAATCAAGTTTTTAGCCTAGTCTTGGTCTGTTTTTAGAGTTTTAAAATCTTGGGTTTTATTTTAAACTTCCTCCATCTAACATTCTTAACTGATTTAGGAAGAAGGTATGTTTCTTTTCATCCAATGGTTTGGTGAAAATATCTCCCCTTTGCAAATCAGTTGGGATATATTGAATTTCAATTTTATTTTTCTCAACATTATCTCTTAAGAAGTGATGCCTAATCTCTATATGTTTTGTCCTACTATGGACGACTGGATTTTGTGCTATATAAATAGCACTGGGGTTATCACAAAGAATTTTAGACCTTTCTAAGTTGTAGCCATAGTCTAGGAGCTGGTTTTAAATCCAAAAAATCTGTGAGCAATAACTACCTGCTGCCATATATTCAGCTTCAGTTGTTGAGATGGACACACGTGTTTGTTTCTTATAGAACCAGGAGACAAGTCTGTCACCAAGAAACTGGCAAGTTCTACTGGTGCTTTTCCTATCTACTCTACATCCAGCATAATCAGCATCTGAAAATACAATTAATTCAAATCCTGAGTCTTTTGGATACCAGAGACCTAGATTTGGACAACTTTTCACATACCTAAGAATCCTTTTTACTAATGTTAAGTGTGAATCTCTAGGGCTTACTTGGAATCTAGCACATATGCATGTTGCAAACATTATATCAAGTCTACTAGCTGTAAGGTACAATAGAGAGCCAATCATTGCTCAATATGTTGTCTGATCAACATGTTTTCCATGTTCATAAGCATCTAATACAACATTAGTAGGCATAGGTGTTTTCATACAAGATGCTTCAAACATACCAAATTTCTTAACCAGTTCTTTTGCATACTTGGTTTGAGAAATAAATATGCCTTCAGCATGTTATTTGACTTGCAATCCTAGAAAGAAGGAAAGCTCACCCATGCTACTCATTTCAAATTTAGAATGCATCAGGTTGGAAAAACTTTTGCACAAATTTGAATCAGTAGATCCAAAGATAATATCATCTACATATATTTGTACTAGTAGGGTATGGGACTTATGGGTTCTAATAAAAAGAGTTTGGTCTACTCTACCCCTTATAAAATCATTTTCCAACAGAAAGTATGCTATGGTCTCATACAATGCTCTAGGAGCTTGCTTGAGACCATATAATGATTTATGCAATTTGAAAACATGGTAAGGATTTGTTGAAGAGATAAAACCAGGGGGGTTGTCTAACATAGACTTCTTCTTTGATGTCTCCATTGAGAAATGCACTCTTCACATCCATTTGGTAGACCTTGAATCCTTTGTGAGCAGCATGAGCTAGGAATATTCTTATGGACTCTAACCTTACAACTGGTGCAAAGGTCTGGTCATAGTCTATTCCTTCTTCTTGAGAATATACTTGAGCAACTAGCCTTGCCTTGTTCCTTACAATGATCCCTTGATCATCCAACTTGTTTCTGAACACCCACTTTGTTCCAACAATGGAGTGATCCTTAGGCCTTGGCACTAGTTCCCAAACTTTATTCCTCTCAAATTGATGTAGTTCTTCTTGCATTGCAATGATCTAGTGTGGATCTTGTTCTGCATCTTGAATGGATTGAGGCTCAACTTGAGATAGAAAGCAAGTGTGCATCAGGTTCTGGTTGACCTGATTTCTGGTTTGCACACCAGCTAAGATGTTTCAAATCACTTGGGAGATTGGATGATCTCTTGATGTTACTAAATCAACATGGGGTGTTGATTGTTCACCAACCTGTGTTGTTGTTTCCTCTTGTGGAATAACAACTGGCTCTTCTAGATGATGAGCTTCCTCTTCATCATCACTGCTCTCATCCTTTTGCTGGATAGGTGGAGGAGCTGTATCTTTTTCTTTAATATGCAATGTGTCTATACTTTCTAAAAGAGAGTGTACCTGCAATGGTTCTATGGTAGAAGTAGACTTATCCTTATAAAATATGTTAGTCTCATCAAAAGATACATGAACAAATTCTTCAATTTTATGAGTAGATTTGTTATAAACCCTATTAGCTTTACTGATCATGGAGTATCCCAGAAACACTCCTTCATCAGCTTTAGCTTGGAATTTTGCTAAGTATTTCTTGTCATTATTGTGAATATAACAAATGCAACCAAAAATTTTGAAATAGTCTACTTTAGGTTTCTTCCCTTTGAGCAATTTTTAGGGAGACTTGCCCTTCAGTTTATGTATCAAACTTCTGTTCAACACATAGTTGAAGGTGTTCACTGCCTCTGCCCAAAAAGATAGAGGGAGGTGAGCATCTGTCAACAATGTAGTAGAAGATTCAATTAGGGTTCTATTTTTCCTTTCAGCTACCCCATTTTGTTGAGGAGTTCTAGGCACTGAGAAAGTATGCCTGATCCCTTCACTCTAACAGAACTCTTGCATAAGAAGAGAATCAAACTCTATCCCATAATCACTTCTGATCAGGGCAATGTGAGTATTGAACTCAATCTGTATGCATTTGAGAAAATTTGTCAAACACTTAAAGTTATCAGACTTCTTCCTCAGAAAGAATATTCAAGTGAATCTAGAGAAGTCATCTACAATCACTAAAGTGTATGATTTCCCTCCTAAGCTTTGTACTGTAATGGTTCCAAAAAGATCCATGTGTAATAGATACAAGATCCTAGGTGAATCACTCTTATTAAGTGACTTAAAATTGTTTTTAGTTTGCTTGCCTAATTGACAAGCCCTGCAGAGTCCTTCCTTCTTGTAGGGGCCAGAAGGTAGTCCTCTAACAAGGTTGTCCTTGGATAGCCTAGCAATGGTTCTAAGGTTTAGATGTCCTAGTCTCTTATGCCAAAGATCATTTGGTTTGCAAACTGAATTAAATAAACAAATATCTATATTGGTTGAAAGGAAATCTACAAGATAAATGTTACCTTTCCTTTTACCTATTAACACTATTGTGTTATCCTCTGACTTGATCTTGCATAAGGATTTGTTGAATATCACTTGATAGCCTTCATCACAGAGTTGACTGATACTGATTAGGTTGTGCTTCAGTCCTTCCACATAATCTACCTTCTTGAATGTGACTGAGCCAATCTGAACAACACCATATCCTTTTGTTTGACCAAAGTTTGAATCACCAAATATCACTTTGGGTCCAAGTTTGTTTTTGAAGGATGTTAGATTCTCCTTGTTCCCTATCATGTGCTTTGAGCACCCACTATCCAGATACCATTGTTGGTTCATTGCTTGATAGGTCTTCACCTGCACATAAACAATTTATATGTCTTTGACCCAGTTTACCTTGGGTCTAGGTTGATAACCTTTAAACTCATAAATAAAAGACATCCCTGGTTACTCTTATATCCTTCAGGATGGTATCTCCTAGGAGGTACTATCCATTCAGTATAAGGGTTGAAACTTTGGGATGTAGTACTTCTAGGATTGAATTTAGATTTACCTCTGAAAGATTGTTCAAAGCTCTGAGCTCCGTTCGACGATCGTCGATCTGAGTTCGACGATCTTTGGTCAGATCGTCGAGCTCCGTTCGAAGATCGACTATGCCAGAGTTCAGAGTTCAGAAGTCGTCGACCTGAGTTCAACGATTCAGCTTGAGATTGTCGAGCTCTGTTCAACGATCATCGAGCTCTGTTCGATGTTTTCTGCTGAACTTTGTTTCTCTTAGGTAAATCAGGATTCTTGCTAGCTACCTCTACAACACCCTTTCCTTTATCTGAGATAAATTTAATTGGGGTTGTTAATACTATAGGTTGGCTGGATGAAGGACCCAAGCCCAGTGTACTGTTGAATCTTTAGTTCACTATGCTTGTGATGTTCATCAGTCTGATGCTTCTCCCATTAAGGGATTCTTCAAACTTCTTTGCCTGGGATAGTTCACTTTTCAGTGAAGCTATCTCCTCCCTACAATATTCTAACTCCTTAGAGAGTTTGAGGTTGTCTGATTTTAAAGTGCTATGTTCAGACAATTGATTTCTGAGAGATATAATTTCTTTCTCAGACTTTAATAGGTCTAAACAAAGTGCCTTAAATTTAGATTTAAAGTCCTCTGAATCAAAATCAAAGGAATCTATTATCTGGTCTTCTTCAGTTTGAGTTTCAGATTCTGAATCTGATTCTTGTTCTGCATCAGAATTTTGTTGGGAGGCATTGATAGCCATCATGCAGAATTCCTTTTCTTCAGCATCATCTTCATCATCACTTGAGCTTGATGAAGCTTCTGATTCTTCTTCAGTATCACTCAAGGTTTCTGCTACAAATCCCTTCCTTGTATGTTAATTTTTGCTGTAGGAGGATTAGTCATTGTTGTTTCTCCTGGAGTCCTTGTCTTTTTTCCTATCTTTCCTGTCCCTCTTGTCCTTATTTTGATTTTCTGGACAATCAGGCACAATGTGGCCTGGTTTCCTGCATCCAAAACAAATGATTTCTTTATTATTTGATTTGTCATACCTTGGCTTCTCATGCGCTCTCGATGAACTCTTTCTGAAATCTTTCCTGACCATCTTATTGAATCTTTTGGCCAATAAGCTCATCAATTATTTATTGCCTGTGACCTTGTCTTCAGGCTGATCTTCTATAGCTTTGAATGCTATTGTCTTTTCCTTCCTGATTGCTGGAGAAGCAACCTTTTGCTCTTCCTCTCTATTCTTGATGAGTGGCTCATAAGACTTGAGCTTGCCCAACAAAGCTTCAGTAGTAATCTCAGTTAGGCTTCTGGCATCCTTGATTGGCCAGATCCTTGAGTCTCAAGTGCTGGGGAAGCACATTAGGATTTTGTCATTTAGTTCAGTGAGTGAGATCTCCTTGTCCAATGTTCTTAATTCACTGACAATTAGGCTGAGCCTGTTGTACATATCAGCAACTGACTCAGTTTCTCCTTTCTTGAAGTTCTCATACTGGGATATGAGATGGAATCTTCTGTCCTTCCTTTCATCAGCAGATCCAGATACAATCTCAGAAAGCTTATCCCATATATCTTTTGCTGAACTACATTCAGCCACCTTTTGGAATATCTCATCAGAAATAGTCTGAGCAAGGATATTCATAGCCTTTGCATCTACAACTTTCCATTTCTTTATTTCTGCATTTGTTCCTGAGGGAGGTGGAACAACACTTGTACTTGTGATCTCTGCAGGTCTTGGACAAAATGTCAAAACAGAATTAAAGATGTCCTCATCAATAGAATTCAAGTAAAGCCTAATCCTTGCCTTCCAAAGCGCAAACTTAGAATGGTTGCACACTGGAGGTCTGGTGGTAGCATAATCTTTGTTCTATGACATGGTTTTGGAGAAAATAAATATAATACAAAATAATAATAACCCTCTATAGAAGATTGATCTTTTCAGAGATCTTTTGGTTCAGGTGTTAGCCTGTAAGAGCAACTAATCTTATAAAGATATAGTTGATGTGCAACCAACCTGCCTCTGATACCAATTGAAAGTGAGTGTAAGATCTACCTTTACTCTAGAGGGGGGTGAATATAGTATTTTAAAATAATTTACAATTTAAAACTTTAAAGCAGTGGAAGTATTGATTTATGTATATGTGTAAGGTGCTTGCAAAAAGAAAAACTAAGTTAGCAAGAAAGCAAAATCACAGCACACAGCAAAGTAAAAAACACAGCAAACCAGAAGACACAAGGAGCTATAGTGGTTCCCCAACAAACTGGGTACATCCACTCTTCTACCACCCTAGGTAGGAATCCATTGCAGAAATAGTTGATCAGGTGTCCTGGGCACCAATGAGCTTTTGATAAGGTGATCAAAAACCAAACCTAGATTTTTTGATAAGGTGTCTTGCCACCACTGAGTTTTGACAAGGTCTCAGAAATAAGCAACAAAACTTTTGAAGGGAGTTTTGAGAAACCCTTTTACAGAAGGAATAAAGAAAAACAAAAAGGTTGAGTTATTCTTCTCTGTCAATAATCTGAGAGAAGACAAGTGGAATATGTTGTCAAAGCTCCCCCTGAGATCTGTAAGGGTTCAGGAAGATGAGCTTTGCTTAGGGTGATAGGCCTTCAGTTGCTTCAGATCTCCAGCAATAGATGATTTTAGCAGATGCTGAAATGTGTGATGTCTGGAGTTCTTGATGAAGAAGTTTTTGAACACTTGATGCTTGAAGGAGTAGAATAGCAGATGATCTCCTTCACAGTAATGTTCCCTGTGTTCTTAAAGAATGCTGACTCAGTAATTCTGTAGACTTTTGTCTACTGAGTCTATTCCCAGAAGATGAATTCTTGATGAATAATTTTCTTGTTCTCTCTTCTGTATTGTTTTTCAAATCTTGTCAGTTCTTATTTTCAAAATGATTCTCTAGGGAGTATATCAGATTCTAATTTCTTGATAGCCGTTAATCAGTCATTAATGACTACCTTAACTGATATCTGCCTCTAGAGGAAAGTCCTTAAGAAACATTCTAATTAGTCTTCCTTGAAACTTGCTCCAGATTGATTGAAACGGCTACAAAATCCTTTGCCATAAATGCTGAATATAAGTCTAAATGAATTCCATAACTGTGCTGAATTTGAATCCTGAAATCGTCGATCTCTCAGAAAAATCGTCGATCTGAGCTCAACGATCGTCGAACTGAGCTCAAAGATTGGATTTAAATTAGAAACAGAAATCATCGAACTGAGCTCTACGATCGTCGAACTGAGCTCAGAGACTTGGAAAACAACTAGAGACAGAACGTCGACCTGAGCTCGAAGATCATCGAACGGAGTTCGACGACTCGTCGAACTGAGCTCAGAGATCGTCGAATGGATTTCGACGATTCGTCGACCTGAGCTCGATGAAAATTATCTTGCTCCTCAGCACTGAATCTTGATCTTTATATGGTCTTGAGGGAAGCTTTCAAACCTAAGTACTAACCCTAAGACTCATTCTAATTGACCTATCAGACTATACAGCAAGGTCAAAACAAATTCCTAAACACATAGTGATCCTTACCCAAATTAGTAATAGGGTGTTCCAACAGATTCACTACCTAAAAAGAATGGACATAAAAACTTTGGACAGATTTACTAAGGTCCTACCAATGAGCCAACCTTCAATAATAAAGGACTCCTCTAGGGACACAAGGAAGAAACCTGCTATGGAGGAAATAATTGCCAGCTCTGAACCAGAGCTTGGAATCTCCTCTCTAGCTGATGTTAGTATGCAAGTTAACATATCACTCAGTCAAACCTCTGCTAACTTCCAACTCCAAGTAAGTGATATGCATGTTGTTAAAATCCTTTCCAGTCCTAAGTCCGGACAAGTTTCAAAGAATGCTACTGAAGAAGTGGTTGTTGCAGAAGATGAGGAAGATATGGATGATACTGATGATGTAGCTACAGTAGAAGTTATTCCTGCAACAAAAGATAACTATGAGTCTCTTGTGGCTTTAGATACTTATCTTGATGGGTCAAGCCCAAAAAAGAATGCTCAGTCTGAGGGGGAGCATGATCAGATGGATCTGATAACTTTGGATCTAGTGGTCAACAAAGTGGTTGAGTCTGTACCCACTACAGGTAATACCTATACCCTTTTATTTAGTAGTGTTAAAATAACTTTAGCTAAGGAAATGTTTTCTTATATAGGTGTTGTAGTTGAGGGGGAGTCTTCACAGGTCTCTACCAAGGAAGATGTTCCTCCTCTATTAAGCCAACCAACCACCACCCAAATCTCCAATGAGTTACTCCTAAATAACATCAAAGTACTCCTGGATGCCTAGACTACAACCCTCAAGGAGTATGTTTACCAATCAGTTATCAAGTTGAGGGATGAATTGTCAACCAAAGTTAAGGAAAATAAAGAAGAAATCTCACACTTAAACAAACAGGTAACCACCTAGTTTGATAAGGCTGGAACTGCTGGCATCAAACTGTCCACCCTCATGAAATCCTTGGACACAAGCCAAAAACTCTCTGCAGCTGACATAGGATATGCCAAGAATTATGTGAGTGCAACTGATGAGGTGATCAAGGGTGAAATAGATCATGTAAATCAACATGTCACCAATGTTGCTTTCCACTCTATGAAGGAGGCAATTCTTCTGAAAAATGAGCTACTTGCTGACTATGAGAGAATATTCCAATCTATATCAAGCAAAAGTGAAGACAACTCCTCCCTACTGAAAAAGATCATCTTTGAATATGGCAGAAAGGGAGAGAGCAGCCATGCTAAGATATTAGCACTCATTGAAGGAAAAGCCTTCAATGTAATTAGAGGCACCAGGGTGGCACTACACCTTCCCCTCCTAGATAGAAAGGGGCCAGAGGACCTAGACTTCCCAGCACAAGCTAGAGCTACATAGGATGCATAACTTGCTGCCAGAAGAAAGAGGGAAGGAACTCAGATTGCTGAAGAGTTCATGGCAAAGAGGAGAGCTGAGAATAGAGATGATCTAGATCATGAATAGCTAAGTGATGCCTCTAAATCCATCATTATCAATGCCTGGATAAGCCATTGACAAATCTTAAAGAACATTAATAGTGTATATCCTTCTGAGGAACGGATCAAGCATTTGGAAAGAAATTCCCTTAGGGAAAGAGTATTCAAATAAAATCTTCTTAGGTAGAGCAACCCTAAGAAAATGCCTCCCATATATATTCCAAAACCATTCCTTTACTTCAAATGGCAGGAGAATAAAGCTGAAAACTTGAAGAAGACCGCTGCTTCTAAGAATACTGAATCAAGTTCATCAAAGAAGAGCTGAGATGAGGCTGCAAGACTTAGAGTGCTTTAAATATGTAATCAATGTCTTGTAATGAATATCAACAGTGTAGCAATATCAAATCTTTATTAATGAAATTAATATGAGTTGTCCCTAACTATAGTGATGTGATAAATGTATAATGCAATTTTCATTTTTATATCTGTGATAAATGTATATGCTGTCTTTCATAGATATCCTGAAATCACAAGTTTGCTACTATTGTTTGGCTAAGTTAATGATTAGGTAGATCTTAATCAAAATGTGTACCTTATAAATGATTAATAAAGCTTTTGCTGCTAATCATACTGTTATACTGTTAGTGATTGATAATCCACCAGTGCTATTAGTTAGTCAATCATAATGTTATACCATCACACATAGAGGGATTTATCCTATACTAGAATGGCTTGTTGTCAAGAAAATGTCTCTTCAGGCCTCTCATAATATGTTTTGTGTTGATGCACCTTAGCATGGATGGGTGTTATGCCTTATTTAAATAGGGGGAGATTGTTGGGAATTGTGCCCTTCAATGTTCCTTAGGATTTGAAGAGAAATCACAGATCATGCTAAGGGGCATAATGTATTTGATGTGTGCTTGAGTTATTGCATGTAGGTTGTCCTTGATTGGACAGGTGAATAGAAAGAGGAAGCTTGAAGTAAAACAATTTGACTAAGGCAAAACCGCTGAGACAGCTGAGACAGCTTAGAAGAATGTTTCAGCATAACCACGAAGACAGCTTAGAAGCTCAACACAAAACATTGAGAGAAGTGTTGGTCTTAGCTAAACCTCTGATACAGAAGACAGTCTAAGCTGTGAAGAAGAAACCGCTGAGACAGTTGAGAAGGAACCACTGAGACAGTTGAGAAGGAACCGCTGAGATAAAGCCAGTAGAAATTTTCTAAGTCCAGAAAGTAGAGTTCATCAAACTAAGTTTAGAGTTTGTCAAGCTGAGCTCACATTTCGTCGAGCTCAAGTTAAAGGTTGAAGATTCAGAGTTCAATAAGATGAGCTCACAATTCGTTGATCTCAAGTTAAAGGTTGAAGATTCAGAGTTCGTCGAGCTGAGCTCACCTTTTGTCGAGCTCAAGCTAAAGTTTGAAGATCGAGAGTTCGATGAAGCTGAGCTCACATTTCGTCGAGCTAAATGTAAAGTTGGAGATTCTGAAGTTTGTCGAGCTCAGGACAAAGTTCGCCGATCTCTGCTCGACAATCATCGAGCTCAGTCCAAGTACTTCATGTCATTGCGGGAATACAATAGTAGCACCAGAATCTACTATTTATCCTCTTTTGAGGAAGGTGGCGCTCACCATACCTGGCTGGGCCCACATTCAAATTGTGTCATTTATTCAAATCTATGGATATAAAAAGAAAAGATAAAATGGGATTAGGCAACAATCATAGAAAAATGAAAAAGGAAAGAGAGGCGGCTGGACTTAATCTTCTCTAACGAGCTTGAAAGCCAAGTCCAGTTGTGCAAGCCTGCAAGACATAGAAAGATAGTTGAAGCTTCTTCCAGTTCAGAAAGATTGTTCTTTGGAAAATAAGGTGGCTTATTCATTCATTCAACAACAGGAGATAGCTGTGTGAAGGGTTGTAAGCCGTCAACAGCAGTTAGCTGTCTTCAGTACAGCAGAGAAATTAGTAGCAGTAGAAGAAGACTAATTCTTTCTACAGCAAGTGGGCTGGACTGATATATGCTCAGTCCAGCAATGTAGACTCAGAGATTTATCTTTGAGTCAGTATTTCAGTTTACTTTATCAACATCCTATAGGATTCAGTTTGCCTGAATCTGAGCTCTAGGGCACTTTGTGCCTGAGTTATAGGTGACTAATTAGTAACTGAGGTAAGTGCCCTACAGGGGTACTGAGGTAGGATCCAAGTGTGGATCTGAGAGTAGAGCTGTCCTCCCAGCTTGATTAGTAGGCCTTCGCGATAAGGCTGAGGTAAGTGACTATTGAGTCACTGAGCTGTAGGTGACAAGTGTGTCACTGAGTGTAGGTCTTGGAGGAGACTGAGTATAGGGCCTTTTGTTCTGAGGTAGGTGACAAGTTTGTCACTAAGCTGTAGGTGCCTGGAAGGGCACTGAGGTAGGTACCTGGAAGGGTACTGAGCTGTAGGAGTGATGTAACACTCTTAGAGTAGGGCCGTGTGCCTGAAGTTGTAGGGCTGGAAAGCCTGAGTTGTAGGCCTTAGAGATAAGGATGAGGTAGGTGGTTTGAGGATCACTTAGCTGTAGGAGCACTTCAGGGCTCTGAGGTAGGAACCTTTGTGGTTCTGAGGTAGGGTTCTGAAGTGAACCTGAGTGTAAGGCTTAGGGCCTGAGGTGTAAGCTCTAAGGAGCATTTTTGAGAAGTTTGTGCCTTGTCTAACATAAGTTAGAAAGGTGGGAGGGAAAGTGGATGTACCTAATTGGGGAACCACTATAAATACTTGTGTGATGTGTTTTTTTGCTTGTTCTTATTTTATATTGCCGGTATTAAGGACCAGCTCTAGATCACTTTGTTAGTAAACAACAAATAGACAAAAGAAATTTCAAAGACATATTCACCCCCCTTTAGGTGATTAGTTAACCTTGAAGTAATAACTTTCAACATGATTATATTTTTGTTATGAGAATGCTCTGAGATTTTCTCATTTTTTTTTGCATTTTATAATGAAATTCGTACATAATTTGATACCCCTATTAAGTCTCTTCACACTGATAATGCAAAGGAATATCTTAGTCAATAGTTTACGTCATTTTGTTTGGATCATGGCATTGTCAATCAAACTACTTGCCTTAAACTTCACAACAGAATGGCGTTCCTAACGTAAAAATCGCCATCTTTTGGATATGGCTCATAGTCTTCTCACTCATATGTATGTTCCACGGTCTTATTTTGGTCATGCCGTTCTTCTTGCCTATTTTCTTATTAATCGAGTTCCGTTTTTAGTTCTCATTAGCAAGACTCCTTTTTCTATTCTATATCTAGATAGGACACCGTTTCTGTTACCTCCTCGTGTCTTTGGATGCACTATGTTTGTCCATTCTCCTGCTTCTGGACATGATAAACTTTCACCTCGTTCGATCAAGTGCATCTTTTTTGGCTATTGTACAACACAGAAAGGATATCGATGTTTTGATCCTATTCTTCGGAGAAATTATGTCTCGGCGGATGTTACTTTCTTTGAGGATGCTCAATTCTTTTCTTCTCCCTCTGAATTTTTTATACATTTTATAATGAAATTCATACACAATTTGATACCCCTATTAAGACTCTTCGCACTAATAATGTAATGGAATATCTTAATCAATAGTTTACGTCATTTTGTTCGGATCATTGAATTGTTCATCAAACTACTTGCCTTACACTTCACAATAAAATGGCGTTGCTGAACCTAAAAATCGCTATATTCTGGATGTGGCTCGTAGTCTTCACTCATATGCATGTTCCCTAGTCTTATTGGGGTCATGTGGTTCTTCTTTCTTATTTTCTTAATAATCAAGTTCTGTCTTCGGTTCTCATTGGAAAGACTCCTTTTTCTATTCTATATCCTGATTGGACACCATTTCCGTTACGTCCTCGTGTCTTTGGATGCACTGTGTTTATCCATTCTCGTGCTTCTGGACGTGATAGAATTTCTCCTCGTTCGATCAAGTGCATCTTTTTGGGCTATTGTCCAACACAAAAAGGATATCGATGTTTTGATCCTATTCTTTAGAGACATTATGTCTTGGAGGATGTTACTTTCTTTGAGGATGCTCCATTCTTTTATTCTCCCTCTCTTCTTCCTGCTTCTTGATGACTCTTCTTTTGTTCCCAATATATCGACACCTCTTCCTATGCCTACCCTTCTTTCTCCTCCTCCTACTTCTATTTCTTCTATTGTCCCTAATTCTTCTCCTGAGCCGCAGCCACCAGCTCCCGGGCTAGTATTCTCTTCTTTAAATTTTGCTGATACAGTAGACAGGACATATCTTGATTGCCTGATCGCTCTTCAGAAAGGATTTCGCTCCTGCAGTAAACATCCTCTTCAGGCTGTAGTCTCCTATGCTCAGCTCTCTCCTTTGTCTAGGGGCCTTACTCTTGCCCTCTCGGCAAATGTTATTCCATCCTTGTATTAAGATGCTCATGTTATTCCTCATTAGAAGGCTGTTATGGATGAAGAGATGCACACTCTTACTGAACGGGGTACTTGGACTCTTGTTCCTACTCCTCCAGGAGCTGATGTGGTTGGCTCTCGCCGGGTCTTTCTCATCAAGTTTCTCCCTGTTGGTTCTATTGATCGTTACAAGGCTCGACTTGTTGCCAAAGGTTTTACGCATACCTTTGGTGTGGATTTCTTTGATACCTTCTCTCTTGTGGCTAAGATTACTACATTCCGTGTTTTTTTCCGTGGTTGTAAATAGAGACTGGGAAATGTCTCAGTTGGATGTGAAGTATTCCATTCTTTATGGAGATTTGTAGGAAACTGTCTATAGGGAGCAACCTCCTGGTTATATTACTTAGGGGGAGTCTCGGGTCTGTAAACTGCAAAAGGCGATCTATGGTCTTAAGCAGAGTCCCAGGGCCTGGTTTGATAAGTTCATCGAAGTTATTTATGTGGTTTGATTTGCTCGAAGTACTGCAGATCATTCCATGTTCATTCGCAAAACATCGACTTGTCTTATTATCCTCGCTGTTTATGTGGATGATATTCTTCTTATAAGGGATGATAGAGAAGGTGTGAATATGACAAAGAAGCATCTTCTTCAACATTTTATTACAAAAGATATGGGCTCTCCAAAATATTTCTTAGGAATTGAAATATCCAGGAAACCAGGGTCTATTGTTCTATCACAGTGAAAGTAAGCATTGGATCACTTAAAAGAGATAGGTCTCCATGGGGCTAAGCCTGCACGGTCTCCGATGTTTGTTGGAGATGATAAGTGTTGGAGTAAGGACTCACCTCTACTTGAAGATGTCACGAGGTACAGACGACTTGTGGGGAAAATCATTTATCTAACAGTCATAAGACCGGATATTTTTTATGCAGTGGGAAGAGTGAGCCAGTTTATGCAAGCTCTTAAGGAGTGTCATCTTTAGTCGACATAAAAGATTCTAGAGTATGTGAAAGGTACTGCAGGAAAAAGACTTCTATTTCAAAAAAGGGGACATTTGAAGGTTGAGGCATAATCTTATGCTAGCTATGCAGATGATAAGGAAGACAAGAAGCCTACGTCAGGGTTCTGTACTTTTGTTGGAGGAAATTTGGTCAGTTGGAAGAGCAAGAAATAAGTTGTTGTCTCCAGGTCAAGTGCATATGCTGAGTATAGAAGTATGGCTCCGACTACTTGCGAGCGGAAGTGGTTACAGACACTTATGCTTGATTTTGGAGAGGTTTATGATAATCCTCTGCCAATGTTCTATGATAATAAGGCATCCATATATAATTTGAGGAATCCTGTCTTTCATGGAGGATGAAGCAAATCGAGGTTGATTGCTACTATCATTAGAGCGGAGATTTTGAAGAATCAAATTTGCACTCTGTTTGTTACCTCAGAGAGAGAACTAGCTGATTTCTTCACCAAGCTAGTTACTCATTTTGGAGAGGTTTGTAGCAAGCTGGGCATGGAGGATATATATGCTCCAGCTTGAGGGGGAGTGTTGGAGCATGAAGAGACCGGGTAGTTTATATCTAGCCACATCGGTCTACTTCTCTCAGCAGTCCGCCAGTTTGGATCATCGGTCTGGTGGTGGATCTCAGCTTGAGGTCATGAGAAGCAGTTGTGGTCTGAGGGATAGTCACAGCAGTGACCTAGTTATAAATTGCAGCAGGGGTTTGACAATTAGCTGCAGCAATGGTCTAGTGATTAAACACGACAACGGTCTAGCTATTAGCCCAACATCTATATTGTGATTAACCGCAATAGTGGTCTGGCCATTAGTCGCAGAAGCGGTCTTGAGATTAGCCGTAGTAGCGGTCTGGATGTTAGTCATAGTGGTCTGGAGGTAGCCGCAACTCGTCTGGAGACTGATAGAATTAATTTCAAGATAACCCAAACACCTAGAGGGGGGGTGAATAGGTTCTTTTCTTTTTTTACTTAAGGCAGGATATTTTTCCAAATCTTAAAATAGAATCTAACTATTCTACAGCAATAACAGCACAGAAATCACAATCACACACATATCACAGATTGTACACAGGTTTATAGTGGTTCCCCAAAATCTGGGTACATCCACTTTCCCCCTTCACCTATCTAACAGTGTGCTAGATTCGGCCTAACTTCTTCCTTCTTCTCAGATCCACAGATCTTACAGCTCAGAACCCTGAAAGGTTTCTACAACTTAGAACCCTATAAGGTTCCTACAACTCAGGCTAACAACCCTACCTAAACCTTGCCACAAGGCCTACAACTCAGAGAAAAATTTATCCTACACTCAGGCTAAAAAGCCCTACCACTCAGAGATCTATATCTCCTACACTCAGCCTTTATAATATTGGCTTACAACTCAGATCTATGAAAAGATCCTACAAAATTTGATGAGTGTTTAGATGGACTTTTACCCTTATTGAGAGAGAAGGGATAAGAGGTTTCTTGATCAGCTTCTTGATAAAACTGATGGCTGAATCAACCTATTCTTAGCTTTCTTCAAAGCCTCTTGAATCTGAACTCAGTAGGGTTGATCTTCTTTTAAGTCGACTGACTTCCAGCTTCCTCCTTTGAATCCAAAAATAACTCTGAATCCTTCTTAGCAGATTGGTTCAAGAACTGCTTCTTAGGAGACTTGTAAATGTCTACTCCTTTACTTCAATAGCTGAAGATCTCTCTCACTCTTCAGAACTTATGAAGTTTCTTCAGAATTCTTTCTTGAATTCTCTTTAGATCTTCTCACGAAAATCTTCTTCAGTGTGACGTGCACTTTCTTGATCAATGATCAATACTTCAATAGTTGTGCATGTTGTTGTTGTTCATCTCTTTTGATTTGACAGAGTCCATCTATATATATAGACTTCATCCATGGTAACCGTCTGATCCGGTTTCTAACTAACTTCTGAGAAGTCTGAAAGCTTCAGTAAACTTGTTGGAATGCACAGCTGTCAGGTCTCCAGTCAGTTCTTGAACCTTTTTCTTTGTCAGCAAGATGTCGAGACTGATTGTCATTATGTGTCGACACAAGTAGATAAAGTGTCGACACAAGCTTTGGTGATGTCGACATAACTCCTTTGGTGTCGACACAACTTCTTAACACTGCATCTATAGAATGTATCGACATTGCCTCTTGGTGTCGACATAGACACTTCTTCACTACACACCAATCAACATTGTTGAAACTCTGTTGAGTGTCGACACAAGTCCTGTGTGTCGACACAGTTGATATAGTCTAAAAATTTGTGTGTCGACACTTCCTCCAAGTGTCGACACAATTGATGTCGACTAATACTCCTGTATGTCGACACTGCCTCCCGGTGTCGACACAGTTGATGTCGACTAATATTTCTGTGTATCGGCACTGCCTCCCGGTATCGATACAGTCGATGTCGACAAATAAATTCCGTGTGTCGACACAGTTGCTTCAGGTGTCGACACAGCTTTTCCAAGTGTCAACACAGACTTACTTAAGTGTCGACACATGGACTTGGAAACTTTTTCTGCATTTTAGCCAATACTTAACCTGCACATATAAACTCAAAATAACATCAAATACACCTTGATGTATATCATTGAGCTAAGTGAGGCTTCTCCAAATCAGGTACACATTTTACAATGTACCCAACAATCTCCCCCTATTTGGAGAAGTCATAACCCTTTAGTCAATGATATACACCACTTATAATAAACAAACACTATGATGTATATTAGCATTATATGACCGGGCAACTTATAAACAAAACATATATCAAAATCACATCACAGAATAAGAATGCAACTTGAATGAACATGAAACATTGTTTTGTTTATATTAACAAAAAGTTTCTTAACAACTGATTACATAGATTTCTTTTAAAAACTAAAAGTTACATTGTTCTTGCAAAATTTAGTAAATCTATTCTAAGGCTGATCAGTCTCCCTAATGACTATGCCTTTTCCTTGCTTAATCTGAGCTTGCACAGGAGGTTCTGCATCATCAATAGGCTTTTTTCCTTTCAACTCTGCCTTTTTCTAAACTTTAGCCTTAATCCTTTGCCTTTCAAAATAATGAAAAGGCTTAGGAAAGTACTTGCTAGGCTCCTGAGCATTAGGAGGTAGCTTCAAAATCTTAGCCTTTCTTCTATGCTACACAATGGCTTCCTGTCTTGCCTCATACTTCATCCATTCCTGTTCATTATACCACTTACCCCTTTCATGAACATGAACTTTCACAGCTTTCAAGGCAGTCAAAATTATATTTCTTGAAGTGGGGCTCCACTGCTGAAAATTAGGCTTTAACTCAGCCTGTTCTCTGAATCTTTTCTTTGAAAGTTGAGCTTTCTGCTGAGCTTTCAAGGCAGCTTCTAGCATTTCAACTTTCTCTATAATAACATTTTCAACATCCTGTGGAGGACTATACATTGTCTGAACCCGTTGTTGAATCATATCAAAATCTGCTGGAGGGTAAATGATCTGAGCAACTTCAGGTTGATCACCTCCAGCATAAGCAGGTTGCACACCAGATTCTGCAAAATTATCATCATCACAAAGGGGTGGATATCCCAGAGTGTCTTTAATGCTATTAGATATCCATTTTGCATGATCTGAGCCAGCATTGACTAACACTCTCTCCCCCTTTATGGCTTCTCTTATAATATGATCTCTTAAGTCATCTTTTTGAAATCTTATTTGGCCATCAAGAAAATTGACACCATCTTTAAAAAATGATTTTACCTTTAGAAGCTGATCAGAAATTGTTTTCTGAGAAATAGCAATAGCTGTTTTAAAGGAATCCAAGTCTTCCTGTAGCTTCTGATCAAATTCCTCTTTCTCCTTAGCCCTTGCTTCAGTCATTGCAATAACTATTTTCTTATTTTAGTGACTATCTCATTGTGAGATTCAGTCAGATTTTCATTCATTCTAATCTGATTTTCAAGGACATAGCCTTGTTTTACAGTAATATCATCCACTTGTTTCTTAACTTCTTCTTGTTGGTTAGCCGGAAATACTACAGCATTGCTCCCCTTGTGGAAACAATCTGTCATCTCTTTCTTATGAAGATTAACTTCAAATCTGATGGATTTGATATCCTGAGCCAGTTTAGATTGAAGTGACTTATGGTTTTCATCCACATACTTTTCAAGAGCCATTCCATGCTCATCCAATTTAACTTGCAAAGCCACCATTAATGTGCTGTAATCAGTCTCTGGGGTTGGTTGGGAAGTAGTAGCTTGCAAAGCATTCTTATAGCTCTGGCTTCTCCTCTTAAAAACCATCAGTTTTCTTTTCTTAATACTTTCAATCTCCTCATCCTCTGAAGCAGAAGTACTGGCAATATTAACTCTTTCTTTAGGACTAGGAGGCAGATCCTTTTCAGTCCTATGCTGAACCCCCTCAATGTTAACCTGCTCCCCCTCATCTGCTGCTCCCTCTATGTAAGGAAACAATTCTTCCAGAGTGAACTCTTGTTGAGTGTGAACTGGTGATACAGCTGTCTCAGGAGCAACAGAACCTACAGATGTATCCTCCATGATCACATTTAGTGCTGGACTGTTGATATGAGGTGAATAGAATGTGAATCCATTTCACTTGCCAAGTGAATACTCTCTTCCCCTTGAACCTGTGCAGTAACTGTCTCCCCCTACACTTGTGCATTCTCAGTCAGGTCCTGTACTTGTAGCTCCCCCTGCACCTGTACACTAATTGTTTCTTTCTGCAATTGTGCAGTCTCAGTAAGGTCATGTTCAGGAGATTTCTCAGCAACTTCCTGTCTTTCTAAATCTGGTAAGTCCATTGTTAGGACTTTATCCCATCTTGAGATGATCCTGATGTCCATTCTTCTCATACGATTTATTTTAGAACCAGGAATCTGGTTCATTACTTCTGGAATGGCTCCAGCCAAGTATAGACTTATTATTCTAGCCAAATTAGGTTTCTTGATGCTTTCCTTAATCTTCTCAAGAAGTACTACAAACCAATCTGTGTTGAGTGTGAAGATTATCCTTGTCATGAGGCTGAACATATAGGTTGAAATCCTATAATGTCCCCCTGGCTTACACAGAACCACTTTTCCAACCACTTCAGATAGAAATTTACCCTGCAGATTCATCCCTTTCCTGTTTATTGCTGATCCAATCTTCATGGTGGGATCCAATCCACACCATTGTAGTGCCTCCCTTGTTCTAGATATTGGTACCTCTTCTTCATCCTGAGTTCTTGGAAGATGAAGAATTTTTCTTAAACTTTTCAAGGATAGTTTGACTTTTGCTCCATGAACTGTTGACTTAATCTTAAATCCAGTCAAGTCTACTATTGTTACAGCATAGAACTCAAAAACCTCCTTCTTCCAAATATTTGTTTGTTCGGATATCAGAAACTCCAAACCACTTTCAGCAAACAGTGTAATGACTCCTTTAATCTCTGATTCCGCATCATTAAAGGCATGACAAACCACCTCATACCCTTCATTAACATTATCTTCAATCTTTGGCGCCATTGGAATGGAGAGAAAACTTGAATTGAGAGAAGAGAGTTTGTCGACACAAGGGTTTAGTCTCGAAAATCTGGAGAGCGTGTCGACAGAATATGTTCTCGACCTATTTATACCCTTCTAAACAAAGAAGGTCAAAAGGCGGGCAAAAATTGTCTAAAAGTGTTGACATTGTTGAAATGTGTCGACCCATACTTCTATTATCTCGACAACGGCGTTGACTACTATGTGTCGACACAAAATTATGATATGTCGACACAAGACATACTTAGTAGTTCATCAGAAATTATGTGTCGACTCTTATTGCAAGTGTCGACACAATTTCTTGAAGTGTCGACACCATTACGCTGGTTGTGTCGACACCACTAACTGAAGTGTCGACACCACTTCTCTGGATGTGTCGACACAGATTTACTGTCGACAACACTCATCTGAATGTGTCGACACAAATTTACTTAGCCAAATTTGTTAAACTAGTCTATGTTCAACATTCCTAATTCAATTTTAAATTTATTGAATTTAGTTTCATCTAAAGGCTTAGTAAATACTTCTGCAATTTGATAATCTATTTTTACAAATTCTAGTGGGATGACCTCTTTCTCTACATGTTCTCTAAGAAAATGGTATCTTATTTCTATATGCTTAGTCCTACTATGTGAAACATGATTATTAGCAATAAAAATAGCACTAGTAAAATCACAAAACAAAGGTGTTCTACTTACCTGAATACCATAGTCTTTTAGCTGGTGCTGAATCCACAACAGCTGTGCACAGCAACTTCCTGCTGCCACATATTTAGACTCAGCTGTGGAAATTGCAACATTAGTCTGCTTCTTACTACTCCAAGACACCAATCTTCCTCCTAGAAATTGACAGGTGTCTGTTGTGCTTTTTCTATCTTCTTTGCAACCTGCAAAGTCTGCATCTGAATAGCCTGTCAGAAGAAAATCTCCATTCCTAGGGTACCAAAGGCCTAGATTAGGTGTGCCCTTTAGGTATCTCAAAATCCTTTTTACTGCAGTGTAATGAGATTCTTTAGGGCATGATTGGTACCTAACACAGACACATGTTGCATACATAATGTCTAGTCTACTAGCAGTTAGATATAGAAGAGAGCCAATTATTCCTCTATACAAAGACTCATCTACAGGTTTACCTGCATCATCTTTGCATATAGGCATACTTGTTCCCATAGGAGTTCTCATGGTAGAGGATGATTCCATACCATACTTCTTAATTAACTCCTTGGCGAACTTAGACTGGGATATGGACAAGCCATCATCAGTCTGTCTTACTTGAAGGCCCAAGAAGAACTTAAGTTCCCCCATGCTGATCATCTCAAACTTCCCTTGCATAAGTTTAGCAAACTTCTTGCAAAGGCTGTTTTCCTTAGACCAAATATTATGTCATCTACATAAATCTGAACTAAGATTATCTTACCTTTGGATTCCCTTAGGAATAGAGTTTTGTCTATTTTCCCCCTTGATAATTTGTTCTCAATAAGAAAAGTAGACAGGGTTTCATACCAAGCCCTTGGGGCTTGCTTTATCCCTTATAAAGCTTTCCTAAGTCTATAAACATAATTAGGTTTAAGAGAATCAACAAAACTTGAGGGATGCTCTACATATACTTCTTCTTTTAGATTTCCGTTTAAGAATGCTGATTTTACATCCATTTTGAATACCTTGAAGCCTTGATATGCTGCATAGGCAAGGAACATCCTGATTGCTTCCAGTCTTGCTACTGAGGCAAAGGTTTGATCAAAGTCAATACCCTCTTCCTGCCTGTATCCTTTTGCAACAAGTCTTGCTTTGTTCTTCACAATGATTCCATTCTCATCTAGTTTGTTCCTAAAGATCCACTTTGTTCCAATGATGTTGTGGTCTTTTGGTTTAGAAACTAACTCCCAGACCTTGCACCTTCTGAACTGATTCAGCTCCTCTTGCATGGAATCAATCCAATGTGGGTTAAGAATAGCTTCTTCAAATTTCTTTGGCTCTAGTTGAGATAAAAAGCTTGAGCAAAGCACTGTGTTCAAGTTCCTGCTTCTTGTTTGCACTCCATGTCTTAGATCACCAATTATCTGATTTGATGGATGATCCTTTAAGTGTCTAACAGCTGGAGGTAGACTATCTTCTGGTTGAACACCTCCAGTCTCTTCAATATGCTGCACCTCTTGGTGTACATCTGCATCTAGAGAGTCATGTACTCCCCCTGGATAGTAGCCACAATTTTCCACATCCTGCTCTTCAGTTGTTTCTTTTGTAATGGTAAGCTTGTCCATTTTCTCATTAATACATGTAGAACTGCATGAGCTACAAGGCAACTCAGCGTTAATCAGTCTTGTTTCATCAAAGACAACATGTACAGACTCTTCTATAACTTGAGTAATCAAGTTGTAGACTCTATAAGTCTTACTATTGTTGCTGTACCCAACAAATATCCCATCTTGGGATTTGGCAGCAAACTTAGTTAGATAAGACTTGCCATTGTTAAGGACATAGCACTTGCAACCAAAGATCCTAAAATAGGATAAATTTGGTTTTCTACCCTTCATGATCTCATAGGGAGTCTTTTTGTGGCTTTTGGTGATAGATGCCCTATTGATCACATGACATGTAGTGTTTACTGCCTCAGCCCAGAAATACTCTGGGAGAGAAGTGTCACTCAATAGAGTTCTACCAGCCTCAATCAATGTTCTATTTTTCCTTTCAGCAATACCATTTTGCTGTGGTGTTCTAGGGGAGGAGAATTCTTGAAAAATCCCAAATTCTTCACATAGTCTTGTCATACTTTCAGATTAAAATTCAGTGTCATGGTCACTTCTGATTTTGACCACTGTACAGTCAAGTTCATTCTGAATTTGCTTGACAAAACTATATAAAACACTTGGGGTTTTTAATTTTTTTTCTCAGAAAGAACACCAAGGAATATCTTGAATAGTCATCTACCACCACAAAAGTGTAGACCTTCCTACCTAGACTATGAACTGGCATAGGACCAAAAAGATCCATATGTAAGAGGTATAGAAACCTCACTGAATCCTTATTTTCAAGGCTATGAAAGGAGGATTTTGTTTTGCTTGCCTTTTTGACAAGCAGAGCATATGCCATCCTTTATACACTTAACTTTTGGACCATTCCTTACTAGCTCTTTGCTAAAGAGTTGGCAAATTGTTTTGTAGTTAAGATGGGCCAGCCTCTTGTGCCATTTGACACAATGGGAGGCTCTCTCATCAGCTACAAGACAAATAGGATAACCTTTGTTCTCACACTCAAAATTAAGACAGTATATATTCCTTTTCCTATATCCTGTCAAAATGATCTTTTGATCACTTGATCTTTTTATATGACATCCATTCTTAACAAATGAAATGTCATATCCTAAATCACTCAGCTGACTTATGCTTATTAGGTTGTGTTTCAAAACCCTTCACATAGGCCACTTGAGTGACAGTAATTTGGTTACTAGAAATGTTACCAAATCCTTTGATGATTCCTTTTTAGAACAACCAAAGATTACTTTAGGCCTATTTCAGATAGTTAAATACTCCTTCAGCAATCCCTTTGTTCCAGTCATGTGCCTGAAACATCCACTGTCCAAGTATCATATAGGGGCATGGTAACTTGGACTCACCTGCAATAAAGAATTACCTTCCCTTAGAACCCAAGTAAGTCTTGGGTCCTTGGTTCAAGTTTGCTTCATACTTAACAAACCTACCTGCAGCACACTTAACAGGTAGACTGTTGTTCTTCCTGACACTAGTGTTGTTCCAACAATCTATGGCATAATGACCTGTCTTACCACAACACCAGCATTCATACTTGTTGTATCTATTTTTAGATACATTCTTGACAGTCTGGTTGACAGCAAAGCTTTTGTATTGTGCTGGTACTACTGCAGTTACACCCACTGGTTTCTCACAAACATGGGGTTTATGAACATGTGCTGCCTTATTGACATAAGCACCCTTGTCATTCAGAACTTCAGTCTTACTATGACCATGAGTATTCTCAAGGTCATACTTGTTAGAAGGCACTTGTACCTTTCTAAAAACTACAGGGACTTTAAAATTCAGTGGCTGGACTGAGGCTTTGCCCTTTCTCTTGAATTGGACAGCCCTGGTGTTACCTTTAAAGCCTATTCTAGCCTTACCCTTTTGAGCCACAAACTCATCTATTAAGGGTAAAACTGATTTTGGCTTGGAATAACTAGCCACCAAATCTTTCTCCTTTTGAAGTCTGACTTCCAGACTTTTAATTAGATCATTTTTGTATGTGATTGTACCCATCTGAATAACAGTTATAGTTTTCAGTTTGGCAACCTCATTCATTTTTTGATCCAACTCTTTCTCTAAACCAGATGCAACCACCTTAAGATCTGTAATTTCCTTAGCCTGAGTTTTGGCCAGGTGTTTACTTTTCTTTAGTGCCTGCAATAAGTCTCCATATTCATCTATCAGCTGATGAATATCTCCTTCAGACTCAGATCCATCCACATCACTTGATGCAGATGTAGCTGACTCTGTACCCGTACTATAATCTGGGTTACTAGACAAACGTTGTACCTTACTAGGACCAGGCTGATCCTGAACATTTGTCTTCTTCTGATACAGCCATCAGTCCTATGCACTGATGGTCTTCTAGTTGTGCACATATAGAGTTCAGCAATTGCATAAACTCCATCTTCTTCATCAGCTGCATATAGGCCAATGTATGCCTCAGCTTCAGATTCAGACTCTAAAGTAGATTGGTCTGTCAAGCTTTTCTCCTTCTTAGCAACAAATGATTTCTCCTTCTTGCTCTTTTGTTGAGTCTTCCTTTTATCAGCAGACTCCTTTCTTTTGTCTGGACACTCAGCCAAAACATGTCCAAGTCTATTACAGCAATAACAATCTATCTTTGATGTTGTAGATTTACTAGGCTTAGACCTGCTCCTGTCCTTCCTTGATGACTTTCTCTTTTGATAATAGTCATCCACAGGCTGAGATGTGGAGGGCCTTGAATTCCACTGCTTCATCTTAAGGAATCTCTGAAATTGCCTTGTGAAGGCAGCAAAGACTTTATCTGAGTCACTGCAGTCTAAACTTTGGTTGTCTGAATTATCTGAAGTAATTTCAGCAACTATCTCAGGAGGTGATGGAGACATCCTCCTATTCTTCCTAGTGGCTTCCACCTTGAAGGCCACAGACTTTTCTTTATGCTCCCCTTTACCACTTTTCTCTTCCTCTTTCCTAGCCATAAGCTGCATCTCATATGATAGTAATTTTCCAAACAAAGTTGGAGGAGAGATATCTGCAAGTTTGGCCACTTCTCTAATGGAACAAATCTTAGTGTCCCAATCCTTTGTCAAGGATTTTAGAAATTTATCATTCAGTTCATATGTACTGAAGATCCTTCCATAGGACATCAGCTCATTTACAATTCTATAAAACTTCTTATAACACTCAGTTATACCATCTGACTTTCCTTATCTGAAACTCTCATATTCCTGGTTCAGCATAAATTTTCTATCTTGTCTGACTTCTTCAAAACCCTCCATGTAGACTATCAAAGTGTCCCACATTTCCTTGGAAGTCTTGCAGTGAATCAAATTTTGAAAGGTTGAATCATCTATGACACTTACTATGATATTATGGGCTTTTTTATCCATAGTTGCCAGGATGATCTCATCCTTAGTTATCTCAGAAAAATCTTTGGGAGTTCTTTGATTTGCATCTAGAACTGATACCTTCATTGGAGCATAAGGACCTTCCATTATAGTAATGTAAATCCTTGGATCAGAAGCCTCCATGAAAAGTCTGACCCTTTCTTTCCATATTCCAAAAATCTCTTTCCTGCATATGGGTAATTTCATAGAACCTAGTTTCTTATGATTTTCTCCTGAACCCATTTTCTTGATCTTGAATCTGCCTTAAGGATCTTACTCAGACTGTTAAGTCCTTCTTTGAGCAACCTCCCTCTGATACCACTTGATAGTATTAATTTCAGGATAACCCAAACACCTAGAGGGGGGGGGGGGGTGAATTGGTCCTTTTCTTTTTTTACTTAAGGCAGAATATTTTTCCAGATCTTAAAATAGAATCTAACTATTCTACAGCAATAACAACACAGAAGTCACAATCACAAACACATCACAGATTGCACACAGGTTTATAGTGGTTCCCCAAGGTCTGGGTACATCCACTTTCCCCCTTCACCTATCTAGCAGTGTGCTAGATTCGGCCTAACTTCTTCCTTCTTCTCAGATCCACAGATCTTACAGCTCAGAAGAAGGTTCCTACAACTCAGAACCTTAAAGGTTCCTACAACTCAGGCTAACAGACCTACCTCAACCTTTCCACAAGGCCTACAACTCAGAGAAAAATTTCTCCTACACTCAGGCTCAAAAGCCCTACCACTAAGAGATCTATATCTCCTACACTCAGCCTTTATAATATAGGCTTACAACTCAGATCTATGAAAAGATCCTACAAAATTTGATGAGTTTTTAGATGGACTTTTACCCTTGTTGAGAGAGAAGAGATAAGAGGTTTCTTGATCAGCTTTTTGATAAAACTGATGGCTGAAATCAACCTGTTCTTAGCTTTCTTCAAAGCTTCTTGAATCTGAACTCAGTATGGTTGATCTCCTTTGAAGTCGACTGACTGCCAGGTTCCTCCTTAGAATCCAGAAATAACTCTGAATCCTTCTTAGCAGATTGGTTCAAGATCTGCTTCTTAGGAGACTTGTAAATGTCTCCTCCTTTACATCAACAGCTGAAGATGTCTCTCACTCTTCAGAACTTATGAAGTTTCTTTAGAATTCTTACTTGAATTATCCTTAGATCTTCTCACGAAAATCTTCTTCAGTGTGACATGCACTTTCTTGATCAATGATCAATACTTCAATAGTTGTGCCTATTATTGTTGTTCATCTCTTTTGATTTGACAGAGTCCATATATATATATAGACTTCATCCATGCTAACCGTCTGATCCGGTTTCTAACTAACTTCAGACAAGTCTAATAGCTTCAGTAAACTTGTTGGAATGCACAACTGTCAGGTCTCCAGTCAGTTCTTGAACCTTTGTCTTTGCCAGCAAGGCGTCGAGACTGATTGACATTATGTGTCGACACAATTAGATAAAGTGTCGACACAAGCTTTGGTGATGTCAACATAACTCCTTTGGTGTCGACATAGCTTCTTGACACTGCATCTGTAGAATGTGTCGACACTGCCTCTTTGTGTCGACATAGACACTTCTTCACTACACACCAATCAACATTGTTGAAACTTTGCTGAGTGTCGATACAGTTGATATAGTCTCAGAATTTGTGTGTCGACACTGCCTCCAGGTGTCGACACAGTTGATGTCGACTAATACTCCTGTGTGTTGACACTGCCTCCCGGTGTCGACACAGTTGATGTCGAGTAATATTTCTGTGTGTCGACACTGCCTCCCGATGTCGACACAGTCGATGCCGACAAATAAATTCTGCGTGTCGACACAGTTGCTTCAGGTGTCGACACAGCTTTTCCAAGTGTCGACACAGACTTACTTAAGTGTCGACACATGGACTTAGAAACTTTTTCGACATTTTAGCCAATACTTAACCAGCACATATAAACTCAAAATAACATTAAATACAGCTTGATGTATATCATTGAGCTAAGTGAGGCTTCTCCAAATCAGGTACACATTTTCCAATGTACCGAACAGGGACAGCTGCAGCAGCGGACTGGATGTTAACCGCAGCGGTCTTGAGGTATCCGTAGCTAGTCTGTAGAGAGCTACAATGGCGGACTAGATGAGAGTCATAGCGGTATGAAGGTAGCCACTGCGGTATGGTTGTAATGACCCCATCCGTTAAATAACATATAATAGAAGGTCCGGCCGGGGCCCCATACTATATGCCACAAACAGGCGGCGAGGTTACAAGTTAATAACAATTATTAATCGCATCCTAACCCAGAGCATGCTAACGAAAGCTTTAAGGTTCTTTGAACTCAAGCAATCAAGAATTGTACACGATATATATAAAAAACCACATTTATATATAACTCCAAGGAACGTATACAATTACACAAAAGTTTGGCCTTACGGCCTTACAGTTACACTTCACATGTGTGGATTACAAACATCGGCATGCAGGCCAGCAACACATGAAACAATAAAACCAAGTAATGGCTATTTCTTCACTCGGCCTTCGAGGGCCAGAAGCAGAGACTTAAGCCCGATATTTACCACTCGGCTCTCCAGCACCTGCACAAGGACAACCGACCACAATGGTAGTAAACAAGGCAATGATTAGCATTTAGTTGACCATTTCATAATGACCCTACCCATTTCCCAGGGCAGTGGTATTTCATCCCTGCAGGCATAGCATTTCACAAACAGATATATCACAGGATATGCACTCACGCACAATCAATATATCACAAATGTCGACCACGCGGCCCGACGCTCCGTGCACTCAGGGCACATTCTCCGGTGTGCCGAAAAACTAGGGTCTAACTACCGTTCTCAGGCCTCAAACCCAATGATAAATTTTGAGCATACATGATCCAACACCTATGACCAGAAACTTTAGTCTTGATGGCATACAACCCAAGAATCTCATTTTGTGAACCTGACGAACTCCAATATCCCAGGAACTCATGTCAGACAACCATAACGCGGATACAGTTCAGTCCTTGCCCGTTGCTCAAATCGCCAGTTCAATATCTAGACTTACGCAGGTCAGCATCCCCTTGGTCATTCGGTACACTGGCCTTTAAGAGCTCGCAACTCACACAATAGCCACCCTGTCCTCTAAGGACTGGCTTCACAATCCAAAAGAGAGTAAGTGCCAACGTTCATCACGATCGCTTGGCGGGATCAACATAAGCTCTCTTTCTGTACCCAAACTCAACCCAAATCATGCAGCGTCCTGCAGTGCCAGAAAACTGGTCTTTACATAGCATACAACACAGATATTGCGATGGTATTTTCCTGGAACTCCATTCCAGTACTTCATATTACTCCACTTCACAGGAACAACCCATCGACTCCACACAATACTCCTTTACACGCGGAGTCTTCTCCGGTGCGCAAAATAAAACATCACCAATCCAGACAAACCTATCCACATCATGCCTATTCCATACTACACATTTTTGGATCTATATACAAGACTTCTTGGGAATTTCAAGAATCAACCCAACGGAAATCTCTCAACATCCACCTTTAGGTGGGGGAAATCCATGCACATGCCAAAATAAGGACTTCACAAGTCCAAGAAGGAATATCGTTACCCTTGACGTTCTCTTTGGAGCCATTATATAGATTTTATACGGGGATGCAAATGATCGCCTCACTTTCCCCTTCACAATTATAGCTTTAGATCTTGTTTTCGGCCACAAGATCTTCTTTAGTAACCTCAACAAACCCTATCTCCAGCTGAGAGTTCTCCGCTCCAGCACTCGGGAAGAGAGAGAGAGAGAAAAGGAAATAATGATTTCCTCTTTTTTATCCGTCTGCATAAGAGGCCTCAGACTACATCCCAACCACATGATAAAATCAATAAAACCAAGCAATGGCTCGGGTTGAAATTAATTCACCGCTCAGTGGCCGCAAATAATCCGCCTTACATGAGTTGCTCCAAAATCATCGAGCTCCGCTCGATCTTTTCGTTAAGCTCAGCTCGATGACCTTCGTCGAGCTCAGCTCGACGATCTCCACTCCGCCTTTTGGCTGATGCCAGACTAGAATCGTCGAGCTCAGCTCGACGAATTTTATCGAGCATCGATCGACGAATTCCTGTACCGATTGGGGTGTTACAATCCTCCCCTCCTTACAAAAAATTTCGTACCAAAATTTGCATACAGCACGCGGAAAACAACAATCAAGATGTTATAACATATATTTTCTTCAACAAAGAAAAGTTACAACTTTTTTTATACAAACAATTCAGGAAATTCGGCACGCATGGTTTGCTCTCGCTCCCATATATGCTCCTCACGGTCACAGTTGTCCCATCAGACCTTGACCATCCTGAATATCTTTTTACGCAACTGCTTAACCGCCTTAGCTTCGATCTGAATAGGCATAACCTTCGTCATTAGCTAAGATTAGACCGACACGTAATCATTCGCAATCACTTGAGCTGGATATTTTACGGCTTTTTGAAGCACTGATATGTGGAACACATCATGCAATCCACTCAATTCAGCTGAAATAACTAGCCGATAGGCAGCTTCTCCATTGAGCTCCACCACCTCAAACAGAACAAGATACCTCGAACTTAACTTTTTCAAGCGCCGAATCCTGGACACGCCTTTGAAGGGCTTGCTTTTCAAATATACTCAATCTCCAACCGCAAACTCTACATTTCGGTGCTTGGCGTTGTAATACTTTGCTTGCCTATCTTGGGCTATCAGTAGCCTCTCCCGAATATAGAGTATCGTCGAATTTGCCTATTCGACATCCTTACGCTTATATAATTTATATTCACCTGCTTCCGACCAAGATAATGGTGTACGATATTTCCGATCATACAAAGCTTAAAATGATGTCATATTTATGCTAGTTTGATAGCTATTATTGTAGGCAAACTCTACCATATAGAGATGATCTTCCCACCTCTTTCCAAAATCCAAGGCGCACATTCAGAGCATGTCCTCCATCGTTCTGTTTGTCCTCTCAGTCTAGCCATCCGTGTGTGGATGGAAGGCCGTACAGAATGTTAATTTTGTCCCCAACAACTGATGGATTAGCCTCCAATCATGTAACATCCCAAATTTCAAATGACTTAGATTTGGGTTAGACATGTGGTGGATGCTAGGGTTTAGCTAGGTTTGACCCTAGGAGGAGGATTTAGACCATGTGGGGCCCACTATGGGGCCCAAGTCAACCTAGGTCAAACTAGGCTAAACACAAACCCTAGCCACACCATGACCCCACCACATTGCCCTAACCCTAAATACAATCTAAGTGGACCCTAGGGTAGGCCATGGGGTCAACTAGTTGATCCATGTTGGGTCAAGTCAACATGTTGACCTAAATAGTGAAAATGGTGCCCTAGCCCATTTCACTAGGTTGGGTCCACCCAAACCAACCCAGAATCACTAGGTGGGTCTAAAGTGACCCTATACCCCCTATGGAAGAGAAAAATAGGGGCATGCAATGGTAATTTTGGAAATTACCTAGGAGAGAGAAAAGAGGAGGAATAGGAGAGAGAAAATGCTAAGGAGTCATTTTGGGCCACTTGGGCTCACCCCACCAACCCACAAAGGGTTGGCTGACCATGTAGGGGTATTAGGAGGAGAGGGGACCCACCATGCAGCCTTGGGTCAAGCCCAAGCCCAAACCCGAGCCTATCTAGCCTATTTTATTTTTGTGAGCCAAACCCCACCTCTCCACTCACCCAATCCAACTCTACTCATGGAACCCGACCCATTAGGGGTTATTTAACCCACAAGTGTAGTAGGGCCCACTCCCAAGCCACCAGCCAGCCCACACACCCAACCCGAGCCCCCCACCTTGGTGAAATCGCCCATCCTAGGTGAAATCGCCCAAGCCTAGGTGAAATCGCCCCCCCTCTCTTATCTCAGCCCAAAACCGAGCTCACACCCTCATTCCCACTCATTCCACCCCAGAGAGAGCAAGAAACCACTGCTGCCATGGCCAACCAAAGAGGAGTTCGCCGGAGTTTGCATGCTATGGGAAACCGCCGCCACCCTCAACCACAACCGCCGCCAATGGTCCGTATCCCTTCCCCTCCAAGCGTACTAGTTTCCTAGATCAACTAGGCTAGAGGTCGAGCTCAAACGAGCTCGACGTTAGGAAATCAAAAGCTCGAAAATCTGTAAAAAAATGGCGATTTAGGGGCTCTCGGCTTGGTTGCGCCGCCACCGTCCGCCGCTCTCCGCCGCCCAGTCGCCGGCCAGCTCTAGCCCCGACCACCGTGAGGCCGGGGAAGAACTTGGTCGGAGGTCCCGCCGCCGGCGATGGCCGGGAACGGCCCCGCAAAACCACCCAGCACGGGTTTTGGCCATGCATGTTGCATGGAGAAGAAATACAGGCACCGTCCGATCTTCTTTAAAATTCGGGCAGGTTGATCATGCATTTAAGTTATTTTTAATAAATCTGTTACTATTTCATTTAATGAATAGTGTATTAAATTGTGACATTTTGGCAGTCACTTTGCATGTTGATTTTAAGGCCCTTATAGCCACCTGTAGAATTTTTGCCCAACATGAATATTGTAGATCTCTGTGTTAACTTTGATTTGACATGTTACTCATCAAATTTGGTTAAGTATTCTGCCCTGTAGGTCCATTTTACTAGGACTACTCCTAGGGTAGGACAGAAATTAAATTAATTCCTCAGCCCAAACCCTTGGTCCAAATGGGCTGAAATTTGGGCTAGGTTACTAAATTAGGCATATCTAGGCCCTCCCCAAAAATCAGAATTTTTTGGGGAACATTTTGCTATAGTTTTTACAAAAATACCCAAAAGCAAATAAATGTGATTTTTGGAGTTTCCTAACTCCAAATGGCCCCAAATTTTGGTGGCACCCTCTCATGGGTATACTAGACCCATGGTTAAAATTTGGGCTAAATTGATGCACTGCATGTTGAGGAATCTCACTTGCATGTTTGAGAAATAATATTTGGCTTGGGCTGCAAATAGAAATTTTGCAGAATTTCAAATGGCTGCCCAAGCCAAACCAGAAGCCCCCTTGACCTGAGATTTTGGTCAGAGGTATAATTAGGGCATATTTAGGCCCTGCCCAAAAATGGGCTTGATTGGGAAACAAAATGTGGACAAATTACCAAAATACCCCTAGGGCTTAACTAGGTGATTCTTGGAGTTAGCTAACTCCAAATGACCCCAAATTTTGGTAGCTGGCCCTTAGGGACCATATGGACCAGTGGTAGAAATTTCTCTGAATTTGGAACAAGTCATGTTGGGAAAGACCTGCATGCAAGAATTGAACTACTTAGGCTCGGGGTGCAATTAGCAAATGTAAAACCTGTTTATGATATTTGCCTAAAGGGGTGCATTTAGAATGCACACCCCCTGATTTAGTAGGCCAGTAGGGTATAATTTCAAACCCTAAATTAGTTGGGATTTTTGGGGAGCAAAAATCCCACACTTAGTGAATTTGACAATTTTTGAGAATTTGGTGAACACTTAAGAATTTTCTAAAATGAATCAAACTAGGGTTTAAAAGATTTACAAAACCCTAATGATATTATTTAAACTCATGGGAGACATATTCGAGCCCTTGAGATTCGACTTGATAAATTGAAGATTTAATTTATAAGTATACGGGAAAATGACAATTTTACCCTTAACGATAATTGAATGATTCTGGTGGAGATAAAATAATGAATAAATCGATGTATCATATCTATAATAATCTCATGTGATTAAACACAATACAATGCATTTGGAAGTTCATTCAATTGATCATTAGTTAGGTCATCTTACCCTAGTCGCTCAGTCTCGATAGAAGTGTCGTACGTAAATACCTATCTAGATAATATCGCCCTAGATTGATGAACAGAACGATGGGGATGGTAGTGTAATTTGGGAATGGCAGGGTGGTATTAGGTCTGGGGCTACATTTAGCACAAGTAGGTTTACCCTACTAGGACCACTGGGAGATAGAATAAAATGGGATAGTTGTGGAAATTGGGAATAAACCCGGGTGGTGTTGATAGCGTCATAAGTATAGTAACGAGTGATAGAGTGCAAATCACTTTACAATAGGCATAACGGAACCCGACGGGAAACCCTCGACTTCCGTTTAACACCATAAGTCATCAGGCCACTAAGGAGTAATACTAAAGGAGAATCGTGGGTAACGGGTAAACACCAACTAAAAGTAATTATCCTTGCGAAAGGGAACTTTGGGCTTGTCATCCCATCGTAGTTCCTAGTGCCTTCGAGACCCCTTCATTGGGCATACCTTGGGCAGTCCTGGGATTCACCCTAAACGGTTATGTGCAATAAACCTTAGACAAGAGTAGTCTAATAGGCCTGGAGTTCTACGGGATAGGTTCACCGGTTTAATAAGGTTGGAAACTTCATACGGATTACTTGCTCACCTGTTTCATAAGGTTGGAGGGATACAAGTGATGAGCTCATCCTAACCGGGTTGGAGGGTTACGAGTGGCTTGCTCACCTGTTTCATAAGGTTGGAGGGATATAAGCACTTGCTCACCCAAATTGGATTGGAGGGAATGTGTTATCAATATCAGTACGAGCAGGAAGCTCCGGTTAATACCTTGCATGTGCATAAAATTAGTGGCGAGTCACGCGGGACTGGCCAGTCGATGCACCGATGGCAGTACGATGACTCGGGCGAGGCGTACGGGTGGAGGGGCCAGTATGCTAAATATATAATACTGCGGAATCCCCGAAGACGTACACTCGACCTACAAGACTGACGGGTAGTCAGCAAAATACGTACGCAAAACTCTAGAGTGCACCTAGGACGTGTACAGAGGTGTATGAGAGGGGTCTAGGTCTGGTAGTGCTTATACCCACCTAGAAGTGGAGAGCCCGCTCCACTGTTGCCGTAGCCACAACGGTAGTACCCGAGAGTGATGCAAGCTCTCAAAAAGAGGGAACTAAAGGTCTGTGATCACGGAGTCGTGTGTGTGTGTTGCACTTGCATGTTTAACATACTCATCATAACATACATTCATTCATTAGGACATACGCTTCATAGATCCTTATCATATAAATTGTATGGGCGGTTTATATGATAAGTTACTTTTGGAAACCCTAACTTATAAGTTCGTATGGGCGTTCATATAAGTTGGGGTACTTCTGTAATATTGATAGGAGTAGGAGTAGCAGTAGCGTACCTTCCTTTCTGTACTGCATTTACTTCCAGTTCTACCTTCTTACTGCAGTCCTTTTCTTTCTGCACTGTCTTTACTTACTTGCACTTTATATAGAACTGCTAGATTATATATAGAACTGCTTGATTTTACTTACTCCTGCTAGATAGAAATGTCACCTGCTTCCACTTTGCTACCCCTTGTTGTCCTCCGCATCCTCCTTCCATCCGGTGCCTAAGAGCGACAGGAGGAGGTGTTGAGGATATGACTTAGTCTTTTTGACTAACATACGTTGACTCCCCCTTTTTAGGAGTTCGAGGAGGTGGACCAGAACGTCCAGCGGGACGAGGAGGCAGGGCATGAGGAGCAGCTACCACCACCACCAGACACTACTACCGCACGACCTCAGGTGGGAGGAGATGTAGTAGATATCGTAGTTTACAGCTTTTTGTTTTGTGAGAGAGAGTCTGTTGGGTCCGGCGTTCCTTCACTTGACCCGTGGCGCTCTGCTACTTATATAAAAAATTAAGTAGCGCCCTCTCCAACAGTCCGGGCTTTTGGTGCAGTTAGGTATGCGCTTGATCCTTCAATTGGTATCAGAGGAGGTCACGGGTTCAAGACCGGGGGGCGCTATTAAATCCTGATTTTTCCCTTCTACCTGTGTGGGTCTGGTGGGTCAGGCAACCGTGGACATGTGGTAACCCCACCTCTGAGCCATGTGGGCCATGTGGTAACCCCACCTCTGAGCCGACGGGTTGTGCTGGACGCCGGGGGGTGGGATTGTTGGGTCCGGCGTTCCTTCACTTGACCCGTGGCGCTCTGCTACTTATATAAAAAATTAAGTAGCGCCCTCTCCAACAGTCCGGGCTTTTGGTGCAGTTGGGTATGCGCTTGATCCTTCAGAGTCTGACTTCTATTGATGTATATGGGCATAAGCCCTACTTTCTCTTTTGTACTCATTATGGACTATAGTAGCACTTTCATTTCCATATATATGATATGCTCTGTGATTTCTGTGGACATGTGTATTAGCTTGTTTATACACTTTTACTTCCGCATCTCTAGTGAAAAATGATCATAATAGCCAGCAGAATCGGCGTCTTACGGTGTCGACTAACTCAGGAGTTAGTGTCACCGTAAGGCGGCGGTTCTGGGCATAAGATCCGGGATGCCTTCGAAAAGGGAAAAGGCGGATCTTACAAATCATTTGAAGTTAAGCGCCCTTCCCGATCACTTACGATGCTACGGGAAACACCGTGCAGTCGTACTATTTGCTCAACATAAAGCTTCACCAAGACTTCCACTAAATCGCCCCTCTTGTTCGGAAGGAAGCGAGCCACTTTAGTCAACCGGTCTATGATCATCCAAACTGAATCGTTACCGCATTGATATCTTGGCAAACCGTGCACGAAATCCATCAAAATATCATCAAACTTCCATTCTAGAATAGCTAGCGACTTCAGGAAACCTCCAGGATTCTGGCATTCAGCTTTCACCAAGGCATAGGTTTTACATGTAGCCACGTAATGTGGTATGTTTTTCGTTAACCCTGGCCACCAAAACAGCTTTTTCATGTCTTTGTACATCGTTGTGCTCCCTAGGTCAATTGAGAATTTCGTAAAGTGAGCCTCATACATCAATTCTTCTCTTAGCTTACCCATACTTGGGACGCACAAACGACCATTTTTCCACAAAAGGCCGTCATCCTAGGAGAATTGGCCATTTGACCCATCCACTACATAGCGTTACAAACTTTCATCAAATTCCGTTGCTCGCCGAACCCTGTCCATAGGGTCATATTGTACCTCCGTCCAGTTCAAGCATGCATTTGTTGTGGAATTCTTGTCAACATAAGAAATCTCTAATGCTTCCAACTCTTGGATCAGACGCTCATCATGCATCTGCAACCAATTTGCCCTCGAAGGAGTCCTATGACTCAAGGCATCTGCGACAACATTTCCCTTCCCGAGAGTGTAGTGAATGCCAAAGGTGTAGTCCCCAAGGAACTCCATCCACATTCATTGTCAGATAATGAGATCCTTCTGATCCAATATATACTTTAGGCTCTTATGGTCCGTGAATAAATCCACTTTCACTCCATATAAATAGTGACTCCATAATTTCAGTGCAAAAATCATCGCCGCCAACTCAAAGTCGTGGACGGGATAGTTTCGCTCATGCACTTTTAAATGGCGTGAGACATAAGTGATCGCCTTTCCAAACTGAAGAAGAACACAGCCTAAGCCGCTCCCTGATACATCACTATAAATCTCATAGCCGTCTGTACCACATGGCGACGTCAAAATAGGCGCCGTGGTCAAATGACTCTTTATCTCTTCAAAAGCTTGCGCGCACTCCGGCATCCAAACGATCTTTTGATCCTTCCCCGTTAAGGTGGTAAGAGGCAAAGCGATCCGTGAGAAGTTTTCTATAAAATGTCTGTAGTAGCCCGCCAGTCCAAGGAAACTCTTTACTTCGGCCACCGAAGACAACACTTGCCACTCAGGTATGACACTTATCTTTGACGAATCCACCGCAAATTCCCTCTCCACTCACCACATGACCAAGAAAATCCACTGACAATAGCCAAAACTCACACTTTGAGAACTTGGCATAGAACTTGTTTCTCCTCAGGGTGTGTAACACCATCCGTAAGTGGTTCGCATGGTCTGCTTCAGATTGAGAGTACACCAAGATATCATCAATGAAGACGATAACAAGAAAATCCAAGTACTCTCTAAACGTGCGGTGCATTAAATCCATGAACATCGATGGCGCATTACATAGCCCAAACGGCATTACAGTGAACTCGTAATGATTGTAGCGTGTTCTAAACGCCATCTTGGGAATGTCATATTCCCGAATCCTCAACTGGTAATAACCAGATTTTAAGTCCAGTTTAGAATAGACAGTTGATCCCACTAGCTGATCAAACAAGTCGTCAATTCGGGGTATTGGATACTTGTTCTTCTCTATCAGCTTGTTCAATTCACGATAGTCGATACACAACCGTAGACTACCGTCTTTCTTTTTCACAAAGAGAACAGGTGCGCTCCAAGGTGACATACTTGGGCGTATATATCCCTATTCTAGCAACTCTTATAGTTGAACTTTCAATTTCGCCATTTCCTTTGGCGCTAGACGATATGGCGAGCGGGCCACAGGTTTCGCACTTGGCACCAGCTTGATATCGAAGTCAATCTCCCACTGGGGCGGTAATCCAGGAAGATCTTTAGGAAATACATCAGCCAACTCTGATACAATCGGAGTGTCACTCAGAGTAGCCATTGGCTCAACATCCTGAATAAGCATTAAGAATAACTCCACGCCCTTCCGAAAAGCATTGATGACTTGGAGAACAGACAACAAAATCCTGCTCGCTCCTTGCATACCAGCAAATATAGTCTCAAGATCGGTATTCTTACCCAGGGTGACTTCCTTAGAGTTGCAATCAATATAGGCACGCTGCTCTGAAATCCAGTCCATACCAAAGATCACATCAAACTCTGATATCGGCAGAAAGGATGCGTCCAACTCAAAATCCTGACTTCCTATCCTCACCGTCACGTAGCAAGCCCTCACCACACGCATTACACATCCGTTAGGAAATAATACTTTCACACGATTTTTCGTCGTACGACTCGGTACTCCAATTCGTGCTACGAAGTCCTCAGATAGAAATGTATGCGAAGGACCCGTATCAAATAATGCTCTCGCCGAACATTCCCGAATAAGAACAAAGCCTAAGACAAACACATCATAAACAAGCTACACACAAGGTATGAAGTATGAAAAGTGATAAACCAATATCTTAGTTCTTACTTGTGACTATGTCACATTGCTTTTATGGCCTCCTATTGGACAAGATTATATTCTCGGGGATGCGCCTGGGATGCAGAGGAATCCACCACTGCCTTTCCCTTACCAGCATATGATGCTCCTGTCTTCTTTTTAATCTTTGGCAGACCAACCGACAGTCACGGGCTATATGCCCCACTCTACCACATATATAGCAGGTACGAGACTCTTGCCTCGAACTTGCTCCCGACGCAACTGTAGAAGGAGCCTGTCCAAAAGACTTGGATCTCTTACTCCACTTCCTTCGGTAGTTGGACTTTTCAGGACGTGGCGCTTTGAACCCGGACTTTGTCACATCCAAGTACCTTTTGCCCTGTACCCGCTTCATATTTTTTCCAACGCACAAGTCGTATCCACCAACGCTTGAAACCCCTGGTTCACCGAACTTGAGAGCAGGAATCTCAACTCATCCTGCAAGCCTTCGTAGAACCTATTGGTTTTACATTGTTCATCAGCGAAGATAGACCCCACATAGCGTCCCAACCATGTAAACTCATGCAAGTAGGTAACGACACTACTTACTCCTTGAGTTAGATGCTGGAACTCATTTTCCATGGCGATGCACTATACTGCTAGCATGTTCTTTGCCAAGAACAGTCTCGAAAACTCCTCTATCGAGACTTCTGATAGTTGCATGCCTGCTAAGTGGGGCAACTCTATCTCGTCCCACCATAGCCGAGCTTCTCCTTCCAACAAGAAGGTGGCCAAGGTGACTTTTTGATCTTCCTCTGTTCTTATCGTCGTCAGTATTCGCTTGACGCGTGACAACCAATCCTCCGCCTGCGTTAGGGATCCCACACCCATAAATGTAGGAGGATTGAAGCTCATAAACTACTTCAACTACCATTCAGCTGCTCGAGGATTAACAGCCTCAACAGGTTCTGGCCTGACACCAACCCATTTTGGCATCATTGTAGGCTGCGCCTGCGTAGTAGGCTGTGCATGAAACATTGCAAACAATACCTCAGCAACTAAGCGTAATGTTTCTACAGAAGGAAGAGGTGTAGGCACCTCAGCTGGTGCCGCACTCTCATCAGAACGCTGGGGCTCAAACTGCCTAGCACCACTTCGAGTCACCTATAGGTGGACAAGACACACTTTAGCGACCTTGCAAAAGCAACAACAATAATATAGGAATGCGCAGGTTTCGCAAACAAGTGTATTTGCATTCCTTAGGGGACATTCTTGATTTCATTTCTATTAAAGTGGGTCGCACTTACACGTGCTCGCTACCCCACAAAAGAATTCGACCACAAATTCAAAAGAGGAAGACCGAGACAAGCGGATAACAAATTGTAACGACTCCATCCGTTAAATAACATATAATAGAAGGTCCGGTTGGGGCCCCACACTATATGCCACAAACAGGCGACAAGGTTACAGGTTAATACCAATTATTAATCGCATCCTAACCTAGAGCGTGCTAACGGAAGTTTTAAGGTTCTTTGAACTCAAGCAATCAAGAATTGTCCACGATATATATAAATAACCACATTTATATATAACTCCAAGGAACGTATACAAATACACAAAAGTTTGGCCTTACGTCCTTACAGTTATGCTTCGAAGGTGTGGATTACAAAAATCGGCATACAAGCCAGACACATATGAAAACAATAAAACCAAGCAATGACTATTTCTTCACTCGGCCTTCAAGTGCTAGCAGCAGAGACTTCAACCTTCTATTTCCTGCTTGGCTCTCAAGCACCTGCACAAGGACAACCCACTGCAATGGTGGTAAACAAGGCAGCGGTCAACATTCAGCTGACTAATTTATAACGACCCTACCCCTTTCCCGAGGTAGTGGTAATCCTTCCCGGCAGGCATATCATTTCACGAGCAGATATATCACAAGATGTGCACTCACGCACAATCAATATATCATAAATGTCGGCCATGCGGCTCGACGCTCCATGCACTCAGGGCACATTCGCGGTGTACCAGAAAACCAGGGTCCCACCACCATTTTGAGGCCTCAAATCCAATGGTAAACTTTGAGCATTCATGCTCCAAGGCCTACGGCCGGAGACTTTAGTCTTGATGCTGTACAACCCAAGACTCTCATTATGTGAACCTAACGAACGCCAATATCCCAGGCACTCATGTCAGACAACCATAACACGGATACAGTTCATCCCTTGCCATTTCTCAAATCGCTAGTTCAATATCTAGATTGACGCGGGTCGGCATCCCCTTGTCCGTTTGGCACACTGGCCTTTAATAGCTCGCAGCTTACACAATAGCCACTTTGTCCTCCAAGAACTTGCTTCACAATTCAAAGGGAGTTAGTGTCAGTGTTCATCGTGATTGCTTGGAGGGATAACCAGAAGCTCTCTTTCAGCACCCAAACTCAACCCAAACCTTGTAGCGTCCCGCAGTGCCAGAAAACTGGTCTTTCCATAGCATACAACACATTTATTGCGAGGGTATTTTCCTAGAACTCCATTCCAGTACTTCATGTTACTCCACTTTACAGGCACAACCCACCGACTCCACACAATACTCGTTTACACGGAGAGTCTTCTCCGGTGCATAAAATAAAACATCACCAATCCAGACCAACCTTTCCAGATGGGCTTCATACATCATGCTTATTCAGTACTACACATTTCTGGATATATATGCAAGACTTCTTGAGGATTTCAAGAATCAACCCATCGGAAATCCCTAAACATTCCACCTTTTGGTGGGGGAAATCCATGCACATGCCAAAATAAGGACTTCACATGTCTAAGAAGGAATATTGTTACCCTTGACGTTCTCTTTGGAGCCATGATACAACTTTTCTACGTGGATGGAAAAGATTGCCTCACATTCCCCTTCACGATTATTGCTTCAGATCTTTTTTTCACCCACAAGATCTTCTTTAGCAACCTCAGCAAACCCTAGCTCCAGCAGAGAGTTCTTCACTCAGCTACTCAGGAAGAGAGAGAAAGGAAAAGGAAATAATGATTTCCTCCTTTCTATCTGTCTACATAAGAGGCCTCGGACTACATCCCAGCCACATGATAAAATCAATAAAACAAGGAATTGCTCCGGTTGAAATTAATTCACCGCTCAGTGGCCACAAATCATCCGCCTGACACGAGTTGATCCAAAATTATCGAGTTCTGCTCGACGCTTTTCGTCGAGCTAAGCTCGATGACCTTCGTCGAGCTTAGATCAATGATCTCTGCTCCGCCTATGGGCTGATGCTAGGCCAGAATCGTCGACCTCCGCTCAAAGACTTTCGTTGAGCTCTGCTCTTCGACTTTCGTCGAGCTCCGCTCGACAAATTCCTGTACCGATTGGGGTGTTACACTGGTGGTAGCCGCAGTTGCGTTCTTGGTGTTAGCCGATGTAAGGTTTCAGGGGTTGTTGTTTATATATTTTGTATAGTCTGGCGGTTTCAATGTTTCAAACCACTCAGCCCGCGCGGCTTGTATTTAGTCCTACATCTCTTGTTGTATTCTCTCATCTCCCCCATTTTCTATAAATAAGGGGGCATACCTATGTAATGATTATCTTTTGGAGCAATAAAATTTTCCTTATTTTAGCTCTTTTTCACACACTAGATACTTTCATTGTTGTTTGCTAATTACTTCGTCTACCTGACTCTTATGATATGATTTGATAATAATTTCTTGGAAAGGCGGATACTCCGACTCTAGATGCTACTACTACTCACATTTTTTGCTATTACTACTATTCTTCAGCATCTTTTGCTTCCCTCTCCATCTCCTGATGTTGTTGCTCATCAAGCTCGTCATAACACATCTAATGGCCGATGTTAGAGCCAAAACTTGGCCTCAATGAGAGTTCAGACCTAAGGGGGTAGCTTGCACCCACTTTTCCCAAACTTAGATTCCTGACCACTCGCTAGGAAGCAAAAAACTGACCCTGTGCTGCAGCGTGGAGGCCTTACCACACACCCAGAAGATCTCTAGAGCGCTTCCCCTCCCAAGCTAATAAGCTAATCTGGGCACCTTATAGAGCTTACACAGCTAAACAAAAAACATCCCAAGGAGGAAGAAGCCAAAAACTGACTGGAATCACCTCCAAAGGTGCCCATAGGGTCTATTTATAGAATTCCAAGCTTGGTCTGCCAACAACGTTATTCCCCTGTTCCAAAAAAGCTAAATACAGACCACTTGGGTCTGCCAATAGTGTAACTCCACTATTCTGAAAGGAAATTTGCAGACCCTCAAGGACAACCATGTAATTTTGCCTATAGATCCCCCCACTAGGTGAGTGGTCCATGAAGACACAATTCGTCGGAAGGGGCGAATGCCGAGGTGATTCGAGATTCGCCCTTATTGCTCCTCAACTGGGTGAGTGGGAACTCACATGTCATCCGTCTCCCCTGGCAAAAGCCTTTTCGCCTATTTTGACGGGAAACCTACATTTCCTTTGGGCAAGTGCATGACTTCCTACCCCTCTCGCCTTCTCCGAATAGCTTGATCCTTTCGATCCTTGACTTCATCGAGGGGTCCCACTCAGCGAATATGGGGTTGTACAAAATCCCCGCTCTTTTCGAGCTAGTTCTACACTCGGAAAGAAAAGTACAACCCCTGGTATTCGGTGAGTGTTTGCTGACCTAGAAGAGAATCTTTTGTGGGTCCCTCCACGTCTCTATATATATCTCAGGTCATGACCTTAACATGATATCCTCTGCTTATCCACTGCTCATCCCCCAAGCTCTCTCCGCTCCGACAATGTTCGCCAAACTGACCTCGAAGCCTCTTTCGCAAGAACTGTTGGACCATTTTGCCGTCTCACAAGCGAAAACACACTCCAAAATGTCACGCTATGCTCCATGGTTCGCATCAAAGAGACCCATAGACTTGTCATATCAGCCGAGAAAGGCTAAGACAGATCAACGGAAACTCATGGCGGATGAGTGTGCCTCTCTGAATTCGACCCCTTAATACGAGAATCTTGCCCTCTTACTAGAGGTACTTTACTTACCCCAACCTCGTCAATAACCTGAAAAATCCTATTATGCTGAACAATTGGTCCATTCGCAGGGTCCACTGACGGAAAGGGATGTTGGGAGTTCCCCTGGTGAATGCTGAGGAATCCCAGCACTTCGATGGCAATGAACACTTTGTCCAGGAGATCTTCCCTTGATTTGCCTTGGCCGAACCCCAAGTCGCTCCTTGTAATCGACTTGCTGCCTTCTGGCATTCTTTAGTTTATATCCTTTTGCTCACATTATTCCTTGCAAATGCTCCCTTCAGGACTACGTGCATGGTCACCCCGGCTGTCAAGAACCCATATGATCCCGCATCAGGTTCTCAACCTTCGACAGAAAAGGACCCCGACACATCCCAACCAGCCGAGACCCATCACTCAGGACAAACACCAATCCATCCGGGTTGTGGAAAATTGTGTCATTCCTTTTCCGAGAGGATCTTTGAGGGGAGACTTGGTCCTTCAAGCCAGCAACCAGGTGAAGGTGTCGTCCCTGTACTAGGTAAATAAGAACACACTTTCCCTTTTTGCTCGAAACCGATTTACTAAAGGCTAAACTTCCTTTCCAGGTTATCGGAGGGTCCCTGAGACCTACCCTGACACTGATGAGGAGCTATCACCACCTCCATCCCCCAGCAAGCTTGTGGACATTCTCGACAACCCTCGTTATGCCGAGTTAATGAAGGAGCCTGAAACAACCCAAAAATTTGAAAACAGAACTAAAGTTAACTATCACTGGCAATAACCCTCGACGCACTCAGTGATCTCAACACACTCGATGCACTCAATGCACTTGACAAATCGTTCAGTAGACTATCCCACGACGATAGTGAGATTTTTCCCGATGATAGCGAGATAAGTGTCAGATGACTGGAAAGCGGTCGAAGAGCAGTGTTGACTGGGATCAAAGCAGCTACTGATGATATTGCCAGGCGATAGAAGATATCGCCTGACGATAGATATAAGTTTTACTTTTCAGCTAAAATCGTGGTCCTTCATTCGTATTGAGGAGAGGATCATGTGACTGGGATTATTCCCGAAGTCACTTAAGTAGAGAAGAGGTAAAGAGAAGAGACGTTTCTCTTCTCTCACTCTCTCTCCTCCCTTTTCATCTCCTTGGAAGAAAAGAAGAGCAAGGGTTGAAGGCTGAAGCTTTGAAAGCTTGGAGAAGGAGATTCCGTGGTTGGAATCAAGAGCTGAAGAAAGATCCATGAAGAGGATATCGAGGCAATCCTTTCCATCTGGATAGAAGATCTTATCATGGCTCCAAAGAGATCTACAAGGGTAAAGATCATCCTTCTTAGGCAAGTAAAGTCCTAATTTTACATACGCTTGGAATCCCCCACCAAAAAGTGGAAAGTGTAAAACCTCTACCCGTCAAATGGGATATAATAGAGGGTCCGGCCGGGTCCCCACATCATACTCCACAAACAGGCGGAGACGTCATGAAATAATATCAAGAACATCGCATCCTAACACAGAGCATTCTAACGGAAGCTTCAGGGTTGAAACATGAACTCAATACTTACAAAAATGTCCACTTCTATTACAAAATAGGAATGTATACACCCATACACAATCAGTACACAGCCTTATGGCCTTTACAAGTTTCTTTGAACATAAGACGTGGTTTACAAACATCGGCACGCAGGCCGGCCACACATGAACAAGACTAAGCACAATAAGGCCTTTGAGGGCAGCAACGCAGCTTGAGCTTCAGCTCGCTAAGTCCCGCTTGGACCAGCACCACCTGCACCTGCAAGAACTATTCCACCAACCGGTGGAAAACAGTGCAACGGTCAACATTCAGCTGACCAATTATAACGACCCTACCCCTGGCACGGGGCAACGAAATTCCTTTCCTGCATAGCAATTTACATCACACACATAGACATATTCAGCCACCAAGGCAATAAATATCACAAATGTCGGTACGATGGCCCGACATTCCGTGCACTCAGGGCACATTCTGGCGTACCGGAAACAACGGATCCCATCACCGTTTAGAGGTCCCAGATATGACGGTCAAACTTAAGCATTCCTAGTCTTTATGACGCCCAGGCCAAAGACTCTCATTATGCCCCTGACGAAAGCCCAATGCCTTGACGCTTTCTTATATAGCTGGCATAACGCAGGTACAGATCAGCAACCCCCCATTGCTCAAATCGCCTTGCCACAAAGGAATACCGAAGTACACATGGTCAACTTACAAGCGCGGGTCGGTTTCACCTTTCCATTTCGGCACTAAGTCCTTTTATCGCAGTTGCAGCCCCACGACTCAACTTTATACTACATGGCGCTCACGGCCACAAGAGTTCAACCCAACTCTCACAATTTCCTGGACTTCCTCCAGTACTTCCTGCGGCTCCAAGCCACAGGCATCCACCGCAGATTTCGTGTACACAAGTAATAAACACGGAGTCTTCTCCAATGTGCAAACAAGCATCACCAATTAAGACCAACATGTCCGGATGGGCTTCACACAGCATGCCTAACCGTACTCTCACTTCCAGTTCTAAAGCACTACAACAAGGGATGAACCACCAATCCCAAGGGAATCTGTTTTCCATCCACCTTTTGGTGGAAGATTCCTATGCAAATGCAGGAAAGAAGGACTTCACTAGTCCAAGAAGGGAATCGTTACCCTTGAAGACGCTTCGGAGCCATGGGGACAAAAGTAAACGGATGAACGTTCTCGCAGCAGCCTTGCCTTCGCAAATCCGAACTCGGCTCGTGATTTGAACCACCGTAGCACCACCGGCAGCCGACTTCCTCTTCTTCTTCCTCCTCAAGTTCTCCTCTCTCTCTCTTATTTAGGAAAGAGCAAGGCACAACTGAAATGCGCTTTCTCCTTTTCAAGGCCGACCTTATCACCCCAGGGATGAGCCTAGACAATTGGATCTTGGTTAAAGAAAATGAACGGATCAGATCAGCCCCTAAACTGATTTCCTGGACTGAACACGGGCTGTGACACACCCGTGTCACAGGCCGTGTTCTTGAAGCAGCTACAGAACCGACTTACCCAGTCCAAAACACGGGCTTAGACAGGCCTGTGTCAAACACCTGACACTCCCGTGTCAAAAAGCATATGGCCGTGTGACTAGCCGTGTCACTCTTTCAAAACAAGCCCAGACCACCCGAGAAAGACACGGCTAAGGCACACACCCGTGTACTTAGCCGTGTGCCAAACACGCCCGTGTAATAGGCCGTGCTCCACACTCAACGCCACTCCACTCAACGCCACTCAACACCACCCAGGTATTCACCCGAGCAAGACACGCCCTGGGACACGCCCTGGGACACGCCCGTGTCCCAGGCCATGTCACCTCTCGACGATCTCCGACCGTGCCATCTAGAGAACTTGAGTCGACGCCTACAATAAAGTACACGCCCTGGGACACGCCTATGTCCCAGGCCGTGTCACCCAGCCTGACCCATTTTGGGACTTAGGGATTTTTGGGGTGTTACAATCCTCCCCCCCTTAAAATAAATTTCATCCCGAAATTTGTGCGCGGCAAGGGAACAAACATCACAATGCTATTCCACTAGCAGTTTTGCTACAAAAGAATGTACACGGTCAACAGTTTACACAAAAAGCTCAGGAAACCCAGCTCGCATGGTCTTCTCTCGCTCCCATATTAACTCTTCACGGCCACAATTGTCCCACCGGACTTTGACCATCCCGATCATCTTGTTCCGCAACTATTTTTCCGCTCGATCCTCGATTCGAATAGGCCTAACTTTCGTCATTAGCCCACTGTCGACTGATACTTTATCTGCAACAACCACTTGGATTGGTTTTTTTACCACTTTCCGCAACACCGCGACATGAAACACATCATGTAAACTGCTAAGCTCTTGCGAAAGTGCTAACCGATAGGCAGCTTCACCAATACGTTCGACCACCTCAAACTATCCCCGATACCTCGGGCTCAACTTTTTTAGACTCCGTATCCTGGACACACCTTTAAATGGTTTGATTTTCAAGAACACCCAATCTCCCACCGCAAACTCCACGTTTCGGTGCTTGGCATTGTAAAACTTAGCTTGCCTTTCTTGAGCCACCACCAGTCTTTCACGTATCAACCATATAATTGAGTTGGCATCAACTAACTCTTTATGCCGATACAACTTCGTTTCGCCAGTCTCCGCCCAAGCCAAAGGTGTACGGCATTTTCTATCGTATAAAGCCTCAAGGGTACCATCTGGATACTAGCTGGTAGCTGTTGTTGTAGGCAAACTCAACCACACCGAGATGATCTTCCCAATTATTCCCGAAATCCAGCGCACACATTCGGAGCATATCCTCCAACGTCCTGTTGGTCCTCTCGATCTGACCATCCGATTGAGGGTGGAAGGCCGTGCTTAAATGTAATTTCGTACCCAATAGTTCATGGACTAATCGCCAATCACCCGAAGTGAAACGCCCATCTCGATCACTAATGATGCTACGGGGAACACAGTGCAATTGTACAATATTATCCACGTACATCTTTTCCATTTTCTCAACTGAATTTTCCTTACGGTTCGGGATGAAGTGTGACACCTTGGTTAATCGGTCCACAATCACCCATACCGCATCATTTCCACACTGCGATCTCGACAATCCATGCACGAAATCCATGGAAATATCATCAAATTTCCAAACAGGGATAGGTAGCGGCTTCAGTAAACCACCCGGTTTTTGGCATTCTGCCTTTACCAAAGCACACGTTTGACACTTAGCGAAATAATGTGTTATTTCCTTCTTCATTCCAGGCCACTAGAACAGTTTCTTCATATCTTTATACATTTTCGTGCTCCTGGGGTGAACCGAATATTTGGTGAAGTGGCATTCATACATCACCTCTTCACGAAGTTTACCCCTATTTGGGACACACAGACGATCGACCTTCCGAAAAAGACCGTCAATAAATCAAAATCTAGAGTCTGCACTTTCTGCTGTGTAGCGTTGTAGACTTTCATCAAGTTCTGTTGCTTGCCAAACTCTATCCGCAAGGTCACATTGTACCTCCGTCCAGTTTAGGCACGCATCTGCAGTGGCATTCCTTTCAACACAAGAAATGTTTAATGCCTCCAGTTCTCGAATTAGGCTTTCATCATGCCTTAAAAGCCAACTTGCCCTTGCCGGAGTTCGACGACTCAAGGCATCTGTTACTACATTCCCTTGACCGGGAGTATAATGAATCTGGAAGGTGTAGTCACCAAGAAACTCCATCTACCTTCTCTGTTGCATGTTAAGATCTTTCTGATCTTACAAATATTTCAGGCTCTTATGGTCCGTGAATATATCAACTTTCAAGCCATATAGATAATGACACCACAGTTTAAGTGCAAATATTACCGCCGCCAATTCAAAATCATGGATGGGGTAATTCCGTTTATGCACCTTCAACTGGCGTGATCCATAAGCTATCACTTTTCTGAATTGCAAAAGGACGCAGCCTAAGCAGCTCCTCGATGCGTCACTATAGACCTCAAAGACGTCTTGACCACATTGCAATGTTAAGATTGGCGCCGCAGTCAAACGACTCTTTAACTCTTCAAAAGCTTGAGCGCACTCCGACATCCAAATGAACTTCTGATCCTGTCGCGTCAGTGTGGTGAGAGGCAAATCTATTCTCGAGAAATTCTCTACGAAGCGCCTGTAGTAGCCCGCAAGTCCAAGAAAACTCCTGACTTCTGCTACTGAAGAAAGAACAGGACACTCCCGTATAGCCACTATCTTGGAAAGATCCACCGCAATACCCTCTCCACTAACCACATGGTCAAGGAAATCCACTGACAATAGCAAAAACTCACACTTAGCGAATTTGGCGTAGAGCTTATTCTTCCTCAGGGTGTGCAACACCATCCGTAAGTGATTTGCATGATCCTCTTCGGATTGGTAATATACGAAGATATTGTCAATAAAGACGATCACAAAGAGATCCATGTATTCCCTAAACGTTTGATGCATCAAGTCCATGAATACCGATGGCACATTAGACAGTCCAAACGGCATTACCGTGAACTCATAGTGACTATAGCGTGTTCCAAATGCTGTTTTGGGTATGTCACTTTCACAAACTCTCAACTGATAGTAGCCTGACTTCAAATCCAACTTGGAGTATACAGTCAAGCCAACTAACTGATCAAACAAGTCGTCGATTCGTGGAATGGGATACTTGTTCTTTTCCATTAGTTTGTTCAGTTCTCTATAGTCAATGTATAGACGCAAGCTGTCGTCCTTATTTTTCACAAAGAGAACCGGTGAGCACCATGGCGATTGACTTGGGCGTATATAGCCTTGATCTAGCAATTCATGCAACTGAACCTTTAGTTCCGCCATCTCCTTTGGCGCTACTCGATAAGGCGAGCAGGCCACTGGTTTTGCACCTAGCACCAGCTCGATAGCTAAGTCAATTTCCCTTTGGGGTGGTAACCCCGTAAGATCTTTTGAAAAAACATCAGCGTATTCCGATACAATCGGCACCTCACTTACACTGTCCTTCGGCTCCACTGCCTCAATGAGTGTGAAGAATAACTCCGCACCCTTCCGAACTGCCTTAACGACTTGGAGAGCAGATATCAATACCTACTCATCCCTCGCATACCACTTAACTTGGTCTCTTGTTCGGTATTTTTCCCCAGTGTAACCTCTTTTGAGGTGCAATCGATACAAGCATACTGCTCTGAAAGCCAGTCCATACCAAAGATTATATCAAACTCTGATATCGGCAATACTAATAATTCCACCTTGAAATCCCGACTCCCTATCTTGACCTCAACACAACAAGACTTATTCGCACACATCAAACATTCGTTAGGTAATAACAACTTCAGACTGTCTGTTGTCGTCCGTATAGGCACCCCGATTCGCAAAATGAAATCTTCCGATAGAAACGAATGTGAAGAACCTGTATCGAACAGTGCTCGTGCCGGAGAGTCCCGTATAAGGAAAAAACCTATAACACCAAGATTAAAACAAGCACAACAAACAGCATATAATTAAATTAAAACTGCGCGCACCTGTGACGAAATCATCCTGCTTAATGGCCTCCTTTTGCCCAAGGTTGAAGACCCGGGGCTGCGTGTGCAATGCAGAAGACTCCACCACAGTCTTCCCTTTCTCCGCATAAGACGCCCCGTCTTCTTCTCACCCTTTGGAGGGCCAACCCGGCAATCACGTGCAAAGTGTCCCAACTTCCCACACGTAAAACGAGCGCGAGATCCATACCCAGAAGATGTTTCCGTCACAGTCACTGAAGGAGCTTGTCTAGTAAATTTGGACTTCTTATTCCATCTCCTTCGGTATCCAAACTTCTCCAGACGTGGCGGCTTAAACTCCGATTTTGTAACAGCCAAGGTCCCCCTTGCTTGTACTCTTTTCATATCCTTTTCCAAAGACTGAGCCGTATAGACTAATGTTTGGAATCCCTGATTCACAGAACTCAAGAGCAAATACCGCAGCTCATCTCGTAGTCCCCCATAGAACTGACAGGTCTTATGCTCCTCTTTGGCAAAGATATTGCCCGCATACCGTCCCAACCATGTAAACTCATGCAGATACTCATCCACACTATGCTCCCCTTGAGTTAAACGTTGGAACTCCAACTCCAGGGAAATTCTTTGCTGCATCGGGAGATGCTTTGCTAAAAACAATCGAGAGAACTCTTCCATCGAGACTCCCGTCAAACGTCTGCCTGCCATGTGATGCAGTTCTACCTCGTCCCACCACAACCGAGCCTCTCCCTCAAGCAGGAAAGTGGTTAGAATGACTTTCTGTTCCTGCTCTACTCTTATAGCTATCAAGATCCTCTTAATCCATGAGAGACAATACTCCGCTTGAGCTGGGGAACCCGCCCCAGTAAATTGAGGAGGATTGAAGCTCATGAACAGCTTCAATTGTTGATCTGCTGCCCACGGATGAACTACCGCTTCCAATGGTTCTTGCCTTACCTCAGCATGCATTGGCACCACTGCAGGCCGAGCCTGCCCAGCTTGTTGAGCATTCATAACTGCAATCACTATCTCCGTAATCAAACGGATAGTTTCAGCAGATGGAGGAGGTGTGGGCACTTCAGCCAGTGCCGCACTTTCAACAGAATGTTGAGGTTCTGACTGACCAGCAATACTTCTAGTCACCTATATGTGTAGAAACACAATTTAACGACTAAACAAACGGCAAACATACAAAAATAATCTCACAGGTTCACCAAACAAGTGTAGTTACATTCCTAAGTGGACATTATTGAGTTCAATATATGTGTTATAACGACAGCACTTACACGTGCTCGCCACCCCTCAAAAGAATTCGTCCGCGAATTAGGAAGAGATCGACCAACAATCTGATACCAAATTGTAACACCTCTACTCTTCAAATGGGATATAATAGAGGGTCCGGCCAGGGCCCCACATCATACTCCACAAACAGGCAGAGACGTCACAAAATAATATCAAGAACATCGCATCCTAACACAGAGCATTCTAGCGGAAGCTTCAAGGTTGAAACATGAACTCAATACTAACAAAAATGTCCACTTCTATTACAAAATAGGAATGTATACACCCATACACAACCGGTACACAGCTATATGGCCTTTACAATTTTCTGTGAACATAAGACGTGGTTTACAAACATTGGCACGCAGGCCGGCCACACATGAACAAGACTAAGTACAATAAGACTTCGAGAGCAGCAACGCAGCATGACCTTCAGTCCGCTAAGTCCCGCTTGGACCAGCACAACCTATACCTGCAAGAACCATTCCACCAATCGGTTGAAAACAGGGCAACGGTCAGCATTCAGCTGACCAATTATAACGACCCTACCCCTGGCACGGGGCAGTGGAATTCTTTCCCTGCATAGACATTTACATCACACACATAGACATATTCAGCCACCAAGTCAATAAATATCAGAAATGCCGGCACGACGACCCGACATTTCGTGCTCTCAGGGCATATTCTGGTGTACTTGAAACACCGGATCCCACCACCGTTCAGAGGTCCCAGACATGACGGTCAAACTTGAGCATTACTAGTCTTTATGGCGCCCAGGCCAAAGACTCTCATTATGCCCCTGACGAAAGCCCAATGCCTTGACACTTTCTTGTACAGCTCGCATAACGCAGGTGCAGATCAGCCACCCCCCGTTGCTCAAATCGCCTTGCCACAAAGGAATACCGAAGTACTCATTGTAAACTTACAGGCGTGGGTCGGTTTCACCTTTCCTGTTCGGCACTAAGTCCTTTTATCGCAGTTGCAGCCCCACGGCTCAACTTTATACCACATGGCGCTCACGGCCACAAGAGTTGAACCCAACTCTCACAATTTCCTGGACTTCCTCCAGTACTTCCTGCGTCTCCAAGCAACAGGCATCCACCACAGATTTCATGCACACAAGTAATAAACTCGGTGTCTTCTCCGATGTGCAAACAAGAATCACCAATCCAGACCAACTTGTCCAGATGGGCTTCATATAGCATGCCTAACCGTACTCCCACTTTCGGTTTTAATGAACTATAACAAGGGATGAACCACCCATCCCAAGGGAATCTCTTCGCCATCCACCTTTTGGTGTAAGATTCCTATACAAATGCAGGAAAGAAGGACTTCACTTGCCAAGAAGGGAATCGTTACCCTTGGAAGACGGTTCAGAGCCATGGGGAGAAAAGTAAACGGATGAACATTCTCGCAGCAGCCTTGCCTTCAAAAATCCGAACTCGGCTCGCGATTTGAACCACCGTAGCACCACCGGCAGCCAACTTCCTCTTCTTCTTCCTCCTCAAGCTCTCCTCTCTCTCTCACTTACTTAGGAAAGAGCAAGGCACAACTCAAATAAGCTTTCTCCTTCTCAAGGTCGGCCTTATCACCCCAGGGATGAGCGTAGACCATTGGATCTTGGTTAAAGAAAATGAACGGATCAAATCAGCCCTTAAACTGATTTCCTGGACTGAACACGGGTTGTGACACGCCCGTGTCATAGGCCGTGTTCTTGAAGCGGCTACACAACCGACCTGCCCAGTCCAAACACGGGCTTAGACAAGCCCGTGTCAAACACCTAAAATGCCCGTGTCAAAAATCACACGGCCATGTGACTAGCCGTGTCACTCTTTCAACACAAGCCCAGACCACCTGAGAAGGACACAGCTAAGGCACACGCCCGTGTCCTTAGCCATGTGCCAAACATGCACCTGTGATATGCCCATGTCACAGGCCGTGCTCCACACTCAACGCCACTCCACTCAACGCCACCTGGGTATTCACCCGAGTAGGACACGCCCTGGGACACGCCCGTGTCCCAGGCCGTGTCACCTTTCGACGATCGTCAACCGTGCCATCTCGAGAACTCGAGTCGACGCCTATAGTAAAGTACACTCCCTAGGACATGCCTGTGTCCTAGGCCGTGTGCACTGGACACGCCCTGGTACACGCCCATGTCCCAGGCCGTCTAACCCAGCCTGACCCATTTTCAGACTTAGAGATTTTTTGGGTGTTATAGAAAGAGGAGGGAATTCCAATGGGTTGATCGTGATATTGTCGGGTAGTTTTTCCTATAGAATCCAAAAACCATAGTACGGAATAGGCATGTTGTGTGAAGCTCATCCGGATAGGTTGTTCTGGATTGGTGATATTTTAATTTGCGTGCCGGAGATGACTCTGAGTATAAACAGGTAGTTTATGGATTCTGAGGGTTATTCCTGTGAACTGAGTAGCAGAAAGTACTGGAGATGCGCTCTAGGAAAATACCTAAAAAATACCACGGTTTTTGATAACCGTTGGATATTGCCGGGCGATAGTTGATTTCACTAGCAATAGCTCTTTGTGAGCTAAACTTTGTGATAGTCAAGTTTTCTGGCACTACAGGATGTTGTAGTTGTTTTCTGGAAAAATGTTCTAGTTATGGTTGAGTCTGGAGATAGAAAGAGATGTTCTGTTGTTAAGGTCACACGATAGTGTCTATCGCTGGCGATAGCTCCCAGATAGTATTATGCTTATGAAGCCTGTCTCGTGGAGATCGAGTGGCTAGCAGGTGAGCTGTGAGCCTTGGTGCCAAGCTTTGATGTCCTTGAGAGCCATTGTACATAACGTTGGTTATGTTTTGGATTACGGGAAAGGGGAGGTTGACCCGTGTCATGTAGATTGGCCATGAAGGTTTCAACTTTCGGCGACAACATAGCGATTTGAGCAATGGGAAATAGCTGACCTGTACCCGCTCTATGTGGTTCAGTTAATGAGACCTAAAGTATGCGGCACTTACGGTTGGCATAGGGGGAGAGTCGTGGCTATAACGCGGCTATGTGCCAGTCTATAATTCTCAATGTTGACCATCAAGTCTCAGACCTCTAAACAATGGTGGGGCTGGACATTTCCAGTACACCAATAGTGTGCCTTGAGTGCAAGGAACATTTGGCAGTTGATGCAAATGTTTGTGATATATTGAATGGTTCTTAAGTTATACCTTTGTGTGATATCTATATATGAATGTTATGCTTGCAGGGAAGGAATACCGCTACCCCGGGAATGGGGTACGGTCGTTTTAAAATTGGTCAGCTAAAGCTGACTGTTGCCTTATTTGCCACCTTGTTGGTGGATTGTCCATGTGCAGGTGCTGGAGAGTTGAGCGGGAAATAACGTTTTGCATCCCTTTGATGCTATACCGGCACTCGAAGGCCAAGCGAAGGCCTTTTATTATTTTCATGTGTGGCCGGCCTGCGAGCCGATGTTTGTAAACCACCTTTTTGAAAAACAATTGTAAGGCCTTAAGGCTGTACTTTTCGTTATTTTGTAAACATTCCTATGTTGTTTATTATAGTGAACATTCATGTTACTTGAGTTCAATTAACCATTGAATCTTTTGCTAGAATGCTCTGAGTTAGTATTCGTTTAATCTTTTTGATATTAACATGTAACTCCGCTAACTTTCCATGTAATATGGCGTGGGGCCCCGACACAACCTTCTGTTATATTTTACTCGGCGGACGGAGGTGTTAAAATTTGGTATCAGCTACTTGTCTTGGTCTTCCTTTTGCGAATTTGTGGTCGAATTCTTTTGAGGGGTGGCGAGCACATGTTTTTCCTTACCGTTATAAAAAAATGAACTCAAGAATGTCCACTTAGGAATGAAAATACACATATTTAAAGAACTTTTGCGTTCCTATTAGTTGTGATGTGTATTGTATGTGGTTGCTAAATTGTGTATTTTACACTTTAGGTAACTCAAAGTTGTGCGGGGTTGTCTGAACCACAATGTTTTATGGAAAGTGCCGCACCAGTTGATGTGCCCACGCCTACCCCTTCTATAGAAAATATATGCTTAGTTACTGAGGTAGTGTTTTCTATGATAAATGTACAGTCGATTGGGCAGGTGCATCCTGCTATGGTTGAAAGTTCTTATTTTCAAGGTAGCTAGCAACCTAGAGGGGGGGGGGGTATGAATAGGTTTGTTTAGGTCTTTTGAGTTTCTTTTTATTTCTTCTTGAGTTACTTTGTGATTGAATAGAAAAAAGCTTTTTAAGATCTGCAAACAGAAAACAATCACAGAAAAGGACACAAGTATTTTTATAGTGGTTCCCCAAAATTATGTGTACATCTACTCTCCTCCCACCTTGCTAACTTCATGTTAGTCAAGGAACTTCTCCAAAACAATGCTCCAAGGAGCTTACACCTCAAATCCCTCGGGATCTCTCAGTCTCCTCCAAGACTTACACCTCAGCAACAAGGGCCTACACTCAGTGATACAAGTATCACCTACCTCAGAAAATTAAGCCCTACCACTTAGGCTATGGAGGATAGCCCTACCTCAGAGAAAACTTGCTTCTACAACTCAGAGATATTCACTCTCATACAGCTAAGGCAATATTACCCTACTTCATAGTGAGTAAAACTCACCTACCTCAAGTCCCAGAAGGATCCTACTCTCAGAGAGGAGCCCTCTCCTACAGCACAGGAAAATTTGCCCTACCTCAGGCCCAAGGCCCTATAACTCAGATCCAGAAGGATCCTACAACAAGAAATATTTTAATTAACTTTGACATGGAGAAATTTCTCTGTGTCAAAAACTAGAGCAGAGAAATTTCTACTTTAACTCTCCTCATAATAGAGAAAAATTTTGCTGGAGGAACTCAGAAGCTGACTCCTGAACTTGCTGTAAAAGGCTAAATATATGTTGATCTTATGTCTTCAAGAAGCTTACTGAACCTGCCGAAGGTTGAAGGTTCTTCTTTCTTCAGAATTATTTCAGATCCTGCTGCGCAGATGGAGACAACACATCTATATGAAAATTTTCTTGCAGGTGAGCTTCAAGCTTTTTACATGCAGTAATGACAAGGAAGATGGATTTAGCTGCTATCCTTTTTAAGTTGATAATGCCCTAAAAGTTATCTTGAGTCTTGGCCCATCTCATTGTTTTGTAGTTCACTGATCAATGGACTTAGAGATCAGTGGGCCCCACCTGCAGCTTCCAGCTGCGCCTTGCTTTAATGGAAGAAGACGTACAGTAGCTTCTTGGTAGAGATTGTCATGTTCTATAGCTTCTTTGTACTTGATTTGAACTTAGTTGACTTTGTCGATTTTGCTGACGACTTAGCCAAAATCGAGCATCAATAGAATAGGTGTTGAGTGAATGAGCTTAACTTAACGCCAAAGCACTTAGATACAATTCTGTCTATCTAGGCATTGACAACGTTGAGTGAGCAAGCTCCATTCAATGCTTTAAGCCTTAACCAATTCTGCAGCCTTTTCTGCCTGCCTAGCATTGAGAGCGGTTAGTGATCACACCTCACTCAACTCCTTGAGCCTTAGCCTATGCATTCTGTAAGTTAAGCATTGAGAGCGTTGAGTGAGAATACTTCACTCAACGCTTTTTTCCTTAGCCAAAATCTTCCTTCATCTCTGGCATTGAGAGCATTGAGTGAGCATACCTCACTCAATGCTTTTGGACTTGGCTAAATTTCTATGTTTAGAAACACTGGATTTGACTGACTGAGTGTTACTCAACACTTATGAGGCTATGGAGTTGAGTGAATGACCTTCACTCAATTCCTGTGGACTTAGCCACTTTTCTGCCTCTTAAACCTTAGCCTTTGACTGTCCCAGCTTGCCTCACTCAACTCTGAACATAGTTCGATGAATGCTGAACTGAGTTCGACGAACGGTGAGCTCAGCTCGACGAACTCTGAACTTACTTCAATGAATTCTGAACCGATTTCGACGAATTCAGAATCTCAAACTCTGAGTTTAGTTCGACGAATGCTAAGCTCAGCTCGACGAACTCTGAACTCAGTTCGATGAACTCTGAACTGAGTTCAACTCACAGATTTTTTGCTGTATGGAGTTGAGTGTGTCTTCATCACTCAACGCCAAATTACTTGGCCATATTTCTGCCTATAGCTATATGGCGTGCAATGAGTTAATCCCACTCAACGACAGTGGACTTATGCAAATTTCTGCCTTTCCAGCATCTTCACTTTGTGACCACCTGTCATATTACTATCAATTACAACAATATGTATATCATTGACAACTATATGTATATCATTGACAAGATTGACTACCTCAAATCTAAGATATAGTGGGCAATGGATCCAACAATCTCCCCCTATTTGAGGAAGTCGAAACTCAAATATAAGTGAGTCAATGACATACACAGTACTATGCAGCAATAAGTATAAAGACTATATAACTGAGAAGTTCTAGAGTTACCACACTCCCTTGCCTGCAGCTCGAGTGTAAAATCACTGCACCTGCTTCACCAAAATTGATGTTTTCATACTTGAACATTAATCTGATCATCTTTTCCTCCCCCTTTTTGACTTCAGCAAATAGCTGGTAGGGTTCTTATCATCTACTCCCCCTCAACTAGGCAGTAGTGAATTGTTTGAATTATGCAGGACATGCTCCCCCTCAATTGGAGAATCTTCATTTCTTTGAAGAACAATTCCATCTACAAAATATAAAATAGCTTGCATCAAGATGAGGAACAACTGAAGCTATATCAGGTTTAACATACCAAGTTCAAATTTGAAGGTGTTAAACTTGTCTTCATCTAGTGGCTTAGTGAAGATATCAGCCACTTGCTTGTCTGTTGGAACAAACTCAAGGGTGATGTCTTCATATTCCACATGCTCCCAAATGAAATGATATCTAATCTATATATGCTTAGTCCCTGTTATGGGAGACAGGATTCCCAATAATTGAGATTGTACTAGTATCACAGAACAAAGGACTTCTACTTATCTAAAGGTTATAGTCCTTGAGCTGATGCTGGATCCACAATAACTGAGCACAGCAGCTACCTGCTGAGATGTATTCTTACTCTATAGTTGAAATTGCAACACTAGTTTGCTTCTTGCTGCTCCATAAAACTAGGCTTCCACCTAAGAATTGATAGGTGCCAGAAGTGCTCTTCCTATCCTCCTTGCAGACTGCAAAGTCTGCATCTGAATAGCCAGTTAGTTCAAGTTCCCCATTCCTAGGGTACCATAGGCCAAGATCTGGTGTGCCCTTAAGATACCTCATAATTCTCTTTGCAACAGAGTAATGAGATTCTTTGGGGTAAGCTTGATACCTAACACAAAAACACATTGCATACATGATGTCTGACCTACTATAAGTTAGATAAAGAAGGGAACCAATTATCACCCTATACAAAGTCTCATCAACAGGTTTCCCTACCTCATCCTTGCATATGGGCATACTTGATCCCATTGGAGTTCTCATGGTGGAGGAATTCTCCATACCAAATTTCTTTATTAACTCCCTAGTGAACTTAGACTATGATATGGATAAACCATCATCAGTCTGTCTTACTTGGAGACCCATGAAGAACTTAATTTCACTCATACTGCTCATCTCAAACTTCCCCTATATAAGTTTAGCAAACTTCCAACAGAGGTTATCATCAGTAGATCCAAAGATGATGTCATCTACATAGATCTGAACAAGGATGATCTTACCCTTAGATTCCATTAGGAATAGGTTCTTGTCTATCTTCCCCCTTGAAAATTTGTTCTTAATAAGGAAGCTATACAAAGTCTCATACCATGCTCTAGGGGCTTGCTTTAGCCTATATAGAGCTTTCCTAAGTCTATTAATATAATCCGGTGAGTTAGGAACAACAAAACCTGGAGGCTGCTTGTTGGGTACATTGAAAAGTGTGTACCATATTTGGAGAAGCCTCACTTAATTCAATGATATACATAAGTTTGTATTTAATGGCATTTTGAGTTTGCTTGTGCAGGCTAAAGATAGTAGAAATTATTCTAAGTACAAAAGTGTCGAGATACTTATTTAGTGTCAACACCTTTGAAGGAGCTGTGTCGAGACAAGAAGCAAGACTGTGTCGATACACATGACTTTTGTTGACACACAGAGTTTAAGTCGATATCTACTACTTCGACACCCAGAGTTGAACTTGACATCAACTGTGTTGACACACAGGACTTGTGTTGACACACAGAGTTTAAGTCAATATCTACTATGTCGATACCCAGAGTTCAAGTTGACATCAATTGTGTTGACACACGGGACTTGTGTTGACACACAGAGTTTAAGTCTATATCAACTGTGTCGACACTCATAAACTCGTGTCGAAAAACTTAGACCTTATTGTACTGTCAGTTGTAAAGAAGCAACTATGTCGACATCCAGGACTTGTGTTGACACATTCTAAAACAGCTGTATCGAGAACTTTATGAAGAGCTGTATAGATAGTTTTCTAAAGATGTCGACAACATCAAAGAAGCTGTGTCGACACCTAGGAATTTTGTCAACACACATTATATTTGTGTTGACACATTCTATATTTGTGTCTCGACACATTCTGTTGAGTTAAATAACTCTAAGTGTCAGATCACAAGACTGAAGACCTGACATCTGCCAGAATCGTCAAGGCTGTCAGATATGTCAGAACTGTCAGATGTCATTTAACTACAAGATCAGCTGGTTGCCTTTGACGAGATCTATAAATAGAGCTGATCTAGCACAGAATGAAGAAGAAGACAAAAATAAGAAGAAGGAGAAATCACTCCAAGAAGAATTCACAGAATTCTATATAACAAGAAGATTCTGATTCAAGGTCAGAGAAGTAGACAACATCTCTTTAGATCTGTTAGTGTTTGCAGATTTAATTCTGCAAGGAAGAAGAAGCTAGATCTACACCAACTTCTCAAGAAGATTCAACCTAGGTTCTCTCTTTTAAGAAGCTTTGAATAAGCTAAGTCAGGTTGAAACAGATTCATTACAGCAAAGGTCAGGAGAAAGCAGATTCATCAAGATCTGATCAAGATTCCCTTACCCCCTCTCTCTCTCTCACTTTCTCTATCTGGGTGAAGGAAGAACTAAACTCTTTAATCAATTTTTATAAGATCTATTTTTAGATCTGAGTGTACGAGATTTCAATCTCATAGTTGAAAGCCTGTAATTATAAAGGCTGAGGTAGGGTTGTTTGTCTGAGGTAGGAGATTAAGTTCTCTGAGCTATAGGCCTGGTGATAAAGCTGAGGTAGGGCTTGATTTCCTGAGTGATAGGAGTGTGGATTCATTATGAGGTAGGGTTCTTGGGGAGAGCCTGAGTTGTAAGACTTATTAAAGTCTGAGCTGTAGGAATCAATTTGGGTTCTGAGTTTTAAGATCTGAAAATCTGAGAAGGTGGAAGGAAGTTTGGCCGAATCTAGTATACTGCTAGACAGGCAAAGTGGGAAAGTGGATGTACCCATCATTTGGGGAACAACTATAAATCTGTGTGTATGATGTGATTGGATGATTGTGTATTGTGGTAGTTGTAGAATTTATATTTGTGTTGTGATTAATTTATTAATTGCCTAAGTAGAATTGGAATTGAACCTATTCACACCCCCTCTAGGTGTTTAGACAATCTTGAAACCAATTCTTTCAAGTGGTATCAGAGGGTGTTTGCTCAAAATTAAACTTAATAGTCAGAGTATATCTCCAAGGCAGTAATAAGATAGCAAAGATGGGTTCAGGTGAAAATCACAAAAAACTTGGATCCATGATGCTTCCTATATGTAGAAAGGAAACTTTTAGCATATGGAAAGAGAGGGTCAAATTATTCATGGAGGTATCTAATCGAAGAATTTACATCACAGTTCAAGAAGGGCCTTTCATCCCTATAAACACTTCTGTTCTAGATGCAAATCCGAAAACTCCGAAGAATTATTCTGAGATGACCTAAGATGAAATCATCTTAGCTACTTTGGACAAGAGGGCACATAACTTAATTATTAATGTCATAGATGATTCTACATTTCAGAATTTAGTCCACTGAAAAACTTCAAAGAAAATGTGGGACACTTTGATTGTCTAAATGGAGGGGACAACAGAAGTAAGAGAGGATAGGAAATCTATGCTCAATCAAGAATATGAGAGTTTCAGACAAGACAAGACAGATAGCATAACTATATGCTATGAAAAGTTCTTCAGAATTGTCAATGAGTTGATGACATATGGAAGAATTTTCAGCACTTATGAGCTAAATGACAAGTTTCTCAGATTATTAACCAAGGACTGGGATACCAAGTTCTGTGCCATCAGAGAAATGGCCAGACTTGCAGATACTCCTCCACCAACCTTGTTTGGAAAATTGTTGTCTTATTAAATGCAGCTAATTGCCAGAAAGGAAGAGGAGAAGAGCAGTAGGTATTTTGCCAAAGATAGGTCTGTGGCATTCAAAGTTGAATCTACAAGGAAGGGCAAGAGAAAGACTCATTCTCCTCCCAGAAAAGTTGTTGATACTGATTCAGAAAGTTCAGACACAAGCACATCAAAGGGTCATAATTCTGATGAGGAGTTGGCTGCCTTTTCTAGGAAATTCCAGAGGTTCTTGAAGAAAAAGAACTGGAGGTGAAGGCCATCCTCTTCTTCTTACTCCAAGGATGACAACTATAAGGGAAAGAAGAGAACCTCTATAGAGGAAAGGTATGGTTCTAAATCTGGCAAACAAACTTCTTCTAAAATTGTTTGTTATTATTGTAGCAAGCCAGGACATGTTGTAGTAGACTGTCCTGTCAAAAGAAAGGAGTCTGGTGAGAAAAAGAAACACCAGCATAAAGGCAAGAAGAAGAAATTCTTAGTGGCCAAGAAGCAGAAAAGTTGGACGGACTCTTCTTCATTAGAGTCAGAAAATGAAGAGGATGCTGAGGCCTACATTGGGATGTTCTCAACTGAGGAAGATTATATAGAATCAGAATTCTTGTAGTTGCTGGATAATATCAATAAAGCAGAAGATAGCCAATGCATAGGGCTGATGGCCATAGCGGAGAATGGACTCAGCTAGGAGTAGACAGGTCCTAGTAAGGTACAATCTTCACCCTTAGTATCAGATTATGTTATTAGCCCAGAGTTATAAGCATCTTCATCAAGAGATAAAGGTGGCTCTGAATCTGAAGGAGACATCAATCAACTGATTGATGATTATGGAGAGCTCCTGCAAGCCTTTAAGGAAAGCAAGCTCCAAGCCAAACAACTAGCAAAGGAAAATGCCACTCTGAAGTTGGCTGCTTCAAACTCAGCAAAAGTGTTGGATCTAAAGTTAAAAGAGATTAGTAAATTGAAGAACATGACTTTTATTTAGATGGATATCATTACTTTCAAGAATAACCACATTAGGATTCTTGAATGTAGACTCCAAAAGGAGAGGGAGTTAGTGGCCAAGTTCTCAAAACCTAGTTCTGTGTTACCTTTAATAGATTCCTTCTCTTCCCAAATGGGCAAGAAGGGATTAGGTTTCAAAGGAAGAACAAGAGCTGCCAATTCTAAAATGAAAGGCAAAGCTCCAGTTCAGCCACTGGCTTCCAAGCCTCCTATTTATTTTAAGAAAGTGGTTCAGCCTTCTAACAGGTATAACCATGATAGTATTTTTGTTCACTGTGAGAAGGCAGTAGAAATGGCAAGGGTGTTAGTCCCTATTTGGTAGTCCATGAGAAAACCCAAATTGCCCATAATGGACCATTTATGTTTGGTGTAAAAGCCCCAAAACTCAAGAACAAGGTAGCAGCTGACTCACAAAGTCTACAAGCCCATTATCAAGCTAAGGGAAAGTTTGTTAGCAAAACAGACTTAGGAATATCTGAAGCTATCGGGAGTATGCATTCTGAAAAGAAGGCAGCTGTAGATAGGGTTAAAGATATCTCAAGTATTTCTGCTGCAAGACAAGACCCTAAGCAAGCCTTGGCTGAAAGCCTTAAGAAAGGAGTTGATGTACCAGCTGGTTTAAGAACTACAAACTATAATGATGTTAAGCCAGTTCTTAGAAGAAGGTATAATGTGCATGAGTGCTGGTGTTGTGGCAAAGTGGGCCACTATGACATTGATTGCTGGCACAACGAGTGTGTACAGAGAAGTAATGGTGGCTTACCTATCAGAATAATTGCAGGTAGGCATGTTCAATTTAAGTCTAACTTGCACCTAGGACCCAATAAATTTTGGGGTCCTAAGTTAGATAATATATTTAATGTAGGTAAGTCTAAGTGGTCATACCCTACATGATACTTGGACAGTGGATGTTCCAGGAACATGACTGGAATAAGGATCATGCTAAAGGAATACACTCCTATTGAGAATGGTCCCAAAGTTATCTTTGGGGGATCAGAAAAAGGGGTAACTAAAGGTTTGGGTAAAATCTCTAATGGCATAGTAACTATCTCACAAGTATCTTATGTGAAAGGTTTGAAACATAACCTTATAAGCATAAGTCAACTATGTGATCTTGGCTATGATATTTCTTTCCTCAAGGATGAGTGTCAAATTAGAAGGTCAATTGACCACGGAGTTATCTTGAAAGGCACTAGGAGAGGAAATGTTTACTTTCTAGACTTTCAGTGTTGGAGTAAGGACTCTCCTATATGCCTAGTTGCAGCTGAGAAAGTTTCGCATTATGCCCTATGGCACAAGGGGCTAGCTCACCTGAACTATAAGACCATAGGCAAACTCTTCAGTGAAGATTTTGTGAGGAATGGTCCTAAGGTTAAGTGCATTAATGAGGGAATCTACTCAGCATATCAAAAGGGCAAGCAGACAAGGTATTCCTTCCAAAGTCTTGATACCAAGGACTCATTGAGGTGTTTATACCTCCTGCATATTGATCTATTTGGTCCTATGCCAGTTTATAGTCTGGGTAGGAAAGTCTATACCCTTGTGATGGTTGATGACTTTTCCAGGTTTGCTTGAGTTTTCTTCCTAAGGAGAAAATATGAAACCCCAGATATCTTCCATACTTTTGTCAAGCAAATTCAGAATGAACTTAATAGTTCTGTTGTCATGATCAGAAGTGACCATGGGACTGAGTTTCAGTCTGATTCCATGACAAAGTTCGGTGAAGGGCTTAGGATTCATCAAGAATTCTCCTCACCTAGAACTCCCTAGCAAAATGGAATTGCTGAAAGTAAGAATAGAACTCTAATTGAGGCAGGTAGGACCTTATTAAATGACACTTCTCTCCCAGAATATTTCTGGGCTAAGGCAGTAAATATTGCTTGTCATGTTCTCAATTTAGCTTCCATCACTAAAAGCCACAAAAAGACTCCATATGAGATTCTGAAAGGCAGAAAACCAAACTTATCCTATTCTAGGATTTTTTTGTAGCAAGTGTTATGTACTTAATAATGGTAAGTCTCATTTGACATAGTTTGCTGCCAAGTCCCAAGAAGGGATATTTGTTGGGTACAATAACAATTGTAAGACATATAGGATCTATAACTTGACTACACAAGTTGTCTAAGAATCTGTCCATGTAGTCTTTGATGAGTCTAAGTTAATTAACTGTGAGCTGCCAAGCACTTCTTCTAGTCCTACAGGTTTAAAGAATAAGATGGATAATCTTACCATCATGGAAGATAAACCAGCAGACCAAGAGATTGAAGATGATGGATACTGTCAAGGGGGAGATCAAGACTTACAAGCTGAGAATGAAGTATCACCAGCAAAAGACATTGAGGATCAACAAGCTGGAGGAAATGAAGAATAACAAGCTGAAGAAATATTACCTCTAACTATGAGACATTTAAGAGACGATCATGCTCACCAAATCATTGGTGATGCAAGTCATGGTGTAATGAACATAAGTAAGAGCTTTAACTCAGCACTATGTTCAAGCTTCTTATCTCAAATGGAACCAACAAAGTTTGAAGAGGCTATCCAAGACTCATTCTTGATTGGTCCTATGCAGGAAGAGCTGAACCAATTCAAGAGATGCAAAGTATGGAAACTGGTTCCCAGACCAAAGGGACATAATGTGATAGGGACTAAGTGGATCTACAGGAATAAGTTTGATGAAAATGGCCTTATTGTCAAGAACAAGGCCAGATTGGTGGAAAAATGCTACAGGCAAGAAGAAGGAATAAACTTTGACCAGACCTTTGCCCCAGTAGCAAGGCTGAAAGTAATAAGACTATTCCTCACATATGCAACCTATAAAGAATTCAAGGTCTTTTAGATGGATGTCAAGTCATCATTCCTGAATGGAGATCTAAAAAAGGAAGTATATGTGGATCAGCCATCAGGTTTTGTAGATCCTCACTTTCCTGATCATGTTTATAGACTTAAGAAAGCTCTATATGGGTTGAAACAAGCCCCAAGAGCATGGTATGAGACATTATCTACTTTTCTCATTGAGAACAAATTCTCAAGGGGAAAAATAGACAAGACCCTATTCCTGAGGGAATCAAAGGGAAATATTCTCCTAGTCTAGATATATGTTGATGACATAATCTTTGGATCTATTGAGAACAACCTCTGCAGTAAGTTTGCCAAACTAATGCAAGGGATGTTTGAGATGAGCAACATGGGTAAGCTAAAGTTACTTTTGGGACTTCAAGTAAGACAGACTGATGATGACTTGTTCATATCCCAGTCTAAGTTCACCATGGAGTTGATTAAAAAATATGGCATGGAGACTGCCTCCACCATCAAAACACTAATGGGGTCAAGTATGCCTTTAGGAAAAGATGAGGTAGGGAAACCTATTGATGAGTCTTTGTATAGAGGGATAATTGGCTCCTTACTATACTTGACTGCAAGTAGGTCTGACATCACGTATGTTACATGTGTCTGTGCTATATACCAGGCATGCCCAAAATAGTCTCTTTATTCTGCTGCAAAGAGAATTTTAAGATATCTTAAGGGCACACCAGATCTTGGTCTATGGTACCCTAGGAATAGATATTTTCTGCTAACAGGTTTTTAAGATGCAGACTTTGCAGGCTGCAAGGAAGATAGGAAAAGTACCACAGGTACATGCCAATTCCTAGGTGGAATATTGGTGTCATAGAACAACAAAAAGCAGACAAGTGTTGCAATATCCACAGCAAAGTAAGAATATTTTGCAGCTGGAAGTTGTTGTGCTCAATTGTTATGGATACAACATCAATTTAAAGATTATGATATCAAGGTAAGTAGAACTCCATTAAATTGAGATTCTACTAGTGATATATTAATTGCTAGAAATCCTGTTTCCCATAGCAGAACAAAGAACATTGAAATTATGTACCATTTTATTAGAGAATATGTTGAGAAAGAGGACATAAGTCTAGAGTTTATTTCTACTAATAAACAAGTAGCTAACATATTCACTAAACCTCTATATGAAAGAATATTGAATTATTTTAAAATTGAATTAAGCATGTTAAACCTTGAATAGGATGGTAGGTTAAAAAAAAATCTACTCAACATAAGACTAAGTAAATTATGTGTCAACACAAGTTAAGAGTTAGCCGACATACAGTAGTTGGTGTCGACACATAAAGTAGTCTGTGTCGACACTCAGAAGTTGGTGTCGACACATAGAGTTGTTGACACACAGTAGTTGGTTTTGATACATAAAGTAGTTTGTATCAACACTCAGAATTAAGTGTCGACACATAGAGTTGTCGAGACTCTAAACTCCCTGTCGAGACTTTAGTAGTCTGTATCGACACAATCAAACTTGTGTCGACATACGAAACTCTAATTTCTACGCGCCTTTTGACCTAGCCTATTTAGAAAATTATAAATAGGAAGAAACAATAACTTGTTGACTACGCTCTCAGAAATCTCGAGACTAAACCCTCAGTGTCGACAAGAAATTATTCTTCTCTCTTCAACTTCCACTTCTTCTTTCTCCAATGGCACCAAGATGGACAATAATATTAACGAAGGTTAAGAGCTTGTACGAGACGCATTCAACAATGCTTAACGGGAAATCAAGGCGGTTGTGTACCTAATCCAAGCCGCAGGAATGGATTATTTGGCTTCTGAACCAACAAAAATATGGAAGAAGGAAGTTCTTGCCTTCTTTTCCAATGCTTCATTGAATTCCAAGGGAAACAAGATCAAGTCTAATGTTCACGGATAAACGGTGAAGATAACCCTCCAAAGTCTGAGTAAATCCCTTCAACTTCCAAGGATTAAAGATGAGACCGAGGTTGATTCTATTTTAACAGCTGAAGCCCTTAAATGGTGTGGACTGTCCTCAACCACCAACATTGGATCATCCATGATTAGGAAAGGGATGAACTCCAAAGGAAAGTTTTTATCAGAAATTATTGGAATAGTAATTCTCTGCAAAACTGGGGGCATGATAGGATCTCTTCCTACATGTTCAGCCTCATAACAAGAGTCATCATCTAGGTGAAGACTGACTGGAGTTCTATAATCTTCAACAAGATTAAGAAAAGTATTAAAAGCCAAATTTAGGTAGAATCTTAAGTCTGTATCTGGCTGTCAACATACCAGATGAACTAAACCAGATTGCTTGTTCAAAAATTAACAACATGAGGAGAATGGATATAAGAGTCCTGTCTATATGGGACAGAGTATTGTCCAAGGAAGACCCTGCCCCAAAGCACCAATCCACACAGGCCACTAAAACAAAGAAAGCTCCTGTACAAGATGAAGAGTCCTCCAGTGACTCAGAAGAAAGGGTTTATTTCAATTCTGATGATAACTCTGAACTACCTAGGAAGTCTCCAACTCACACACCTGGAACTGAAGCTCAAATCTAGGGGGAGACTGTCCATCTGATAGATAATCAAGAGACCCCAGACCCAAGGGGAGCTGTCATTGAAGCTGAGCTAGACAGTGAGATTGCAAATCTCACTGTAATGGAAGTGGTTCATGACATCAACACAGCTACAAAAACTTCAGATAAAGAGGCACAAGATGTGCAAATTCCTGATCTGTCAGCACAACCTTAGACTTTTATAAATGAGATAGTCCAAGAACTGGCAACTGACTTCCAGGGGGAGCATGAACAAGTAAACAAGGAAGACACACTTACTGATATTCAACCAGATATAAGGGTTGAGGGGGAGGTACTTGACCTAGCACCAGGATAAGGAGAAGATGCTCAATAACAAGTGGAAGTTGACAATTCTTCTGATTCAGCTAATGAGGAAGACAACTCTAAAATAAAGAAAAGGAAGTTTACGGAGCTAAGGAAAAAGAGTTCTGGTTATAAGAAAGTCTTAAAGGCTGGATCCTCATCTACTGCCCCTACGATAGATTTTAGTTCTCTATTAGTATAACTGCAAGTCAAACTTGATGAGCAAAGACTTGCACTAGAAATGTATGTGGATGAAAGTCACAAGGAGTTACAGTTCAGTCTTGCACATGACATCAAATCTATAAGATTTGAGGTAAATTTGCTCAAGAAAGAAATGACAGACTGCTTCCATAAGGGAGGAAATGTTGTGGTATATATTGCCAAATAGCAACAAAACACAAAAACTGAAGTGGATGACTGGTTGTCAAACAAGATTTTGTTCTTGAAAATCAGACAAGAATGAATGAGAAATTGTTTAAAATACATTCCATCACTTTGAAAAAATTGGCTGAACAAACCACTGCCATATAAACACATATGGACACCAAAGTATCTGCTATAGAAGCTCAGATTAAACTGGATTTGGCAGCAGTCGATACTGCTATCAAAACTTTTGAGTGTGCAATTTTAGCTCAAGTAAACAAGTTTAAAGACTACTGTATAACTGGGAACTATCATATTGCAGATCAAATAAGGTTTCAGAAGAATGATCTCAGAGATCATATTCATAGAGAAGTCATAAAAGGGGAGAGGGTATTAGTTCAGGCTTGCTCTGAACATGCTAAATGGATATCTAATAGTATCAGAGCTACCTTGGGATATCCACCCTTATATGATGAAAACAATACTATAGAATCTAGATGTCAACCTACATTCTTGGTGGGGATGCAACATGAAGTTGCTCAAGTCATATGTCCTACTTTGGAGTTTGAAGAAATTCAACAGGCAGTCCAGAATATATACAACCCTCCACTGGAAAAATTGCCAGTAATTTCTGAGGAAGTGGACATGGTTGATTCAGCTTTGCTTAAAGAGCAAGAGGCCCATTTATCTAAGAAAATATTCAGAGAACAGGCTGAGGCTAGGCCTGATTTTGGGAAATGGAGTCCAACCTCCAGGAGCATCTTCTTAACTGCATGGAATGCAGTTAATGATAATCAATATGACAGGGGAAAGTGGTACTCCAAACAAGAATGGGACAAATATCTTGCACAATAAGAAGCAATCCACAAATTCAGGAAGGGCTTGAAGGCTAGAGAAATCCCTGCAAATTCCATAGAGCCTTACAAGTACTTCCCTAAACCTTTCCACTACTTTTAAAGGCAAAAGCTAAAAGCTGCTCAGCATAAGGCCAAAGACATCAAAGGAAAGAAGGCTGTTACTGGTTCTAAAGCTGAAGTCAAAGTTACTATTCAGACAGGCAATGACATTGTCATCAAGGAACTAGACCAATCTTAGCTTTAGATTGAAGAACTATGTAAACCTTTTGTTGTTCTTATAAAAACTTTGTAATTTTTCTCTGGTTATAAGATACGAAGAAATACTTGATTGATTACAATATATCTATGTCTCTGAGTTGCATGTTTTTTCCTTTATGATGTTTCAATTTGGATATTTGTGTGTAACATGCTATTCTGCTTATGAATAACCCTGTCTATAATGTTTGTATACATCATGCTTATTACTTTTGTTATATTGGAGTATATCATTGACTATGGGTTATTACTTCTCCAAATAGGGGGAGATTGTTTGGTACATTGAAAATTGTATACCAGATTTGAAGAAGCCTCACTTAATTTAATGATATACATCAGTTTGTATTTAATGGCATTTTGAATTTACTTGTGCAGACTAAAGATAACAGAAATTATTCTAAGTACAAAAGTGTCGAGACACTTATTTAGTGTCAACACCTTTGAAGGATTTGTGTCGAGATAAGAAGCTAGACTGTGTCGATACACAGGACTTGTGTCGACACACAGAGTTTAAGTCGATATCTACTATGTCGACACCCATAGTTCAACTTGACATCAACTGTGTCGACACACAGTACTTGTGTCAACACACAGAGTTTAAGTCGATATCTACTATGTCGACACCCAGAGTTCAAGTTGACATCAACTATGTCGACACACAGGACTTGTGTCCACACATAGAGTTTAAGTCTACATCAACTGTTTCGACACTCATAAATTGGTGTCGACACACTTTGAACTTGTTGTACTGTCAGTTGTAAAGAAGCAATTATGTCGACATCCAAGACTTGTGTCGACACATTCTAAAACAGCTATGTCGAGAACTTTATGAAGAGTTGTGTCGATAGTTTTCTGAAGATGTCGACAACATTAAATAAGCTGTGTCGACACCTAGGAATTGTGTCGACACACATTACATTTGTGTCGACACATTCTATATTTGTGTCTCAACACATTTAGCTGAGTCAAATAACTCTAAGTGCCAGATCTCAAGACTGAAGACCTGACATCAGTCAGAATCATCATGGTTGTCATATATGTCAGAACTATCAGATGTCAGTTAACTACCGGATCAGCCGGTTGCCTCTAACGAGATCTATAAATAGAGCTGATCTAGCACAGAATTAAGAAGAAGAAAAAAAAATAAGAAGGAGAAATCACTCCAAGAAGAATTCACAGAATTTTATACAATAAGAAGATTCTGATTTAAGATCAGAGAAGTAGACAGCATTTCTTTAGATCTGTCAGTGTTTGCAGATTTAATTCTACAAGGATGAAGAAGCTGGATCTACACTAACTTCTCAAGAAGATTCAACCTAGGTTCTCTCTTTCAAAAAGCTATTAATAAGCTAAGTCAGGTTGAATCAGATTCATTACAACAAAGGTCAGGATAAAGCAGATCCATCAAGATCTGATCAAGAATCTCTCACCCTCTCTCTCTCTCTCACTTTCTCTATCTGGGTGAAGGAAGAAATAAAATCTTTAATCAAATTTTATAAGATCTATTTTTAGATCTGAGTGTAAGAGATTTAATTCTCTGAGTTGTAATCCTGTAATTATAAAGGCTGAGGTAGAGCTGTTTGCCTGAGGTAGGAGATTAAATTCTATGAGCTATAAGCCTGATGATAAGGGCTGAGGTAGGGATTGATTACCTTAGTGGTAGGAGTGTGGATTCACTCTGAGGTAGGGTTCTTGGGAAGAGCCTGAGTTACAGGACTTGTTGAAGTCTGAGCTGTAGGAACCAATTTAGGTTCTGAGTTATAAGATCTGAGGATCTGAGAAGGTGGAAGGAAGTTTTGGTGAATCTAGTGTACTGCTAGATAGGCGAAGGGGGAAAGTGGATGTACCAATCATTTGGGGAACCACTATAAATCTGTGTGTATGCTGTGATTGGATGATTATGTGTTGTGGTAGCTGTAGAATTTATATCTATGCTGTGATTAATTTATTAACTTCTAAAGTAGAATTGGAATTAAACCTATACACCCCCCCCCCCACTAAGTGTTTAGACAATCTTGAAACCAATTCTTTCACTGCTCAACATAAACTTCCTTTTTTAAGTCACTATTCAAAAAGGCTGACTTCACAACCATCTTGTAGACCTTGAATCTTTTGTGTGCAACATATGCAAGGAACAGTCTGATGGCCTCCAATCTTGCTACATGGGCAAAAGTTTGATCAAAATCGATACTTTCTTCTTTCCTGTACCCCTTATCCACTAGCCTTGCTTTGTTTTTGATTATAATGCCACTGTTATCAAGCTTATTTTCGTAGATGTACTGCACTCTAATGACATTATGTCCTTGTGGTATGGGAACCAGCTTCCAGACCATGCACCTCTTGAACTGGTTCAATTCCTCCTACATAGCTCCAATCCAATGCTGATCTATGTTGGCCTCTTCAAACTTCTTGGGCCTTACTTGTGATAGAAAGCTTGAGTACATGGCTATGATCAGACTTCTGCTCCTTGTTATTACTCCATGGCTTGCCTCACTAATAATCTGGTGTGCTGGATGATCTCTTATATGTCTGACTGCAGGTAACAGTTTTCTTTCAGTATCAGCAACATGTGTAGATTCATGTGTAGCCTCTTGTTGATCTTCATCCACTCCAAGTGTCCCTGGTAGATCTTCTGGAGTATCCCTTTCATCTTGGTTGACTGGTGATGCTTCCTTGATGGTTAGTTTGTCCATTATCTATTTTGTACCTGTAGTACTACAAGAGGAGCTTGGCAGCTCATGGTTACTCATAGTAGACTCATCAAAGATTACATGAACTGATTCTTCTACAACTTGGCTTTTCAAGTTATAGATCCTATAGGCTTTACTATGATTATTGTACCCAACAAAAATCCCATCAAAGGATTTGTCAGCAAACTTAGTCGCATAGGACTTTCCATTATGAAGTACATAGCACATGCTACTAAAGATTCTGAGATAACTCGGGTTTGGTTTTCTACCTTCCAAGATCTCATAGGGAGTTTTCTTGAGGTTCTTGGTGATAGAGGCTCTGTTGAGGACATGACATGCAGTGTTGACTGCCTTAGCCCAGAAATATTCTAGGAGAGATGTGTCATTCAGTAGGGTCCTTCTATCCTCTATAAGAGTTCTATTTTTCCTCTTAACAATCCCATTTTGCTGGGGTGTTCTAGGTGAAGAGAATTCTTGATGAATCCCATATTCTTCACATAACCTTTTCATGCTATCAGACTTGAATTTAGTCCCATGGTCACTTCTGATTTTGACCACAGAGTTGTTGAACTCATTCTGAATTTGCTTGACAAACTTAGTGAAGATATCAAGGGTTTCATTCTTTCTCCTTAGGAAGAATACCCAAGCAAACCTGGAAAAGTCATCAACCACTATAAGGGTGTAGACCTTCCTACTAATACTATGAACTGGCATAGGACAAAACAACTCCATATGCAGGAGGTATAGGAACCTCATAGAATCTTTGGTCCTAATACCCTTGAAGCAAGCCTTTGTCTGCTTGCCATTTTTACAAGCAGAACAAATGCCATCCTTGGAGCACTTCACATTGGAACCATTCCTAACTAGCTCTTGACTTAAAAGATTACCAATAGTCTTGTAATTTACATGGGCTAGCCTTTTATGCCATAGGACAAAATAAGAGGCTTTCTTATTTGCTACTAGACAGATAGGAGAATCTTTGTCTAAACATAGAAAGTTTAAGCAATAAATATTTCCACTCCTAGTGCCTATCAAGATGACCTCTTGGTCACTTAACCTCCTAATTTGGCACTCATCCTTGTGGAGGACAATAACATAGCCAATATCAAAGAGTTGGCTTATGCTTATAAGGTTATGTTGCAACCCTTCAACATAAGCCACCTTAGTGATTGTGACTATGCCATTTGTGATATTATCATAGCCTTTTGTCACCCCTCTATCTGAACCACCAAAGATTACTTTGGGTCCATCTTTTACTGGATTATACTCCTTCAAGTTGCTCCTTGTCCCAATTATGTGCCTGGAACAACCACTGTCCAAGTACCATATAGTGGTATGGCCTCTTGAACTAACCTTCAATATACAGTGTACTTAACCTTAGTACCCCCAATATCTATTAGGTCCTAGGTGCATATTATTATGAAACTGAACATGTACACCAGCAGAATCATAGACAGGTGGACTGACCCTAGCTTTGGCCACATTGGGATTGTGCCAACAGTCAATGGAAAAATTCCCTATCATACCACAACACCAATAGTCATGTATGTTATATCTTCTCTTCTGTGTAGGCCATGTAGCTTGGTTAGCAGTAGCCTTAACAAGAGGAGGATGTGCTGTAGCCCTTTTCTGATTTTTTTCAACTAGAATTTGACATAAGGCAAGTCTTCTAGCTGGCTTGTTTGGTCTGCTCTGAGTGCTTTCAGCAGCTGGCTTATTTTCAGAAAGCATGCTTTTGATGGCATCAAAAATTCCAAAATCAGCCTGAATGTTAGACATGTACTTAGTCTGAGCCTTAACGTTCAGATTCAGAGCCTTGGCTGCAGCAACATTTTTGAGTGTTGGAGCTGAAGCACAAAAAACAAATGGTCTAATGTGGGCCATTTGAGTTTTCTCATGGGCATCCACAAAAGTACTCACCCGGCTAGATCTTTCACCATGTTAGTGAACATCTTTGTTCACCCCCGAGGAACAACCATTCTCCCAGTGACTACAGGATCTTTCCTGCTCATACCTGTTAGAAGGTAATAGAACTTTTCAAAAAAGAATGGGAGGCTTAGAAGCAATAGGCTGAGCTGGAGCTGAAGCTTTCCCATTCCTTTTGGAATGATCAGCTCTTGTGCTTCCCTTGAATCCCAACCCTTTCCTACCCTTTTGAGAGGAGAAGGTGTCTATCAAGGGTAGTATTATACTTGGCTTAGAATAGCTAGCCAGTATTCTTTTCTCCTTCTCAATCCTATCTTCATGCTCCCTGATGAGATAGTTCTTATGCTTCATAGAGGCTATCTTTATGTCCAAGTGGGACTTCAGTTGGCTTATTTCCCTATCTTTTTGATCCAGCAGATTAGCTGTTACAGTTTGTTGGGCAACTGCAAGCTTAAGAGATGAAATCTATTTAGCTTGCTTCTTAGACAACTTCTTGACCTTCTTAAATACATTCAGAAGTTCTCCATACTTGTCAATCAGTTAATTGACATCTCCTTTAGATCCAGAATCTTCTTCATACCCTGGGTGAAGAGGTTTCTGAGCAAGGAATGGACTCATACCCAGACATAGAAGCAGAATTGGGTAAATAATGTACCCTGCTTTGACCAGGCTGATCTTGGCTTCCCTCTTCATTTGTCATTGCCATTAGCACTCTATAGCTGTGGGCATCTTCATCCTCCTCTGAGTCACTATCTTATAGTGTCAGAGGGGCCATGATTCCTATCCTCACTGGAGGATTGACTTCTCCTGCTACAATAAATTTATCTTTAGCTGCAGCAGCAACTAGCCCAATGTAGGCTTCCTCTTCTTCAGACTCAGATGATGATGAGTCTATCAAACTCGTTTCCTTCTTAGAAATGAAGGACTTCTCCTTCTTCCCTTTATACTGATGCTGCTTCTTCTCGTCAGCCTCCATCCTCTTCTCTGGGTAGTAAGCTATCATATGCCCAGGCTTGCTGCAACAGTAACAAACTACTTTAGAAGAGTTATTTTTATTAGGTTTGGAACCATACCTGTCAGTCTTGTACTGATTCTTCCTGTGATGAGTGGAATTAGAAGGCCTTTTCTTCCAATGCTTCTTCTTCATCAGCCTCTGGGGTTTCCTGGAGAAAGCTGCAAAATCCTTATCAGACATGCTGTTATCTGATGCTTCTGTTTCTGAGCTGTCTGACACAGCTTGTCTTCTTGGTGGAGAGGGAATCCTCTCCTTGCCCTTCCTTGTGCTTTCTGCTCTAAAGGCCAGGGACTTTTCCTTTGCTTGGGATTTTCTGGTGGACTTCTCTTTCCTGGCAGCTAGCTGCATCTCATAAGAGAGTAGCTTTGCAAACAATGTTTGGGGAGGAGTTTCAGTAAGTTTGGACACCTCTCTTATGACTCAGATCTTAGTATCCCAATCTCTAGTGAGAGATCTGAGAAACTTGTCATTTATTTTATAATTATTGAAGACCCTCCCATAGGTCTTCAACTCATATATGATCTTGAAAAATCTTTCATAGCAAGCAGCTATGTTCTCTTTCAGATTTTGCCTGAAATCCTGTTGGTACCCTAGTTTGATTTGAGTTTAGTCTTATCTTTTTTAGTCCCTTGACCCATGATTTATCTATGGTCAAAGGTTAGTTGATAGGTTAGATTCCCTAGTTGTGTAGAATTGCTTTTCCAGATGAATATTTGGTTAAGTAGTTTTTCGTTCGACTATAGTCGAACGTCGCTCGACTATCGTCTATCGGCTGATCGACGATCGTCTATCAGTTGGTCGACGTTTTGTCTGCGTTGATAGCTCGACTATCTGTTGATAGGTCGACTATCTGTTTGTCTTGATAGTTCGACTATCTGTTGATAGGTCGACTATCTGCTTGTCTTTGATAGTTCGACTATCTGTCCTGATAGTTCAACTATCTGATAGCTCGACTATCTGTTGATAGATCGACTATCTTTTTTGCTTTGATAGTTCGACTATCTGTTGATAGGTCGACTATCTGTGTTGCCTTGATAGTTCGACTATCTACTTGGATAGTTCAACTATCTGATAGTTCGACTATCTGTTGATAGATCGACTATCTGTTTTGTTTTGATTGTTCGACTATCTGTTGATAGGTCGACTATCTGTTTTCTGGGATAGGTCGACTATCTGCTTGATAGGTCGACTATCTGTGTTTGTTTGGTAGTTCGACTATCTGTCCGGATAGATCGACTATCTGATAGCTCGACTATCTGTTCTGATAGGTCGACTATCTGCCGAGGTAGTTCGACTATCTTCTTTGATAGTTCGACTATCTGGATCGTTCGACTATCTGTCTGATAGATCGACGATCTCCGTGCGCCGTTCGATGATCTCCGTGCGCCGTTCGACGATCTCCGAAGGTCGTTCGACGTTTTGCTGTATGCTCTTATTTAGTTTGTCGTCTTCTGTGATGTGACTAAATTAATATCTATTTTGGCATATTTTATAATAGAATTATCTGAATATTTTGTAACATTATTTCCATGCAATATCCGTTCTATTCTATATGCATGAGCTAATCTTTTCTGACAAAGTTGTTTGTCTTGTAGCTGAGATATGCAATCTGCTTTATCTGCCAGGCTGTCCTTTATAGCCGTTAGACTCAAAAAGTCTTCCTTGGCCGTAAAGAGTTCTTTCTGATGTGACTTTATCTTATATTATTTCATCAGAAGTATTTGCAGCTTCTTAGAAAGCTTTATCCTTTTATAGGATATTTGCCTGCTGTAGTTTGTTTTTGCTTTTTGCTTTTTGCAACCCAGCTTGCAGGGTTCAGAAAACGACAAGATTCAAACTCAATTAGAGTCGTTGCTGCTGTTGATATATAAAGACTTCTTTGAAGAAGAAATCAACTAGTTCACAGAGATAAGAAATTCATTCAGCAAGCTTACAGCAAGAACAAGTCTAAATGCTCTCAGCAATCTTCATTCAACTGAGAAGTGTTAACTCTTCTGCTCTTCTTCAACCTGAGTTCTCCTGCTCCAGGAAGTTCTAACTCAGAGATCTTTTGAAGAAGAAGAAGAAGAAGATAGCTGCTAGAAGATTTTCTACTTTATTATTTTATATCTTCTTGTAGTTCTTCCTTCAGTACTTACTGAAGAGTTTCTGCACTGAAGCAAGACTTCACCTGGACGTTATTTGATCCAGGGGGAGCCTTGATTCTTTTAGAGCTCTCTAGCTCAGTGCAAGTTATTGTGCTTCTCTAATCTATTGTAAAATAGAGAAGACACCTTAACCCCTTTCCCCCTCCTGTACAGGGTTATTACTCCCTTCAAAAGTATCCCTTGGTGGCAGGGCACCTGATCAAAAACCTGTGTTCGGTTTTTAGACACCTGATCAAAAGTCTAAAGGGTCTCTTGATCTACCTGAAGTAGATCTTGTTGGTGGCAGGGCACCTGATCAAAAACCTGAGTGGATTCCTACTTTGTTGGTAGAAGAGTGGACGTACCCAAGTTGTTTGGGGAACCACTATAAATTCCTTGTGTCGTCTGGATTGCCTTGTTTAAATTCTTGCATTGTGGCTGTGATTAGATATAACTAGGTTTGCTAGTTGCTGATTAGGATATCCAAGCCTTAACTGTAATTACAGTTAGCTTGAGTCTGTGCACATCACTTGTGTTAGGCTTTAAGGTTATCTCCATATCTATAATCTTTTCATTCCGCATTTCACTCCAAGGGAGTTGGGAAGACTATCAAGTTTGTTAAGTCAAATTTTGATAACTCTATTCACCCCCCCTCTAGAGTAGTATCTATCCTTTCACTTTCAATTGGTATCAGAGGGAGGTTGTCTGACTGTATAGGCTAACACCTAAGTCACAAGATCCTGATAGATACCAAAGTTTATAGATATTCACTTTCCCTATCATGGCCCAGTCCAAGGATTATTCTAGCACCAGACCTCCAGCATGCAACTTAGCTAAGTTTGGCATCTGGAAGGCAAGGATCAAATTATATATGAATTCTATTGATGAAAGTATCTTTGCTTCTATTTTGTCAGGACCCCCAAGAGCACCTGCTGCTGCTACTGCCTCATCATCTGATATGAGTGCAGTGCCTCCTCCAGACTACAATAATGAGTACAAAAAGGCAAAAATAGCAGATGCCAAGGCAATGAATATTCTGGCTCAGACAATATCTGATGAAGTATTCCAGAATGTTGTTGACTGCTCCTCAGTAAAAGCTATGTGGGATACACTGAACCAGATTGTAGCTGGTTCAACTGATGAAAGGAAGGACAGGAGGTCCAACCTTATCTCACAATATGAGAATTTCAAGAAAACTGATGTTGAATCAGTTGAAGCCATGTACACAAGGCTCAGCTCAATCATCAATGAGCTGAGGACACTTGACAAGGACATATCATTGACAGAGGTCAATGATAAGATTCTTATGTGCTTCCCTAGCACATGGGATCTAAGGATCTGGCCTATCAAGGAAGCCAGAAGTACAATAGAGATCTCAACAGAAGCTCTTCTCGGCAAGCTCAAATCCTTTGAGCAAGTGCTGAAGACAAGGGAAGCAGAAGCTGAAGCAAAGACCCCTACTCCAACAAGAAAAGAGCAATCTCTAGCTCTTAAGGCTGCTGATGCTTCTGAAGGCAGCCAATCTAATGAGGAGCTAATGGCATTATTTGTCAAGAGGTTTCTCAAGATGGGGAGAAAGGAATTCAGAAAGAAGTCTTCACGCTATGAAGACAAACCAAGGTATGATCGTTCTCCTGCTAAAGAAATTATCTGCTATGGTTGCAGGAAGCCTGGACATATCTTACCAGATTGTCTAGAGGAGAAGAACAAAGATAAGAGGAAAGAAAAGGAACAGCACAGGAAGCACTCCAAGCCATCCTCCTACAAAAACAAAAAGAAGGAGAGAGGTTTCATTGCTGAAACCTGGAGTGATTCTGATGAAGAATCTTCCTCCTCTAGCTCCAGTGAGGATGAGGAAGAGAAGAAGGCAAAGGAAGTTTGCCTGATGGCAATAGATGCCTGTAGCAATCATTCAGCTGCAGAGAGTTCAGATTCAGAGGAAGAAATGCCAACAGAAGATGAGGTACTATCGTCTTATGATTTTACTTCAGCAGAATTCAAATTAGATTTTAAATCTTTATGCTTAGATTTAATTAGTTCTGAAAAAGAGATTAAAGAACTTAGACATAGGCTAGCTGAATCAGAAATCATATCTACTGAAAATATTAAGTTAAAGGAAGATCTCACTAATTATAGTGAAGAAATTAAGTTTCTTAAAATTGAGTTAGCTAAGTCTAAAAGGTTAGAAGAATCACTAAATGGTAGAAGCCTTAAGCTGTTAGAGATAACCAGCATGACTAACACTAGGTCAGGTAATAAAAAAATTAGGCTTAGGAGCTTCTCCCAGTGAACCACCCATTATTCTTAAAAATAATCTTTCAACTCTAGTGAACTTTGTTTCAGCTAGTGGAATGAAGAACACTGAGCAAGTAAATCAAGTTAATAAAACTTTAAATAAAGCTAAGAGAGAAAAGAGGAAGAAATTTTTTAAAGAAATACAAAGAGCGTCGAACGCTGCTCGACGATCGGAAGCTCAATGGTCGAACGAAGCTCGACGATCTGAGCGCCCATCGTCGAACGTCGATCGACGTTTTCAATATGATTTTCAAAAGTATCTTCAGTACCATAGAAACCTAAATGAAAATAGAAACCCTAGGTTCGTTGATCCATCATCTGCATGGAGAATACCACCTAGGAGATCTCACCCATTAGGTTATCACCCTCAGCCTGCATTCTCATTTATTTCCAGCTTCTCTTATGTGAAAAACAAGGGACCCAAGGTTACCTGGGTCCACAATGTCTAAATGAATTTCTTGCAGGTGAAGGCCTATCCTATCACTCAAAATAAGTGGTATTTGGATAGTGGATGCTCCAAGCATATGATAGGAAATAAGGGTCAACTGTCAAAGTTCAAAGCCAAGCTCGGCCCAAAGGTGATCTTTGGAGATTCAAGCTGTGGTCAGACAGAAGGCTATGGCAGAATCACTATTGGAGCTGTTACTTTCAAGAGAGTTGCATATGTGACAGGACTGAAGCACAATTTGATTTCAGTCAGCCAGCTATGTGATGCTGGCTACCAGGTTTCATTTTCTAACTCTTCTTGTAGTATTACTTTAAATAATAATGTTGTTTTAGTAGGCATTAGATTAGGTAATATTTATTTAGTAGATTTTAACTCAACTCACTCTGAAATCTGCTTGTTTAATGAAGTAACACTTAATAACAATTCTTTGTGGCATAAGAGGCTTAGTCATGTTAACCTTAAAAATATATCTAGTTTATCTAAACACAACCTTGTTAGAGGTTTACCTTCTTGCCCCTACAAGAAGGAGAGCCTATGCAAGGCTTGTCAACTAGGCAAGCAAACCAAGAATTCTTTTAAATCAGTAAATAAAAGTGATTCTCCTAGAATCTTATATTTATTACATTTGGACCTATTTGGCCCAATAAATGTACAGAGTTTAGGAGGGAAGTATTACACCCTAGTCATTGTAGATGACTTCTCTAGGTTCAGTTGGGTGTTCTTTTTGAGAACTAAGGCTGATAACTTCAAAGCCCTTACAGACTTTCTATTATGTATGCAGACTGAGTACTCTACTCAAGTGGCCTTGATCAGAAGTGATCATGGTACTGAGTTTGACTCTCTTCTCATGCAAGAATTCTGTGAGAGAGAAGGTATCAAACATAGCTTCTCAGCTCCTAGACCTCCCCAACAAAATGGGGTAGTTGAAAGGAAAAATCGAACACTCATTGAAGCTGCTAGTGCATTGTTGGCAGATGCTAATATGCCTCTCTCCTATTGGGCAGAAGCTGTTAGTACAGCCAATTATGTCTTGAATAGAAGTCTGATACACAAGCTTAAGTGTAAAACTCCTTATGAGTTGCTTAAAGGAAAGAAACCTAAAATTAATTATTTTAGAGTATTTGGTTGTGTAGTGTACATTCATAATAACAATAAAGAATACCTTAGAAAATTTGAAGCAAAAGCTTCAATGGGAATTATGCTTGGATATTCCCAAGTAAGCAAAGCTTATAGGGTTTATAACAAATCAACCTATAAAATTGAAGAATCTGTGCATGTATCTTTTGATGAGTCTCAGATGTTTTACAAGGAGAAGGAAACTTCTCCTTCCTCAAGTTCATTGCAGGTACCTGATGCTACCCAAGAGATTCTTCAACTATCAACTCTTCATATCACTGAATCAGACAGTGATGAAGACATTGCTGAAGCTGTTGTTGTTCCACCAATAGTAGATCAAATTCCTCCTGAGGAATTAATCCCAACTGTTGCTGAAGATCACATCCCACCTGCTGATGCTGTCACACTTAGATATCATCCTACATCTCAAGTGATTGGAGACATATCAGCTGGTGTGCAAACAAGACACCAATTAAGACAGGATGTGATGCATGCTTGTTTCCTTTCACAGATTGAGCCCCTCACCTTTAAAGATGCTGAGCTAGATCCCCACTGGATCATTGCTATGCAAGAGGAACTCAATCAGTTTGAGAGATGTAAAGTTTGGACTTTGGTTCCAAGACCTAAAGGCCAACTGATCATAGGCACCAAGTGGGTGTATAGAAACAAGTTGGATGCAAATGGAATTATTGTAAGGAATAAAGCTAGGCTTGTAGCTCAGGGCTACAGATAGGAGGAAGGTATAGATTATGACCAAACCTTTGCTCCTGTTGCAAGGCTAGAAGCAATAAGGATCTTCTTGGCCTATGCAGCCTACATGAAGTTTAAGGTCTTTTAGATGGATGTCAAAAGTGCATTCCTAAATGGTGAGCTTAAGGAAGAGGTGTTTGTTGAACAACAACCAGGGTTTGTTTCTTCAACTCAACCGTCACATGTGTTCAAGTTGCAGAAAGCTCTTTATGGACTAAAACAAGCACCCAGAGCCTGGTATGAGACTCTAGCTAGTTTCCTGTTAGAGCACAACGTTACTAGGGAAGTAGTTGATAGAACCCTTTTCATCAAGCACCACAAGGACACAATCCTGTTAGTTCAAGTGTATGTGGTTGACATTATATTTGGTTCCACTGATCCCAAACTTTGCAAAAGGTTTTCTGACCTGATGCACTCTAAGTTTGAGATGAGTAGTATGGGTGTGCTGTCTTACTTTCTTGGTCTCCAAGTTAAGCAAGATGTTGATGGCATCTTCATCTCCCAATCCAAATATGCCAAGGAATTGGTAAAGAAATTTGGGATGGCTGATGCTTCAGCAATGCCTACACCTATGGCTACTAATGTAGTTATTGATTCTGATGATCACGGCAAGCCAGTTGATCAAAAGAATTATAGGGCCATTGTTGGTTCCCTATTATATTTAACTACAAGTAGGCCAGATATAATGTTTGCTACATGCATCTATGCAGGTCAACCCCAAGGAATCTCATCTGATTCTTCTCAAGAGAATCCTGAGATACCTGAAGGGATGTCCAAATCTAGGACTTTGGTACCCAGCTGAGTCAGAATTTAAATTAATTGGATATACTGATTCTGATTATGCTGGTTGTAGAGTTGACAGGAAGAGCACCTCAGGAACTTGTCAGTTCCTAGGAGAGAGATTGGTCTCTTGGTTCTGTAAGAAGCAGGCTTCTGTCTCAACTTCAACTGCAGAGGCTGAATATATAGCAGCTGCCAGTTGTTGTTCACAGATCCTGTGGATTCAAAACCAGCTTGTGGATTATGGTTACTCACACAAGAACACCAAAATCATGTGTGATAGTACCAGTGCTATCTCAATTGCACAAAATCCTGTGCACCACTCTAGAATGAAACACATTGAAATTCGGCACCATTTCCTGAGAGATTGTGTGGAAAAGAACAAGATTTGTCTTGAGTTCATATCCACTGAGTTTCGGAGAGGTGATATATTCACCAAGCCCTTAGATGAACAGAAGCATCTGTTCTTTTTAGTTCAACTAGGCATGATCAATGGAAGAGACTAAGTGTGACTTCTGCCTTGTTGAAACTTGTTTGAAGATCATCGAACGATGCTCGAAGATCGTCGAACGGATCTAGCCTATCGTCGATCTATGGTTGATGATAGCTTATCTGCTTGAAGATCGTCGACCGATGTTCGAAGATCGTCGAACAAGTCGAGCTCATCGTCGATCTCTGGATGACGACAGCTTGTTGTTTGTGAAGAAAGAAATAGTCGAACGATTGATCGACTACTCTGCTTCAGGACCGATCGTCGAACGACCGTTCGACCATCGTGTCCAGTATCTTTTAAATAGATCGACTATCTACGGTCTAATATAAAGCCGATAGTCGACCTAGGTTAAAAGATCTTTGCTTATATCGTCGACGGAGAGCGTCTTTTCGCATTCCGTCTTCCCGCTTGCTCCGTGTCTTGCGATTTTCTGCCGATTCGTCTTCTCCGTTTCTCTCGCGCCTTCTCCAGCATTTCCATGGCGATTTCTCCAGCGCTTCTAGCAGTAGTAAAGTTTGACGCAGGATTCAGTGTGGATTTTGACGCATTCAGCTGCTGCGAACCCGGTATCGTGGAAATTCTTCAGCTCTGCAAAGATCAAGGTCTGGAAAGGCTCATGTCAACAAGGATCAAGATAAATCCTCAAGAGATAAAAGAATGGGCTTTCACTTCATCGTCGTCTGACGAATCGATGACCGGGACAATCAGCGGTGAAGAGGTAATTTTGACTCCCGCCGTTTTGACTGAAGTTTTTGGTTTAATTAATGGTGAAGAAGAATATGAGCAAGATGCTCCAGAATTTGGAAGAATGTTGACTAAGCTGGGACATGCAGAAGGCATTCCCTCGAAGCTGCTCAAGATAAATTTTCCTTTTAAGATTAAATTTCTTGCTGAGATTGTCGGAAAAGTGTTGCTAGGCAAACACTCTGCCCACGATAACATTACAAGACAACAATTTGCACTAATGTGTGCAATTGTCAACAAGAAAAGGATCAATTGGGCAGGTGTTCTGTTTGACTTGATAAGGAAGAAGAATAGCAAGAAGGAAGTTACCCTAGGAAGGGTTATTGGGATTTTTCTGAAGGAAAGATATCCCCACCTATTGACTTCAGCTGCTACATCGATAAATGCCAGCAAAAAGATGGATCCCAATCTGTTCTCCAAATGGAAATGGACATTCCTGAAGCCCGCTCCTGCAGGGGCTGCTCCAGCTGCATCTGAGAGCACCAGGACTGTTTCAGTCGCTCCTCGCCCTCTAGAAGCTGGCTCAGCTTTTCCATCCCTTCCATCCTCTTCCTCAACTTTGCCGTCTACTGTAGTTGAAGTTCCTTCAACTTCAACTGAAGTACGACATTCTGCCTCTCCTCCTGCATCCTCTCTCCCGACTGATCTTGCTGGGATTTCTCAACCCAGCTTTGATTTGTTGGCATCTGATATTTCTTCTCCAGTTCATTCTCCCATTCCAACTCCTCCTCACTCTCCAATTCTACCTTCAGATCACTTTGATCACCCTGCATCCACTCATGTCTCTCCACATCATTCTCCAGTTAACTCTCCAGTTAACTCTCCAGTTCGATCTCCAGTCCTCACCACATTTCATCCTGACACATCAACCATTTCTGCTGCTCCTCCATCCACTACAGTTCCACCACCTTTTGAAATTACTCCAGAATTTAATTCTAGCATTGTGGAGTTAATTACCCCCTCAATCAAAACCATGATTGATGTGGCAATTACTCCCCTTGCCTCTTCTATCTCTTCTTTGACTGCTGCTGTTCAGGCACTCTCAAAGTCTGCTGAGCCCTCTTCTACTAGGGGCCTGGTTTCAGTTTCTACTGAAATCAGGCAGGGGGAGATGCTCGATGAAGATATCTCAGAGCAGCCTTTGGCCTCCCCTCCAGCAGCTCATCTTGTAGAAGTTTCAGCTCCTCCATCTGAAAAGGAAATATCTGATGCAGTAATGTTGACTGAATTTGTTGTAAAAGTTTACCTGGAAGAATCCTCAACTCCCTTAGTTTCCCTATACCTAGAAGGAATTATCACTTCCTTTCTAGATGATTTATGGGAGTTAGGACACCCTGAAGAATATCCTGAAGGTATGTCTCTTTCCCAGTTTGTAGATTACTTAATTGATATATTAGTATGGGAATATCTGGAAGGGATGACTAGATGTCATTTAGCAAGATTTTATTCCTAATCCTACAGATTTAATGGAAGTAGTGGCAGTTGTCCAAGAGCCAGAACCTGAATCTGCTCCAGAAACTCTAGATGCTGTAGAGCCTGATTCTATATCAACTCCTGATGTCCAAGTGGTTGTAGAGCAAGCAGTGCTATCTGAGGCTGTAGAGCCTGTTCTAGTTTCTGAGGCTGTTGAACCTGCTCAGCAAGCAGTGCTATCTGAACTGGTCCCCTCGACAGTTCCTGAGTTTCAATAAAAGGATCCTGAAACTGAAACTGAAAAGTCTACTTTATGGGATGATTCCCCAGGTTTGGATTTAGATACTCTCCTTGCACAGGATGCCATGGAAGAAGAAAAAGAGAAAGCTGCCCTGAAAGAAAAAGAGAAAGCCATATCAGAAGCTCTTGATCCATATGATTATCCTCCCTCATCCCATTCTGAGGATGAAGATGATTCAGATCTGTCTGAGAATTCTAAGAGAAAGAAAGCTGCAAAGAAGAAAAGGAAAGCTGTAGCTCCTCCTCCTCCAAATTCAGATCATGATATTCCTTATTACATTCTGAAAGGAATTGATCCAAAGTCGAAAGACTTCCAGCACTGGATGTGGTTCTCTAAAAACCAGCAAAAGGAAAGGAAGAAATCTAAGAGGTATGATAGTCCTGCTCCTAGATGGATCCCCAGAGGTCCTCCTCCTCCACCTCCCAGTGCAGGAGCCTCTGGCAACTTATCAGAAAATCCGTCTGCTCCTTCTGCAAAGTCTGCACCTTCTCAGCCTCCTTCAAGGAGAAGTTCTTAAAGCCATCAAGGCAGATCATATTCTGGATATCAAAGACATGATGCTGAGGCAAAAGAGTAAGTAAAGGAGGTGGTATATCAAAAGCCAACCTTTTCACCTCCTCCTTCTGCCAAGAGAAAAGTTTCACTTACTATACCAGATCATGCTGCTAAAGATGTTTCAAAAGATATAAGAACCATTTTCTCAGAAAAGTCCAGTAAGAAATTTGCTGAATTTGCTCCTCCTTCATCTCTTATCATTCAAGAAGTTAAAGAACCAGCTGACAGTATGTTAGATTTATCTGTTAAGTTTAAAGCTGTGAAACCAATAGATACTACATCTGAAAATTTGTATGAAAATCAAGAGCTAGATCCTGATTTCAGGATGGCTTGTTTTCTAGAACTTGTTGGCTCAGCCCAGATTAAAAAAGCTAAGGCTGAAGGAAAAGATTATGCAAGATTTACAACCATGTCAAAATTCAGAATGAAGGAACTTGATAAAATCCAGGTTAGCCCTGAAGTTTTTGACCCTTCTAAATACATGGAAAAGCATCCAGAAGCAGTCGTCCCAAGGGCATCAGAACTAAAAATTATTGGTGTACAAGATCTGAAGATGTCAAAGAAAGAAGCCTTAGATCCCTTGAGGAAAATCTCTTTTGTTCCTAGATCTTCTGATTCTAAACCTAATTCTGTAGATCCTTAAATTTGATTATCTGATGCTTATTTATCTGATTGATTGTTTATTGCTAGTTAGTTGTTTATCTATTTCCTGTATTTTTTTTTCTCTAGATAGTTCTGTGTTTTGATTGTTGAGAGACTTAACTCAAATAGGAGGAGATTGTTGGTACCCTAGTTTGATTTGAGTTTAGTCTTGTCTTTTTTAGTCCCTTGACCCATGATTTATCTATGGTCAAAGGTTAGTTGATAGGTTAGATTCCCTAATTGTGTAGAATTGCTTTTCCAGATGAATATTTGGTTAAGTAGTTTTTCGTTCGACTATAGTCGAACGTCGCTCGACTATCGTCTATCGGCTGATCGACGATCGTCTATCAGTTGGTCGACGTTTTGTCTGCGTTGATAGCTCGACTATCTGTTGATAGGTCGACTGTCTGTTTGTCTTGATAGTTCGACTATCTGTTGATAGGTCGACTATCTGCTTGTCTTTGATAGTTCGACTATCTGTCTTGATAGTTCAACTATCTGATAGCTCGATTATCTGTTGATAGATCGACTATCTGTTTTGCTTTGATAGTTCGACTATCTGTTGATAGGTCGACTATCTGTGTTGCCTTGATAGTTCGACTATCTGCTTGGATAGTTCAACTATCTGATAGTTCGACTATCTGTTGATAGATCGACTATCTGTTTTGTTTTGATAGTTCGACTATCTGTTGATAGGTCGACTATCTGTTTTCTGGGATAGGTCGACTATCTGCTTGATAGGTCGACTATCTGTGTTTGTTTGGTAGTTCGACTATCTGTCCGGATAGATCGACTATCTGATAGCTCGACTATCTGTTCTGATAAGTCGACTATCTGCCGAGGTAGTTCGACTATCTTCTTTGATAGTTCGACTATCTGGATCGTTCGACTATCTGTCTGATAGATCGACGATCTCCGTGCGCCGTTCGACAATCTCCGAAGGTCGTTCGACGTTATGCTGTATGCTCTTATTTAGTTTGTCGCCTTCTGTGATGTGACTAAATTAATATCTATTTTAGCATATTTTATAATAGAATTATCTGAATATTTTGTAATATTATTTCCATGCAATATCCGTTCTATTCTATATGCATGAGCTAATCTTTTCTGACAAAGTTGTTTGTCTTATAGCTGAGATATGCAATCTGCTTTATCTGCCAGGCTGTCCTTTATAGCCGTTAGACTCAAAAAGTCTTCCTTGGTCGTAAAAAGTTCTTTCTGATGTGACTTTATCTTATATTATTTCATCAGAAGTATTTGCAGCTTCTTAGAAAGCTTTATCCTTTTATAGGATATCTGCCTGCTGTAGTTTGTTTTTGCTTTATGCTTTTTGCAGCCCAGCTTGCAGAGTTCAGAAAACGACAAGATTCAAACTCAATTAGAGTCGTTGCTGCTGCTGATATATAAAGACTTCTTTGAAGAAGAAATCAACTTGTTCACAGAGATAAGAAATTCATTCAGCAAGCTTACAGCAAGAACAAGTCTAACTGCTCTCAGCAATCTTCATTCAACTGAGAAGTGTTAACTCTTCTACTCTTCTTCAACCTGAGTTCTCCTGTTCCAGGAAGTTCTAACTCAGAGATCTTTTGAATAAGAAGAAGAAGAAGATAGCCCCTAGAAGATTTTCTACTTTATTATTTTATATCTTCTTGTAGTTCTTCCTTCAGTACTTACTGAAGAGTTTCTGCACTGAAGCAAGACTTCACCTGGACGTTATTTGATCCAGGGGGAGCCTTGATTCTTTTAGAGCTCTCTAGCTCAGTGCAAGTTATTATGCTTCTCTAATCTATTGTAAAATAGAGAAGACACCTTAACCCCTTTCCCCCTCCTGTACAGGGTTATTACTCCCTTCAAAAGTATCCCTTGGTGGCAGGGCACCTGATCAAAAACCTGTGTTCGGTTTTTAGACACCTGATCAAAAGTCTAAAGGGTCTCTTGATCTACCTGAAGCAGATCTTGTTGGTGGCAGGGCACCTGATCAAAAACCTGAGTGGATTCCTACCTTGTTGTTAGAAGAGTGGACGTACCCAAGTTGTTTGGGGAACCACTATAAATTCCTTGTGTCGTCTGGATTGCCTTGTTTAAATTCTTGCATTGTGGTTGTGATTAGATATAACTAGGTTTGCTAGTTGCTGATTAGGATATCCAAGCCTTAACTGTAATTACAGTTAGCTTGAGTCTGTGCACATCACTTGTGTTAGGCTTTAGGGTTATCTCCATATCTATAATCTTTTCATTCCGCATTTCACTCGAAGGGAGTTGGGAAGACTATCAAGTTTGTTAAGTCAAATTTTGATAACTCTATTCACCCCCCCCTCTAGAGTAGTATCTATCCTTTCACTTTCAAATCCTCATACTCCTGGTTGAGCAGATACTTTTAATAATCCCTAACCTCTTCAGACCCCTCAATGTAGACCACAAGAGTGTCCCACATCTCCTTGGAGGTCTGGTAGTTAACCAAGTTCTGAAAAGTTGAGTCATCTACTGCACTGGCAATGATGTTTTGTGCTCTCTTGTCCAAGACAGCTAAGATGACCTCATCTTTTTTCATTTCAGAGTATTTTTTTGGTGTCTTGATGTTGGCATCCAGAGCATAGACCTTCCTAGGCATGACCGGTACGTCCCTGATTGTTGCAAAATCCTTTATCATAGGCTTCCATAAATAGCCTCGCCCTCTCTTTCCATATTCAAAAATATTCCTTCCTGCAGATGGGAGTTTCATGGAACTCAACCCTCTCTGGCTCTATCTAGATCCCATGATCACTTAACTGCATCTATCTTTGGAGATCACTCTGATTGTTAAATCCCTTTTTTGAGCAACCTTCCTCTGATACTACTTGAAAGTTTTTATTTTCAAGGTAGCTAGCAACCTAGAGGGGGGGGGGAGGTGAATAGGTTTTTCTAGGTCTTTTGAGTTTCTTTTTATTTCTTCTTGAGTTACTTTGTGATTGAATAGATAAAAGCTTTTTAAGAACCTGCAAACAAAAAACAATCACAGAAAATCACAGAAGTATTTTTATATTGGTTCCCCAAAATTATGGGTACATCCACTCTCCTCCCACCTTACTAACTTCCTGTTAGTCAAGGCACTTCTCCAAAATAATGCTCCAAGGAGCTTACACCTTAGATCCCTCGGGATCTCTCAGTCTCAAAGACTTACACCTCATCCACATGGGCCTACACTCAGTCATACAAGTATAACCTATCTCAGGAAATTAAGCCTTACCACTCAGGCTATGGAGGATAGCCTTACCTCAGAGCAAACTTGCTCGTACAACTCAGAGAGATTCACTCGCCTACAGCTCATGGAATATTGACCTACTTCTCAGTGAGTAAAACTCACCTACCTAATATCCTAGCAGGATCCTACTCTCAGAGAGGAGCCCTCTCCTACAGCTCAGGCAAATTTGCCCTACCTCAGGCCCAAGGCCCAACAGCTCAGATCCAGAAGGATCCTACAACAAGAAATATTTTAATTAACTTTAATACAGAGAAATTTCTCTGTGTCAATAACTAGAGCAGAGAAATTTCTGCTCTAACTCTCCTCACAGCAGAGAAAAATTTTGCTGGAATAACTCAGAAGATGAATCCTGAACTTACTGTAGAAGGCTAAAGATCTGTTGATCTTGAGACTTCAAGCAGCTTACTGAACCTGTCAAAGGCTGAAGGTTCTTCTTTCTTTAGAACTATTTCTGATCCTGCTACAGTAGATGGAGACTGCACAGCTATCTGAACTTTTTCTTGCAGGAGAGCTTCAAGCTTTTTACATGCAGCAATAGCGAGGAAGATGATGTCGGCTGCTATCCTTTTTAAGTTGATAATGCCCTAAAAGTTATCTTATGTCTTGGCCCATCTCATCCTTTTGTAGTTTGCTGAACAATGGATCTTAGAGATCAGTGGGCCCCACCTACAGCTTCCAGCTGCGCCTTGCTTTAATGGAAGAAGATGTACAGTAGCTTCTCGGCAGAGTTTGTCGTGTTCTGTAGCTTCTCCGTACTTGATTTAAACTTAGTTGACTTTGTCGATTTTGCGGACGTCAGCACCTTTGGACTAAGCCAAAATCGAGCATCAGTTGAATATGCATTGAGTGAATGAGCTTCACTCAATGCCAAAGAACTTGGATAGAATTCTATCTATCTAGACATTGACAGCATTGAGTGAGCAAGCTCCATTAATTGTTTTTATCCTTAACCAATTCTGCAGCCTTTTTGCCTGCCTGGCATTGAGAGCGTTGAGTGAGCACATCTCACTCAATGCCTTGATCCTTAGCCTATGCATTCTATAAGTTAGGCATTGAGAGCATTGAGTGTGTATACTTCACTCAACAATTTTTTCCTTAGCCAAAATCTTCCTGCTTCTCTGGCGTTGAGAGCGTTGAGTGAGCATACCTCACTCAATGCTTTTGGACATAGTTAAATTCCTGTGAATAGAAACACTGGCTTTGACTAACTTAGTGTTACTCAATACTTATGAGGCTATGGCGTTGAGTGAATGACCTTCACTCAATGCTTGTGAACTTAGCCACTTTTCTACCTCTTAAACCTTAGGCTTTGCCTATCCCAGCATGCCTCACTCAACTCTGAACTTAGTTCGACGAACGGTGAGCTCAGCTCGATGAACTCTGAACTTACTTCGACGAATTCTCAACTGAGTTCGACGAATTCAGAATCTCAAACTCTAAGTTTAGTTCGACAAACACTGAGCTCAGCACGACGAACTCTGAACTCAGTTTGATGAACTCTGAACTCAGTTCAACTCACAGCTTTTTTGTTGTATAGTGTTGAGTGTGTCTTCATCACTCAACGCCAAATTACTTGGCCATATTTTTGCCTATAGCTGTATGGAATTGAGTGAGTCGATTCCACTCAACGTCTGTAGACTTAGGCAAATTCCTTCGTTTACAGCATCTTCACTTTGTGACCACCTGTCACATCACTATCAATTACAATTATATGAATATCATTGACAACTATATGGATATCATTGACAAGATTGACTTCCTCAAATATAGGACATTGTGGGCAATGGACCCAACAATGGTCCCCGACCAGGTTGGTGTGGCTGGGCCTATAGTTGTTAGGCAACTGCCTGTTGAGGATTTGATTGAAAGGCAAGCTACTGAAGGTAGCTGAAGCATTTTATGAGTTTTAGTACTCCTACGTTCACGGGTGCAGGATCCCAAACGCAGGCAGAGGACTGGCTTTCGTGTTGTCAAGAGATTATTGACGGAAATTGAAATATAGGAGGGGCATAAGGTAACCTTGGCCACTTTCCTGTTGGAGGGAGAGGCTCTGATTTGGTTGGATGAGTTGGAATTACACCACTTTACGGTCAGACGACTATCTGAGATCTCGATGGAGGAGTTTTTGAGATTGTTCTTGGCAAAGCATATGCCTTCATCGCAGTGGATTGCCATGGAGAATGTGTTCCAGCGCTTGACTCTAGGCGAGAGTAGTGTGGATAACTGCTTGCATGAGTTCACTAGGTTAGGACGTTATGTGGGGTCCACTTTCACTAATAAGGAGCATAAGACCAATCGATTTTATGAGGGATTATGGGATGAGCTGAGGTATCTTCTCTTGGGTCAAATGAATCAAGGTTTTCAAGTAATGGTTAATATGACTCGTTCGTTGGAGAAGGACATGAAGAGGGTGCAGGGCAAGAGGGACTTAGCGGTGATAAAGCCCGAGTTCAAAGTGACGACTTCTTCAAGATCGCATTTTTGGAAGTGGAATAAGAAATCTAAGCCTTCTGGACAGACTCCATCTATTGTCACTTCTAGAGCAACGTTAGGGCAAAGAACTGATATATGTTACACTTGTGGTAAGCCAGGGATTTTGCCCGTGAATGTGCTAGTGTCATTCCAAGAAAGGATAAGAAGGCAGGAGCATCTTATGCTGAGAAGGGAAAGGTGGTGGAGTCCACTGCATCCCAATATGTGTTGGAACCCCAATTTTGATTTGGGCTAGGTTCACAGTTAGGTTTGTTGACCCAACTTGTATAGCCTAGGGTCATCTGTTAGTTCTAGGGTTAAGGTTAGTTTCATTAGGTTAGACTATTGAAACCTACCATCAGAAGACTTCAGTGACTCAAGAGTTTAGAGAAATGCAGTTAAAATATTTCAGAAGTTTCGCTCGATGATCGTCGATCTCTGTTCGATGAATTCAGAGTTCCTTGTCTGAGTTGAGCTCGACGAAAGTCCAACTGAGATCAATGATCTCTGATCTCATATCAAAAGTGTAGCTCGACGAAAGTCTATCTCTGGTCGATGAACTTGGAGCTCAGATTAGCAGTTCTTTTTTAGATCAATGATCGCTAAGCTCAGCTCGACGAAGGAGAATTCTCAGCTCGACGATCTTGGAGTTTAGGTCGACGAAATTATTCCTGAGTTTGACTATTCCCTTCCTGGTTCTGTTCGACTATTTTCCTCTGTATTTTCTCAGATTGACTATCAATTCTATTTCAAATTCGATTATTTTTAGATAGTAATACTTCAATAATTAATGCTCATATTCTCAAGAATATTTTGATAATTAATGCTCATATTCTCAAGAATATAGCCGTTCCATGTAAGCCTTAATTATGGTTTTCACAGAGTTATTACTTGGCTTATTTCAATGAGATAGTTAGGGAAATTCATTAAAGCCAAATTCTAGCCGTTCAACTCTCAGAATTTCTGCAGTCAGTCAAGAAAAGGAATTCAAGTTCAAAGGCTAAAATCCGCAAGGAATATATAAGGTTCATTTTTTCAAGATAGTAGTAAGCAATATAGTGAGTCGTGACTGAAAGAATAATTCTACAGAAAACTGAAAGAAGAACAACTCTCATTCAAATCAAGTTCTTCATCAGTTTTGCTTCAGGACTTTTAAAGAGACAATCCATCAATTTCTGTCTAAAAGTTTCCTAAAGATATTCAAGCATTCTGAAGGCCTATACCCTGAGCAAAGCTTCCATTTCCCCTAAACTATTCTACATCTCATGGGGAGCTTTAAAAACAACAGCAATCCACTAGTCTTCTCAGAACTTTGAGAAAGAGAAGACAATTTCTATTTCTTTTTCCATTTCCTGTGTACAGGGTTTTAACTCCCTTCAAAAGTTAGCTTTTGGTTGTTAAGTCTCCTGATCAAAAGACTTAGTTTGGTTTTTAGGCAACTGGTCAAAAGCTTAAAGGGTTGCTAGATCTCCCTTGAAAATAGATCTTATGGTGACAGGGCACCTGAGCAAAAACCTATGGTGGCAGAGCACATGATCAAAAACCTATAGTGGATTCCTACCAGGGTAGTAGAAGAGTTGATGTACCCAAGTTTTAGGGGAACCACTATAAAATCTTTGTGTCGTCATGTTGCTCTACTTTTTGTTTTCTGTGCTGTGATTTTCTTTGTTTTATTTCTGCTTACATATAGATATCACTTATGTTATTAATCCACTATAAAAAATAATCAAAAGTTTTAAAACTCTATTCACCCCCCTCTAGAGTTAGTGTGATCTATCCCTTCACTTTCAATTGGTATTAGAGGTGTAAGGTTGTTTGATTTTACAGGCTAACACCTGAACGAAAAGATCTTTGATAGATCCTATTCACTCTAGTGTTCTTTTATATCATGGCACAAAATAAGGAGTACTCAAGCACCAGACCTCAAGTGTGCAATCTTAACAAGTTTGCACTTTGGAAGGCAAGTATTAGACTGTATATGAATTCAATTGATTAAGACATTTATAATTCAATCTTAAAAGGTCCACCTACTTCAAGTGCAATAACCAGCACAATTGTAGTGCCACCACCTGAGTGGACTGATGCTCAAAAGAAAGCCAAGATTACTGATGCTAAGGCAATGAATATTTTGGCCTAAACCATTTCTGATGACATATTTCAGAAGGTTATAGAATGCACATCAGCAAAAGCCATTTGGGATTCCCTAAACCAAATGGTAGAAGGATCTGCTAATGAATGGAAACACAGGATATCTCTTCTCATTTCATAATATGAGAACTTAAAGAAGGAAGGTTCAGAGTCAGTTGCAGATATGTGCAACAGACTCAGCCTGATTATCAATGAGCTGAAGAACCTGGACAAGAACATCTCATAAATAGAAATTAATGATAAGATTCTTATGTGCTTCCCCAACATATGGGATTCTAGGATCTGGCCAATCAAGGAGGCCAGAAGCCTAAATGAGATCTCTACTGAGTCATTGTTATGACAACTCAAGTCTTATGAGCAGCTTATCAAAACCAGGGAAATAGCTGAACCAAAGACTTTTACCTCAGGAAGGAAGGAGCAAAGTATTGCCTTTAAGGCATTTGAAGAATTAGAAACACTGCCTGCCAATGAAGAGCTAATGAGTCTATTAGCTAAAAGATTCTACAAAATGGCTAAGAAGGACTTCAGAAGAAGGTCAACCAGAAATGAGGATAATCTAAGGTATGACAAGACTCCTACTAACTAAGTTGTTTGCTATGGATGTAGGAAGCCAGGACACATTCTCCCAGAATGTCCAGAGGCTCAAAAGAAGGACAAGAGAAAAGACAAAGAATATAAGAAGCGCTCCAGCAAGCCCTCCTCCAACAAATACAAGAAGAATGAGAAGGGATTTGTGGCTGAGACCTGGAGTGACTCAGAAGAAGAAACTTCATCCAGTTCTAGTGAGGATGAAGAAGAGGCAAAAGCCAGAGAGATATGCTTGATGGAAATTGATGCATCATGCAGCCACTCAGCAACTAAAGAATCAGCAGAATAATCTGAATCAGAAGAGGACCAGGTAATATCATGTTTTTATTTCACTTCTGATAATTTTAAAGTTGAATTCAAACTTCGATGTAATGATTTAATTAAATCTGAGAAGGAAATCAAACTTCTCAGAGAAAAACAAATTGAATATGACAATCTTTTTTCCGAAAACATCAAACTGAAAGATGATTTAGACTTAGCTTCTGAAGAAATCATTTCATTAAAAACTAAATTAAATGAGGCTAAAGAATTTTAAGAATCCCTTAATGGGAGAAGCATCAAATTGATGAACATCACAAGTACAGTCAATGTCAAGCTTAATGGCAAACTGGGCTTAGGAGCTTCATCAAGTCATCCTCCTCTTCTTAAGAAAAACATTCTTTCTACCCCTATAGAATTTATTTCAGAAAAAGGAAAAGAGAAAGTAAAATAAACTAATAATAAAATAGAGTTTTTAAATATGGCCAAATCAAAGAAAAATAAAAAATTCAAATAAAAATCATTTTCAACAAAATTCGTCGAACTCAGATCGACGATAGCAGTATTATTAGTCGAACGACGATCGACGAACTCTGAACCCAGATTTTGGGTATGATTACTCAAGAGAGGGTTCTCGACGAAATCAACATGTTTTGTCGAATAGAGATCAATGATCGTGGAATGCAGAAAATGAGGATTATCATTCTGTGAACCGAGATCAACGACATCAATACTTTTCGTCGACCTTTGCTTGACGAACTCAACTAAATTCATCGACCTCAAATTTTGATAATAGAAATTTTAATTTCTATCAAACTAAATATCAGAAACCAAAACTTGTTTATTCCTTTACCTAATGGATAATTCCACCTAGAAGATTTCACCCCTTAGGATATAAAGACCAAACTAATTATTCTTACATTTCTAGGTATAAATTTGAGAAGAATTAAGGACCCAAGGTTACCTGAGTAAAGAACACCTAATCTATTTTCATGTAGGTGATGGACTATCCTACCACAAAGCAACAGTGGTACTTGGATAGTGGATGTTCAAAGCATATGATAGGAAGCAAGGGAAATCTGACAGATTACAAGTCAAAGCTTGGACCAAAGGTTATCATTGGAGACTCCAACTGTGGCCAAACAAAAGGATATGAGAATGTCAAAGTTGGAGCTGTCACCTTCATGAAGGTAGCATATGTTAGTGGTCTCAAGCATAACCTGATATCCATAAGCTAATTATATGATGAAGGCTTTCATGTATCTTTTAATCAATCTTCTTGTACTATTACTTCTGATAACAACAAAACTGTTTTAACCGAACTTAGACAAGGAAACATATATATAGTAAATTTTAAGTCTGCTAGTTCAGAAATTTGTTTATTTAATAAGATTAGTAATACTAATGATTTATGGCATAAAAGATTAAGACATGTAAATTTAAGAAATATTGTTAAACTATCTAGGGACAATCTTGTTAGAGGATTGCCTTCTGGCCCCTACAAGAAGGAAAGTTTCTACAGGGCTTGTCAATTAGGTAAGCAGACTAAAAATTGTTTTAAATCAATTAATAAGAGTGATTCACCCAGTATCTTGTATTTACTTCACATGGATCTTTTTTAACCAATTGATGTACAGAGTTTGGGAGGGAAATTCTATACTCTAGTTATTGTAGATGACTTCTCTAGATTCACTTGAGTGTTCTTTTTGAGAAATAAGTCCGATAACTTTTAAGTTCTTACAGACATTCTAAGGAGAATAAAGATTGAGTACTCTACTCTAGTTGCATTGATCAGAAGTGATCATGGTCCTGAGTTTAAATATCTTTTTTTTGCAAGAATTCTATGAGAAGGAAGGTATCAGGCATTACTTCTCTGCTCCTACAACTCCTTAATAAAATGGGATAGCAGAAAGGAAAAATAGAACCCTTATTGAAGCTGTAGGGACATTGATTGTAGATGCTTACTTTCCCCTATCCTTTTGGACAGTGGCTGTAAGTACAACAAATTATATTCGGAATAGAAGTTTAATACATAAACTTAAGGGTAAAACTCCCTATGAATTGCTTAAAGGGAAGCAACCTAAAATAGATTATTTTAGAGTATTTGGTTGTAGATGTTACATTCATAATAATAACAAGAAACATCTTAGAAAGTTTAAAGCCAAAGCTGTAGAGGGATTTTTTCTTAAATATTCCCAAGTCAGCAAGGCTTATATGGTATTTAATAGATCAACCTTAAAAATGGAAGAATCTGTACATATATCTTTTGAATAAGCTAATATGTTTTATAAGAAGAAGGTTTCTTCTTCCAAAGATACTTTGCAGGTATCCCTTCTGTGTGAAAAATTGGATGACTTAAACCTCACCCGAAAGGTTACATTGCATCCCTCTCTACAGATTGATGAAGAGAGTGATGAAGAAATTATTGGAAAGTTGAACCAACAATAGCTAATATAATTCCACAAGAGAAATTAATTACCCAAGCTATTGATGAACCAACTCCTCCTAATGATCTTATCATACTTAGAGATCATCACATATCTCAAGTGATTAGAGACATATCAGTTGCTGTGCAAACAAGGCATCAACTCAACCAAGATTTGATGAATGCTTGCTTCATATCTTAGATTGAACCGAAATCGATAAAAGATGCAGAACCAGATCCCCACTGGATTATTGAAATGCAAGAGGAGCTCAATCAATTTGAGAGATGCAGAGTTTAGGATTTAGTTCCAAGACCCAAAGATTACCAGTCATTGGAAAACTAAATGGGTTTTCAGGAATAAGTTGGATGCTCAAGTATTAATTGTAAGGAACAAAGCAAGATTGGTAGCTCAAGGCTATTCACAGGAGGAAGGAATTGACTATGACCAGACCTTTGCCTGTGTTACAAGGCTGGAGGCTATCCGAATTTTTCTTACTTATGCTACATACAAGAAATTCAAAGTCTACCAAATGGATGTCAAAAGTACATTCCTTAATGGTGAACTCAAAGAGGATGTCTATGTGGAGACCCCACCAGGTTTTATCTCTCTAACTCATCCCTCTTTTGTTTTTAAATTGCATAAAGCTCTCTATGGTTTAAAGCAAGCTCCAAGAGCTTGGTATGAGACCCTAGCTAGCTTTCTTTTAGAGCATAAGTTTACTAAAGGCATTATAGATAGGACTTTAATTTTTAGACATCATAAAGATAAAATTTTGCTAGTACAAATATATGTAGATGACATCATTTTTGGCTCTACTGATTCCAAACTATGCCCAAGGTTTTCTGACCTGATGCATTCCAAGTTTGAAATGAGTTGCATGAGTGAGCTTTCCTACTTCCTTGGTCTTCAAGTGAAGCAATCCCCTGATGATATTTTCATCTACCAATCCAAATATACTAAGGAGCTAGTTAAGAGATTTGGGATGTATGATGCCTCAGCTATGAAAACACCTATGGCTTCCAATGGTGTGATTGATTCTGATGAACAGGGCAAGCCAATTGATCAGAAAACATATAGGTCTATTATTGGGTCCTTGTTGTATCTCACAATTAGTAGGCTAAATATAATGTTTGCTACATGCCTTTGTGCTAGGTTCTAAGAGAACCCTAAAGAATCTCATCTTATTTTACTTAAAAGAATTTTGAGATATATAAAGAGTTATCCAAATCTAGGACTCTGGTATCCAACTGAGTCAGAATTTGAATTAACTGGATTTTCAGATGCTGACTTTGCTGGATGCAGAGTTGGCAGGAAAAGCACATCAGGAACATGCTAGTTCCTTGGTGATAGGCTTGTATCTTGGTTTTGTAAGAAATAGACATCTGTCTCAACTTTAACTGGTGAAGCTGAATATATAACAGATGGAATGTATTGTTCACAAGTTTTGTGGATTCAAAACAAACTCCTGGATTATGGTTTCAATCTAAATAATTCAACTATATTTTATGATAGTACCAGTACAATTTCCATTGCACAAAATCCAGTGCATCATAGTAGGACAAGGCATATAGAAATTAGACATCATTTCATTTGAGATTGTGTAGACAGAAATAAAATTAATCTTATCTTCATCTCTACTGATTTATAAAGAGCGGACATCTTCACCAAACCATTTGATGAAAAGAAACATCTATTTTTCTTGAATCAGCTAGGTATGATTAATGGAGAAGTTTAATTTGATTTCTGTCTAAGGTCGAAGAATTGGTTATATTTCGTTGAACGGAGATCGACAATCTGTGAACTCTTCTTGAGAATTTTTGTCGACCTGAGATCGATGAAATCTCTTTGTGAAGTCATTTTCCTCGAATGGAGATCGACGATCTTGATTCAAAAAAAATTTCATCGACCTGAGAATGACGAACTATTTCCCCCTCTTCAAACTGAGATCGACGCTATTATTTCCTCATGAAATTTTTTCGTCAACCTGATTTCGAAGCTTTTCTTTTTTGCAGGATGGAGTTTGTCATTTCACCTTATGAAAAATTATAATAGGGTTTTCATCGAACTCCATCCCGTTCTTTCCAGTTCTTCTGCACTTGATCTTTTGCTCTTATAGGTAATGGTGATTTCAACGGCGACTCTCTCTAGAATGAAATTCAATGTCGGCTTCGATATTGACATCGATTCTTTCATCCACTCAGATCAAGTCTTCCAGAACATCCTATAATTGTTTGAGACTCAGCAGTTATGGAAACATATGACAACAAGGATTAAACTTCCATTAACAGAGATAAAAGAATGGGTTTTTACAGCAAAGATTCAAGAAATTACAGTTCTTATTGGAACGATTTCAGGACACCAGGTTCCTCTCTCTCCAGAAATTTTGAATGAAGTTTTTGAGTTTGTTAATGGTATAGATGAAATAGATTTATCTAGCAGTGAATTTGATGAAATGCTAGAAAGGATAGGTCATACTGCAGGAAACCATAACCACCTCCTTAAGAAAAATATATCTGTAGAATATAGATTTTTGACAGATGTTGTTGGCAAAAGTGTTATTAGGAAAACACTCAGCTCATGATCATATTTCCAGGCACCAATTTCATCTGATGTGTGTCTTGGTTAACAAGAAGTCAGTAAACTTGGGAGGAATTTTGTTTGATTTAATCAAAAAGAAAATTTGTAAGATGGATGCTAGTTTTGGAAGGATTTTGGGCATTTTTCTCCAAACAAAGGTTCCAGAGTTATTTGTCTCCCACACCATTTTCATTAATGCATCTAAGAGGCTTACCTCTACCTTATTTGGTATATGGGAGAGGACTATCTCCAATCCCTCCATGGCCTCCTCCTCCAGGGTTGCTTTAGAGGATACAAGGGCTTAAACAACCACTTCTCCAACCCCAAAAGAAGCTCCTACTCCTCCTCCATCTCCACCTCATTCTATATTTACTTCATCAACTCCACTTCAACAACCTTATACCTCCACTCCTCCAGTCTCACCATCTCAATCACTATCTCCAATCCATATTTCTGAGGATGCACCATCTCCACCCCCTCAATCACCTCAACCATCACATCTTGATGATCTCCCATCCTTATCTACTCATCCAGATCAACATATGTCATTCCCCACATTCAATCTTTTTTAATCTCCATCTCCACAACATTCTCCTCTTTAAGATGAACATCCTGATATCATCCCTCCATCAAATCTTCCACCCACATTCCCACATTTCCAACAATCTGATCTACCTCAAGCTATGTCCATCTGTCAGAACTATGGTCACCAATCCACCTATGCCCCTTCTTCTCCTGAGCCACTATATCTAAACTTCTCTGACATTGCTTCTGATCTTCTCAAATTCATCACTCCATCTCTAAAGAAGCTAATAGATGAGGTCATTGCCCCTCTTGCTGCTTCTATCTCTCTTCTATCTGCTCAACTTGCTTCTTCCTCCTTTGTCCCTTCTTCTTTTGGGGGACTGGGTTTAGGACTCTCTGAAACTAGGTAGGGGGAGATATTCTATGAAGAAGCTCCTCCAGCAGTTCCTCCAGCAGTAGCAGCAGTAGCAGATATTCCAGAAATTACAAAGATTATTGAAATTCTTGATGATACAAAAATATTTTGTTTAGCAGAAGAGCCAATTTATGATGCAGACTTTTGGTGATTTCATTATAAATCCCTCAGTTGATATTCTTTCTTTATTGAATTCTTTTGATATAGTTTATAGCAGTAGTATACCAGTTGTTAATTAAGTTTATGATTATTCTAAGGCCATAGTATACTACACAATACCTATTAGTCCTGTAGTTTTGGATCAACAAAGGACAAGTTATTCAGTAAGTGAGAATGTTATAGAATTAGAAATCTTAGAGCCAAAGGCTTCTTCTCCTCCAACATTTTGCTGGGATGAGTCCCCCATGCCAGATATTGATGATATTATGTTTCAAGACATTGATGCAGATGTTCTAGAGCTAGTAGTTCAAGTACAGCCTCAGGCTAAAGCCATACAGCCAAGAGCTCATCCTATATTTTCTGATGAAATGCTGAAATAGATAAATGCTCTTTATGACAATCCTGCAAATGAATTTGATGATGATGATGATGAAGAATCAGATGAATCTGAAGATTTTAGTTCTAAAAAGAGAAAATTCAAGAAGAAAGTTCCAGCAAAAGCTGCTCCAAAACCCTATCCCACTATTGACACTCCCTATTACATCCTGTACAACATTCCTCTCACCCAAGATATGACCAACTTGATGAGATATTCTAAGAATGAGTTGAAAGAAAGGAAGAAGAGAAGGAGATACTCTCCACCACCTCAATTAAGAAGAGGTCCTCCTCCTCCTCCTACATCAGGTTCAACAGGATATATTTCTCAAGCTCAAATTCTACATCTCCTCAACATTCCAAACCATCGTACAACATACAGCAGCACAGCTCTAGCAGCAACAAACAGCAATAGTATCAAAATTAAAGCAGATAACAGAAGACATCTGAAACAAATCAACAAGATAAACAAGCCCAGAAAGGCCAATGTCTCAAGTTTGTGATCCAGAAATGGACCCTAATTCTAGAATGGCCAGATTTAAGGAAGTTATAGCTCTCTCTCAGATTAGAAAAGCAAGGGAAGAAGAAGAAGATATTTCACAATTCACAACCATGTCATCTTATATAAACAAAGAACTGGATAAATATTAGGTACAAAAACTTTTCAATGTTGATTCTTATATGCATTTACATCCAGAAGTTGTAGTGCCCATAGCTGCAACAGTAAAGATTCTTGGGGCTCAAGACATGAAGATTACCCAAAAAGAAAGCAGAAGACCCAAAAAGGATAATGGTTTTCACAATACCTGCTTCAGATCCCTCTGCTGATTATTCAAGGAAAAACTCTTAATCTTCTAATTTTTGCTTGTTGAACTTTATTATTATTGTATTATATCCAAGGCACATTGTTCATATCTGCTGAATGTTTTAAAATTATTTCAGATATTTTTATTGCTCTATGATTTTCAGTTTTTCTATCTTGTATAGTGGCCTCACTCAAATAGGGGGAGATTGTTGGAAACCCGGTTTGGATTTGGGCTAGGTTCACTAATAGGTTTATTGACCCAACTTCTATAACCTAGGTTCATCTATTAGTTCTAGGGTTAAGGTTAGTCTCATTAGGTTAGACTATTGAAACCTGCCTTGAGAAGACTTCAGAGACTCGAGAGTTTAGAGAAATATAGTTAAATGATTTCAAAAGTTCAGCTCGACGATAGCTGAACTCAGCTCGACGATCTTCGATCTCTGTTTTACGAATTCAAGGTTCCTTCTCTGAGTTGAGCACGACGAAAGTACAGCTGAGATCGACTATCTCTGATCTCATATCAGAAGTTCAGCTCGACGAAAGACTATCTCTGGTCGATGAACTTGGAGCTCAGATCAGCAGTTCTTTTTCAGATAGATGATCGCTGAGCTCAGCTCGATAAAGGAGAATTCTCAGCTCGACGATCTTGGAGTTTAGGTCGACGAAATTATTCCTGAGTTCGACTATTTCCTTCCAGGTTCTATTCGATGTTTTTCCTCTACAGTTTCTCAGATCGACTATCAATTCTATTTAAAATTCGATTATTTTTAGATAGTAATACCCTGATAATTAATGCTCATATTATCAAGAATATAGCCGTTCCATGACAACATTAATTATAGTTTTCACAAAGTTATTACTTGGCTTATTTTAATGAGACAGTTAGGGAAATTCATTAAAGCCAAATTCTAGCCGTTCAACTCCCAGAATTTCGGCAGTCAGTCAGGAAAAGGAATTCAAATTCAAAGACTAAAATATGCAAGGAATATATAAGGTTTATTTTTTCATGATAGCATTAAGCAATACAGTGAGTTATGATAGAAAGAATAATTCTATAGAATATTAAAAGAAGAACAGCTCTCATTCAAATCAAGTTCTTTATCAATTTTACTTTAGGACTTTCAAAGAGACAATCCATCAATATTTGTCTAAAAGTTTCCTGAAGATCTTCAAGCATTCTTAAGGCATACACCCTGAGCAAAGCTTCCATTTCTCCTGAACTATTCTACATCTCAGGGGAGCTTTGACAACAACAGCGATCCACTAGTCTTCTCAGAACTTTGAGAAAGAGAAGACAATATGTATTTCTTTTTCCATTTCCTGTGTATAGGGTTTTAACTCCCTTCAAAAGTTAGCTCTTGGTTGTTAAGTCTCCTGATCAAAAGACTTAGTTTGGTTTTTGGGCACCTGGTCAAAAGCTCAAAGGGATGTTAGATCTCCCTTGAAAATAGATCTTGTGGTGACAGGGAACCTAAGGAAAAACCTGTGGTTACAGGGCACTTGATCAAAAACCTGTAGTGGATTCCTACCAGGGTGGTATAAGAGTGGATGTACCCAAGTTTTAAGGGAACCACTATAAAATCTTTGTATCGCCTGGTTGCTCTACTTGTTGCTTTCTGTGGTATGATTTTCTTTGTTTTATTTCTGCTTACATATAGATATCACTTACGTTATTAATCTGCTATAAAAATTAATCAAAAGTTTTTAAAACTCTATTCACCCCCCTCTAGAGTTAGTGTGATCTATCCCTTCACTTTTAATATGCTCCAGCTCAGCAAAGGTTTACAATCTTGGCCAACAGGAAGCTATCAAACATGCTGATGTCATCCTAATAACGAGTAGTATATAGTTTTCATGCTTTATATACTTTATACCTTATGAATTGCTTGTGTATAACTTGCTAAATTTAGGCTTCGTCCTTATTCGAGACTATCCGACGAGAGCACTGTTTGATATAGGTGCTTCTCATTCGTTTATATCTGATGACTTGGTATTTCGAATCGGAGTGCCTACTCTTATATATACAAATAGGTTGAAGTTATTATTACCTAACGGATGAGTGATATGTGCGTATTGGTCTTGTTTTGTTGAGGTGTGGATGGGAAGTAAGGATTTCGGATTGGAAGCATCTTTGCTACCGATATCAGAGTTTGATGTAATCTTTGGCATGGACTGGCTCTCAGAGCAGCGTGCCTATATAGATTTCAACTCTAAGGAAGTCACACTAGGACAGAACACCGAACGAGTGACTATGTTCGCTAGTATGCGAGGATCGAGCAGCTCTTTAGATAGTCAAAGCTATTTAGAAGGGCGCGAAGTTGTTCATCACGTTGTTGGAGGCTGTTGAGGCAAATTCGAATTTGAGTGATGTTCCAATTGTATCAGATTATGCAGATGTGTTTCTTAAAGATCACCCTGGGTTACTGAAAGGAGGGAGTTATTCAGATCTACTCTAGAGGGGGGGGGGTGAATAGAGTGTTTTAAAAACTTTTGGTTGTTTTGATCTATTCTATCAGAGTACAAAAATAGGTGATACCAGTAAATATTTAAGCAGAAGTAAAGCTAGAGAACTATTCTAAATAACACAAAAAATAACAAGAGCAAAAGAAAAGGGTGTAACCAGACAACACAAGAAATTATAGTGGTTCCCCAAATCTAGGTGAATCTACTCTTCTACCACCCTGGTAGGAATCACTCTCAGGTTTTTGATCAGGTGACTGCCACCAAATAATATCCATTTCCAGGGAGATATTGCAACCCTTCTGGCTTTTGATCAGGTGCCGAAAAACCACTTGAAGTCTTTTGATCAGGAGACCTCACAACCAGGAATTACTTTTGAAGGGAGTAAGAACCCTTTATACAGAGGGGGAAAGAAAAAAGTTGAGTTGTCTTCTCTTTTCTTAAGCAAATGAGAGAAGACTTGAGAGTGATCCTGATGGAATCAAGGCTTGTCCTGTGATTTGAATGGTTCAGGAGATCAGAGCCTTGTACAGGGTGTAGGACTTGAATTCCAGAAAGCTGAGACTGATTGAAGATGATTGTCTCCACAAGCTTCCTGAATGAACTCTTGTTTTTGGAACTGAGAGCTGTTCTTCTTCTTTTTCTTGCAGCCTTGTGATTTCTATCAAAAGTCTGTAGATTGCATCAAGAAGTTGCACTGAAAAAAATTGTTCTGCTCTTTTTATTCTTTGACTCCTTTTTCTTTGAATAATTCCAAACAGAGTTTGAAATCGTCCACATTGATTGACTGTCGGAATCACGGGAACTTGTGCAACGGCTATAAGAGAATTAACTCATTTCCTTAGCTGTCCTGAGAAAAGCTGTATAATAACTCTGTGAAAAGCAACAATTATTGCTTGCCAAGGAACGGCTATATTTAGAAAATATATGCATTAATCACTCAGAGTCATATAAGCAATAGAATAAACAGTCAATAAGGAAAACAAATACTGTAGGAGAATAAAATGTTGATCTGGCAGAAATCGTCGATCTGGTCCTGATATCGTCGAACTCAAACATCCTCTATCGTCGAGCTGCGCCCTCTAATCGTTGACCTGAAAATCTGCTTTCCAAACTGAGCTTCAAGATCGTTGAACTGAGATGGTTGATCATCGATCTCAATCCTGAATGTTGATCAGAGATCGTTGAGCTAAGTGATGAACACGACGGCCCACAACATTTCGAGGACGACAATGGCATGCTTGCGGATGACCATGCAGAGCATCGGCATAATAGCCATCTAGAACGCAAACCCATATATTATTAATTAATAATAATTATTAATAATAAATTATTATTAATTAATAAGTCATTTCTATGTTTGGTATTTTTGTTGCATTGTTTTAATTTCATGTATGATGGGTGCCTATAACCATGAATTGCTATCTTTATTTAATGTCTTTAATTATTGTTTTGCTATGACATGATGGGTGCCATTAGCCATCATGAGTGGTTTAATTTTCTATGGTGGAGATTGAGTGGTGTAGCCTATATATAGGCCTTTTCATGAAGGATTGAGTAGTGAATGAATAAGGAAAAAAAACCTAAATTTCAACCTTGAAATTTCCTCCTCTTCCTAGGAAAATTTTAGCCCTCCTTCTTCTTTGGACGCCGGCCACCTCCCTCCCCTCTCAATCTTGTCCTCCCTCCTCCTTCTTCCTCTCCTCTACTCCCTTGCAAACCCAAGCCCTAGCCACCACCTTCCAACCCGGACCCTCCCTCTCCCTCCAACACGAGCCACCTCCAACATCCACCAAAGCCGCAGGCCTCCTCCTCCTTCATCAACCTACCATCAAGCCGCCACCCTCACCTCCATCCCTAACCAAATCGGCCACCACCACCTTTCCCAAACCCAACCTCCACTTCCTCTCAAGAATTTGACCTCCTCTCCACAAGGCCACCAACCTCCAACAATCCCTCCTCAAACCCGAGCCCCCTCCTCTACAACCCTCCTAGTCATCGGCCACCTCCTCCTCTAGTAAACACGAGCCCCTCAACCTAGCCGCCACCCTCTCCATCTCCCTAACCCTACCCGACCACCACCCTAGCCGCCACCCCCCTTTCCCTCCATAAATAACCCGAAATATCACCTTCCTTAAATATCCCTAAATCCTACCACCTTTTCTCTCTCCTACTAAATTTGGAAATATACTACCATATTTGGAAGATTTCGTCGTGGGACTTTCCTTTTCCAGCGTGACGCGATGAAGGCGGACGAGTTTCTCTCCTACCGGCGTGACTCTGGTGGACCCGTTGAAGAACGATCCTCGCCGAGAGAACCGAAATCATCCCTTCCTTTCGGGTATCGAACTTTTCCACTCTCGTGTGTTCCTTTCTTTAGATAGTCTTGTGGTGGATTTTCTAGCGTTAATTTTGATATCATTGAAAACATCGTGGCTAGCTTTCATTGTGGTGCGTTTTTCTTGGTTGATTTAATTTTCGTAAAAGGGTTTGGCGAGCCCTCGTTTTCTTTTGTTGGGAGAGATCTACCTTTTCTGAATCATGTTTTATTCAGTAGATCTCTTTTGGTACAACACCACTCGGTCGGATCTAATATTGGTTCTTTTAGCCAGAACGAATATTGGGCTATAGCCTCTATTCGGACCCAAACGGTTTGGCTACCTGTATGCTAGCATATAATTGATTGGACGTAATAACGTGGTGCGGCGTAGAACGATTGTGTGAGCGTAGATTTAGTTCGTAGAGAGATAGTCATGCGCGTCCGTAATTATATTTCGGTCCAAACGTGTATGCCTACATCAATTTGGTATCAGAGGGAGGTTCACATCAATTTCCTAATTGGAACCCTCCCCCTCTTATTTGGCACGTTAACACGCACTCACTCGTTGCATGGTATTTCATAAAAATCAATTTTTAAATTTTTGGTCTGTAAATAGCGGCCTAAAATTTTCGATTTTTTTCAAATTTATAAAAAAAACATTTTAGAAATTCTCTATCATTATATTAGTAAGAAATCAAAAAAAAGATATTTTATTTTTATTAAGTCATTATTTTTATTAAATCTTTATAAATTTTTAATTTTTGTTTGCAAATAGCGGCCTATCTTTTTATATTTTTCAGCAAAATAAAAAAAAATTATTTAATAATCTTCATATTATTTCCTGCAAGCAAACCAAAAATATATATTTTTACCCTAGCTATTAGGCGGGAACAATTCCATCTTTCCTAGAATTAGTTGTTCAGGTACCCTTTTCTTTGCATTCGCACAAAATCCGTATTGAGTGTCCTCTCCATTTCACACTGAAATGGCTTTCGACGTTAACGCTTTCAATCGTCCCCTGACTTATCTACACACTAATATTTTTACCTATGATGGTTATGGGGATCCCAAGTATTTTAGATACTGGCTTGAGGGGGTAGAAACCTATTTCGAATATAACCAATTGGGTGAATACCAAAAGGTTAGTGTAGTCCGAGAGCGGTAAAGAGGTCGAGCCCGCGAGTTTTGGCTGAATGAAAAGAAGGAGCGCGGTGCTAGTAGCTATCCTTATGCATGGCCACACATGCGAAGAATTCTCTCAGCGAAATTTGATTCCCCCTACCGCTTTAGTACTAGCTCGATAGCCGATAGCCAGTATTGTTATGGCACTAGAACCAAACTGGAACATAAGAATGACTTATTATCCCAAGATAGGTCCTTTCACCAGGTTGGTAGAGCTACCCCTAGTGTACCTGCACCCACCTATAGAGGAAGTGAAACAGTGAGGTCACCTATCCTGAGTTCTGTACATGTGACTGCTAGGACTGCCATGAGCCCGCGGGGTGAGAGTAATCAAACCCATAAAGGTTGCCAAACGATTAAGAAATTATGTCAAGTAGCGCACCTGATCTTGGCTCTATTGAGCATCCTACCCTGATTACGCCCATAGGCCCTATTAAGTCTCTCCCCGAGTTGCCTGAATTAGTCGTTGACTCTCCTGTTGAGTCTGAGGCTGTGTCTATGACTATGCCTGTCACTGAGGACAAGGCTGAATACGCTGACAATTTGAGTGACGATGAGGAGAATGGTTACCCTAGTGACCTTGACGAGGATTTCTCCTCTGAGGAATCATCTCCTCTTCCTTTCGGCGATGTATCTGAGGCGTCTCCCTTGATATTTATGGAGTCTTTTGGTGACCCTAAGTCAGAAGACATTCTAGCTGAGTCGGTAGAGTCACCCTATGTTGAGAGCTTACCGATTACTGATTTAGGTGATGACCTGCTAGAGCACAATCTTGTTCCTTCTAGCCCGGAACATATTGAGGTGCCCATTTATTTATCTTCCCTGTTAGATCAATCCAGTCGGATAAGTGCGAGTGAGGATCACAATATTATTTTGATTGACTCAGGATTGGTAGATGTTTCAACGGTGTTGGAAGAGTCACCTTGGGATGGGTGTTTAGCTTGGGATGATCTTAGTGAGGCACATCCGGGAGTTAGTTCATTGAAGTTATCAACATTGCTTGAGGTTCAAGATAATTTAGATTCTCCCCGGGATTCGATTTTCCAACCCTCTATCCTGATTTAAATGATGTACCCACTTCATGGGAAGATTTGGTTAGCAAAGGATGTGTCATTTTGGAAAATTTACCTAGTGTGGCTAGATTAATTTTGGATGACGGTAGCACTGAGAACCGGATAGACTTGTCTTTGATTTTGCATACTTCGGAGAACGTTGCTAATTCTGACTTGGATGACTTGACAAGTGTGTTGGAAGAATGTCCAAGTGAAAGAGTTATATATTTAGACGACATTACTGAAGTAGAACCAGATAAGCGTCCCCTGACGCTATTTCCATTGTGTGAATTTAAATTAGATTTCAACTCTCTCTCGGTTTTAGATTTACGAAGTCTCCATCCTGTTCTGTTGACTCGTCTTGTGGGCACTTTAGGACACACATTTTGTAATCCTGATCTGAGTCCGTTTATTGGGCCACCCATCAATGATGATCTGAGATCTGCGGCGGCAACAACTTTGCGAGCGGCGACGGCGAGCGGTGGAGTTCCGCGATCGGCTAGGTCACACACGGCTGTTTTTGATTTTTCGTGAATCGCTACAGTTGAAGTTTGAAATAAGCGAGTATAAATACTATAGAACAACCCTAAATGTCTGTTGTGGGGCCTCCAAGAAGAAGCCCTAGTTCCGGTCAAAATAACGCACAACATCTTGGTTCGGTCCGGCGAACAGAGCAAATTTTCCTAAGGCAAAATCGGCGAGAATCATTGGTGATTCTCTACGAAGTCAGCGGGAATCACTTGTGATTCCCGTCGAATTTGCCTTGGCAGGATTCCAGTTGAAACTCTAGTCATCCGGAGGGAATCGGCAGAAATGCAAACGTCTTTCTCAACAAATCGGCGAGAATCAGTTAATGATTCCCGTCGATTCTGCCTTAGCAGAATTCTTGAAGTAGGACAGTCAGCCTGATAAAATCGACGAGAATCACTGGCTGATTCTCGACGATTCTGCGAGAATCACTAGTGATTCCCGTCGAATCGGCGAGAATCACTTAGTGATTCCCATCGATTTTGACTTGGACGATTTTCCTCTTCCTTCCCATGAACTTGGTTTTTGACCCATCTTTGCTCCTCTTCTGCTATTGATCTATCTCGACCCTGTACTTGAAAATAAGTACACTCCAATAGAGAGAGCACACATGAGTAAACACACTGATCTGCTCAATGAGGGATTACGTTGCGAAGACCCATGTATATTGGCCCACTGCACCCTGACATTGGTGTGTACTTAACATGGAATAACTGCAAGCACAACTTCACAGAAGATTGTCAAATACATTGTGAATTCATCTTAGCTTGACTGGAGTCTTCTTAAAATCCAGGTAATTGTGGATACAATACCCAACAATCTTCCCCTTTTTGAAGAAGCCAAAATCCTACTAGCTAAGATGAAATACACCAACCAGAAAGATATACATAACAAATGTGCGAGACAAGAAATTCAGAAATAATAAAATTTCACGCATTCAGAACAACAAATGAATCACATATAGAAAGAAAATCTATTCCTTTGCCTGAGCATCCCTTAGTTGTTCAGCCTGGAACTTCTTGCTTTATCTTTCAAAGTACTCCTTCGGCTTCGGGTAGTATCTGGGGGGAGGAGCTTTATGTTCTATAGTGTTAGTCCTGAAAAATATGTTTCTTTTAGCTTCATACTCTTTGCGCATCTCCCACTCATACTGATTGTATACTTCATTTCTATTCATCTCTCCACGCTATTGTAGCATAAAAGTATCCAGTATGATGCTCCTCGATGTCGGACTCCATCGTTCAATCTTCACTTCACTTTCCTTCAATCTTACTTTCCTCTCAGCTGGAGTCTCTTTGGAAGTTCCTTCTTGAAGTTTTCGTTTGCCTTTTGCAATGGCCTCTTGGTCAAACATGGCACTGCGAGCAGCTTTGGCAGCGGCCCTAGCAGCAGTCCTGACCTCAGCTTCACTCAAGGGAACCTCCTCAGCACTTGCAACCTCATCAACAGCAGTGGTAACCTCATCAGGAGGAGGAACCGGAATGGGAATTTGTATACCGGATGCTTGCTGAACTAGCCAGTGACATCTATCAAAAACATACTTATTTTACTGCTTGAAGTTGTCGACCATAATTTGTTTTAGCCCTGCCATCTTAGTGTTATATTCATTCTCCCCCTTTATCGCTTCGAGGGCAATGGAGTTTGCATAGGAATGCAGTGACTCATCTATATGTTTAACAGTCTTAGTGAACTCGTTCAACAGGGATGTCTTATTTGCGTTGAGTGTCACTATGTTGGCATCAAACAGCTTGATGTTGTCGGCCACAACATGTGCATTTTGGTTTACCACTGCCAGATCAGCTATATTCTTCTTAAGTCCTTGTATTAGAAGATTTACGGCTGTGCCGGCCTCTGCATACTTAGCGTCAAATTTCAGTTCCATCATATCTAGTTTATGATTTATCTCCACAACATTTTTAAGGATCAGATCCTCAGATTGCTTAATTCATTTAAACACCTTGTTGTGAGATTGTTCAAAAGAGCCCTTCAATTCATCCACTATACCTTGAATGATATTTACCATGTGATTTGCCAGGCTAGATCCTAGCGGATGAACCTGATGCATGTCCTGGTCGCGCTCAGGGGGGATAGGACTCTGGGAGTCAGGATTCTCTTCTGCAGATACACTGGTAGAGCTAGATAGATTCACAGTCTCTTGAAGGGGGATTGGGGCAGCCTCTATTGTTTTTTCATATATACTCATCATCCCCTATTGGGAGGTCTCCCCCTCAATTTTTGCACCAGATACATCGGGAACTGCTACCTGAACCTGTTCCACAGAGGGGAGGTCAACATCAATTTCCCTCATGTTTATCCCATTTCCAGCTTGGTCATTGTTCGCATCATCAGTGGCCACATTCTCCACATCATCCTCATCAGCAGCATCATCCTCTATGTGATCCTCCACTTCCTCCTCGTCAGCCTGATCGGTAGAGAGTGTATCCACAACATCCTTCACGATCAGGGTAATATTAGCAATGGCGTCTACTTGCTCTGAAACTGAGACATCCATCCTAAGGGCATCAGAAGGAATGGTGAAAGACTCCCCCTCAGTTCCTGTATGTAGCAGATCAGGAACTTCACTGGGTTCATCCAAAGGATTTCTGAGCTTCGGAGCTCTGTCATCTTCATCACCCTGTGCATTAGCCGCACCTCCTAGGACAATTCTCCTCTCCCATCTATCAAAAACGCTGGAGTCCATCTTCTTTAAGTAGTGAAGAGGAACTCCCTTACTCATATCAAACTTGTCTATGTTCAACTGATTGAGGTACAAGCTGATGATTCTCCCAAAGTTGGGAGTTCGTAGGGTATCTTTTATCTTTTCAAACAACATTGCCCCCAGTTGTATCTTTTTCTACACACCACGGCCATCAGGATTTTTAACATATCCCCTGAAATATGATCATGGGAGCCTGGTTTGCAGATTAGGACCTTCCCAATGATATCAGAGAGGAGCTTTCCTTTCTCATTCATGTCCTTGCGTTTGAGTGCCTTTGTCCCTCGTGTTAAACCACAGAACAGTAGTGTCCGTGCACGATCATTCTCATCCAGGTGGTCCTCCTGTTCAAAGTTGTTGAGCTGTAGATTACATGATAATTTTGCTGCAGACAACTTGATCCTTAGTCCAGCAATCTTACTCTTTATCAAGGTGTCCTCGTGACGTAGCTTGGCGGTTGCATAGAATTCAAGAACTTCTTTATCTAGAATTTTGCACGGGTGCTCAAGGATAAAGGAGAGCCCTGCTTGCTCAAGCATCAAGATTATGTTCTTGAATTCATCGGAGGCATGGGTGAAGCCAGTCCTAACCAACTCACTCTCAGTGAGGAGCCCGAATATGGTTCAAGGAGCCATTATAAACCTAAATAAGTGACATCCAAGGGACTTAACTCTATCTTAATCTCTAGATTAGGAACTAGACAAGTTACAAACAAGCGTATGATTCAAGGAAGAACGGTCGTTACCCTTGCATAAAGCGGAGAGAGTCCGTAGTCGGCTTGCGTCGGGACTTCTGGCGACGGGAGTGGGAGACGACGAGAGAGGGAATGCAGAATCGGCAGGAACTTCGTGTCAAGTAGATGCCGGAGACGAGAACACCGATCCGACGGAGAGAGGATAGCGGTGGACTTCAATCGACGGAGCTGGAGTTGTCGGGAGGCAAGGGGAAGTCGATGAGAACACCGAGCGATTGAAGCACGGGAGGAGTTTCTGCACGACCGACGGGATTCGGCGAGGTTTCCGCAGAGTCGACGGGATTTCCGCAGCGTCCAGAATGCGAAGGGTTGGGATTTCCGTGGTTTACCCTATTTATCTCCTCCGTCAGCCGGGGTAGCTGATATTTCCGTTGTGAATAGCCGATTTCTGCTAACCGTTATGAATTTCGAAACATTCGAAACTTTGCCCTTTCTATTTCCTGGTCAGAATAGCTAAGTCGAGTCGAAGGGATGTTAACCGTAGACATAAGCACTGGGTATTTCTTGGTGAGTCAAAAATGTACAGTTTTCGTTACAACTACTGGCACACGTCCCTTGAGTTTCATCGGACCGATTGACACCCATTATCATACATTATCGATGATATATAAACCATTCATCATATTCCAAGCTAAGAATCATACAGTTATTAGCTCTCGTGTCCTACCATCAGGTGGGTGTATATATATCTATGTATATTTATTTTAGAGAGAGAATCTACATATTTGTTTGGATATATATATATATATATATAAACATCTATGTAATGCGATTCAATTACCGAAACTGAATGCGCGTACCTGGGATCATTAAGTTGATCATTCAGATCCTTTATTTGAAGTACAACAGGTATCCAGTTGAAGTAGGCCGTTGTAGTTAGCATTATCTCTTATCCCATATACTTGTTCCATACTATTCCTAGAACATCTCTTGTCTAGGTCCCATCATGTTCACGGGAACCTGGACTATCCTGCAAAAACGAATTACCTTACCTTAGGAACCCAATATGCATTGGGTCCTAGTTTCCTGTCAGCATAAACTACTGAATGCCTTCCTACAGGATTTCTGTTAGGAAGGCTATCTCTAGCCAAAGGAAGTTGACATACCCTTGCCCTTGGAACAGAAGGATTGTGCCAACAATCTATGGCAAAGTGACTCACATTGCCACAACACCAACACTCATGAATGTTGTATCTCCTTTTCTGACCAGATCTACTGACTAAGTTAGTCATGATCTTAGGTGTGACAGGGGCAGAGCAGGTTCTGCTCACAAATTTGCCCTTTCCACCGAGACACGAGGTAGGGCGGATGGAGAACATGTGGTGAGTGTCATGAGGCCTGGGAGGTGGTGCCTTCTTTTCAGTTAGCACACATCAGGGGGCCCCATAGATACTTGCTACATGTTTGCCAACCCCCTTTCCCTGCATCCTAGGGTGGTGAGAGGTACTGTGAGAGCTGGTTCCTGCAATCTCATGAATTGTTAAGGCTGAGGTAGAGAATACAAAAGGTTCATGATGAGCCAAATGTATTTTTTCATGGGTAGCCATAACAACACTTGCACTATGGGTATTTCCACATGAGGGTTGATCAATCTTGCAGTGACCATAGTTGTTCTTATGGTCATACCTGAAGGCATGATGTGTGCCCTTCCAACTTGGTGTGTGGGGGGGTCTGAAAATAGTTTCCCCATTTCTCCACGATTTTATAATTCGTGAGATCCACCCGTTTTCTCCCTTTCTCTTAATAGCATCTACCTTGGAAAAGTTGGATACTATTCTCTTCTCGGTATCTAGAGAAAACTCTAGATCCAAGATTTTTGAGTCCTTCACCTTGATGGATTCCAATTGGAGGTCCATCATGGTCCTCAGCTGAGCAATTTCCTTAGCTTGTTCCTCAACAAGTAATTTGCTCTTCTGAAGGGCTCTATGAAGGGAATCAAGAGTTTCAATACTTTGATTGAAGCTGTCCATCACCCTTGCATCACTTGATGGACAACCCTCCTAACTACTTCTGTCTTCAGGAGCTTCAAGAGGAAAGGAGCATGATGAGGAAGATACTTGATCCTGACTGTGATGATCATGGTTAGCGTTAAGATCTGCAGAGACTGATGTGTCAGCTTCATCAAAACTACATTCCTCAATCTCTTCTTCAGTCTAAGATAGAGACACGGGAGCCCTGATATTGAGAGATTGGTCTTGACTTTCATCTTCAGAGATGAGGACTCCCACATAGGCTTCATCCTCTTGCTGGCATCCAGTCCCAGCCGTCTCCGTTCCCTCTATGAGGTCAGAGATAGTTTGCCACATAGACTTTGCAGTCTTACACTTGTCCAATCTTGAACGAGATGATCCAGACCAAACATCAGTGATGACTTGACAAACCATCTTGTCCAGGTTGAAAAGGGAGAGCTCAGTCTCAGACATCTCTTCGGGACTCTTAGGGATTTGGAGATCTTTTCCAGATCCGGAAGCCTTCATTGGAATGAAGGGACCCTCTTCCATAATGAAAGATGCACGAGGGTCAATGGCCTCCAGATGATACTGAACTCTCATTTTATAGATGGGATAATACTCTTTTGTGCAGGCAGGGAGTCTCAGAGGAGAGACATCAGTATATAGCCCCATGCTTGAGTCTTGTTTTCTTCGTGACACTAGACACGGGATCTTACTCAAGGTGTTAACCTTATTGCTGAGTAACCTCCCTCTGATACCACTTGAAAGACTTTAGTGTCAACTAATTCCACCTATGGCGGGGAATAGGTCTCGTGCAGTCTTTTGCGGAATTTAAATAACCTGCACAATTAAACAAACAAAACACAGAAAAACACACAAGCAATTATAGTGGTTCCCTAATTTGGGTACGTCCACTCTCCCTGTTCGACCTATCTCCCACCAAGGGACGACTCGGTCACTTCACCAAACTGATTGAAATCCAATCCTCACACTACGGAAGGCACCCTTCCAATCGAAGGAGTCACTACTCCTCCACCACGGGTTGCACCCAACCCTTACAATTATGAATCACTATTCCTTTACAACAAAACAAAAATAGAATGTACAAGAAATACAAACTACACTTGTGGAGAACCCGATGTCCCTCTTTGTTCGTTGAAGCGTTCTTGATGAAGACGAAGTGTCACCGACCGGAGAACTCTCTTGGAGAGGATCTTGCAAAGATCGGTGGCGGTAAGCGATTGCGGCGGCGATGCTCTGTAGATCAAAACTTCTTGACAAAGCAAGCAAGGTCTACCAACGATCTCAATCGGATCAGTCGTCTCAATCGATTCAGAATGAAGAGCGATCCTCGTTCAACAAATCGAGAGACAATAGATCTCGAAATAGATGCGTGAGACGCTAGGCTTTCCTCGGTCCTGTCACCGGAAGATCAAAGATGATCTTAGATCTGCGGCGGCGACAACTTTACGAGCGGCGACGGCGAGCGGTGGAGTTCCGCGATCGGCTAGGTCACGCACGGCTGTTTTTGATTTTTCGTGAATCGCTAAATTTGAAGTTCGAAATAAGCGAGTATAAATACTGTAGAATAACCCTAAATGACCATTGTGGGGCCCACAATAAGAAGCCCTAGTTCCGGTCAAAACATCGTACAGCATCTTTGTTCGGTCCGGCGAACAGAGCAAATTTGCGTAAGGCAAAATCGGCGAGAATCATTGGTGATTCTCGACGAAGTCGGCGGGAATCACTTGTGATTCCCATCGAATTTTGCCTTGGCAGGATTCCAGTTGAAACTCTAGTCATCCGGAGGGAATCGGCGAAAATGCAAATGTCTTTCTCGACAAATCAGCGAGAATCAGTTAATGATTCTCGTTGATTCTGCCTTAGCAGAATTCTTGAAGTAGGACAGTCAGCCAGATAAAATCGGCGAGAATCACTGGCTGATTCTCGACGATTCGACGAGAATCACTAGTGATTCCCGTCGAATCAGCGAGAATCACTTAGTGATTCCCGTTGATTTTGACTTGGACGATTTTCCTCTTCCTTCCCATGAACTTGGTCTTTACCCATCTTTGCTCCTCTTCTGCTCTCTATCTATCTCGACCCTGTACTTGAAAATAAGTACACTCCAATAGAGAGAGCACACATGAGTCAACACACTTATCTGCTCAACGAGGGATTACGTTGCGCATACCCGTGTATATTGTCCAACTACACCCTGACATTGGTGTGTACTTAGCATGGAATAGCTGCAAGCACAACTTCACAGAAGATTATAAAATACATTGTGAATTCATCTTAGCTTGACTGGGGTCTTCTTCAAATCCAGGTAATTGTGGATACAATACCCAATAGTTTTGTTATGACATGATGGGTGCCAATAGCCATCATGAGTGGTTTAATTTTGTATGGTGGAGATTGAGTGGTGTAGCCTATATATAGGCCTTTTTATGAAGGATTCAGTAGTGAATGAATAAGAAAAAAAAACCTAAATTTCAACCTTGAAATTTCCTCCTCTTCCTAGGCAAATTTCGGCCCTCCTCCTTCTTCTTCCTCTTTGGCCACCGACCACCTCTCCTCCCCTCTCAATCTCGGCCTCCCTCCTCCTTCTTCCTCTCCTCTACTCCCTTGCAAACTCGAGCCATAGCCACCACCTTCCAACCCGGCCCCTCCCTCTCCCTCCAACCTGAGCCACCTCCAACATCCACCAAAGCCGTAGGCCTCCTCCTCCTTCATCAACCTACCATCAAGTCGCCACCCTCACCTCCATCCCTAACCAACTCGTCCACCACCACCTTTCCCAAACCCGACCTCCCCTTCCTCTCAAGAAGCCGACCTCCTCTCAACAAGGCCACCAACCTCCAACAACCCCTCCTCAAACCCGAGCCCCCTCCTCTATAACCCTCTTAGTCATCGACCACCTCCTCCTCTAGTAAACCCAAGCCCCTGATCCTAGCTACCACCCTCTCCATCTCCCTAACCCTACCCGGCCACCACCCTAGCCCCACCCCCTTTCCCTCCATAAATAACCCGAAATATCACCTTCCTTAAATATCCCTAAATCCTACCACCTTTTCTCTCTCCTGCTAAATTTTGAAATATACTACCATATTTGGAAGATTTCGTCGTGGGACATTCCTTTTCCAGCGTGATGCGACGAAGGCGGACGAGTTTCTCTCCTACCAGCGTGACTCTGGTGGACCCGTTGAAGAACTATCCTCGCCGAGAGAACCGGAATCATCCCTTTCGGTTGGGCAACGAACTTTTCCACTCTCGCGTGTTCCTTTCTTTAGATAGTCTTGTGGTGGAATTTCTAGCGTTAATTTTGATATCATTGAACACATCGTGGCTAGCTTTATTGTGTTGCGTTTTTCTTGGTTGATTTAATTTTCGTAAAAGGGTTTTGCGAGCCTTCGTTTTCTTTTATTGGGAGAGATCTACCTTTTCCGAATCGTGTTTTATTCAGTAGATCTCTTTTGGTACAACACTGCTCGGTCGGATCCAATATTGGTCCTTTTAGCCGGAACAGATATTGGGCTATAGCCTCTGTTGGTACCCTAGTTTGGATTTGTGTTAAGTCTTCTCAATTAGTTTCTTGACCCAAGATGTATCTATGGTCAAAGGTTTGTTGTTAGGACAGATTCCCTCAGTTGTAGAGTTGTTGCTTATCCAGTGAAATCTGGTTAAGTTGTTGTTTGGTTCGACTATAGTCTAACGCCGCTCGACTATCGTCTATCAACCGATCGACTATCGTCTATCAGTTGGTCGACTATCGTCAGTCAGCAGATCGTCTCTCTCTGAGTTAGTTCAACTCTGTTCGTTCGACGATCTGTGGTCTCAGTATCATCGATCGTCGAGTCTTGCTCGACTTCTTTTGCCCAGACAGATGTCTTGATAGTTCAACTATCTAATAGCTCGACTATCTGTTGTAATAGTTCGACTATCTGTCTTGATAGCTCAACTATCTTATAGCTCGACTATCTGTTCTGATAGTTCGACTATCTGCTCTGTAGTTAGTTTGACGATCTCTGTGGTTCGTTCGACGATCTCTGTGAGTCGTTCGACGATCTTTTGTCTGTTTTTAGTAATATTGTATTCCTTCTGTTCTATACATTATTTCTTATTTATCTGGCTTATTTTATTAAAGATTATTTCATTGATTTTATGCTTACATATCAAGGCAATCTTTGCCCCACTCTTTATGCATAAGTCAAACCCTACTATGACAAAGTCTTTTGTCTTATTAGTTGAAATATCTCTCTTCTTTATCTACCATGCTGTCCTTTATAGCCGTTAGACTCAAAAGTCTTCTCTGGCAATAAAGAGTTTGTTTTGATGTGACTTTCTCTAGTATTCTTTTATCAGATTGGATATGCAGCTTCTTAGAAAGCTTTATCCCTTTATAGGATGTCTGTCTGCATGATATATTTTGTATTGTGTTATTTGTAGCCCAGATTGCAGATCTCAGAAGAAGACAAAGATTTAAGGCTGTTACAAAGGCTAATATATAAAGAGCTCTTTTGAAAGAAGTTAAGATATACATATACATACAGACACCAATAGTAGTTCATATACAGATTCAAAACAACAAGAAGATACAGCTCTCAGATACTTTCACACTCAACTGAGAAGATAAACTCTCTTCAGCTCTCTTATTCAATCCTGAGTTCATCCTGCTTCCAGGAACTTTCACACTCAGTGCCTCAAGAAGAAGAAGAAGAAGAAGAAAGAAAAGCTGATTGAAGAAAAATAACCAGTTCTCATCAAGAGTCTTCTTCAAGCTGCTCCTTCAAGAACTTCAAGACAACACATCATATCTGACAAGAGTTCAGAAGATATCCTGCACCCTGAAGCAAGGCTTCTTCCTGGATATTCTCTAAGCCAGGGGAAGCTTTGATTCCATCAGAGCTTTCTATAGCTCAGTGCAATCCACTAGCTTCTCTAATCTTGTTTTACAATAGAGAAGACATTCTAACTCTCTCAACCTCCTGTACAAAGGGTCATTACTCCCTTAAAAAGTGAACCTTTGTTGCAGGGCACCTAAGAAAAAACCTTTGTTTGATTTTGAGCTCTTGATCAAAAGCTCAAAGGGTCTAGTTGATCTACCTAAATCAGATCAGTTGGTGGCAGGGCACCTGAACAAAAACCTGTATTGGATTCCTACCAGGGTGGTAGAAGAGTGGATGTACCTATTGAGAGGGAACCACTATAAACCTTCTTGTGTTGTCTGTGTTGCTCATTTTAATTGCTGTAATGTGGCTGTGAGTAGAACTAACTAGGATTGCCAGTTGCTGTGTTAGGACTAAAGCTAAATTGTAATTACAGTTAGCTTTCTCTTGTGCACCTCACTTTGTGTTAGGCTCTAGGGTTTTAAATATCTATAAGCTCATTCCGCAAATTAACTCTAAGGGAGTTGAGTAGATTGTCATAATTTTTGAATACTCTATTCACCCCCCCCCTCTAGAGTTGTATCTATCCTCACTTTCAATTGGCATCAGAGGGAGGTTGACTGACTGTACAGGCTAACACCTGAGTCACAAGATCTAGATAGATACCAAGTTTATAGATATTCACTTCATGGCCCAGTACAAGGATTATTCTAGCACCATACCTCCAGTATGCAACTTAGCTAAGTTCAGCATCTGGAAAGCAAGATTCAAGTTGTATATGAATTCTATTGATGAAGATATTTTTTCTTCTATTTTGACAGGACCACCAACACCACATGCTGTAACTACTGCTACAACATCTACAAATCTCAGTGCAGTGCCACCTCCTGACTACAATGATGCTTACAAGAAAGCAAAGATAGCTGATGCAAAGCTATGAACATTCTGGCTCAGACCATGTCTGATGAAACTTTCCAAAAAGCGGCTGATTGCACTTCTATAAAAGCCATGTGGGAAGCACTGAACTAGATTGTAGCTGGTTCAGCTAATGAGAGGAAGGACAGAAGGTCCAACCTCATATCCCAATATGAGAATTTCAAGAAGACTGAAGCAGAATCTGTTGAGGCAATGTACACCAGGCACAGCTCCATCATCAATGAGCTGAGAACCCTTGATAAGGAGATAACATTGACAGAAGTCAATGACAAGATACTTATGTGCTTCCCCAGCACATGGGCTCTCAGGATCTGGCCCATCAAAGAGTCCAGAAGCACAACTGAGATCTCAACTAATGCATTCCTTGGCAAGCTCAAACATTTGAGCAAGTACTTAAGACCAGGGAAGCTGAAGCTGAAGCCAAAGCCACTACTCCAACAAGGAAAGAGCAAACCCTTGCTCTAAAAGCTGCTGATGCATCTGAAGGAAGCCAATCAAATGAGGAGCTGATGGCACTCTTTGCAAAAAGGTTTCTCAAAATGGGCAGAAAGGACTTCAGAAAGAAGTCTTCAAGATATGAAGACAAGCCAAAGTATGACAGATCACCTGCTAAAGAAATTATATGTTATGGCTGCAGGAAACCTTGACACATTCTACCTGAGTGTCCAGAGGAAAAGAACAAGGAGAAGAGAAAAGAAAAAGAACATCAGAAGAAGCATTCCAAGTCCTCCTCTTACAAAAACAAGAAGAAGGAGAAAGGATTTGTGGCTGAAACCTGGAGTTATTCAGATAAGGAATCTTCCTCCTCAAGCTCCAGTGAAGATGAGGAAGAGAAGAAGGCAAAAGAAATTTGCCTAATGGAAATTGATGCCTGCAACAATCATTCAGCTGCAGAGAGTTCTTATGAAGAAGAAATGCCTACTGAAGATAAGGTATTGTCCTCTTATGATTTTACTTCTGCTGAATTTGAATTTGAATTTAAATCTCGCTGCTTATATTTAATTAGCTCAGAGAAGGAAATTAAGGAGCTTAGAAATAGGATAGCTGAATCAGAATCCCTCTCTAGTGAAAATGCTAGGCTAGAAGCTTAACTCACTAGGTCTGCTGAGGAAATCAAATTTCTTAAAACTGAACTAGCCAAATCCAAAAGATTAGAAGAATCTCTAAATGGTAGAAGTCTTAAGCTGCTAGAGATCACTAGCATGTCAAATACTAGGACAGGTAACAATAAGCTAGGCTTAGGAGCTTGACCAAGTGAACCCCCCATGGTTCTGAAAAATCAGCTTTCCACTCCAGTAAACTTTATTTCAGCTGAAGGAATAAAGAATACTGAGCAAGTAAATCAAGTTAACAAAGCTTTAAATAAGGCAAAGAGAGAAAAGAGAAAGCAGAAATTTAAAGAAATACAAAAATGGTCGAACTATGCTCGACGATCGAAAGCTCAATGGTCGAACGATACTCGATGATTTGAGCATCAATCGTCGAACACTGATCGACGATCTGAATATGATTTTCAAAATAAAAATCAGAACTTTTGAAACCCTAAGGTAAATAGAAACACTAGGTTCATTGACCCATCAACTGCATGGAGTATTCCACCTAGGAGATCCTATCCTTTAAGATATAAACCTCAGCCTACTTATTCTTTCATTTCAAGTTTTCATTATGTAAAGAATAATGGACCCAAGGTTGTCTGGGTCCACAATGTCTAACTGTTTTATTTTCAGGTGAAGACCTATCCAATTACTAAAGACAAATGGTATTTGGATAGTGGCTGTTCCAAACATATGACAGGGAACAAAGACAATCTGTCTAGCTTCAAGTCCAAGCTTGGACCAAAGGTGATCTTCTGGGATTCCAGCTATTGTCAAACTGAAGGATATGATAGGTTTACCATTGGAGCAGTGACATTCAAAAGGGTTGCATATGTAACTAGACTGAAACACAACCTAATCTAAGTAAGCCAGTTATGTGATGTTGGTTATCAGGTATCATTCACTGACACTCTTTGTAATATTACTTTAAATAGTAATGCAATGTTAGTAGGCATTAGACAGGGTAATATTTATTTAGTAGATTTTAACTCAACTCAGTCTGAAATCTGCCTGTTTAATGAAGTAACAAATAATAACAACTTTTGGCATAAAAGGCTTAGCCATGTTAACCTCAAGAATATATCTAGGTTATCTAAATACAACCTTGTTAGAGGCTTACCTTCTTGCCCCTATAAGAAGGAAAGTCTATGCAGGGCTTGTCAATTAGGCAAGCAAATAAAAATTCCTTTAAATCTGTAAATAAAAGTGATTCACCTAGAATCCTGTATTTATTACACTTGGACCTTTTTGGCCCAATAAATGTATAGAGTCTAGGAGGGAAGTTTTACACTTTAGTGATTGTAGATGATTTCTCTAGGTTAACTTGGGTGTTCCTTTTGAGAACTAAGGCTGATAACTTCAAAGTTCTTACAGACTTTCTGCTATGTGTGAAGACTGAGTATTCTACTCATGTGGCCTTGATCAGAAGTGATCATGGTACTGAGTTTGAGTCTCTTCTCATGCAAGAATTCTGTGAGAAAGAAGGTATCAAACATAGCTTCTCTACTCCTAGAACTCCCTAACAAAATGGGGTAGTGGAAAGGAAAAATAGAACCCTAATTGAAGCTGCAGGAACATTTTTGGCAGATGCTAACATGCCTCTCTCTTATTGGGCAGAAGCTGTTAGCACAGCTAATTATGTTTTGAACAAATGTCTCATACACAAGCTTAAGAGTAAAACTCCTTATGAGTTACTTAAAGGAAAGAAACCTAAAATTAATTATTTTAGAGTCTTTGGTTGTGTAGTGTACATTCACAATAACAACAAAGAATACCTTAGAAAGTTTGAAGCAAAAGCTTCTATGGGAATTTTTCTTGGATATTCCCAAGTAAGCAAAGCTTATAGGGTGTTTAACAAATCAACATTAAAAATAGAAGAGTCTGTGCATGTTTCCTTTGATAAGTCAAAGATGTTTTACAAGGAGAAGGAAACTTCTCCTTCCTCAAGCTCATTGCAGGTACCAGAATTATCCAAAGATCTCACTAAAGAGATTCTCCCTCTATCAACTCTTCATATCACTGATTCAGACAGTGATGAAGACACTGTGGAAGCAGTTGCTGTACCACCAACAGTTAATCCATTCCTCAAGAGGAATTAATCCAAACTGTTGTTGAAGATCACATCCCACCTACTGATCTTGTCACACTTAGAGATCATCCTACATCTCAAGTGATTGGTGACATATCAGCTGGTGTGCAAACAAGATAATAATTAAGACAGGATGCGATGTATACTTATTTCCTTTCACAAATTGATCCCCTCACCATAAAAAATGCTGAGCTAGATCCCCACTGGATCATTATTATGCAAGAGGAGATTAATCAATTTGAAAGATGTAAAGTATGGACTTTTGTTCCAAGACCTAAAGGCCAACTGATCATAGGCACCAAGTGGGTGTTCAGAAACAAGTTGGATTCCCAAGGAATTATTGTAAGGAACAAAGCTAGGCTTGTAGCTTAGGGCTACAGACAGGAGGAAGGTATAGACTATGACCAAACCTTTGCCCCTGTTGCAAGGCTAGTGGCAATAAGGATTTTTCTAGCCTATGCAGCCTATATGAAGTTTAAGGTTTTTCAGATGGATGTCAAGAGTGCATTCCTAAATGGTGAGCTAAAGGAAGAGGTGTTTGTTGAACAAATTCCTAGGTTTGTCTCTTCAACTCAACCCTCATTTGTTTATAAGTTGCAAAAAGCTCTTTATGGACTTAAGCAAGCACCCAGAGCCTTGTATGAGACTCTAGCTAGTTTCCTGTTAGAGCATAACTTTGTTAGGGGAGTAGTTGATAGAACCCTGTTTGTCAAGCATCACAAGGACACACTCCTGTTAGTTCAAGTCTATGTGGATGATATTATTTTTGGTTCCACTGATCCCAAACTATGCAAAAGGTTCTCTGACCTGATGCACTCGAAGTTTTAGATGAGTAGTATGGTGAGCTGTCTTACTTTCTTGGTCTCCAAGTAAAGAAAGATGCTGATGGCATCTTTATCTCCCAATCCAAATATGCCAAGGAATTGGTAAAGAAGTTTGGGATGGCTGATGCTTCAGCAATGCATACACCCATGGCTACAAATGTAGTTATAGATTCTGATGATCAGGGTAAGCCAGTTGATTAGAAAAACTATAGGGCCATTTTTGGTTCCCTATTGTAATTAACTGCAAGTAGACCAGATATAATGTTTGCCACATGCCTATGTGCTAGATTCGAGGTCAACCCCAAGGAATTTCATTTGATTCTTCTCAAGAGAATTTTGAGATACCTGAAGGGATGTCCAAATTTAGGACTGTGGTACCCAGCTAAATCAGAATTTGAGTTAATTGGATACTCTGATTCTGACTATACTGGTTGTAGAGTTGACAGGAAAAGTACCTCAGGGACATATAAGTTCCTTGGAGAGAGATTAGTCTCTTGGTTCTATAAGAAACAGGCTTCTGTCTCAACTTCAACTACATAGGCTGAATATATAGCAGCTGCTAGTTGTTGTTCACAGATCCTGTGGATTCAAAACCAGCTTTTGGATTATGGGTACACACACAAGAACACAAAAATCATGTGTGACAGTACCAGTGCTATTTCCATAGCACAAAATCTTGTACACCACTCTAGGACCAAGCACATTGAGATCAGACATCATTTTCTAAGATATTGTGTGGAAAAGAACAAAATCAGTCTTGAGTTCATATCCACTGACCTTCAGAGAGGTGATATTTTCACCAAGCCCTTATATGAACAGAAGCATCTGTTCTTTTTGCTTCAACTAGGCATGATAAATGGAAAAGACCAAGTGTGAATTCTTCCTATGTTGAAATCTGCTCGAATATCGTCGAATGATGTTCGACGATAGTCGAACAGGTTGAGCCTATCGTCAACCTATGGTTGATGCCGGCTCATTTTTTTGTGAAGACAGAAATAGTCGAACGATTGCTCGACTACTCTGCTTCAGGAAACGATCGTCGAACGACCGTTCGACTATCGTTTCTAGTATCTGTTAAAACAGGTCGACGATTATTGTTTTAATATAAATCGATGGTCGACCTAGGTTAATATATCGTGCTTTTTGTAGTCGACAGAGCTCGTCTTTTCATATTCCTCATTCCTGCTTGTAAGGTTTGACTTGAGCTCTGCCCCGCGCTTTCTGGCGTTCGTCTCTCTCGTCTTCCTCGACCAAATCGATGGCGATTGCTCCAGCTTTGCAAAATGTGATTAAGTTTGATGCCGGGTTAGGCATGGATTTCGATTCTTTCGGCGCCTGCGATGCCGACATTCTAGAAATACTACAACTATCCAAGGATCAAGGACTGGAAAAGTTGATGTCAACAAGGATTAAGATAAATATTCCAGAGATCAAAGAATGGGTCTATACGTCATCTTCCAGTGACGAATCGATGACCGGGACAATTGGCGGCGAGGAGGTAATTCTGACTCCTGCTGATCTAACTGAAATTTTTGGATTAATAAATGGACAAGAAGAGTGTGATCAAGATACTCAGGAGTATGGGAGGATGCTAGTCGAATTAGGACATGCTGAAGGAATTCCCTCTAAGTTAATGAAAGTAAACTTCCCAATGAGGATAAAGTTCTTAGCAGAACTTGTAGGGAAAGTGTTGTTGGGTAAGCACTCTGCTCATGACAATATTACCAGGCAGCAGTTTGCCTTAATGTGTGCCATTGTTAACAAGAAAGAAATCAATTGGGCAGGAATAGTTTTTATTTGATCAGGAAGAAAAACTCTAAGAAAGAGGTAACCCTTGGAAGGGTAATTGGGGTATTTCTAAGAGAGAAATATCCTCAACTGTTGGGAACAGTTTCTACATCCATCAATGCAACCAAGAAGATGGATCCCACTTTGTTTGTCAAGTGGTGAAGGAACATCTAGAAGCCTTCACCTGCTGGGGTTGCTCCTGTTTCATCTGAGAGCACCAGGACTATACCAGTCACTCCCCACCTACCTTTAGAAGGCTCTTCCATTCCCCCATTCCACCTTCATCTGCATTGTTATCCACTTCAACTGCATTACCATCCACTTCTATTGAAATGCCATCTACATCCACTGCTACTCTCCCATTGCATTCATCCACTATTCTCCATGCATCACCTCCAGCATCTCCACCCCCTTCACATCTTGCTGGGATTCCAAATCCTAGTTTTGATTTATTTGCCTCTGAAACACTTTCCACTCCACCTCAGTCACCTCAAGATCATATATATCTTCCTGCTTCTACACATCAATCACTAGCTTAAAATATATCTCATCAGGAGAACACCATCCCTGATGATCTTCCATCTGTTGTGATTCCCCCATCCACCTCTTTTGAAATCACACCAGCTTTCATTTCAAGCATCATGGAGCTAATTACTCCTTCAATCAAATCAATGATTGAAGCAGCAATTGCCCCTCTTGTTTCCTCCATCTCTTCCCTTACATCCTCCATTACAGCCCTCTCAAACTCTGCTGAGCCCTCTTCTCTTAGGGGCCTGAGTTCAGTACCCACTGAAGTCAGGCAGGGGGAGATGTTCCAGGAAGATGTCTCAGGACTTCCCCTGATCTCTCTCTCAGCTGAAGTTCCAAAGAAAACACCATCAGATGAGTTGCCTACAACTGCAGATTCAGAACTTACAACAACAGTTGCAGTGATAGTTCCAGATACAGCTGAAGAAATAGCTGAAATTATAGTCACAGCTGTTGATCTAGAAGCTCAAGAACAGAGGAAAGCTGAAGTATTAATGGAAGCTGGAGTTGCTTTCAGAGTTTGTCTTGAAGAATCCTCTACTCCCTTTGTTGCCCTGTACCTAGAAGTAGTCATTAACTCCTTTCTAGATGACTTATGGGAGTTAGGGAATCCTGCAGGTAATTTACTTACTCAATTCACTGACTTGTTAACTGACATGTTAACCTGTGAATACCTTGAAGGCATGTTTCTATATCTTTTAGAAAACCTTTGTGTTCCTTTGGATACAGATCCAGTTTAAGAACCAGTTCAAGAACCTGTTCAAGAACAAGCTCTAGAACCTGCTGCTGAAGATAAAGAGCCTGAGTTATCAACAGTCTGGGATGACACCCCAGGACCAGATTTGGATACTCTATTGGCTCAAGATGCCATAGAAGAAGAAAGAGAGAAGGCTGCTCTAAGAGCCAAAGAAAAAGCTGATCAAGACATGTTTGACCCCTATGATCAACCTCAGTCATCACTCTTTGATGATGAAGAAGATTCTGATGATTTTGAAGGGACAAAGAAAAAGAAAATTGCTCGAAGGAAAAGGAAGGCTATTGCTCCTCCTCCTCCAAACCCAGATCATGACATTCCCTACTACATATTGAAAGGGATTGATCCAAAGTCAAAGGAATACCAACATTGGATGGGACTGTCTAGAAACCAGCAAAAGAAGAGGAAGAAAAGTAAAAGATATGACTCTCCAGCTCCAAAGTGGACTCCTAGAGGTCCTTCTCCTCCTCCTAGTGCAAGAGCCTCTGGAAATATTTCTTCCAACCCCTCAGCTCCTTCAGTAATATTTACTCCCTCTCAAGCATATCAGAAAAGAGGTAATCCAAGTTACCAAGGCAGATCCCAGTTAGGCCAACAAGGATAAGAGGCTGAACCAAAAGAGCAAGTGAAGGAGATGGTTTACCAAAAACCAACATTTTCTCCTCCTCCTTCACCCAAGAGAAAAGCTTCACCTCCCAAAGAAAGCAAAAGTCTATCATCAAGAAAACCAACTCAGACAAATCAAATAGATTCAAAAGGAAAAAGAGTAATTTACTTTGAAAAATCAAGTAAGAAATTTGAAGAGTTTTCTCCTCCATCCTCTTTGGTAATTCAAGAAAACATAGAGCCAGCTGTAGGTCTTCTAGACCTTTCCACTAAGTTTAAAACTTTAAAGCCTCTTGATCCAGCTGATGATAGTGAATATGAAAGCCAAGAGCTTAATCCTTACTTCAGGATGGCCAGACTTCTTGAATTGGTTGGATCAGCCCGGATCAAACAAGCTAAAGCTGAAGGCAAAGATATTACAGGATTAACAATCATGTCAAAGTTCAGGAAGAAGGAACTAGACAGATTCCATGTCAGACCTGAGGTTTTTGATGCTTCAAAGTATATGGAAAAGCATCCAGAAGCTGTTGTACCAAGAGCAAGAGAATCTAAGATCATTGGAGAACAAGACTTAAAGACATCAAAGAAGAATGCTCCTGATCCCAACAGAAAAATTTCTTTCCTTCCTGTTTCTTCTGTTTCTAAATCAGACTTTGATATTGTTTAAATTTATTGTCAGTCTGTTTGTTTGATGTTTTGATTTTATGTTTGAGACAAAATGATGCTTAATTGATAAGATATGATACACCTTGATCCTAACAGGTTATTGTTGTTTTTATATCTATTTTATAGCTTTTTTTGTTTTGTTATTGTTGTTTTGAGAGACTTGACCCAAATAGGGGGAGATTGTTGGTACCCTAGTTTGGATTTGTGTTAAGTCTTCTCAATTAGTTTCTTGACCTAAGATGTATCTAAGGTCAAAGGTTAGTTGTTAGGATAGATTCCCTCAGTTGTAGAGTTGTTGCTTATCCAGTGAAATCTGGTTAAGTTGTTGTTTGGTTCGACTATAGTCGAACGCCGCTCGACTATCGTCTATCAACCGATCGACTATCGTCTATCAGTTGGTCGAATCTCGTCATTCAGCAGATCGTCTCTCTCTGAGTTAGTTCAACTCTATTCGTTCGATGATTTGTGGTCTCAGTATCGTCGATCGTCAAGTCTTGCTCGACTTCTTTTGCCCATACAGATGTCTTGATAGTTCAACTATCTGATAGCTCGACTATCTGTTATGATTGTTTGACTATCTGTCTTGATAGCTCAACTATCTTATAGCTCGACTATCTGTTCTGATAGTTCGACTATCTGCTCTGTAGTTAGTTCGACGATCTCTGTGGTTCGTTCGACGATCTATGTGAGTCATTCGACGATCTTTTGTCTGCTTTTAGTAATATTGTATTCCTTCTGTTCTATACATTATTTCTTATTTATCTGGCATATTTTATTAAAGATTATTTCATTGATTTTATGCTTAAATATCAATGCAATCTTTGCCCCACTCTTTATGCATAAGTCAAGCTCTACTCTGACAAAGTCTTTTGTCTTATTAGTTGAAATATCTTTCTGCTTTATCTGCCATGCTGTCCTTTATAGCCGTTAGACTCAAAAGTCTTCTCTGGCCGTAAAGAGTTTGTTCTGATGTGACTTTCTCTAGTATTCTATTATCAGATTGGATATGCAGCTTCTTAGAAAGCTTTATCCCTTTATAGGATGTCTGTCTGCAGGATATATTTTGTACTGTTTTATTTGAAGCCCAGATTGTAGATCTTAGAAGAAGAAAAGATTTAAGGCCGTTACAAAGACTAATATATAAAGATCTCTTTTGAAAGAATTTAAGATATACATATACACACAGACACCAATAGTAGTTCTTATACAGATTAAAAACAACTAGAAGATACAGCTCTCAGATACTTTCACACTCAACTGAGAAGATCAACTCTCTTCAGCTCTCTTCTTCAATCCTGAGTTCATCCTGCTTCCAGGAACTTTCACACTCAGTGCCTCAAGAAAAAGAAGAAGAAGAAAGAAAAGCTGATTGAAGAAAAACAACCATTTCTCATCAAGAGTCTTCTTCAAGCTGCTCCTTCAAGAACTTCAAGACAACAGATCATATCTGACAAGAGTTCAGAAGAGATCCTACACCCTGAAGCAAGGCTTCTTCCTGGATATTCTCTAAGCCAGGGGGAGCTTTGATTCCATCAGAGCGTTCTATGGCTCAGTGCAATCCACTAGCTTCTCTTATCTTGTTTAACAATAGAGAAGACATTCTAACTCTCTCAACCTCATGTATAAAGGGTTATTACTCCCTTCAAAAGTGAACCTTGGTGGTAGGGCACCTTAGCAAAAACCTGTGTTGGATTTTTAGCTCCTGATCAAAAGCTCAAAGGGTCTACTTGATCTACCTGAATCAGATCAGTTGGTGGCAGGGCACCTGAACAAAAACCTATAGTGGATTCCTACTAGGGTGGTAGAAGAGTGGATGTACCTATTGAGAGGGAACCACTATAAACCTTCTTGTGTTGTCTGTGTTGCTCATTTTAAATACTGCACTGTGGCTGTGAGTAGAACTAACTAGGATTGCTAGTTGCTGTGTTAGGACTAAAGCTGAAACTATAATTACAGTTAGCTTTCTCTTGTGCACCTCACTTTGTGTTAGGCTCTAGGGTTTCAAATATCTATAAGCTTATTCCGTAAATTAACTCTAAGGGATTTGAGTAGATTGTCATAATTTTTGAATACTCTATTCACCCCCCCCCTCCTCTAGAGTTGTATCTATCCTCACTTTAAGCCTCTATTCGGTCCCAAAAGGTTTGGCTACCCGTATGCTAGCGTATAATTGATTGGTTGTAATAACATGGTGCGGCATAGAATTATTGTGTGAGTGTAGAATTTAGTTCGTAGAGAGATAGTCGTGCACGTCCGTAATTATATTGCGGTCCAAACGTGTACGCCTACATCACTAAGTTCAACAATCATCGATCTCAGCATATAGAGATAAAACTCTGAGTTCGTCGAACGAAGATCGTCGAACTCACTTCAGAGATCGTCGAACGAACTTTTACATAGGAATGTTTCAGCCTTGAATAGTCTCTGCCATCTTCTAAGTCTCTGATGTCTTGATCTTGTCTCACTGAGTTGTTCACCTAAAAGACACCTAAGACACTAGACTAGACCCTGGCTATACAATGTGGGTCTAACTTAGCCTAGATTAGTGAACCTAGCCCAGATCCAAACTAGGGATCCAACAATCTCCCCTTATTTGGGTGAGGTCACTAATCAACAATAAAGGAAAACAGCCGCAAAACTAAACAACATATCTGTCATGAATGATAAGAAAAGTTCAACAGATATTTATAATGATAAATATAGACACAAAGAGAAAGGTTGCTAATGCTTGTCTGTAGATGGCTTAGTGAATTCAATTCTTATTTTTGGATCTACTGCTTGCTGCTTTGTCATTTTCATGTCAGCTTCACCAAGAACTTTTATGGATGCTGCTCTAGGAACAACTGCCTTAGGGTGAACCTGCATATAGGCATTTGCATCAAAAACATTCTTATCAATATCAAATTGTTCAAACTCTTTCTACCTATACTTGGACATTGTTGAAAATTGAGAAGGATCAGCTCCTTCTTGTCTAGCTTTGTTTATCTGGGAGAGACCAATCAACTCATGAAACCTAGCCATCCCGAAGTTAGGATCAAGCTCAGGTTCATACTATGAAGATTCTTCTTTGGATTCAAAAAGGTCTTCTGAAGCTTCCTGTATCTGATGGATTGTTCTTGGAATTTTGTTTTTTTTTGCTGTAATCTAGGACTGGCTGTCATGTAAATCTATAGGAGATTATGCTTGACTATATTTACAAGGAACTCTGAATCTCCTGTCAAAATCTGAAGTATCTTCTCTGTCAGCCTGAACATTATGTCTACCTCTCCTTCTATAATAGCCCCTTGAATAAGATCTAGATGGTCTGCTGTGAGAGTGAGGAGCATAAGAAGTATGGTGCTGGGAGGAGGTAGCAGTCTTAGAAGCAACATTATAACTGGAACCTGCTTAAGGAGGAGGAGGAGGTGGTGGATCCTTCCTAAAAATTTTGACAGGAGAGGAACTAGCCTTTCTCCTTTTCTTTTGAGCTTTCATCTCATTCTTGGAAAATCTCATCCAGTGAGGAGAAGTTGATGTGAGAGTTATGTTGTGCCTAATGAAATAAGGGATGTAATCTTGAGGATTTGACTTAGGCACTTCCTTCACTGGAGCTTATCTCTTCTTGGTCACTTTCTTCTTCTTACTGGCATCTGGATCTTAGTCTGACACTGAATCTGAATCATTATCAGATAGGCCTGGAGGATTATCATATAGATCATCGATCTCTTTGATAACTGAAAGTTCTTCAGCTGCATCAGCAGCCATAATTTCATCCAAGTCTGGGATTGGAGAAGTAGAACAAACATAGGTTGGAGGAGAGAAAGCCTTGGGCTCTAGACTCTCAACCTCTGGCATACAAAACAACTCAGGCTCTGGAACTACAGATAGAGCTACAGAAGGCTCGGGCTCAGGAGCTGCAAAGAGCTCAGGCACTGGAGCAGCAAAACTCTGAAGAAACTGAAGTAAAAGATCTTTGCTCACAGGAGCAGTATAACATACTATAACTGTACAAAATTGAAAAGCAGCTGGGGGAAAACATTCTCTATACAAAAGAGCTTAGAACTGATGTCAGTTCAAGAGCTTGAGAGATGAAACAATCTCCATGAAAAATGTCTAAGGATTCTTCAAGGATTTCAATGTCATCTTCCAAAAATGCAATCACTTCTGCATCAGGAATATCAATATCTACAATCTATGAATCTGCAAAAATTGTATTTACAAATTCTGTATTTACTGTTGTCAAACCTGTATCTGCCTCTGCCAAAACTGAAACTGTCTCTGATGTTGCAACTGCTAGAAGAGGAGGAACTTCTTCACTAGACATCTACCCCTGCCTGGTTGCAGTATTTTCTACTGTCAGGCCCCTAGATGAAGAAGGGCCAGAGAAAGAGGCAACAAAAGAATTAAGAGAAGCTAGTAGAGGTGCAATGGAATCCTCTACAATGTCTTTGATGGTAGGGGTGAGGAGGGCAATGAAAGCAGATGGAGAGGATGATGCAGATGGAATAGAGGAAGTGGAAAGACCACAAGCTGTGCAGATATTTCATATGGTAGGTTGAGTGGTGGATTCAGGGATAGACACTTGTTCTGGATGGGAGGAAACATGAGGTGAGGGTACATGAGAAGGTAAATGAATTGGTGAAGGAGTTGGTGAAGAGAAATGAAGATCAAAAGTTTGTGAGGTTTGAATTTAAATGTTGGAGGTAGATATTTCTTCTAGGTATTGTGGTAGAGGGGATAGAGGAGGATGAGATGCTAGAGTAGGGCTTGGAGGTGGAGTTGATGGATATGACAAAGGGGAAGTTGGTCTAGCTGGGGATGGGGGTGGAGGAGGAGGATTCTCTAGCTCATCTTCCCTAGGGTGAGGAGTGACTGGAGCAGTCCTTTTGTCCTCAGAAACCATGTGGGTGGAGGGAGCCCTGGAGGGCTTTGAGATAGTCCTCTCCCACTTTCCAAAGAGAACTGGGGTCATCCTCTTGGAAGCATTGATGAAAGTTATTGGGGATGTCAACAACTCAGGGCATTTTTCAGTGAGAAAAATCCCTAGAATCCTGCCAAGAGAGAATTCTCTCTTATTTGCTTTCTTCCTGATCAACTCAAACAAAAATTCAGCACATTTCACTGATTTCGGATTAACCAAAGCACTCATCAAAAGAAACTGGTGCCTGGATATATTATCATGGGTAGTGTGCTTCCTAAGCAGCACTTTTCCCACAATATCAGCAAGGAACTTGTATTGAGGAGACGAGTTCTTTTTCAGAACTTCCTAGGGTTTGCCTAAGCATGACCCATTTTGGCAAGCATGGTAGCAAATTCCTCTTTATCCAAATCAATATCTTCTTCTCCAATAACAAAACCAAAAATTTCTATAAGAACGACAGGGGTTAAATGTACCTCCTGTCCAGAAATAGTTCCTACCATTGTCTGTCCGTCTGAAGAAGAGGTATAAGCCCATTCTTTAATTTCTTATACTGGCAGCTTCATCCTTATCATCAGAAACTTTTGTAACTTCGGTGTATCAAATAGTTTCAACACATCCTGAAAAACTTGATCACTGTGCTTGAATGAGTCCAGATTAATATCAAAACCAAAATGAAACTTCATGCTGGACAAAATCGCCGCTGGAATTGCCATTGGAAAGTTCCTGTAAAGAAACACAAGATATAGTGCAGAAGAGAAATAGAAAGCGTGGGATTTTTCCATCTAAACCCTAGATTATAAGGTTTTATAAAACAAAGAGACGGTATTAGCCAGGCGCATTAACTACTAAAGCAACTACAAAACTAAGGTTGGAGAAATATTTTAATATAAAATGAGTTCGGTAACCTCAGATCGAAGAGAGGAAATAAATCGTTGATCTCAGTTCGACGATAAATTCTCTGAATCAAAAATCGTCGATCTCCATTCGTCGATAATTATTTCACTAAGAAGTGATCGTTGATCTCCGTTCGACGATCGACTTCACGAGAAGTTAGCAGATTGTCGATCTCCGTTCGACGATCTGTCAACAAATCGTTGATCTCAGACAGAAAGTTAAATAATCTCATCTCCATTAATCACTCCTAACCGATTCATGAAGAATAGATGATTCTTTTCATCTAAGGGTTTGGTGAAAATATCTTCCCTTTGCAAATCAGTAGGGATGAAGGTGAGATTAATTTTCTTTTTGTCTACACAATCCCTAATAAAATGATGTCTTACATCTATATGCTTAGTCCTAGAATGATGGACTGGATTCTGTGATATAGAAATAGTACTAGTACTATCACAAAATATAGTTGAATTATTTAAGTTGTATTAATAGTCGGTAGCTGATTCGATATCCATAACATCTGAGAACAGCAACTGCCAGCTACTATGTATTTAGCTTTTGTAGTTGATTTAGACAAAGATATTTGCTTTTTACAAAACCAAGAGACAAGCCTAGCACCCAGGAACTGGCATGTTCCAGAGGTACTTTTGACTACTCTACATCCAGCAAAGTAAGTATATGAGTATCCAATCAACTAAAATTCTGACTCAATAGGATACCAGAGTCCTAGATTTGGGAAACTCTTTATATATCTCAAAATCCTTTTAAGTAAAATAAGGTGGGATTCTTTAGGGTTCACCTGGAACTTAGCACAAAGACATCTAGAAAACATTATATCTGACCTACTTACTGTGAGATATAACAGGGACCTAACAATGGCCCTATACAATTTCTGATCAACAGGTTTCCCATGCTCATCAGAATCAATCACAACATTGGAAGCCATGAGTGTTTTCTTAGCTGAGGCACTAGCCATCCCAAACTTTTTGATCAGCTCATTAGCATACTTAGATTGGGATAGAAAAATGTCATCAGATGACTGCTTCACTTGGAGACCAAGGAAGTAGGAGAGCTCACCCATACTACTCATCTCAAACTTTGAATGCATAAGGATGGAAAACCTCTTGCATAGTTTGGGATCTGTAGAGCCAAATATTATGTCATCTACATATATTTATATTAACAATAGTTTGTCATGATGATGCTTTATAAATAAAGTCCTATCTACTATGCCTCAAGAGAATATATGTTCTAACAAGAAGTTAGCTAGGGTCTCATACAAAGCACTTGGAGCTTGCTTGAGACCATTGAGAGCTTTATGTAACCTATAAACAAAAGATGATTGAGTTGGAGAGATAAAACCTACAGGTTGTTCAACATAGACTTCTTCTTTCGGTTCTCCATTCAGAAAAGCACTTTTCACATCCATTTGATAAACTTTAAACTTTTGAGAAGCAGCATAGGCCAAGAAGATCCTGATTGCCTCTAACTTTGCCACTGGTGCAAAGGTTTGATCATAATCAATGCCTTCTTCCTGCCTATACCCTTGAGTAACAAGCCTAGCCTTGTTCCTTATGATTGCTCCTTATGCATCCATCTTGTTCTTGAACACACATTTTGTTCCAATTACTAGGTAGTTCTCTGGTCTTGGGACCAATTCCCAAACTCTACATCTCTCAAATTGGTTGATCTCCTCTTGCATTGCAAGGATCCATTGGGGATCTTGCTCAGCATCTTGAATGGATTGAGGTTCAACTTGAGAAATAAAGCAGACATGCATCAAATCCTGATGGAGTTGATGTCTAGTCTGCACACTTGCTAATATATCTCCATTCACTTGAGATACAGGATGATCACTAAGTGTGACAAAATCAGCAAGAGGAGTTGGTTGCTCAATAGCCGGTGGGGGTAATTCATCTTGTGGAATTATTTCAGCTGTTGGGATAATATCCATGGGCTCACTGATTTTCTCATCACTGTCTTCAACTATTTGTGGAGATGGTGGTGTAACAACCTAAGGAGTTAGTGTCACAGCCTCCAAATTCTCACACAAAGTAGGTACCTGCAAAGTCTGATTGGTAGAAGTATTCTTCTCCTTATAAAACATATTAGTTCCATCAAAGGATACATGTACAGACTCTTCAATTTTCAAGGTAGATTTGTTATAGACCCTATAATCCTTGCTTACTTGGGAATATCCTAGAAAAATTCCCATTTCAGACTTGGCTTAAAACTTTCTAGTGTATTTTCTATTGTTGATATGTATGTAACGGACACACCCAAATACTCTAAAATAATCTACTTTAAGTTTCTTCACTTTGAGTAGCTCATAAGGGGTCTTAGCCTTTAGCTTATATATAAAACTTCTATTCTAGACATGGTTAGCTGTGCTCACTGCCTCTGCCCAAAAGGTAAAGGGCAAGTATGCATCAGCAAGTAATGTACCTGTAGCTTCAATCAGGGTTCTGTTTTTTCCTTTCAGCTTCCCCATTTTGTTGAGGAGTTCTAGGAGCAATAAAACATTGCCTGATACCTTCCTTCTCACAGAACTCTTGCATAAAAAGAGACTCAAACTCAGTATAATGATCAGTTCTGATCAATACAACTTGAGTAGAGAACTCACTCTGTATGCACTTGAGAAAATCATTAAGAACTTTGAAGTTATCTCACTTGTTTTTCAAGAAGAACACCCAAGTGAACCTGGAGAAGTCATCTACAATAACCAAGGTATAAGACATCCCTCCTAGGCTTTATACAGCAAAGATTCCAAAGAGATCCATGTGAAGCAAGTACAAAATCCTAGTTGAGTCACTCTTATTAATGGATTTAAAACTATTTTTAGTTTGCTTGCCTAGTTGATAAGCCCTACACAGGCTTTCCTTCTTATAGGGGTAAGAAGGCAATCCTCTTATAAGGTTATACTTAGATATCATAGCAATGTATTTTAAGTTTACATGTCCTAACCTCCTATGTCATAATTCATTTTGATTACAAGATTGGCTAAATAAACAAATTTCATTTATGGCTGAATTGATGTTAACAATATATATGTTACCTACTCTAAAACAAGATAAAACTACTGCTGTCAGCTGAAGAAATAAGGCAAGAGGACTGATTAAAAGTTACCTGAAATCCTTCATCACAAAGCTGACTAATGGAGATCAAGTTATGTTTCAATTCACTTACATATGCAACCTTCCTGAATGTGAAATCACCTATCTTGATTTCTCCATAGTCTTCAGTCTAGCCAAAGTTGGAGTCACCAAAGATAACATTAGGTCCTAGCTTTGACTTATAGTTGAATAAGTTGTCCTTCCATCCATTCATGTGCTTTGAGCACCCACTGTCCAGATACCATTGCTGGCTATATGATGGACAGTTCTTCACCTGAAACAATGAAAAGATTAATTATTCTTGACCCAGGTTACCTTGGGTCCTTTGTTTTCTTGATAAGAAAAGCTTGAGATAACAGAACTAGTTGGCTGAGATTTATATCCTAGTGGATGATATCTCCTAGGGGTAATTCTCCAAGAGTGAAAGGATTAACTATTTATCTTTTCTGATTAGAGTTTTTGTTAAGGTTAAAAGTTTTATTACTTTTTATTGGGTTCGATGATTGGAAGGGAGATCGTCGATCTGAGTTTGACGTCATGGGTTGAGATCGTTGATCTATGCTCAGAGAAGGATAATACTCATTCTCTGTGCCCCAAGTTCATCGATCTCTGCTCGATGATCCATACAGAAATCATTGATCGTAGTAAGACGATTGATTATAGTAGAAATTTTCGTTCAAAGATCGTCGACTTGGGTTCGACGATTTGTTCACATTTCGTCGATCTGAGTTCGACGAAAATTACTGATCATTGTTTTAGTTTTGATTTTGTCTGTTTCTATTTTTCTATTTGTTAGGTTTGTTCTTATTTGCAGTTGAGGTTTCTCATAGATAAGTTCTTTACCTTTTTCTGAAATGAATTTTACTGGGGTCCTTAGTGCATTTCTCTAGACTAGTGGGGGTTGTCTTAATGAGCCACCCAAGCGTTGTTTGCCAGTTAGTCTAGCATTAACAGTGCTTGTAATGTCCATCAGCTTGAGGCTTCTCCCATTAAGGGATTCTTCAAGTTGCCTTGCCTCAGCTAGTTCAGTTTTCAATTTAATTATCTGTTCATTTGCAAGTGTAATTTCATCTTTTAATTTATGGTTTTTTGCAACTAAACTACTTTGATCTTTCAATTGCTCTCAAAGTTATTTAATTTCTTTCTCTGAGCTAATTAAATCCATACACATAGTTTTGAATTCATGTATAAAATCTTCAGAATTAAAGTCAAAGGATGAGAGTACCTGATCCACTTTTGAAGGTGATTGTTCATCATCTGATGAATCATTTTCTGAATGAGTGCTGGAAGCATCAATTACCATTAAGCAAACTTCCTTTGCCTTTGCTTCCTCTTCATCTTCATCACTAGAGCTACAGGAGGAGGAGTCCTCTTCTATATCACTCCAGGTTTCTGCTACAAAGCCTTTCTCTTTCCTCTTATGCTTGCTTGAGGAAGGCTTGCTGAATTTCTGTCTTCTGGAGTCCTTCTCCTTTCTTTTCTCCTTCTTCTGATTCTTTGGACACTCAGAGATGTAGTGTCCAGGTTTCCTGCAACCAAAGCAAACAACTTCTTTAGTTGGAGTTTTGTCATACCTAGGTTTGTCTTCTTGTCTAGATGACTTCTTCCTGAAGTCTCTTTTACCCATCTTGTAGAATCTCTTTGCTAAGAGACTCAAGAATTCTTCATTAACAGTAGGAGCTGTTGTTTCTTCTGTAGCCTTAAAAGCAATATTCTTCTCTTTCCTGTCTAGAGTTGAAGCTTTCTGCTCTGCCTCCCTTGTATTTGTCAAGTGCTCAAAGGATTTGAGCTTTCTTAGAAGTGTTTCTGTGAAAATTTCTGAAATACTTCTGGAATCTTTGATAGGCCAGATCCTTGTGTCCCAAGAACTAGGAAAACACATCAGTATTTTATCATTGATCTCTGTCAGTGAAATGTCCTTGTCCAATGTTCTTAGTTCACTGATGATGGCACTCAGTCTGCCATACATCTCTTCAACTGATTCAGTATCTTCCTTCCTAAGTTCTCATACTTGGAAATAAGAAGGGATCTTTTGTCTTTTCTTTCTTCCATTGAACCTGCCACCACCTGGTTCAAATAGTCCCAGATGGCCTTTGCTGATGTGCACTCAACAACCTTTTGGATAATTTCATCTGACATAGTCTGGGTCAGTATGTTCATGGCCTTGGCATCTGCAATTTTTTGCTTTCTTTTGAGCATCAGTCCAAGTTGGTGGTGGTACTGCATGAGTGTCAGTAGATGTAGAAGCAGCTTAAGTTGGTTGAGGGGGACCAATCAAAATTGACTTAAAATATCTTCATCAATTGAGTTCATGTAAAGTCTTATTCTTGCCTTCCAGATACTAAACTTGTTTAAGTTAAAGACTGGAGGTCTGGTGCTTGCATAATCTTTATTCTATGCCATATGATAAATGAATAGCTAAGGAGAAGAAAATCTGAATAAGCAGGGATCTTGATTAAAGTGTTAGCTTGTACAACTAGGAAACACAACCTCTAATACCAATTGAAAGGAGGGATTTATTCAGATCTACTCTAGAGGGGGGTGAATAGAGTGTTTTAAAAACTTTTGGCTATTTTGATCTATTCTATCAGAGTACAAAAATAGGTGATACCAGTAAATATTTAAGCAGAAGGAAAGCTAAATAACTATTCTAAATATCACAGAAAATAGCAATAGCAAAAGAAAAGGGTGCTACCAGACGGCACAAGAAATTATAGTGGTTCCCCAAATCTGGGTACATCCACTCTTCTACCACTCTGGTAGGAAACACTCTCAGGTTTTTGATCAGGTGACTGCCACCAAATAATATCTATTTACAGGGAGATATTGCAACTCTTCTTGCTTTTGATCAGGTGCCGGAAAACCACTTGAAGTCTTTTGATCAGGAGACCTCACAACAAGAAATTACTTTTGAAGGGAGTAAGAACACTTTACACAGAGGGGGGAAAGAAAAAGTTGAGTTGTCTTCTCTTTTCTTAAGCAAATGAGAGAAAACTTGAGAGTGATCCTGATGGAATAAAGGCTTGTCCTGTGATTTGAATGGTTCAAGAGATCAGAGCCTTGTACAGGATGTAGGACTTGAATTCCAGAAAGTTGAGACTGATTGAAGATGATTATCTCCACAAGTTTCCTAAATGAACTCTTGTTTTTGGAACTGAGAGCTGTTCTTCTTCTTTTTCTTGCAGCCTTATGATTTCTATCAAATGTCTGTAGACTGTATCAAGAAGTTGTACTGAAAAAAAATTCTCTGGATCTTTTTATTCTCTGAGTCCTTTTTCTTTGAATAATTCTAAACAGATTTTGAAATAGTCCACATTGATTGACTGCCGGAATCACGGGAACTTGTGCAACGGCTATAAGAGAATTAACTCATTTCCTTAACTATCCCGAGAAAAGCTGTATAATAACTCTGTGAAAACTAGCAATTAATGCTTGCCAAGGAACGGATATATTCAGAGAATATATGCATTAATCACTCAGAGCCATATAAGCAATAGAATAAACAGTCAATACGGAAAACAATAACTACAGGGAATAAAATGTTGATCTGGCAGAAATCATCGATCTGGTCCTGAGATCGTCGAACTCAAACATCCTCTATCGTCGAGCTGAGCCCTGTGATCGTTGACCTGAAAATCTGCTTTCCAAATTGAGCTTCAAGATTGTTTAGCTGAGATGGTTGATCGTCGATCTCAATCCTGAATATAGATCAGAGATCGTCGAGCTAAGTTCAGTAATCATCGATCTTAGCATATCGAGATAAAACTCTGAGATCATTGAACGCAGAACGAAGATCGTCGAACTCACTTTAGAGATCGTCGAATGTACTTTTACCTAGAAAAATTTCTGCCTTGAACAATTTCTGATGTCTTCTAAGTCTCTTATGTCTTGGTCTTGTCTCACTGAGTTGTTGACCTAAAAGACACCTAAGACACTAGACTAGACCGTGGCTATACAATATGGGTCTGACATAGCCTAGATTAGTGAACCTAGCCTAAATCTAAACTAGGGATCCAACAGTTACCTCCCCTACGAGAGATTAACTTCACTATTGAGTGGGTGTCAGGTGTGAAACCTATGCCCCGCTCACCGTACCGAGTAGCGCCTAAGGAGATGGAGGAATTGAAAATTCAGTTACAAGAACTACTAGAGTAAGGTTATATACGTCCATGTATGTCACCTTGGAGTGCACCGGTCCTCTTTGTGAAGAAGAAGGACGGGATCTTGCGTCTATGCATTGATTATTAAGAATTTAACAAGCTGAAGGAAAAAAAACAAGTATTTGATTCCACGGATTGATGACTTGTTTGACCAGCTGGTGGGATTGACTGTCTATTCGAAGATAGATTTAAAGTCTGGCTACAAGTTATAGATTAGGGAATGTGACATTCCCTAGACAGCTCTAGGAACACGCTATGGTCACTTTAAGTTCACTGTAAGGCCATTTGGGATAACAAATGTGCCATCGGTATTCATGGACTTGATGCACTGAATATCTCAGGAGTTCTTAGATCAATTTGTGATCGTCTTTATTGACGATATATTGGTATACTCTCAATCAGAGGAAGATCATGCAAATCACATGAGGATGGTTTTGCATACCCTGAGAAGAAATAAACTATATGCAAAGTTCTCAAAGTGTGAGTTTTGGTTGTCGTCAGTGGCTTTTCTTGGCCATATGGTTAGTGGAGAGGATATTACTGTGGATCCAGCAAAGATCGTTGTGATATGAGAATGGCATGTGTTGGCTACGGTAGAAAAAGTCAGGAGTTTCCTTGGACTTGCTGGCTACTACAGGCGCTTCGTGGAGAACTTTTTGCAGATAACCTTACCTCTCACTACACTGACGAGGAAAGATCAGAAGTTTGTTTGGAAGCCTGAGTGTGCACGATCTTTTAAGGAGTTAAAGAGTCGTTTGACTACGACGCATATCTTGTGTTTGCCATGTGGTACGGACAGCTATGAGATATACAATGATGTTTCAAGGAGCAGCTTAGCCTGCATTCTTTTGCAATTCGGAAATGTTTTAGCTTATGGATCATGCCAATTGAAAGTACACGAGCTAAACTATCCAGTTCATGAATTGGAGTTTGCGGCTGTGATTTTTCTACTTAAGCTGTGGCATCACTACTTATATAGCATGAAAGTTTATATATTCACGGACCATAAATCTGAACATGCGATAACGGAGGTGGTGGGAGTTCCTCGGGGGCTACACTTTCCAGATACATTACACTCCTGGGAATGGAAATGTGGTCGCAGATGCCTTTAGTAAGAGGACTCCAGTATGGGCAAGTTGGCTATAGATGCATGATGAGCATCTTATCCAGCAGTTAGAGGCCTTAGATATTTATTGTGTTGACAAGAATGCCACTGCAAATGAGAGCTTGAACTAGACGGAGGTGCAATATGACCTCACCGACAGGATTTGATGAGAAATGGAACTCGATGAGAGTATGAAGTGCTATGCAGCAGATAAGTCAATTTCCCAAATCTCCTTAGATGACAGTCTTTTGAGAAAGGACTGTCATTTGTGCATCCCAGATGTGGGTAAGTTGCGGGAGGATTTGATGTATGAGGCATACTTTACTAAATACTCAATCAACTCAGGTAGCACAAAAATGTATAAGGACATGAAAAAGATGTTTTGGTGGCCTGGTTTGAATGACATAGCTCTTTACGTGGCAAAGTTCCATACTTGTGCCTTGGTAAAAGCTGAATGTCAGAAACCTGGTGGTTTTTTGAAGTCATTGTCAATTCCGGTATGGAAGTTCGATGACATATATATGGATTTTGTGCACGGATTACCGAGATCACAGAGCGGGAACGATGTCGTGTGGGTGATCGTTGACCGGTTGACAAAAGTGTCGCACTTTATACCGAATAAGAAAGGCAATTCAGTTGAAAAATTGGCTAAGTTGTATGTTGACAACATAGTACATTTGTATGGTGCGCCCGTAGCATCGTCAGTGACAGATATTGGTGATTTACTTCTTATGATTGGAGGCTAATCCACCAGTTGTTGGATACTAAACTAAAGTTCAGTGCGACCTTTCATCCGCAAACGTGAAAGTGAGGGGATAAATCTGACTAACTCTAGAGGGGGGTGAATAGAGTATTTCAAAAACTTCTATTAGTTTTATAGCAGAATTAATATAAGTGATATCAGTATATGTATAAAGAGAAATAAGAAAAAGAAAACTATCACAGCACAACAAAAATAAAGAAAGGAACAACCAGACGACACAAGAAAATTATAGTGGTTCCCCAAAACTGGGTACATCCACTCTTCTACCACCCTGGTAGGAATCCACTAACAGGTTTTTGATCAGGTGCCCTGCCACCATAGTTTTTTGCTCAGGTGCCCTCTCGCCATAAGATCTATTTCAAGGGAGATCTCACAACCCTTTAGGCTGTTGATCAGGTGCCCAAAAACCAACACATGTCTTTTGTTAAGGAGACTTGAAAACAAGGTGATAACTTTTGAAGGGAGTTAAAAACCCTTTTTATAGTGGGAAATGAAGAGTGATGTTGTCTTCTCTTTCTCAAACAATTGAGAAGACTTGAGTGGATGCTATTGTTAAAGCTCCCCCTGAGATGAAGAATGGTTCAGGAAGATGAGAGCTTTGCTCAGGGTGTAGGCCTTGAAGTTGGCTTGCTGATCTTTAGGAACTTCCAGATAGATGTTGATTGTTGTTTATAGAAAAATCCTGAAGTAAAAAACTGAAGAAGACTAAAGATCTGTGTGTATATGTTCTTCTTCAATTTCTTGTAAGAATAATAGCAATGCTTCTCTCTATATCAGATATTGTGAAAAGATCTCTTGTTGTTCTTCTTTTTAAAAAAGATCTTTTTATATTCTGAGAGGATTTCTATCTTTGAATTTTTAATAATATCCTTGATTTACTGCTCAGAATCTGGGAGTTGAAATGGCTGGAAAATATATTTAATGTGTTTCCTCAACTGTCCCAGTAAATAAGAAAAGTAATTAACTCTCTGAAATCCATAATCAATGCTGCCTATGAACGGCTATATTCTTGAGAATATAAGCATTAATTATCAGAGAATTACTGTCTTAGAATAATACCAATTGAAATCAAAATGACAGAGAAGTCGTCAAACTGATACTGACAGAAATCGATGAACTCAGGACATAATTTGTCGACCTGAACTCCTAGTTCATCGAGCTTAGAAATCGTCTACGTCGAGCTGAGTTCGGATAAAATTGATCTGAAAAGTATCTGACAATGTTGAGCTCCAAGTTCATCATCCTGAGGTATAATTTCGTCGACCAGAGAAACTGAGAGAAGAGGAGGGAGTTTGTCGACCTGAGCTCGAATATCATCGAGCTCAACTCAGAGAAGGAACTCGGAGTTCGTCGATCTGCGATCAACGATCATTGAGCTGAGTTCGAAGAACTTCAAATTAATTCTTCAAACTCTTTAAAATTGCAATTCTTCAAAGTCTGAATCTCTGAATTCTCTAAGGGCTGGATCAAGGATTTTCTAACCTAGTCAGATTGACTTAGACCATAGAACTAACAAATTTTACCCTAGGCTATACATGATGGGTCAAAAACCTAATAGAGAACCTAGCCCAAATCCAAACTAGGGATCTAATAATCTTCCCCTATTTGGGTGAGGTCACTAAAGAAAATAGAGAAACATAAAAACACAAAGCAATATAAATATCTGACAGAATTTAAACTATTTAGCAGATATATATAGCTAAGTTCAATACACAAAAGGATCACAGAGAAATAAATGTTTAAGATTTGTCAGCGGGAGGAGCAAATGATGATTTAGCAAACACAATTGTCTTGAGAGGATCTACAGTTTCCTTTTGAGACATCTTCATGTCTTGAACTCCAAGAACTATAACAGATGAAGCTCTGGGAACTACAGCTTCTGGATGTTCATGCATATATTCATTGGTATCAAATAAATTCCTGTCGACCTGAAATTTATCAAATTCTTTCTGTCTATAGATAGACATTGTAGTGAACTGTGATAGATCTGATCCTTCTGCTCTGGCTTTGTTTATCTGAGATAAACCCATCAACTCTTGAAATCTGGTCATTCAAAAATTTAGATCAAAATCAGGTTCATAAGCTGGAAGGAGAGGTCTCTCTAGATCAGTTTTTGGTGCATCCTAAGAAGACTTTTGAGGATTTTTGAATAAAATATATTTATGTTGAAAATTTGTTGGAGAAAGAGACTGCTGAGATTTGCCTGAGTAATAGGACCTTGGAGGTCTGTATTGACTGTACTTCCCAATAGGTCTAGAAGACTGATGGGAGGCTGGCCTTTGATATTGAGAGCTACTGGAGGCTGGCTTTTAATCCTTAGCAACACTTCCTGAAGCACCTGCAGGTGGAGGAGGAGGAGGAGGTCTTCTCTTGGTCTGCTTAGGTGGGTATTTGTATCTTCTCCTTTTCTTCCTTTCCTTCAGCTCATTCTTAGAGTATCAAATCCATTGTGGCATATTTGGAGTGAGAGGAACATTATGCAGAATGTAATAAGGTGTGTCAACTGTAGGATTAGGCTTAGGAATAGCCTTAGGAGGAGTCTTTCTCTTATTAGATTTCCTTTTCTTAGAACTGGGATCATCTGAGTCATCATCCTTATCATCATCATTTGATGATTCTGTAGGGTTATCATATAGATCATCAATTTCTTTTATAGCTTTAGAAATGAGCTTTTTAGCCTGAGGTTTTTTTGAATGACTGGCTCTGCCGAATTTTTAGTAACAATCTAATTGCCTTCTTCTTTCATGTCTTCAAACATGATATCATCCAAGTCTGGTATAGGAGACTCAACCCACATATGAGGAGGAGGGGAGAAATAAGAAATTGGCTCACAAAAATCTTCAGCAACTAATATATCTGTAATCACAGGAACTGCAAAGCATGCCCTTAGTTGATCCACAACTACAGGACTTATTAGAGCAGTATAACATATAATAGCCTTATAATGATCTTGTTGAAGAATTGGTAAACAATTTCTAAATGTTGTATCAAAAGATTTTAACAAAATAAATAAATCAACTGTGGGATTGATAATACAATCAACAACAGTTATGAACTCTAGAAAAGGTGCTTCTGGTGCTGCTGGTACTAAAACTGTACAAACAATGTCAGAATTAACTGCTGGAGGAGGAGCTGGAGGATAAACTGCTGCTGTTGCTAACACTGGAGCTGCTAGAACTAGAGCTTCTTCATTGAACATCTCCCCTTTCTTAGTTTCAAAGGGTCCTGAAGCCAGGCCCCCAGAAGAAGGGATAGAATGGAGAGCAGAAATATAAGTAGAGAGAGAGGAAATGGAGGCATAAAGAGGAGCAATAGCTTCAGCTATTAGTTGCTTAAGAGATGGAGTAATAAATGTATGAAGATCTTTGGAAATATCAGAGAAATTTAAATATAAAGCTTCAGGAGCAGAGGGAGTATAAGAGGTGTGATATCCACAATTTGAACATATATAAAAAGCATTTGAGAAGTCTGTATGAACATATTCAGGAAATATGGAAGTAGGGATAGACGGAATGGCAGTAGGGGTGGTTGGAATTGTGGAAGTAGGAATTGTTGTGGAGATTATTATTGTAGTGGATATTTCTTGAGTGGGAAATTGACTTGGGGAATGGTGGATTGGAGAGTTTTATGGAGATGGTTGAGGAGACTACAGGTGGAAGTTAAGTTATGAAGATGTGGATGGAATGTCATCCAGATGAGTTTGAGGTGGAGATGGAGGAGGAATGAAATCAGTCATAATTTCATCCTCATGGATGATGATTATTGATTGTGGAGGTGATGGTGGTTGAAGATATGAAGTTGGAGGGGTAATGGAAGATCGTTGTTATTGTAGAGGAGGTGAAGGAATTCTGATGGAAGGGGTAATTTCTTCTGGAGGTGGAGGAGTGGCTGTTACTTCCCTTGTGTCCTTAGAAGTCCTGGAAGAGAAGGAAGCCCAGGATGGCTTAAGGATGGTCCTCTCCCATATCCCAAATAAGGCAGATGTAAGCCTCTTGGTGGCATTTATGAATATGGTCTGGGAGACAAAAAATTCAGGTGTCTTGGTCTGGAGGAAAATTCCTAATATCCTCCCAAAACAAACCTCTTTCTTAGAATTCTTCTTCTTTATCAAATCAAATAATATCTTGCCCAAATTTACTGCTTTCTTATTTACCCGAGCACACATCACTTAGAATTCATGCCTGGTTATGTAGTCATGGGCTGTGTGTTTGCCCAGCAAAACTTTCCCAATAATACCAGCAAGAAATTTATACTCTGCAGATAAGTTCTTTTTCAAAAATTTATTAGGGTTTCCCTCGGAGTGGCCCATCTTAATCAACATAGACTCATACTCAGAACTGACTATTTCAATGTCCTCTTCTGCATTAGCCAGACAAAAATTTCAGTTAAAACAACAGGGGTTCGGGTAACATGATTGCGTGCGATGTTATAAGTCATAGTATCTGCGTCTGGTGTAGTTGAAGTATAAACTCATTCCCTTATTTTAGTTGCTGGCAACTTGATCCTGGTGGTCCTGATTTTCTTCAGTTGTTGTTATTCAAACAGCTATAGAATGTCCATGAAAATCTGATCGGAATGATGGAAAGAATCAAATTCGATGTCGAGGCCGGTGTCGTACTTCATGCTGGAGAGGGAAGTCAACGGAATTGCCATTGTTTTCCTGCAAAACGAAAGAGAGATCAAGTGCAAGAGAAATAGAAAGCGCGGGATGGAGCTTGAAGAAAACCTAGTTATAAAGGTTTTCAGAATATGAAGCGGCAGACTCCGTCCTGCGAAAAGAAAACAAATATTCGTTCTCAGGTCGACGAAAAATTTCATGAAGAAATGATATCGTTGATCTCAGTTTGAAGAGGGGAAAACTTTTCATCATTCTCCATTCGACAAAAATAACTTCACACAGAGAGTTCGTCGATCTCAGGTCGATGAAATTTCTCAAGAACAGTTCTCAGATCGTCGATCTCCGTTCGATGAACTTTCACCAATTCTTTGACCTCAGACAAAAAATTAAATTAATGCTTCTCCATTGATCATACATAGCTGATTCAGAAAGAACAAATGTTTCTTCTCATCTAAAGGTTTGGTGAAGATGTCTTCTCTTTGTAAATCAGTAGAGACAAAGACAAGATTAATTTTATTTTTGTCCACACAATCTATAATGAAATGATGTCTAATTTCTATATGCTTTGTCCTACTATGATATACTAGATTTTGTGCAATGGAAATTCCACTAGTACTATCACAAAATATAGTTGAATTATTTAGATTGTAACCATAATACAAGAGTAGGTTTTGAATCCACAATATTTGTGAACAACAACTGCCAGCTTTAATGTATTCAGCTTCTGCAGTTGAGGTGGACATATATGTTTGTTTCTTACAAAACAAAGACACAAGCCTATCACCAAGGAACTGGCATATTCCTGATGTGCTTTTCCTGTCTACTCTACATCCAGCAAAGTCAGCATCTGAGAATCCAATTAATTCAAATTCTGACTCTGTTGGATAAAAGAGTCCTAGATTTGGGCAACCCTTTATATATCTCAAAATTCTTTTTAAGAAAATAAGGAGAGATTCTTTAGGGTTCACTTGGAACCTAGCACAAAGACATGTAGCAAACATTATGTTTGGCCTACTAGCTGTGAGATACAACAAGGACCCAACAATAGCCCTATATGTTTTCTGATCAACTTGCTCTTCATGTTCATCAGAATCAATCACAGCATTGGAAGCCATGGGTGTTTTCTTGGCTGAGGCATCAATCATCCCAAATCTTTTAACTAATTCCTTAGCATATTTGGATTGGGAGATAAAAATTCCATCAGGGGATTGCTTCACTTGGATACCAAGAAAGTAAGAAAGCTCACCTATGCTACTCATTTCAAACTTGGAATGCATCAGGTCAGAAAACCTTTTGCATAGTTTGGAATCACTATTGCCAAAAATGATGTCATTTACATATATTTGTACTAACAATATATTATTATTATGATGCATAGTAAACAAAGTCCTATCTACAATGCCCCTAGAAAACTTATGATCTACAAGAAAGCTAGCTAGGGTATCATACCAAGCTCTTGGAGCTTTCTTTAAACCATAGAGAGCTTTATGCAATTTGAAAACAAAAGAGGGATGAGTTGGAGAAATAAACCTGGTGGTTGTTCAACATATACTTCCTCTTTGAGTTCACCATTCAAGAAAGCACTCTTGAAATCCATTTGGTAGACTTTAAACTTTTTATAGGCTGCATAAGCAAGAAAGATTCTCATAGCCTCAAGCCTTACAACAGGTGAAAATGTTTGATCATAATCAATTCCTTCTTCCTGTTTATAATATTGAGCTACTAGCCTTGCTTTATTTCTTATGATAGATCCTTGTACATCCAATTTATTTCTGAATACCCATTTAGTTCCAATGACTTGGAAGTCTTTGGGTCTAGGAACTAAATCCCAAACTCTGTATCTCTCAAACTGATTTAGCTCCTCTTGCATTGCAATAATCAAGTGGGGATCTTGCTCTGCATATTTTATGGATTGGGGCCCAAGTTGAGATATGAAGCAAGCATTCATCAAATTTTGGTTAAGTTGATGTTTTGTTTGCACACCAACTGATATGTCTCCAATCACTTGAGATATAGGGTGATCTCTAAGTGTGACAAGATCAGTTGGAGGAGTTGGTTCAGCAACAGCATTGAGAATTAATTCCTCTTGTTGAATTAAATTTGCTATTGAAGGTTCGGCAATTATATTACTGACCTCTTCTTCATTATCTTCATCAATATGTGGAGAAGGATGTGTTTTAGCCTCATTGGTTAGGTTCAGATCATCCAATTTCTCAAACAGTTTGGGTACCTGCAATAAGTTACTGGTAGAAGAATCCTGATCCTCTTCAGATTTAGATTCTTCTTCAGATTGCTCAGCTTCTGAAAAGCTGCCAGATGCATTGATAGCCATCAAGCAAACATCTTTTGCTTTAGCTTCTTCCTCATCTTTACTGGAGCTGGAAGATGAAGATTCTTCTTCTGTCTCACTCCAAGTTTCTGCAATAAAACCTTTCTCTTTCCTCTTATGCTTTCTTGAGGTGAGCTTGTTGTACTTCTTTATGGAGTCCTTATCTCTTCTTTTCTCCTTGATCTGATTCTCTGGACACTCAGGAAGAATGTGTCTAGGTTTTCTGCCACCAAAGCAGACAATTTCCTTAGTAGGAGTTTTGTCATATCTTGGTCTGTCATCTTATTTGGATGACTTCCTTTCTAAATCTTTTCTGGCCATCTTGTAAATTCTCTTGGCCAGTAAGCTTATGAGCTCATCATTTGTTGGTGGAGCTTCTGGTCCATAAAATGCTTTGAAAGCAATGTTTTGATCTTTCCTTCCTGATGAGGAGGTCTTCTGCTCAGCTACCTCTCTTGACTTTATTAGCTGCTCATAATATTTTAGTTTTCCTAGTAAAGACTTAGTGGATATTTTATTTAGGCTTCTGGCCTCCTTGATTGACCAGATCCTTGAATCCCATATGCTTGGGAAGCACATAAGAATCTTGTCATTTATCTCAGTTATTGAGATGTTTTTATCCAGGTTCTTCAGCTCATTGACAATTAAGGTGAGTCTGTTGTGCATATCAGCCACTGACTCAGACTCATCCTTTTGGAAATTCTCATATTAAGAGATGAGATTTGATCTCCTATCCTTTCTTTCATCAGCTGATCCTATAACTATTTGGTTAAGAGAGTCCCAAATAGCATTAGCCTAAGTGCACTCAGCCACTTTTCAAAATATGTCATCTGACTTAGTGTGTGCTAGAATGTTCATGGACCTTGCATCAGTAATCTTTGCCTTCTTCTGTACATCAGTCCACTCAGGTGGTGGAACTGCATTTATACTTGTTGATGTTGTTGTAGAAAGTGTAGGGGACCTGCCAAGATAGAATAATAGATATCTTCATCAATTGAATTCATATACAATCTAATCCTTGCCTTCCAGATTGTAAATATTTTAAGGTTGCATACTGGAGATCTGGTGCTTGAATATTCCTTATTCTGTGCCATGATATAAAAGAGACACTAGAGGTATTAAGATCTATCAAAGGATCTTTGTATTCAGGTATTATCCTGAGAAACCAAATGAACAGCCCTCTAATACCAATTGAAAGTGAGGGGATAGATCTTGATAACACTAGAGGGGGTGAATAGAATATTTAAAAAACTTTGATTTGTTTTATAGCGAAATTAATATAAGTGATATCAGTATATGTATAAAAAGAAGTAAGAAAAAGAAAACTATCACAGCACAGTAGAAATAAAGAAAGGAACAACCAGACGACACAAGAAAATTATAGTGGTTCCCCAAAACTGGGTACATCCACTCTTCTACCACCCTGGTAGGAATCCACTAACAGGTTTTTGATCAGGTGCCCTGCCACCACAACTTTTTTCTCAGGTGCCCTATCTCCACAAGATCTATTTCAAGGGAGATCTCATAACCCTTTAGGCTTTTGATCAGGTGCCCAAAAACTAACACAAGTCTTTTATTAAGGAGACTTGACAACCAGGTGATAACTTTTGAAGGGAGTAAAAACCCCTTTTTACCGTGTGAAATGAAGAGTGATGTTGTCTTCTCTTTCTCAAACAACTGAGAAGACTTTCGTGGTTGCTGTTGTCGAAACATCCCCTGAGATGAAGAATGGTTCAGGAAGATGAGAGCTTTTCTCAGGGTGTAGGCCTTGAAGTTGGCTTGCTGATCATCAGGAACTTCAGACAGATGTTGATTGTTGTCTCTAGAAAAATCCTAAAGTAAAAAACTGAAGAAGACTGAAGATCTGTGTGTTGATGTTCTTCTTTAATTTCCTGTAAGAACAATAACAATGCTTCTCTCTGTATCAGATATTGTGAAAAGATCTCTTGTTGTTCTTCTTTTTGAAAAAGATCTTTTTATATTCTGAGATGATTTCTGTCTTTGAATTTTGATTAATATCCTTGATTTGCATCTCAGAATCTGGGAGTTGAAACGGCTGGAAAATGTCTTTAATGTGTTTCCTCAACTGTCCCAGTAAATAAGATAAGTAATTAACTCTATGAAATCCATAATCAATGATGCCTTAGAATGGCTATATTCTTGAGAATATAAGCATTAATTATCAGAGAATTACTGCCTTAGAATAATACCAATTGAAATCAAAATGACAGAGAAGTCGTCAAACTGATACTTACAGAAATCGATGAACTCAGGACAGATTTTGTCGACCTGAACTCCAAGTTCGTCGAGCTAGGAAATCGTCTTCGTTGAGCTGAGCTAAGAGAAAATTGATCTGGAAAGTATCTGACAATGCTGAGCTCCAAGTTAGTCATCCTGAGATAGAATTTTGTCGACCAGAGAAACTAAGAGAAGAGGAGGGAGTTCGTCAACCTGAGCTCGAATATCGTCGAGCTCAACTCAGAGAAGGTACTCTGAGTTTGTCGATCTGCGATCGATGATCGTCAAGCTGAGTTTGAAGAACTTTGAAGTAATTCTCTGAACTCTTTAAAACTGCAATTCTTATAAGTCTGAATCTCTGAATTCTCTGAGGGCTGGATCAAGGATTGTCTAACCTAGTCAGACTAACCTAGACCTTAGAACTAACAAATTTGACCCTACGCTATACATGATGGGTCAAAAACCTAATACTGAACCTAGCCAAAATCCAAACTAGGGATCCAACAAAACGGATGGTCAGACCGAGAGAACCAACATGATAATGGAAGATAAGCTCCGTATGTGCGCCTTGGATTTCGGGAATAGGTGGGAGGAACATCTCTATATGATCGAGTTTGCCTATAATAATAGCTATCAAGCTAGCATTCAGATGGCGCCCTTCAAAGCTTTATACGATAGGAAGTGTCGTACTCCTTTAGCTTGGGAGGAAACAGGCGAATCGAAGCTGTATAAGCATACAAAGGTCGAAGATGCAAATTTGACTATATGCATTATTCTTGAATGGTTATTGATGGCTCAGGATAGATAAATAAAGTACTATAACGCCAAGTACAAAAACATGGAGATTGCGGTGGGCGATTGGGTATATCTGAAGATAAAGCCATTTAAAGGTGTGTCCAGGATTTGGTACATGAAAAAGCTGATTCTGAGGTACCTTGGTCCGTTTGAATTGATTAAACGGGTTGGTGAAGCTGCTTATCCGCTAGCTCTTTCAGCGGAGCTAAGTGGTTTTCATGATGTGTTTCACATCTCGGTGTTGCGGAAGGCTTTGCAAGAGCCTACACAGGTGATTGCAGACAATCAGGTACCGGTCGATAGTGGGCTGACAATAAAGTTTAGACCCATTTGTATCGAGGATACGGAGATCAGGCAACTACGAAACAAAGCAATCGAGATGGTCAAAGTCCATTAGCATAATTGTGGTCGTGAAGAACTAACATAAGAGTATGAGCAAACCATGCAAAATGAGTTTCATCAGTTGTTTTTGTAAAGTGGTGTTGTAAAAGTTTGTACTGTTTTCCTTTAAATGAATAAAATTTTGGGACAAAATTTCTTTAATGAGGGTAGGTTTGTAACACCCCAAAAATTGGAAAACAAAACTAAAGGTAGCTATCGCCAGGCGATAGTGACTATCACTGGCGATACCCCTCGACGAACTCAACGCTCTCAATGCACTCGACGCACTCAACACACTTGACGAAATGTTGAGTAGAATATCGCTCGGCGATAGTGAGATATCGCTTGGCGATGACGAGACACGTGTCAGATGGCCGAAGAGCGGTGTTGACTGGGGTCAAAGCGGCTACCAATAATATCGCCCGATGATAGCAATATGTTTGACTTATCAGCTGAAATCGTGGCCCTTCATTCCTATTAAAAAGAGGATTTTGTGGCAGGGATTATTCCCGTAGTCACTTAAGCAGAGAAGAGGAAAAAAGAAGAGTCATTTCTCTTCTCTCACTCTAACTCCTCCCTTTTCATCTCCTTGGAAGAAAAGAAGAACAAGGGCAAAAGGCTGAAGCTTTGCAAGCTTGGAGAAGGAGATTCCGTGATCGGAATCAAGAGCTGCAGTATGATCCGTGAAGATGAAAGCGAGGTGATCCTTTTCATCTGGATAGAAGACTTGATCATGGCTCAAAAAAATCTATGAGGGTAACGATCATCCTTCTTGGACAAGTGAAGTCCTACTTTTTCATACTCATAGAATCCCCCAACAAATGGTTGAAAGAGGAGGGAATTCCAATGGGTCAATACGTGATATCCCCGGGTAGTTTTGCATATAGAATCCGAAAAATCATAGTATGGAATAGGCATGCTGTGTGAAGCCCATCCGGACAGGTTGGTCTGGATTTTTGTTATTTTAATTTGTGTTTAGAGAAGACTCTGAGTATAAATGGGTAGTTTATGGAGTCCGAGGGTGGTGCCTGTAAATTGAGTAGCAGGAAGTACTAGAGATGCGCTCTAAAAAAATACCGAAAAAATACCACGGTTTTGGATAACTGTTGGATATAATCGGGCGATAGTGTATATCACTAGCGATAGCACTTTGTGAGCTAAACTTTGTAAAAGTCCAGTTTTTTGGCACTACAGGATGCTGCAGTTATTTTCTGGAAAGATGTTCCAGTTATGGATGAGTCTGGAGACAGAAAGTGATGTTTTGTTGTTAACGCCAGGAGAGAGTGGCTAACGCTGGCGATAACTCCCAGATAGTATTGTGCTTGCGAAGCCAGTCTTGTGGAGATTGTGTTGCTAGTAGGTGAGCTATGAGACTAGGTGCTTAGCTTTGATGGCCTTGAGAGCCATTGTACATAACATTTGTTATGTTTTGTATTACGAGAAAGGGTATGCTTACCCGCGTCATGTAGATTGGCCATAAAGGTTTCGACTTTCTGCGATGGCAAGCAATTCCAAATGAAATTATTCACTAGCAAATCACAAACCAATAGGAGAGGATCCAGACTAAAATAATGATTCAAAATAAATTCCAAATCAATCTCAAAAATAATTAATATGAGGGTATACTAAATCTCTTGAACTCAATGGGAAATAAAGGGTGATGAACCCGATTTCTTCTAGTGTTCACGAGATCTACCTGCTCCGAATTATGCGAGAATATTTGGGGAAATAATGCTTTAAAATTCAGATTTTAATTAGCATAATTTCAATATAAATAAGGACAAAATACTAGCCTTCTAATTCCACCAATACCTCACAAAAAATATAGAAGAAAATCACACACGAGAAGTTTAGAAATTTGTTACCCAATCCCAAGAAAAAAAAATTCGTCCACAAAGTGGAGTGGTGGAATCACACGATGATGGTGGTTGGATCTATTTTCCACGCGAGTCCACGGATCCGTGCCAGATGATTAAATCGCAAGCCGTTCTTCCTTTGCAAAACCCTAGGAGAGGGAAAACTTGATGGCCAATTATCTTTGAATAGGAGAGAGGAAAGGTGGTGGGTAATTTGCCAAGGAGAGGAGATATGCTTGGTCGGGTTTGGTGAGGAGGGGCTTCTCGGAATTGGATGGTGGTGGAGGGTGGCTAAGAGTTGAGGGGGATAAAGAAAGGTGGCGGCTTGGGGTAGGCCGAACCCTAGGGGGTTGTGGTGGCTGGTGGTTTGGAGGGAGAGAGGCTCGGGTTTGGTTATTGGAAAGGGTGGCTGAGAGTCCTTGGGGTAGAAGAGGAGAGGTAGAGGAGGAGGCTGAATACAAGGGAGATGGAAGGAAGGGGATTGGCCGACAATCAAGTGGAAGGAGACAAGGGTGGCCGAAATTTTAGAGGAGGTGGAGAGAGAATGGGGGGGAACGAATTTTAGGTTTTCAAAATTCTTTTCATTCTTTTCTACTAAATCCTTCATAACATGACCTATATATAGGCTACACCACTCAATCTCCACCCTTGAAAAATAAATAACACATGATGGTTATATGCACCCATCATTACATAACAAATACAATAATTAAAAACATTAAATAAAAATAACAATTGATGGTTATAAGCACCCATCAACATGAATTAAACTACATGAATTAAATGCATGAAATTAAATTGCTTAAAATATAATTACTAAAAATAATAATTGATAAAATATATAATTTGTAACGACTCCACCCATTAAATAACATATAATAGAAGGTCTGGCTGGGGCCCCACACTATATGCCACAAACAAATGGCGAGGTCACAGGTTAATACCAAAATACCAACGCAACCTAACCCAAAGCATTCTAGCGGAAGCTTATACTTGCAAGAACTCAACCAATGAATGTCCACTACTATATAAATATCACATTTATATACAACACCAGGAATGTTTACAACTCAAATGCTCACGGCCTTAAGGCCTTACAAGTTTCTCTTTACAAAATATGGTTTCATACATCGGCACGCAGGCCGGCCATACATGAAATCCAATACTTCGCACGACCTTCATGGGCCTACAAGCAGCAGCAGCAGTAAGGGCTTCAGCCTGCTCAATCCAAGTCAGCCCGCAACACCTGTATATGGATGTCCACCCAAGGGTGATAAACAAAGCAACGGTTAGCATTCAGCTGACCAATTATAACGACCCTACCCCTTAACAGGGGCAGTGATTCCTTCCCTGCATGCATAACATTCACAACAGATATCTTTATAGCACTCCAAGTGCTCTAAAGCAAACGCCATCACAAACGCCAGTCGCAGCCCGACGCTTAGTGCACTTAGGGCACATATACGGTGTACCGAACAACCCTTGGTAACACCACCATTCAAAGGTGCTTAACTTGTTGGATATGGGCAATAGTCTACTAAAAAACGCATGCTGGAGACCTCTCACGCCCATTCCACTCAGAGGTGTTCACCTCCCGACAATACTTGAGCATTTCAGACCGACCTACCACAGTAGTGTAATAAGCCGGGTATGGCCACAACCCCCATTTGCGTTGCCACTAATCGATCTCTCCAATAACCAGAGACATGACAACACTTTCCCGTTGCTCAACTCGTCAGTTGCGCAAAACTTGATGCGGATCGGCTATCCTCTTTCAGTCAGCCGCAGCTTCATAGCTCATGTAGAGCATCCAGTGCACGCATGCACTCACAGTACAAGGAGCTTATGCAAAGCTTCCCCAATCAACAAACAGCTCACGCAGAGCCCACAACAAAAGGAGTTTACATAACCCCCAATACACATGCATCCACACCAACTCCGACACTACGCATTTTATACACGGAGTCTTCTCTGATGCACAGCATCACCAATCTAGACTAACCGTCTGGATGGGCTTCACACAGCATGCCTATGCCGTACTACACATTTCCGGCTCTAAATGTAGACTCAACCGCTGGAATTGCTTACGCTTTCCACTTTTTGGCGTTATCCTTGATGATCGCTTGGAGCCATTGAAAACTGGCCTATTGGAAAGCACCGCGATATCCTTGCCTCCAAAACGCTGGCCTCGGATCTTAAGTCAGACCATTGTAGCTCCACCGGCGGCCGGAAGACTTCTCCCTTCCTCTTCTAGATCTCCTATCTCTCTCTTCTCTTTAGAAAAATAATGGCCCAAGCTTTGAATTAAAACTTCATGCCATTCCTGGAGTTAAACCCAGCAGGTAATACCCTGGGCCATTTGATCTAGGATGAGGGAAACGAACGGCCACAAATCGACTGAAAAGTCTATTTTTTGGCTGATACAGCCTGTGACACGCCCGTGTCACAGGCTGTGTACTACAAGCGGTACACAAACTGACTCACCCAGACCAAAACACGGGCTGATACACGCCCGTGTCAAGCACCTGACAAGCCTGTGTCAACAGGTATACGCCCGTGTTGCGGGGGGTATCCCTCAATTGACACAAGACCACCACTCCCGAGAAGGACACGGCTAAGGCACACGCCCGTGTCCTTAGCCGTGTGCCAAACACGCCCCTATGACACGCCCGTGTCACAGGCCGTGTGCGATACTCAACGCCGCCCTGTTACCAACCCGAGCAGGACCCACCCGTATCCTAGGCCGTGTCGCCTCTCAACGATCGTCGACTTAATTTTCATTGAGCTATCGTGACACACCCGAGTACCAAGAGCTGGACACGCTCTGGGACACACCCGTGTCCCAGGCTGTATCACCCAACCTGAACTCCAAATTGGAATTTGGGGTGTTCAACCCTCCCCTCCTTACACAAATTTCATCCCGAAATTTAGCGCAAAGTAGGTACAAACAAAACTACTCTGTTGCAATATAAACCAAAATGATCCGGGTTAAGAGTTTAGTTGCCGCAGCTTGTCTCGCCCCACGGCATCGCACAAACACAAGTGTTTTCGCGAACACATATTCATACAATATGTACATAGTACATCACAAAGATAATAAAGTACACACTTTACTTTATTTCCGCTCATACGCGTCTCTCATAATTCACTTGACGACCTCCTATAACTCAAGGTTATACACGCGAGGCTGCTGGACTTCACGATTTGAGCTTTGCGGCTCCTGCAAATCAAGAGTGTACATTCAAGGCTGCGCCTGGGATGCAGACAATTCTGCCACTTCCTTGCATTTTTCCTCATAGGATGCCCCTGTCCTTTTCTCACCCTTTGGAGTAACACTCCAACAAGCATTGGCTAGATGTCTCTGCCTCCCACATTTAAAAAATGTACGTGTCTCAACATGTCCTTGCCCATACGTTGTTCCCGAAGTAACATCCGACGAAGGTTTTTCAGCAGACCTGAACCTCTTCTTATCTTGCTTACTAAACTCCGATTGTTCCGACAGCGGAACTTTGAACTCCAGCTTTTCCACCGCCAAGTTCTTCTTATCCTGCACCCGCTTCAAGTCCTTCTCCAGCGCACATGCTGTATTGACTAGCGCTTGGAAGCCTTGGTTCACCGAACTCAGGAGATCCAAACGCAACTCATCTCGGAGTCCCTCATAGAACCGATTCATTTTCCGCGCTTCTTCCGCAAAAGTTGACCCCGTATAACGCCCTAGCCTGGTGAATTTATGCAGGTAATCATCAATAGTCCTATCACCCTGCACCAGACATTGAAATTCATTCTCCATCGCAATTCGCAGTGGTACGGGCAAATACTTTGCCCAAAACAACCTGGAGAATTCCTCTATCGATATCTCTCCCAGAACTCTGCCTACCAACTGGTGCAACTCGACTTCATCCCACCAATGTCTCGCCTCTCCTTCCAGTAGGAAGGTGGCTAAAGATACTTTCTTCCCCTCATCAATCCTGATCGCTGTCAGGATCCTCTTCACTCTTGAGAGCCAATCCTCCGCCTGCGTTGGGGAATTCGACCCAATAAACATAGGTGGATGAAACTCCATTAACCACTTTAGTTGATCAACAGCCGCTTGCTCGTCAACCCGAGCATCAACACGCTCTTGCCTCACACTAAACCAAACTGGCTCCACTGCAGGACTTGCCTGCCCAATAGGCTATGCTTGAAATATGGAAAATATCATCTCCGCAACTAAGCGTATGGTTTCCGCAGAAGGAGGAGGTGTGGACACCTAGCTGGTGCCACACTCTCATACGAACACTGGAGCTCAGACTGCCCATCTCCACTCCTTGTCACCTATATATGAACAAGGTATCAATAATCTCCAATCCAAAATGGCAAGCATGCCAAATACACACTCACATTCCTAGTTGACATTCTTGAGTTCATTAGTGTTACACGGTTCGCACGTACACGTGGTCGCCACCCCACAAAAGAATTCGACCATGAATTCGAAAGTGGAAGACCGAAACAAGCTGATACCAAAATGTAATGACTCTACCCGTTAAATAACATATAATAGAAAGTCCGGCTGGAGCCCCACTCTATATGCTACAAACAGACGGCGACGTCACAAGTTAATACCAAAATACCAATGCAACCTAACCCAAAGAATTCTAGTGGAAGCTTATACTTGCAAGAACTCAACCAATGAATGTCCACTACAATATAAATATCACATTTATATACAACACCAAGAATGTTTACAACTTAAACGCTCACGGCCTTGAGTCCTTACAAGTTTCTCTTTACAAAATATGGTTTCATAAATCGGCACGCAGGCCAGCCACACATTAAATCCAATACTTCTCACGACCTTCAAGGGCCAACAAGCAGCAGTAGAAACAGCAAGGGCTTCAGCCCGCTCAATCCAAGTCATCTTGCAATACCTGCATATGGACGTCCACCCCAAGGGTGATAAACAAAGAAACAGTCAACATTCAGCTGACTAATTATAATGACCCTACCCCTTACCCGATGAAGTGGTTCCTTCCCTGCATGCATAACATTCAGAACAGATATCTTTATAGCACTCCAAGTGCTCGCAAGCACAACACCATCACAAACGTCGGCAGCACCCCGATGCTCCGTGCACTAAGGGCACATATACGGTGTACTGAACAACCCTTGGTAACACCACCGATCATAGGTGCTTAACTTGTTGGATATGGGCAATAGTCTACTACATCACGCTTGCTGGAGACCTCTCACGCCCATTCCAATCAGAGGTGTTCACCTCCCGGCAATACGTAATCATTTCAGACCGACCTACCACAGTAGTGTAATAAGCCGTGTATGGCTGCAACCCCAATTTGCGTTGCCACTAAACGATCTCTCCAATAACCAGAGACAGGACAACACTTTCCCATTGCTCAACTCGTCAGTTGCGCATAACTGGATGTGGGTCGGCTATCCTCTCCTAGTCAGCCGCAGCTTCATAGCTCACGCAGAGCATCCAGTACATGCATGCACTCACAGCAAAAGGAGCTTACGCAAAGCTTCCCCAATCAACAAACAGCTTACACAAAGCCTACAATAAAAGGAGTTTACATAACCCCCAATACACATGCATCATCACCAACTCTGACACTACGCGTTTTATACACGGAGTCTTCTCCGGTTCGCAACATCAAAAATCTAGACTAACCGTCTGGATGGGCTTCGCACAGCATGCCTATGTCGTACTACACATTTTCGGCACTAGATGAAGATTCAACCACTGGAATCGCTTACGCTTTCCACCTCTTGGTGGAGGATCCCATGCACATGCATAAAGTAGGACTTCACTTGTCCAAGAAGGAGATCATTACCCATGACGATCGCTTCGGAGCCATGGAAAACTGGCCGGTTGGAAAGCACCGTGATGGCCTTGCCTCCAAAACACTGGCCTCGGATCTCGAGTCGGACCGCTGTAGCTCCACCGGCGGCCGGAAGACTTCTCCCTTCCTCTTCTAGCTCTCCTCTCTCTCTTCTCTTTAGAAAGATAATGGCCCAAGCTTTGAATTAAAACTTCATGCCAATCCTGGAGTTAAACCCAGCAGGAAATACCCTGGGCCATTGGATCTAGGATGAGGGAAACGAATGGCCACAAATCGTTTGAAAAGTCTATTTTTTCGGCTGACACGGCCTGTGACATACCCGTGTCACAGACCGTGTACTGCAAGCGGTAAACGAACCGACTCATCCAGACCAGAATACGGGTTGAGACATGCCCATGTCAAGCCCCTAACACGCCCATGTTAACAGTTACATACCCGTGTTATGGGGCGTGTCCCTCAATCTACACAAGACCACCACTCTCGAGAAGGACATGGCTAAGGAACACGCCCGTGTCCTTAGCTGTATGCCAAACACGCCCCTATGACACACCTGTGTCACAGGCCGTGTGCCACACTCAACGCCGCCCGATTACCAACCTGAGAAGGATACGCCCTGGGACACGCCCGTGTCCCAGGCTGTGTCGCCTCTCAACAATCGTCGACTTCATTTTTGTCGAGCTCTCGCGACACACCTGAGTACCAAGAGCTGGACACGCCCGTGTCCCAGGCCATGTCACCCAGCCTGAACTCCAAATTGGAATTTGGGGTGTTACATAACTATAATTATTTAATTTATAATTATATATTTTATTTAATGGCGGCGGTGGACTTCGAGCAAAACTTGTATCGGCGGTGGCGTTGGCGAAGAAACGTTGTGGTAGAGTTTCATCTTCGAGTTTGCAGCATCGATCGTCCCAATCCACGAACTCTCTATGACAGGGATCAATGGTCGCATCAACATCGTCACCATCAATCATATTTGGCTCTACAGAAGACAACCTTTGCAAGAAGTTTTCCAAACTTATGCAAGGTAAGTTTGAAAAGAGCAGTATGGGAGAGCTGAAGTATTTCTTAGGACTTCAGGTGAAGCAGTCTGAAAATGGAATTTTCATCTCTCAGACGAAGTTCACCAAGGAGCTTCTTAAGAAATTCGGAATGGAGAGAGCAACCTCCATGAGGATTCCAATGGGTTCAACTCTGTCTCTAGACAAGGATGAGAAAGGGAAACCTTTTGATGAAACCAAGTATAGAAGCATAATTGGATCTTTCCTCTACCTGACAGCCAGCAGACCAGATATAATGTTTTCAACATGTATCTATGCTAGATATCAGGTGAACACTAAGGAATCTCATTACATCGCTTCAAAGCGGATTTTAAGATACCTTAAGAGTACACCTAATGTTGGCTTATGGTACCCAAGAAGCAATGTTGTCGAGCTAATTTGCTTTTCAGATGCTGATTTTGCAAGTTGCAGGGATGATAGAAAAAGCACTTCCGGGATGTGCCAATTCCTCGGAAGACGGCTTATTTCTTGGAGCAGTAAGAAGAAAAATTGTGTGGGAACATCTACTACTGAGTCAAAGTATATCTCTACAGGTAGTTGTTGCGCACAACTTCTATAGATCAGAACTCAACTAGAAGATTATAATTTTATGTTCGGAGAAATTCCAATGTATTGCGACTCATCCAGTGCAATTGCAATCGCAAATAATCCAGTTTCCCATGGCCGAACCAAGCACATCAAGATGAGATACCATTTTATCTTGGTGCATGTGGAGAATAAGGACATAGCCCTCAACTATGTCGCAACGGACAAGAAAGTTGCAAATATCTTCACAAAGCCGCTGGACGAGGCCAAGTTCTCTTTTTTCAACAAAGAACTTGGTATGCTTAACATACACTCCTGAAAAGATCATTTTTGAAGTCAAGAGAAGATTCAGCTTCAGCCACTCAGAAGATCTCAAGAGTACTCTTACTCAAAAAATTCTCAAGCTTAGAAATGGATTTCTTGGAAAGCTATTCTTATTTCTCGAGAAGTACTTTTATTTCTCGAGAACTTACTGGATTTCACGAAAGCCTCTGAATTTCTCGAGAAAAACTACTGGATTTCTCAAGAAGAAATATATTTCTCGAGAATGGATAATACTTCTCGGAAAGACCCATATTTCCCGAGAAATGACTTCGGTTTCTTTAGAAATGGCATCTGGATTTCATGAGAACACCTAAATTTCTCGAGAAATGCCCAATCCCGCCAGTATAAATCCTTGAAGAATTCGAACTGCCATTCAGGTATGCCTTTCCTTATACTTCAAAATTTTTAATTTTATATAATTAGAATATGAGTCCATAAGAAATACGCAAATCCACAAATTCGAAATCAAAAAGGATTCCCGAGAAAGTCGATTCAGTTGCGCGAAGTTCACCACCGTTCTTCTCGCAAAATCCTTCACTTCTACTCCGAAAAATTAGAAGTTTCTCATCTCTCCATTCAATGGCTCCCTCTGCTAAGATTGGCGTCGGTAGTGAATTCATTCGCGCAGGTATTGAGGATATTTCTGATGATTTCTGAAATGTTCTACTACTTCTTGAATCCGCGGGCCTCACCTTCATCCTAGAACATCCTTGCAAAGTTTTGCTACCTGAAGTTGAGGAGTTTTTTTGTAATGCCAAGATTAAAAGGTCCGGGAAATTGTTGAAGAGTTCAGTCAGAGATATCAAAATCAGAATCAAGCCATCATCCTTGACACAGTTTATCAGATACCATCAGTTGATGAGGAAGACTATCTAGAAGCAGATGATTACTCAAGAACATTCTCCTTCTGTGATCTTCCCCAGTCCACAACTTTTGTTAAAAGACAGCACAAGATAGATGAAAGTAAACTTCTGGTCAACATTCTAGGTAAGTTCTTACTCTACATGACTGGCTCCATTGGATACATCTCCTTAGATTTCTTTGACATGATGACTATTATTGTGTCGGAAGAAATTCCAGTGGGGATACATGCTATTTGAGAAGATCAAGGAAAGTCTGAAAGCATAAAATGTTGGAAGAATAATTTCTCTGTATCTAAATCAAGATCACCCAGAGATATTTTACTTATCCAAAGGTGCATCCATCCACAACCTAAAGAAAGTAACTATCTCAACCATTAGCAGATGGGAGATATGAATTCAGAAGCCAAGCCAGGCTCCTGCAGTTCCTAGAGTTGTAGATGATGAGTATAGGACCCCATCTTCTCCTCTCACCGATGCAGTTGGCACATCTGTTGAAACTATTGAGGTGGAGCCTTCTCCTTCAGTTCATGTAGAGGTACATGTCACAACCCGCATTTTTCCCAACAATTTAATTATATCAGGGCAAGGGGAAAATACGCGTCGTGATGCCACGCCGTGCAGGGGATAACTGCAGACGTTCAGGCAAGACTCCAAACTCTACCATTTTAAAAGAAAATATAAATGGTTATGAATAAAATCCAGTTTAAGTTATGATGGTAGCCGTATCCCTCGGCTTAGTGAATCATCTAGTTCACGATTAAAAATATAAATTATACGTTTGTGGAAAATACTTATTTAAATTGACTCTAATATCCTACATGAGTATAAATGTCCCCGAGGAATAACTCATATAATGCAAATCCTAGATTTATAATAAGTGTAGGAAAGTCTTTACGCTAAATAGAAAGTAGTGGCTTAGTTTTGAAAGAGATGACAAGTATGCTTTACTAATAGTAGGGTTTTATAGGTTAAAAATATCTAACATGCAATCCTAGCAATAAATCATCCCAGAGAGCAAGTAATGTAAACCAAACATAAGGAAACCACAATAGCTAGCAAGTGTAAAAAGAAATCAACAATCCTGTGGGAGTCAACAACCTGACACGCACTCACAGTATGTATATGTCTGAAACAAGGCAAAGAAAACTAAACAACAAACTACCTCGCTACGGCGAGGCGGAAAACTACAGCCAAACTGCTACTGCCAAGGCTCCAAAACTGGCTCCGCTACCTGCTAATGCTCTGAACCTGAGGCATTCTAAAGACAGAACACCTCAGCAAGAGGGACAAATGGCGGCAGAGAAGTAAACAAAATAAAACAAAGGTCAGACGGGGTACCAACCCAAGACCAATAGTACTGAAGTAAGGTGTCAAACAGGAAAAGAAAGAAATACCTACGTGAATCGTCACGTACTCCCACAAATACACCAGATTTCTCAAGGCAAAAAGGGGACAACAAAAGTAAAAAAAACATAAAGAAGAAATTTAACTAGCTTTACTAAGCACCTGTGGTTGACCCTACCTCAAAAACACGGGCGAGGTGGTCACTCAACTGGACACACCCCTCACGAATAATTTATCCGCTTAACTGCGAGGGAGTCTCATACTCTCCACCATACACCGCAGATGCCCAAAAACCTGGTAGGCTTCCACAAGGTACCATAAAGGAGTCAGACCATACGGAGGTGGTTTTATCCACTAACTCCCGCAAATTTTAGAAACCCAAAGAAACCACAACGCAAATATCTCGAGATTTGGCTCGTCAGATTCTACTTGACACTTCTAGTTTCAAGATGTGGTTGATCAACTCCTGTGAACGATTTACAATCTTAGACAAACTTAAATACGTTCAAAATGATAGGTAAGACATTTAAAGCCGTTAATAAGACACATCAAGAATGATTAAATACATCATGACAAGATCAAGTTCACCAAGACAAAATCTTACAATCTCGAGTGACAATCCAAAAAGTTAATCGTAGCAATAAGTTGGAAAACAAAGTGAAGAAAAATTTTAAAGAACATAAAACTGAACCGTTACCATCAAATCGGACAAGGAGAAATGAGGAGAAACCACCACTTGCCTTGGTTTTACCGAAAAAGTTCTCCAAATCAGTCCACGTCACAGATCGGGGCAAAAGAGGATGGAGGAAGTTGAAATCTAGACAAAAATGGTCGAAAAGGGGGTTAGGGCCAAAAAACCCTAACGATAAAACTCAAAGAAAGGGGAAAAATTTACCACGATAGCGTAGCTCTTAGTGAGAGCTTTCCAGATCTACGCTCGGTTGAAGATTTCGAGTACCGGAGCTCCGTCGGCGGCCACCGGAAGATTCACGAAATATTCTCTCTCTCGCTCACGCCGCTCTGGTTCGGGAGAAGGAATCGGAGAAGAAGAAGTATTTATTCTTTTCTAGAAACCTAAGTATAAGAGTATATATATATAAGTACTTATAAAATATTTTGTCTAAATATATAAAAAAAACAGTTTAAGTACGAGCAGTTCACGGAAAACAAAATTAGAGGTCTAGCATGGCTTCAAATCAAAAAGTGCCCAACATAAACGTTGTAGATCTCGTCGACACGAACAAATTTCATGTTAGCCATTTTTCCATACGGTACCGTTTTGACCCTCCAAAATGTGCCCGAACGCAGACTGCAACGGACTACACGAGAACAAGCTTACGGGTACTCGAGAGGTAGAAACGACTACTCGAGTAGATAAAAGAATTACTCGAGTAACAGGATTGTTGATATACTCGAGTAACAGAAAGATACTCGAGTAGAAGAAAGATTTACTCGAGTAACAGGATTGATATACTTGAGTAACAGAAAGATACTCGAGTAGAAGAAAGATTTACTCGAGTAACAAGATTGATATACTCGAGTAACAGAAAGATAGTCGAGTAGAAGAAAGATTTACTCGAGTAACAGGATTGATATACTTGAGTAACATAAAGATACTCGAGTAGAAGAAAGATTTACTCGAGTAACATGATTGATATACTCGAGTAACAGAAAGATACTCGAGTAGAAGAAAGATTTACTCGAGTAACAGGATTGATATACTCAAGTAACAGAAAGATACTCGAGTAGAAGAAGGAATTACTCGAGTAACATGATGGATATACTCGAGTAGATTAAAGATTACTCGAGTAGGAGAAATAATTTACTCGAGTACTAGAGAAAATCACTCGAGTAAAAGAACCGGCACTCGAGTATAGCTTAGCATGAGCAGTACCTACACGAGACGTAGGGATTCTCACTCGAGTATAAGGAAAGCAGAAAGATGATTTCTTTGCAAATATACCTTTTGATCAAACTATACGAATGAATAGTACTTTTCATAATAAAGTAATCGTATTTATACATATTGAATCAGGAAACGCGAGTTCGAAACGGAGGCCCAAACGCGCGCCGAATTGAACGAAACTCACGCCGTAGACGAGCCCAGACGCTACGAACGCAACGACAAAGTAAAAACCAAAATCAGACGAGCCATTCTCGAGATATAAGTTTTAAAAGTTTACGACGAACATAAATTCCACAAAACTTTGGAAAAAACGCCGAGACTCAAATATCGCTCGGATCGCGACGAAACTTGACGAGTAAGTCAAAAATTACTCAACTTAAATTCCAAATGCAAAATTTTCTCATTACAAGAAGAATTGGGCTGACCTGACCGCATGGACGCGAAAAAATGCCTTTATGGCATTACGCCATCATCTTAACGTTAAAGGTATTGTCATGACGTCATAAATATGATGTTTCCCATTTAAATAATATTGTCGAAAGATTCGGGGGCATTACAGTCACTCCCACTAAAAAGAAGTTTCGTCCCGAAACTTAACACAACTCCAAAACCAAATCAAAATGATAAAATCAAACGTCACTGAAAACATAACGACATACCCGAAACTAGGAGAAGAGGTGCGGATGAGATTCTCTCATTGCTGACTCCAATTCCCACGTCGCGCTCTCGACGCCTTGATTTCTCCAAAGAATCTTAACCATGGGGATGGTCTTCCTTCGCAAGACACGCTCTTGAGATTCAAAAATGTGGACAAGCTCTTCCACATACGACAGATTGGGCTGAATTTGGGGCACCGAGTCAAGAATTTGTCGATCACTACGAACACACTTCCGCAACTGGCTCACATGGAACACATCGTGGACACCAGGGAAGTTAGCAGGTAATTCCAGTCGATAAGCTGACACTCCGATGAGCTCCAGAATCTGAAAAGGTCCCACATACCGGGGGTCTAACTTGTGGTTCCTTCCAAATCTTTTTACTCCTGGCATCGGAGAAACTTTCAGGAAAACCAAGTCCCCAACGACAAACTCCAAATCGACCCTTCGTCGATTACCATATTTCTCATTACGCTCTTGTGCTACACGTAGCTTCTCTCGAATATGAGTCACCGCACAATTCATCTCATCAAGGGATTCCGGACCTAGCAATGGTCTCTCACCAACCTCAGCCCAAAATAAGGGAGTCCTACAATGCCTCCCACACAAGGCCTCAAACGGGGCCATCTCCAAGCTCTCTTGGTAACTATTATTATAAGCAAACTCCATGAGTCTGAGACGCTCATCCCAAGCACCACCATGATCCAAAATATAATATCTAATCATGTCCTCCACGATCTGATTTACTCTTTCTGTTTGCCCATTCGTCTGCGGATGATAGGCGGTGGAATACCTCAAGTCGGTACCCAACCCCTCTTGCAGGCTCTTCCAAAAGCGAGACGTAAATCTGGAGTCCCGATCTGATACAATGCTAACAGGCACTCCATGTAACCTGATGACCACTTCAAGATATAGCTCAGCTATCTTCTTCATCGAATACCCAATCTTAAACGGAACAAAGTGGGCGCACTTTGTCAGTCTGTCGTCTATCACCCAAACTGAGTCATGCCCACGGGGAGATTTTGGTAGACCGGTGATAAAATCCATTGACATACTTTCCCATTTCCAACTTGGAATATCAAGAGGTGTCAATTTACCACCAGACCTTCTATGATCAGCCTTGACACGCTGATACGTATAACATTCTGATACAAACTTTGCGATATCGCTCTTCATCCCTACCCACCAAACAATTTGCTTTAGGTCTTTATACATTTTGGTGGAACCAGGATGATAGGAAACACTGGAACCATGAGCTTCTTCACAAAATTTAGCTCGGATGTCACCCATGTCAGGAATACAGAATCTACCCCGATATTTCAGAGTACCTAGCTTGTCCAAAGAAAAATCAGGTAACTCCCCTTTCTCAGTCCTATTCCAGAGGTGCAACAATTCCGGATCATCCTTTTGGTGCACCCTAGTAAGGGAAATCCAAGAGGGCGCTTCTGCTTCCAAACCAGCGGGCGTAGAACTACTCCCAATCTCGATGTTCATCAACAAGAATTCTTCTACTAAGGACTGTACCGATAGATTAAAAATTTTAGCGGTCTTCCTACTCAAAGCATCAGCTACTACATTAGCCTTTCCCGAATGATAAAGAATTTCTACTTCATAATCCGCCACATATTCTAACCACCGACGCTGGCGTAGATTTAGTTCCTTCTGAGTGAAGACATACTTTAAACTCTTATGGTCTGTATAGATCTTGCACAGCGCGGCATACAATAAGTGTCGCCACAGCTTCAGCGCATAAATTACGGCAGCAAACTCCAAATCGTGCGTAGGATAGTTTCTCTCATGAATCTTTAGTTTCCTCGATCCATACGCGATCACCTTACCATCTTGCATTAAAACACAACCAAGTCCTATGTGTGACGCATCGACGTACACAGCATACTCGACTCCTTCAGTAGGTAAGGTTAAAATAGGGGCAGTACACAGTCTCTTCTTCAACTCTTGGAAAGCCTCTTCACACTTATCACTCCAAATGAATGCAGTATTCTTCTGAGTAAGTCTAATTAAAGGAGCAGACAACACCGAAAATCCTTCCACAAATCTTCTATAGTAGCCAGTGAGGCCTAAGAAGCTCCTAATCTCCTTAGGTGTAGAAGGTCTTTCCCATTCCATCACGGCAGAAATCTTGGTCGGGTCTACAGAAATACCATCCTTGCCTACAACATGACCCAGAAAGAACACCTGAGGTAGCCAGAACTCACATTTGCTCAACTTCGCATATAGCTTATGCTCCCTCAGGGTCGACAAAACCAAACGCAAATGCTGAGTATGCTCCTCAACATTGCGGGAGTACACTAGGACATCATCTATGAACACAATAATGAATCGGTCCAAGAAATCCTTAAACACCCTATTCATCAAATCCATGAAAGCAGAGGGTGCATTGGTTAAACCGAAAGACATCACCAAAAACTCATAATGACCATGCCGTGAACGGAATGTGGTTCGAGGAATATCTTCCTCGCGAATCCTCAACTGGTGGTAGCCTGAGCGAAGATCGATCTTTGAAAATACCGAGCTACCACGCAACTGATCGAACAAATCATCGATCCTTGGCAGGGGATATCTATTCTTAACGGTCACCTTATTTAATTCCCTATAATCGATGCAAAGCCTCATCGATCCGTCCTTCTTCCTTACGAACAAAACAGGGGCACCCCACGGAGAAGAACTTGGTCTAATAAAACCACACCTCAGCAACTCATCGAGCTGAGTACGTAACTCATCCAACTCACGCGGAGCCATACGGTACGGTTCCTTGGCGATGGGATGAGTGCCTGGATCGAGGTAAATCACGAACTCAATCTCCCTCTCCGGAGGAAGTCCTGGAAGGCTATCAGGAAAGGCATCTAGAAACTCTCGCACCACCGAGACATCCTCGAGACGTGGTGTAACAAAAGCTGTTTCCAGAGCAGAAATAGAAACTAAAAACGCCTCACAACTAGACTTTATAGCACGTACCGCAGAAATGATAAGGGAAACTCTGTCTTGAAATCCATAGACGCTCATAGGTTGGTCATTGTGCATCCTGAAGTCCAGTCTTTTTGCCTTGCACTGGATGACTGCATCGTACTTGGACAGCCAGTCCATGCCCAAAATCACATCAAAATCAGTCAGGTCTAAAATTAATAGATCCGCAAGGGCCAGAGAATTGCCAAGATGAATAAGGCATCTAAGAACTCCTTGATTGGATATCACCGAATCACCGGAAGGAAGCTTGACGTTGAAGGAGTCTCTCAATTGATCAACATCCAGGCGATGTTTATCAACAAACCTCCTAGCCACAAAGGAATGGGTGGCACCCGAATCGAACAGAACGCGCGCACAGCTATTCTGCACCTTAAACTCCCCTAAAACCGTAACATACATAACTAAACGAACGATAACCATGGCAACAACGATAAATAATAGGGATAAAATAGACTGGGGCAAACCTGAAATAACTTGCGTAGAGTTTTGAGCTTCCTCGCTAGTCATCACGTTCAGCTTTCCTTTTCTTTTATCTAGGGTTGGTGGTGGCGGCAGAGCTCGAAGCGGGGCAGGCTGTAGTGGGGTTTGAGCCTGGGGGCACGAAGATTTCTGGTGTCCCTTCTGCCCGCACTGGAAGCAGGTCCTTTCTTTCATCCAGCACCGACTCACATCATGACCCTTCCTTGCACAGAACGAGCACACGAGCTCTCCCTTGGGTGCACCTTGGATGGCGTGCACTTGCTGCTGCTTCAGGGTGGATGTTCTCTTGAAACATCTTTCGTAAGGGTGGCCAAGACGACCACAGAAACTACACACTTCCTTACCTTTCTTCTTCGAAGAAGGGCCAGATGCCCTGGAGCTACCATCCTCAACACCCTTCCTTTTCTATTTCCTTGCCGCAGCACCGCGATTCTTGGACTTTTCAATCGCTTCAACTTTTAGTGCGGCTTCTACTACCACAGTATAACTGTCAGCTCCATAAGCGCATGCCCACTGCTGTACATCACTTCTTAGTCCTCCCAGGAAATGTTTCACTATACCCTCCTCCGAAGCTACCAAATCGGGTGCAAATCTACTCAACTTGCTAAACTGAATCTCATATTCGCTCACCGTGAGCTGTCTCTGCTTCAAATGCAGGAAGTTATTCATGAGACGGTCCTGCTCGACTGAGGGCAGAAACTTCTTCAGCAACATCTTCTTGAAAGAGTCCCAGGTACAGCCTTCCTTCAGACTCTCCTTTTCACGAATCCACCAACTCTTTGCTAGGCCTTTTAACTGATAGGCTGCAATCATAACCTTCTGGGCTTCTAGAATCCCAGAATACGAAAACATCTCCTCTATTGAGATGATCCAATCATCCAAAATCATAAAGTCGGCACTCCCGTCGTAGGTGGGAGGTCCCAATCGCTGGAAATGCGATATGAAATTCATTTCTGGTGGAATTACCACCGGGGCCACCAGAGGAGCATGGGTATCGAGCATGACTTGACCCAAGGCAGGCTCTTACACTGAAGGTTACCGCGCCGGAGCGGTAGACAACAATGACTGAATTTGCGTTTGCATCACAACCACTTGCCTTGACAGAGCCTCGTTGCTCTGGTGCAAACTCTCAATCAACGCATCACTCTGCGCACCTGACGACTCACCCTCCGACCGGGGAGTCGATCTCGTCGCAATACGCTTTGGAGGCATTTCTAAAAAGGCAAACGAACAACCCAATTAAAATCCTAGATTACGACTAGGGCAAACAAAACTAGTTCAGACCATACCTGAAAGACACTTGCTAAAGCTGTCACTTGCTCTGGGATTATTTGAGGATGATAAGTCCTACTCAGGATGATATCCTATCATCCTATTGACTCATGTGCCTATGACATGAATGCATGAATTCTTTACTCTTATTTAAAATCATGTGTGTACATATGTCATCAAGTAAATCTTTAGCTTGGCATGTTGTGCTTATGTTATGTTATGCTATGCATGTGGTGCTATGAATTCTATAAAAGGCCTTAATGCATGTTATGAGCGGCGTACACATGTAATGTTATGCATCCCATACTACATAATATTGCATGCAACGAAAAGAAAACGTGCTAATGGGCATTCATGTGGTGAGGTTATGCATCCCATACTACATAACCCTCACATATTGCCGCCTATGGTGGATCCATATACAAACACATATTATGCATCCCACACTACATAATATGCCCCGTATACTTCTAATCACGCTTATGAGTGTAGTGTTCATGCTTAAGCCAAGACATATTGATGACACATTGGTGTGTGTATGTTATGACACTAAGCAACTAACACTAACAAGGGAAGGTTGCCCGACCAATTATCAAGCAACCTCCCTCTGATACCAACTGTCACAACCCGCATTTTTCCCAACAATTTAATTATATCAGAGCAAGGGGAAAATACGCGTCGTGATGCCACGCCGTGCAGGGGATAACTGCAGACATTCAGGCAAGACTCCAAACTCTACCATTTTAAAAGAAAACATAAATGGTTATGAATAAAATCCAGTTTAAGTTATGATGGTAGCCGTATCCCTCGGCTTAGTGAATCATCTAGTTCATGATTAAAAATATAAATTATACGCTTGTGGAAAATATTTATTTAAATTGACTCTAATATCCTACATGAGTATAAATGTCCCCGAGGAACAACTCATACAATACAAATCCTAGATTTATAATAAGTGTAGGAAAGTCTTTACGCTAAATAGAAAGTAGCGGCTTAGTTTTGAAAGAGATGACAAGTATGTTTTACTAATAGTAGGGTTTTATAGGTTAAAAATATCTAACATGCAATCCTAGCAATAAATCATCCCAGAGAGCAAGTAATGTAAACCAAACATAAGGAATCCATAATAGCTAGCAAGTGTCAAAAGAAATCAACAATCCTGTGGGTGTCAACAACCTGACACGAACTCACAGTATGTATATGTCTAAAACTAGGCAAAGAAAACTAAAACAACAAACTACCTCGCTACGGCGAGGGGGAAAACTACAGCCAAACTGCTGCTGCCAAGGCTCCAAAACCGGCTCCGCTACCTGCTAATGCTCCGAACCTGAGGCATTCCAAAGACAGAACACCTCAGCAAGGGGGACAAATGGCGGCAGAGAAGTAAACAAAATAAAACAATGGTCAGACGGGGTACCAACCCAAGACCAACAGTACTGAAGTAAGGTGTCAAACAGGAAAAGAAAGAAATACCTACGTGAATCGTCACGTACTCCCACAAATACACCAGATTTCTCAAGGCAAAAAGGGGACAACAAAAGTAAAAAAACATAAAGAAGAAATTTAACTAGCTTTACTAAGCACTTGTGGTCGACCCTACCTCAAAAACACGGGCGAGGTGGTCACTCAACTGGACACACCCCTCACGAATAATTTATCCGCTTAACTGCGAGGGAGTCTCATACTCTCCACCATACACCGCAGATGCCCAAAAACCCGGTAGGCTTCCATAAGGTAGCATAAAGGAGTCAGACCATGCGGAGGTGGTTTTATCCACTAACTCCCGCAAATTTTAGAAACCTAAAGAAACCACAACGCAAATATCTCGAGATTTGGCTCGTCAGATTCTACTTGACACTTCTAGTTTCAAGACGTGGTTGATCAACCCCTATGAACGATTTACAATCCTAGACAAACTTAAATACGTTTGAAATGATAGGTAAGACATTTAATGCCATTAATAAGACACTTCAAGAACGATTAAATACATCATGACAAGATCAAGTTCACCAAGACAAAATCTTACAATCTCGAGTGACAATCCAAAAAGTTAATCGTAGCAATAAGTTGGAAAACAAAGTGAAGAAAAATTTTAAAGAACATAAAACTGAATCGTTACCATCAAATCGGACAAGGAGAAATGAGGAGAAACCACCACTTGCATTGGTTTTACCGGAAAAGTTCTCCAAATCAGTCCACGTCACAGATTGGGGCAAAAGAGGATGGAGGAAGTTGAAATCTAGACAAAAATGGTCGAAAAGGGGGTTAGGGCCGAAAAACCCTAACGAGAAAACTCAAAGAAAGGGGAAAAATTTACCACGATAGCGTAGCTCTCGGTGAGAGCTTTCCAGATCTACGCTCGGTTGAAGATTTCGAGTACCGGAGCTCCGTCGGCGGCCACCGGAAGATTCACGAAATATTCTCTCTCTCGCTCACGCCGCTCTGGTTCGGGAGAAGGAATCAGAGAAGAAGAAGTATTTATTCTTTTCTAGAAACCCAAGTATAAGAGTATATATATATATATATAAGTACTTATAAAATATTTTGTCTAAATATATAAAAAAAACAGTTTAAGTACGAGCAGTTCACGGAAAACAAAATTAGAGGTCTAGCATGGCTTCGAATCGAAAAGTGCCCAACATGAAAGTTGTAGATCTCGTCGACACGAACAAATTTCATGTTAGCCATTTTTCCATACGACACCGTTTTGACCCTCCAAAATGTGCCCGAACGCAGACTACAACGGACTACACGAGAACAAGCTTACGGGTACTCGAGAGATAGAAACGACTACTCGAGTAGATAAAAGAATTACTCGAGTAACAGGATTGATGATATACTCGAGTAACAGAAAGATACTCGAGTAGAAGAAAGATTTACTCGAGTAACAGGATTGATATACTCGAGTAACAGAAAGATACTCGAGTAGAAGAAAGATTTACTCGAGTAACAGGATTGATATACTCGAGTAACAGAAAGATACTCGAGTAGAAGAAAGATTTACTCGAGTAACAGGATTGATATACTCGAGTAAGAGAAAGATACTTGAGTAAAAGAAAGATTTACTCGAGTAACAGGATTGATATACTCGAGTAACAGAAAGATACTCGAGTAGAAGAAAGATTTACTCGAGTAACAGGATTGATATACTCGAGTAACAGAAAGATACTCGAGTAGAAGAAGGAATTACTCGAGTAACATGATGGATATACTCGAGTAGATTAAATATTACTCGAGTAGGAGAAATAATTTACTCGAGTACTAGAGAAAATCACTCGAGTAAAAGAACCGGCACTCGAGTATAGCTTAGCATGAGCAGTACCTACATGAGACGCAGGGAATCTCACTCGAGTATAAGGAAAGCAGAAAGACGATTTCTTTGCAAATATACCTTTTGATCAAACTATACGAATGAATATTACTTTTCATAATAAAGTAATCGTATTTATACATATTGAATCAGGAAACGCGAGTTCGAAACAGAGGCCCAAACGCGCGCCAAATTGAACGAAACTCACGCCGTAGGCGAGCCCAGACGTTACGAACGCAACGACGAAGTCAAAACTAAAATCAGACGAGCCATTCTCGAGATATAAGTTTTCAAAGTTTACGACGAACATAAATTCCACAAAACTTTTGAAAAATGCCGAGACCCAAATATCGCTCGGATTGCGACGAAACTTGACGAGTAAGTCAAAAATTACTCAACTTAAATTCCAAATGCAAAATTTTCTCATTACAACAAGAATTGGGCCGACCTGACCGCATGGATGCGAAAAAATGCCTTTATGGCATTACGCCGTCATCTTGACGTTAAAGGTAATGACATGACGTCATAAATATGATGTTTCCCATTTAAATAAAATCGTCGAAAGAATCGGGGGCATTACAGTACACCAAGCTGAGGTACAAGACAAAGAGGTTTAGTCAGATGCTCCTGTAGCCCAGGTTCAAAAGCAAGTTGTTGATGATGTTGAGACAGTAGAAAAAGACAGTCTAGCTTAGTCTGATGCTGAGTAGAACACCTCCATGCATGGTGGTTGCTCAGGTATGAATGTTGATTCCCCCTCTGATCAAGAACACCCTCATGATACTCAAATGGATGTTACTGTAGTTGATATTAACAGAGTGATAAAAAATCTAACTTCAGATGATCCCCTGTTCATCTCTCCTTAAAAGACTCCTGAGAAGTCTCCTGAAAATATTCATGAAGAGATTCTTGAAAAGATTCCTGCAAAGATCCCTGAAGAAATCCATGAAGAAACTCCATAAAATTCTCAGCCCTACGAACATATTGAGGGGGAGAATGTTGATTTGCTCTCTGAGGAAGAAATTACTCCAGAATCAGCAGAATGTCCTCTCAGGAACTTAGATTTCTCTATGTCTTATTCTTGGAGAGGAAGGAGACATTATGAATTCTGCCCAAAGAGGGAGAAGTACAGTTATAATTGAAGAAATCCCAGAATGGGCAGCTCCAGCTCTACCCCCTCCTCCACCTCCTCCAACTGATATTATTCCTGAAGATACCCTTTTGGGTAAAATTGAACTTATGTTAACTAAGCAAAGAGAGTACTTTGACAGGTCTCTCCAAGAAGTAACTGATAAAGTGAATGCTCTTGAAAAATAAATGAGCAGAGGATTTGTTGAGATTCAGCACAATACAAAAGATTTCAAAAGATTGCTGAGCATTAATGGCAAGGCACTAGACCACACTATCACTAGTGTTGTTCAGGTCATGGAACAAGCAGTTACAGTGGCAAACAATCAGATTCTATTGCTAAAGAAGACTGAAGAATAAAATTTCAAAACTTGTAAAGAAGTTGGCAAAATCAAAGAAACTGCCATAGATACCCTCACTGTAGAAGTCAGAAAGGGGAGGATAAAGTAAAAGAAAATCTAGATAAGAAAGTTCAAGAGATGGAAAATCAGTGGGATGATCAATTGATAGAGATCAATACTAGTGTGGAAAAGCAGATTATAGGTGTAAACATATATACTTTTGATACTATAGTATGGATGCATAACAAAATCTTTCCAAATTTTCAGGTTGACCCAAATGAGGTTCCACCTCCTCAACTTAATCAAAATATCTTCAAGCCTACTTTTTCTCCTGAACCTAAACTGTATGAGGCTCCTCCTGAAGAATTTTCTCAAATCTGGACTTCTGAGCAACTAGAGTTCCATCAAGATATACCTTCTGATGTGCCGGTGCAAAAGAAAAGGAAATATCGTGAGGGTGCCTCTGCCAGCAGCTTTATCTCCAGACAAAAAGCTGCTAAAAGGGTAGAACAAGAATTTGCTGAATTCTAGAGTCCTACTTCTAAATCTCTCATTCTGGATACCTTGAAGCTGGTTGTGGATTTCAATGAAAAAAATGATCACTACAGTCATAAAGAGTGGGAGTTATATGAGAAGTCCTTGACTAAAAGAAGGATTTATGATCGAGAATATTATCGTAATAATCCTACAGCTCCTCCTCGACCTTCTAAGTACTATCCAAAGCCACTCAATTATCAAATGAGATAGCAAGAGAAGAAGGAAAGACTGCACCAACAACAATTCAAATGATTCTATATTTATCAGTTGAATAGAATTTTGTGGACTAGAATATTCTTATGGACAAACTCTCTCTATATATAAATTCTGAATTTTGTTGATCTTATTATTTCTTATCTCTCATTGCTTATATTACTTCACTTATTAGTTAATTATTTGATTATCTTGATATAATTTACCTTAGTGTAGAGGATTCTGACTTCTACAAATAGGGGGAGATTGTTGGGTATTGTATACACAATAACCCAGATTTATATGAAGTCACCCTTGAACTAAGATGAATTAAGTTTATATTTGATGCCATTTTGAAGTTGAGTGCTTACAGGTCATTATTGCTAAGTGTAGACAAATGTTAGTTTACAATGAGTCACTAAACACAGGACCATGCAATGTAATCCATCATTATGTGATCTATGGTGTTCACTCATGTGTAACCTCTCTATTTAAATGCAATTCATTTTTAAGTACTAGAGCAATGGAAGAAAGGAAGGGTTGCGGGTTTCAACAAGAAGAAAAGAAATTTTTTCATAAAAATTTCCCAAGTCTTTTTCTCGAGAAATGACATGTATTTCTCGAGAAGTCTAAGTAAATTTCTCGCGAAAGCATAGCTGTTCTCGAGAAACCATAAGACTTCTCGGGAAATTGTGTTAAATTAATCTAAGTTAATGATGATTGATCCATTAGTGGATCTTTCATTAATGACTCATGACCGTTCGAAGATGATCTATATATATTCTTTTCAGTGGAATCGAAAACCCTAATAATCATAATTTCAGAATCAGAATCGCATTTGGCACTTTCTAAAAATCGGGAGAAGCTGCTGACTACATCGACAATCTTCTCTGTCGCTCTCTGCTGATCCAGCGATTCAAGAGGAAAAACGATTCGACAGATCCAAGATTCCAAGATAATTTAACATCCATTTTGATCGTGTTTGATCCAAGGTTTTCAGATCAAGTTTTCTCGGATTTCTTCCCCAAATTTCTTCACAGAGCCTTTCAGTTTTCAAGAAGAAAGATCCTTGGAGATTTCAAATCTGGAAGAGTAAATTTTCATTGTTTGTTGTAAAAATTGTTTTGATATTTGTAGGAGCTTTGTCTCCGAGATTGTATGAAGTTTGTTCTTCCGAGTAAAGATCCATTAATGGATCGATATTGTACATCCGTTAGTGGATCTAGATTGTAGATCCGTGTGTGGATCGAGTTTCTAGGTCCAGTTTATGGATCAAGGTGTAGATCTGATTGTGGATCGAGGTGTAGGAGAGTTGCTCCGAGTTGTAAGATTGTGATTATCTGAGAAAGGTGAAGTAACCGAATCCATCCCTTCATGGTATAGGGGAGGCGGGATAGTGGAAATACCCAATACGGGGAACTACTTTAAATCTCTGTGTTTGTGTGCTTGTTCTTTAAGATAATTTTTAGTTCGCAAAAAGATGCAAAGATCACCTATTCACCCCCTCTAGGTGTTTTAGGCAAACGTTAGATACTTTGACCAATTACAAATTATAACCATCATTGATCCAACAAATGTAAAGCTGTGGTTTGCGGATTATACCTAATGACTTGATCTATATATGACCTTGTCAAATAATATATATATATCTTTAACTACATTAAAGAAGTAGATTGTAGATGTAAAATAAATGTTAATCATCAATATGTGACAAATATTTGATCTCATCCATCCAATGAAAGAGAGAGAAAGAAAAAGAGAAGAGAGAAGGGAGAGAGGAAGAGGAAATCTTTATAGCCCTCCAATCCCAACATTTAGGGATAGGAGGGAGAGGGGGTGAAAAGAGAGAGAGGGAGAGCGAAATTAAATTTTGAGGTAAATTTTACATTTTCCTGCAAAATAAAAATAGGAATATTGATTCATATTTTTTACGGTCATTTTAAGTACTCATATGCATTTGTTTTGAATAAAAGTAAGTGTTCATATGCATGCAGGTGCAACCCGCTTGAATGTGGGCACGTCCTGCTTGAATACGGGCGCAACCCGCTAGATTGCGGGCGAAGCTAGCTAAGAGTTAGCGAGCACGGGCGAAGCCCGTATGAAGGCGGGTGAAGCCCGTATGAAGGCGGGCGAAGCCCGTATGAAGGCGGGCAAAGCCCGCCTGGATGCCGCTGAAGGCCGCACGAGAGCATCGAGCACCTAATGACTTGACCTATAAGTGCATTATAGCTACTATGCAGACCCATCTTAGCATGAAATTTAATATTTTATATTGGAGAAAGTTAACCAATTACAAAGTATAACCATCTTTGATCCAATAAATACACAGTTGTAGTTTGTGGATTGTACCTAATGACTTGATTTATATACGACCTTGCCAAATAATTTATATTATATATAAGTGTATTATTGCTACTATGCAGACTCGTCTTAGCATGAAATTTAATATTTTATATTGGAGAAAGTTAGCCAATTACAAAGTATAACAATCATTGATCCAACAAATGTCAAGTTGTTGTTTGCGGATTGTACCTAATGACTTGATCTATATGACCTTATCAAATAATTTATAGTATATTATATTATATATGTGTGTGTGTAAGTGGATTATAGCTAATATGCAGACCCATTTTAGCTTGGCCAAATGGGTGATGTCTGTACAACAACCTCAAAAGCAAAATCATCTTTTCTATAAAAAGATTACAGATTCACATGTTGGACACAATTCATTGAAGCAACTTTTCTTTCAATGTTCAATGCAACAAGGGGTATAAGTAAAAATCATCCAAACCACTGAACTGATCCAAACTGAATCAAGTCGTTAGGTTTGATTCGATTTCATTAAACTGCAGTTCAACGCGTTTTCAATTTTTAAAAATCTCGTGGTTCAATTTGGTTCAATATTCGGTTAGGTTCATGATTTGTATTCACAAATAAAATCGAGTCGAACCAAACTTTATTAGTAATATGATGAAAGCATTAGTGCTACTTAGCACTCTCATTAATATTAGTAGGTTAGATTAATTTGGGCTTTACTCAACACTATCAAGATTTGATTAATTCAAGAAAACATCACCGGTCTTACGCGCTTCCAGTAAGTAGAAAACTTATAGTTATTAAAGATTTAAACTCTAATAATTAAAATGTATACTGATTAACCCGATCCTGTTGAAACTAGCCGCCGAGCGAAGGAGTTGTTTAATTGGTGTAACTACACAGGAGAGGAGCCTTTCCCGAGTCTTTTCACTTCCTTCAATCTAAACCCTTGTCATTCTCTACATTTTGCACCTCCTCCATGTTAATGAATTCTAAAGTTTTTTCTTGCTTCGTCCTGTAAAAGTGTGTAGGAGATTCTTTGTTCTTCTGGTTAATGAGTGCTTAGACTTATTGAACTAGGTATTTTTTGTGGAGCGATTGTTTCCCTAGGTTTTTTTCTCGAGTCATTGTTACCTTAGGTTTCTTTTATCGAATTGTTGTTGGCAAGGATATTGCTTAGATTATGTATTAATGATTCTTTTTTTTTGAACCACCAAAACTAAGGCTCTGTTTGGGGGGACTAATTTTCACCGGTCAAGCGGTTACGGTTGCATGAACCAAACCTTAATTAAGGTTCGGTTCATGCGGTCGTAACCGCTTGACCGGTGAAAATAAGTCCCCCCAAACGGAGCCTAAACCAAACCAAACCAAGCCATTTGTTTAGGTTCCTATGATTCGCATGGTTCGGTTCGACCTAATTATTATAACCACTGGAACTGGTTCAGTTTACGATTTTTGTTAATATGAACTAAATCACTACAGTCCTATTTCATATAGAAAATTCTCTAAAGAATTGAAATAATGATGAATATTATTCCTTTTTTTCCATATTCTCCTTGTTATTCATAATATTATTGATATACAAAATATTAGAATATTTATATTCTAATAATTAATATGGACTTATATATCTTTATAGAGAGGTCCCGATAAATTGTACGTAAATATTTAAGATTGTCCAGGCCCCTATGAATGTGTGTTATTTTAGTCGCGTGAACATTCGAAAGTCATTATAAGCGGGTTAGATCATCTAGTTACTTCATTGCACTTAATCAGTCTCGCCTTGGCACCATAATTTGGAATGAAGGTAAAATCCAATTAATAAAAATGGATTTCATATTTTATTTAATTATTAATTGGAGATTTAATGGAATTAAATTTCTATTTGGTAACTCCAATTTTGGGCTCATTAGCTCCACTTTGGTCTCTAATCGTTTGGATTTGGAGAAAACTAGCAGCCCAAAGTTCTCGGGTATGGAGAAGGGTTACTGAAAGTTTTTCTTTCGAGGTGCGGCTACGGTAATCTTCAATAGCATTTTTACACACAAGTGATAGGCACGGGCTACGACCCTACGATCAACACGCAAAAGTATTTCAACTGTGATTGTGCACGGGGGCACCAGTGCTCCGCACGACATTATTTTGGTCACAGAATTGGCCCGGCACAACCGCGCTCCCGCCACTCCAAGCCCTCTAAAGTTTAACTCCGCTCATCGCTCAATTTTGTCGTGTGCATGAGGGTTTACGAGCGGCAGAGAGGGAAATTTTTTTATTGTAGGTATGACACATTGTCTATATAAAATCATAATTTTAAAATTAAAGAAAAAACATAATTTAAAAACAAAAATTATTAATAATGAGGGGTAAAATAGAGAGTAAATATTTAACCAAAGGATATGTTTCCTTTTAGTATTGTGTGTGTGTGTGTGTCTACTATATAAAGTAGTCTTTTCTTGGTATACCATGTAACCATGGCATAACATCCAAACACTTAGGATCTTCCGATCTTAGTAGATTATAACATCTTAGGTGTTCAATCACACAAACAAATCAGGTATGTCTGTCTTAATATTTGTAGGGCTCCTAAACCTAGAATAATAGAGTGTCCTAAACCTATAAATTTAAAAGGAATTCTATCTTACAATATGAAATTACAATTTACCCTTCCGACTATGATAAATAATCCCATGAATGAGACTGGACATCACCGATACTCGGAACGTGAGACTGAAGTTAACTTGCCCGCTCTGGTTAGCTTGACTTCTCTGGTTAGCCCGCATATGCCTTAAATTTCAAACAAAGCTGCACTCTCAAATTATTTAAACCATAAAAATAAAGTGATTCTCGCAATGCGTGAATAAAAAAATAAATAAATTAAAAATAATTTTGGAGCCTAACTCGTGAGCACAAAAGGCAATTTTTTTCTTTTATTTATTTTAATATAAAATGCAAATTATATAAGGAATAATAAATTATTAATTTTAAAAAATATTTATTATAAAACATATATAAATATAATGTTAAAAAATTACATGAAAAAAAGAATATTAAGATCCGTCAGAGGCGGGGGAATCCCGCCGCAGCAGCCTAGATACTACCGTGCTGGCATAGGCGGACCCAGCAAGATTTTTTAGTGGGGGCGTTCAATAATATAAAAACACAAAATGTTGATGCAAATTGAAATCCAGTTAAAATATATATAACCTGGAGGAACAAGAATTATTTTATATGCTACATTACAAAATGTATCCCATATTCTGATATTCCCATGACTGAATCCATCATAATTCAGTGGCAACATAATTCAGTGGAACTGAATCCATCATACAACACATAGTAAAACCATTTGCCAAAAAAAAAAATCGAACCTAAACCAGTTTAACTTGGCACAAAATAAGTCAAGCAACCACATTAATTAGTCATCTTTGAAATCCTATTATCCCTAAATAAAACCCTTAGCCAACCAAAACTACAATCAAGAAAAGCATTTGCCAAGACACATTCAATCAAAGGTCCTAGTTTTCCTAAGAGCAGAGGAATTTGGCAAGACATTTACAATAGAAAGAACCAAAAATATATCCAGATTGGGCCTTTCTAAGTTCTAACCAAATTCCAGTCAGAATCCAGGCTATCCAGCGGGGATGCAGTCAGGCAGCAGGGAGGAGGAATGAGTAATGAGTTAGGACTTAGGACTTAAGGCAAGACTGAGAGGAGGTAGTTACTGACAAAAAAGAACAAAAAAACGAAGCTGTAGGGAGGAGGAAGAGAAATACAGATTGGGCATTTCTAAGTTCTATGTTCTGGAACATATAGAAGCCAAAAGACTGAGAGTGCCTAGCGGGGATGCTGTAGGGAGGAGGAAGAGGAGGAACAAAGCGTTCAAGCAAAAAAAAAAGAACGACAAAAAGAATGAAAGTAAGAACTTACCGATTTCTTGAAGAAGACGACTTATCTCTCTGAAATAAGGGGTCAGCCGGCCAGGCCACCAGGGACGACTGGAGGAGGAAGGAAACTGTCAAGCGGCCAAGCGGGAGATCGTCTGCCCTAGAGGGAGTGAGGAGGAGGAAATGCTATTCGGTTTTTGACTTTGGTCGATCCAAGCAAGAGGGGCGAACGAGAGCGGCGAATTAAAGGCCTAACCCTAATTTAGCGACAAACATTGAGTGTGGGCGGCTGCCCACACTCGGCCTATGATAGGTACGCCCATGCGTGCTGGGCACGGGATGCCCCGTGCACTATCACTCGTACATATATATATATATATATATGAGGTATTATAGGAGTTACAGGCTTGTGTGCTCGATTTATGAGTGATCCGTGCATGACTGCACGTTATCTATCCACCATCATACACATAATAGACCGACCACGGTCGACCAAACAGTCGGCCACCGCCTCCCCAGGCAGTCGGCACCTAAATCAGTCGGCATGCCCGCGAACGTCGTCGCCATGGACCTCCCAGGCCAGAGCACCAAGAGCAGGCCGCACACACAATGCGGTGGTCACAGGGCGTGGCCGACCGCGACTACAAGGCGATGGTCGCAGGGTGTGGTAACCCGTCCCAGCCAGTGCGTCTGCGGTCGAATTCCCAACTGACCATAGCCGTACCTAGTGACGGTGAACTTGCGGCCGTACATCGCGGACGGCCATCCTGGCTGGCGCGCCTTGCAGCTATGTGTCGCGGCTGATACCGCAGTAGGCCTACCCGACCGTTGCGCCTGTGGCCGACCACCTCTTGCCCGCGACCCCGTGGACGTCATGCTCAAACGGCCTCCCCAGCTGGCGGGCCCGATGTCAGACTCCTGGACAACCGCAACTCTCCCTCCTCCCCACGCATCCATCCATGAAACATTCTACCAGTTACGAAGAATTTAACAATATGACGGGACCCCACGCCATGTAAATGAATAGACAAAAGAGTTATGAAATGAAATCAAACATCCACGTAACATATCATAGAGTTAAACCCTAGTGTAAGCAGTTGAATAAGAATAACCCAAAAATAAGAAAATCCTTAAGGTCTTACAAACCATTGCACTACAGTGTTTACACAACCATAAAGTTTACATTCATCGACACGCATGCTGACAACACATGAAAGAAGTAAATACAACACATGGGACTTTGAGGGTCAGTAAAGCAAAAGGGATTTAGTCTGCTATTTCTTGCTCGACTAGCCATCACCTGCACAAGTACATTCCACCAAGAGGTTGCAAAACAAAACATCGGTCAAGTTTAGCTTGCCACAATTAAAATGACCACACCTCATTCCCAGGGCATTGGTACTCCTTTCCTTCAAGTAAGCATTATATTATCATATAATTGCATGACAAACGATGGCATGCAGGACCATACATTTCATGGTCTCATGGAAAACTTTCAATGTACTCCTTGAGTCTCACCTCCATCATAAGTATCATTAACTTAGATTTTATAATTGAGCTTTTACCGTCAAAGCCACATTGCCTTAAAGATTTCCCAAGATGAAACAGTGCACTGAGGAGCTACCGCTTCACTGACTAGCATGAGACGGGTTCCAATCAGCGTTGCTCGTGCTCAAACCACCATAATCACACGATCATAGTACGGGTACGGCTTAACCTTAGCCCATTAATATGATAACCAATGTTATATCTTACGGTCGACACACAAGGTCACCTAAGCTAGACACAGCAGGCCCTTTACTTTTGATACAACACACTTAGTCCACGAGACTTAGGCTTCACGGTCACACACAATGCTCACTGGTTTCGACTCAGAGAACAGTCGCCGGCAATATACTCTCTCATCGAGTAATGTCAACAGAATAACAATTCTGTCACAATTTTTGGTATTTCCTGGCGTTGGCCTCTATTACTCTCTGCAACACCCTGCAGCACCTAGAACCCAAAATAACATAAAATTTTACATCAAGACTTCACCAGCATGGAAAATTAAACACAACCAATCCGGACCAACTTGTCGCATATGGGATTCTCACAGCATGCCTATGTCCGTACATTGATCCGGACAATATATGCAATTTCAATAGGGGGACAATATAAATCGACCCGTTGGAAGACACATTTCCCACCAATTAATGAAAAGCTTTCATATAATTATACTATAACAAGAGGACTAGCATATCGTAGTATTAAGAAGGAGAATCATTACCCTTGACGATCGTTTTGGCGCTGTGGTCTCATTGTTGATCCGGACGAAAATACTCACAATACTTCCCTCTCTGCGGATCTACCTTCAACTCGTAAATCTGATCATAGAATCCTCTTTAATGAGTGGTTGAAGCCTTCTTCTTCCTTTGCCATCTTCTTCCTTTCACTTGAAGAGAGAGAGAGAGAGAGAGAGAGTGTGTGTCTTAAAGAAACATGAAGAGAAGATTAACTCTTCTAGCTGTCTTATCACCCTCGGGGTTAATACTAGTCCTCAAATCTCAAAAGCCAAATTGAACGGATGACCATGATTAATTTGAGATTCTAGCTTAAAGGTTGTCGCTGACGATAGCCACTATCGTCGGGCGATATATTATGCAATGGTAGTGGAACTTATCAATATCCGCTTAAATACTAGGTGACATACGCCATGCCATTGTCGGCAATATCACATTATTGTTGGCGTTAACACAATTTGTCGACTGCATCGCCATGTCGACTGCATCATTTTTTCAACTACATCAGTTTGTCGACTACATCTCCATGTCGACTGCATAATTTTTGTCAACTACTTCTGTTTGTCGAATGCAAAATTTTATCAACTACATCGGTTTGTCGACTACATCATTTTGTCGACTACTTTGGCTTTACCGCTATCCCCGGTGATATCTCACAATCGTCAGGCGATATCTCTAAAAGCCAGAATTTAGTTGTTTTACAATGATAGGAAAACTGGAGTGTTATAAATATCCCCTACTTACAAATATTTTGTTCCGAAATTCTAGAGTAAAGAAAACAACATAAAAGTATAAAATATTAATTGTACTTTCGCGAACCCGTTCGGGGAACACCTCCTGTGGATTGTTCTCGCTTCCATGAAAGTTCCTCATGGTCGTAATTGTTCCACTAGATTTAACCATTCAGATGATTTTATTCCATAATTATTTGACTTCAGTGTCCTCGATGTGAATAAGTCTGACCTTTATCTTTAGCGCACCAACGACTGACACTTTATCAACCGCAATAACATGAGTAAGCTCTTGCACAGCCTTCCTCAGCACCAATATATGAAAAACATTGTGCAAACCGCTTAAATCTGTTGAAAGAGCAAGCTGATAGGAAGCTTCACCAACACGTTCTACTATCTCAAATGGTCCAGGTATCTTAGACTTAGCTTTTTCAAGCATCAAATCCTTGACACACCCTTGAATGGTTTGATCATCAGATTAACCTCATCACTGATAGCAAACTCGACGTTCTTGTGCTCTGTTATGTAATATTTTGACAGCATATCATGAGCATTCAATAATCGCTCCCGGATCGTTTAAATAATCGAATTTGCATCTTTGAAATACTTATGCATATACAACCTCTTTTCGCCGATTTCTACCCAAGCTAAGGGACTACGACACTTCCTAGCATAAAGGGCATCGAAGGGTACCATTTTAATACTCATTTGGTAGTTGTTGTTTTAGGTGAATTCAATCATATAGAAATAGTCTTGCCACCTCTTTTTGAAATCTAAGGCGCACATACAGAGCATGTCCTCCGTAGTTCTATTGATCCTTTTGGTCTGACAATATTTTTGAGGATGAAAGGGCGTGCTAAAATTCAGCTTGGTAGCTAGTTGGTTGTGGATTATCCTCCAATCATTTGAAGTGAAATGCCCATCTCGGCCACTTACGATGTTATAGGGCACACCGTGCAATCATAGTATGTTATCAACATAAATTTTGGCCAACTTTTCCATTGAATTGTCCCTCCGGTTTAGGGATAAAGCATGACACTTTGGTCAAATGGTCTGCGATCACCCAAATGGCATTATTCCCTTGTTGCGATCTCGGCATACCATGCATGTAATCTATAGAAATATCGTCAAACTTACATTCTGAAATCGACAACATCTTTAGGAATCCACCAGGCTTCTTACATTCTTCCTTCACTAATGTGCATGTACGACACTTTGCCACATAGATAATTGTGTCTTTCTTCAAACCCAGCAACCAAAACAATCTTTTCAAGTCCTTGAACATCTTTGTGTTCCCTGTGTGGATCAAGTACTTGGTAAAATATGCCTCGTACATCAACTCCTTTTGTAGTTTGCCAACATTTGGGATGCACAACTGACTGTCTTTCCACAAAAGACCGTCTTCAAAAAAAATCTCAACATTTTACCCATCCACAGTCTCTACCGCATAGAGCTTCATGCTTTCATCAAGCTCCAATGCCTATCGAACTCTGTCCTTAAGGTCTTATTGCTATTCCGTCCAATTTAAGCATGCATTTGCGCTTGTTTTCTTTTCCACACAAGAGGTATCTAAGACTGATAAGTAAAAACTAAGTTTGGAGATAGTTAAAATTTAAAATTAAATTGGATTTATAAATTAGGCTTTCTGTATATTCTATCTCTCATTTTACTTATATTCTACGATTAAGGCAAGCACACCTATCACGTAATAGTATATTATTTTAAAATATCAAGGTCATATTTTTCCAAGGATCTGTGTCGAGTACTCTACTTTAAGGAATGAAACTATTATTTTATCGAAAAGGGTTGATAATTTTTAAAAGTAGAAATAAAAGTAATACGTAATGGTTTTGAAAATAGATGAGGTACAGAGTCCTCGATTTTGACTTACTTTGGGAAATATTTTTAAATAACAAAAACTCTATTTTTCATTATTAATTAAAATAATTGACCGTGGAGGTTCCATAAATATGAATGCACCTCTATCGAGGATACATCCACCTGAGAGTACGTACTTTGACTAAACTTTCAATAATTAGTAACAGGTTAGATTGGAATTATAAAAACTATACTTTGAAAGATATATGGTGGAAAATAAACAACTTATTAAGTAAGCTCTCTCAAAATTTTAAGCAAAATTAGATTAATTTGTAGTTGTTTTATGTGATACAAACTTGCCGTTTGCCTATAAAGCAGGATATGATGTAGGAGGTAATGAATTTTATCCTCTCACCTTTTTCAATATTCTTGTTTTGTTACAACTATTTAGAAAAAAAATTCCAACACAAAAAAAACTTTGTAGAATTGCATTTTATTTTAACCCAGTGTATATGTTTAGGAACACATACTCCATTTCATATAGTCTTCTAATAAATATTGGATGCCTATGTTTATAGAATGAAATCTTATTTTCATTGTCAAAAGATCTTTTCTTTTCTAGGAGCACATACTTCTAGATGCTTTCTTGCGTAAGAAAACATGTCAAGCAAAAAGTAAATAGGTAGGGGATTTAAATTTTTTTAAAATTTTGATACAAAATTGTGAGAGCAATTGTAATAACTTGAAAATTCTTATATTTTAATAAGAGTGGTACAGTCTATATATATTTGGCTAACATAATACATATGCCTCTATTTATAATAAATCAGAAGTAGTGCTCAAAACAAATCCTCATAAGAAATAAAATGCACAAGATATTCTTTAAAACTTAACTCCAGATATTTAGATCTATCTAGTTATGATAAATAAATGACTAGTAAATTTAAAAACTAGATAACTATTTATTTATCAACTCAAAAAAATTATTTTTTTGATTTTGGAAAATAGGTAAAAGAAGTAGGGGTTTAAAATTTCATTTTTGGATGATAGATTAAGCAAATATATATATATATTAGGTGGATGTTTATGTTTTTAATTTTTTTATTATGTTTTTATTTTTTTTATTTTAAATTTTAAGCAAATATATACATGAATGTAAAAAAGCAAGAATACTTTATTTTATTTTTTTACTTGCAAACGGAATTGAAGAGTTTTGGACAATATTTATACGTATGAATCAAGTTTTAAGAAAGACGATTTTGGAAAAGTATTTATACGTATAAATTCAGTTTTTGAAAAGAAATGTATACCCCCATGCTTATGTTATGCATAAGTATAATGAAAAAGAGGATATATACAAAACTAAAAAATAGAGTAAGGAGGATTTCCTTATTGGAGGTTGGGGAGGCCGTAAGATAAACCTTTAAAAATAAAATACAAGTAAAAAAACAAATAAGTATAGGGTGTCTCCCACAAGCACTTTGTTTATCGTGTTTCCTGGTAAAGCTCCATGTTGGCGCTCCGATAACATCTTTGAAAGTTGTCCAATTTGAGTTTCTAGATTTTTAATTGAACCGATCAGATACTTGATATTAGACTCATTTATAACGACATATTTTGTGAAGATGTCTTCTATCGAGGTAGGTTGTAGTGGTTGTGATTTTGGGGGTGGTTGTGGTGCAAATCCAATTGGATTTGCAATAGGCGGATGCTGACCATTATTGGGGTTGCTCCATGATAAATTTGGATGGTTCCTATATAAGACCCCTTTTTTTTCAAACCCCGGGGTCTTAGGCCCAGAACCGCCGCTTTGCGGTGACACCTTCACACCCGGGAAGGTCGCCACTACAAAACGCCAATCCTGTCGGCCAATTCGATCATTGAAAAGTAGCAAAGTAGAGTAACACAAGTCCACAGAAAATCACATAGCATAGTAAATATCTCCACGAACGGAGAGTCCACAGAAAAATAATGTACTGAAAATAGGGCTCATGCCCAATACATCAAATCCTCACTACAAGAGTCTCTCAAGAGGAAGCAAAATTAATAAACTACTAGCGGTTGGGACTCACAGTCCCGACAGTCTGAACTCCGGTAATAGACTTCCCATATCCAAGCGTGTCGACCTCCGGGGCTGCTCCTCCATATTGGGCTCAACGGTCCCCTAAAATGATGTGGTTCGAAAACCGTTAGTCTAAAAGACAAAGTCCTATCATCCCCCTCCCCTCCCCCATGACTCCTAGGCACTGAGCGGGGAGAAGGAAAGGGAAGCTATGAAGGTGGAGAATAACAAATATAAGAAGATGGTGACGGAACTAATCTAGCAGTTCTATGAGAATAAGCAGAAATAATACAAGTATGAAAGACAGAACATGAAATATGTAACCTTAACTTATATGAAAACACATAAGCTAAAGGATCTTCTACAAGGCTCCCATCGTATAAAAAGTCCCATACAAATTTATACGATGGGGTGTCGGTTTACAAGCAAGCAATATTTATATACTGAATATAAACCTTAACTTATAAGCACACTCACGCGAACTTATAATCCAAGGGGTCATTTTGCAGGGCCTATTGTATAAAGCGTCCCATACCACTTTATACAATAGGTGTCAGGGGTTGATGCAATGATGATGCTATGATATGCAAATATGCTATGATGTGATCATACAAGTGCAACTCACCCACCCGACTCTGTGCACACAGACCTTTAGTTCCCCCTTTCTGGAGCCTAACCTCCCAAGATACCTCTGTAGTGGCAAACGGAAGCGGTGGGTTGGGCCTCACCCACCTCTAAACTGGTATCAGCACTACCAGTTAGACCAATCGTATGCCTCAATGCTGGTGCACTAAGCGGAGCTCCTGCATACTCTTGCCGGCTGGCGCACCGGACTTTATTTGGTTAAGTGTAAAACCACACCCGCCGAGTCCACGTATTGGTGTCGGTACGACGAATCTCCAATACCGAAGACCCACCACCTTTTAACTTATGCACATACAATATTAATGTATTATCCACCGAGTCAAAGCTCCCCAGACTATCCCGTCCATCACATCCAACAACCGAGCCAAAGCTCACCGGGCCAACCTTCCCATCACCAAAACCCCCGAGCCTACAGCCAGTGTGAACCAACCTAACATCCCGAGACATCAAGGTGAGTGAAAGTGAATCCCTAATTATAATAGTTACTCTTTAACATTTATTATTCCTATGGTTTACATTAGCCCAAGACTGCTCAAGGCATACCCCGTGAAGGGTTCTCGAGGGCACTAGGAACTACGATCGGCTGAAGCCCAAAGCTCCCTTTCGCAATGCACTTAATATTATTGATTTCTACCTATGACCAATCCTCTCTTTTATTTCAGTGTGACTCCCCTAAGTGTGTTTAAGCTCTCTGAGCTAGCCTAATTCAGTTCTATGTACATGCAGACCATGCTAAGCTACACGGTGCTCCCACAAGGGTGTACTCCATTTACTCATCCAACAGTTCCATAACAATTTCTGGGAGTCTACCATGACCTATTTAGACTAACTCTAGAGTTTCATAATTTTCCTAATTATTTGGGCAGTTAATCTAATTAACCTAAGACTCTTAATGCCCTACTTTGAACATGAAATGAACTTTTAAATCCGAAACAAATCACCACAAAATTATGATAAATACTAGGTAACATTTCTACAGCAAATCCAAGGTCTAATAATTTTCAGAATTATTTAGGCCCCAAATCAACAATTTAGAACATAAAGTCAATATTACCATTTTAAGAAGCAAAGGCCAGCAATATTGTTCTAAAAATTATAATAAAAATCCAGTAAGTCCATCATGGCCTAAAAACACTCTAGAAGTATTCTCCCAATTTTCCAGTGAACATTAGCCCCTAATTTAATTTTAAATCAATAATTTCATAGAAATTGGTTATTGAAGCAAGTACTGTAAAAATTCATCTAATAATTATGAAAAAATTCCAGGAGATAGATAATGACCTAACACTATCCCTAACCAAGTTTTACAATTTTCTAAAACATAAGGGGCTCTGAATCTAATTAAAAATAATCTTCCAGATTTATATCTTTGTGAAACAAGTACTATTTTTAATCGCCTAACAATTATGATAATTTTAGAGCCAACATAATGACATAAAACCATCACTGACCAAGTTTCATAATTTTTATAGCAATATTGGGCTCTATATCTATTTTTGATCAGAAATTCACAATTCATAATGTATGAAACAAGTACTTAAAATAATCATCTAAAATTCTAATAAAAAAGCAGAGGGAGCTAACATGATGTAAAACTTCCAAATACTAAATTTCATAACTTTTCAGTGGATAGAAATATCATAACAAGCAAAATAAACTTAAGAACACAACTAGTATTATTAAAGAAGTACTGATTTTATTAGCCCAAAAATTCCACTAAAATTATTTTAGGATTTTTTTTATCAAGGAAATACCCTGCACAAGTTTCAAGTTATTGTGAGGTGTTTTGATTGCCTAAACCCAACTATTGGGCTTTGTGCCCTAAACTAGGATTAGGGATTTGAGGGGGTTAAAAGCTTCCAAATTAAATAAAACTTCAACCAGAGGACCATAGCCACCATATGATCCCTTCTACCAAGTCTTAAGTCATTCCAAGGTCATTTGACTTCATGACCTTCAAACCCTAAAAATCTCCAAAAAAAGGAGCCTACCCTTGGGTTCTAGGGCTACCCTACCCCAAACCACCCAAATCCCATTGGAGGGTGTTACATGCCATATAAAATCAGTGGCCAAAATATCAGCCTCTGTTGAGGGAATTTGACCACTCAAACACCAAAAAGAGCACTTTGACCAAAATAGCCTTATTATGGCAAGGCTAAGGTTTGCAAACTTCCAAACTAAATCATCTCCAAATAATATGAAATTTTATCCAGAGCCTTATACTGACCCCAAGGACCACTCACAAAAACTTGGGAGCCATTGCAGGTAAATAGGCCCCTTAATTAATTTAATCATGGTTTATTAAATAATTACAAAAACGATAGAAACATGTTCTCTAAAAATTCCCATTTTTGGATATTTTCTAGGTATAAGTTAGAGTGATCCCCATACAAAATTTCAAGTCATTTAGATGGCTGGATTGGTGGGGGCACTCAAACCAAGTTCTGGTCAATCCTATGTATAGACCCTACAAAAATTGGTGCTGTGGCCAAACCACTTACCCAAATGGGTTCAAACAAATTTTCAAATAAACTAGACTTCACGGGATACAACTTTGATATTGGCCATATTTTCTGTAGGAGGGTCTAAGTATTTTTAATGTTTAATTTAAAAGAGTCCAGTAAATAGGATAGAAATTTCAAAATTTAATAAACATGATCCGGCACGAATCTTGAAGCAGATTTAACGCCTCCTAGTCATCTTCTTCCTCCAGCCAAGGGCTTATTAGCCCGACTTGGAGTGTATTCCAGCACTTTTTCCTGGCCACCCAGCAACCTCCCTGGCCGGCCACCACCGCCACCACCTTCGTTGAGGTGGGGGCTATCGCCAGGCGGCGGCACGGCTGCCGGAGGGGCGGTTTCCGGCGAACCCGAGTGGTATAAAAACAATGAAAAATTTGAAATTTTTCTCACACGATCCGGCTCATTTGAGCCCAATTTCTCTCCTATTTGATTCCTAAGATCTATCCATAGAAGAGGGAGTATGAGAGGACCTTGTTTGGGGTTCGACGACGGCGTTGGCGGCGGTGGCGGCGGTTTGCTGTAGCGTTTTTCCACTCCGGCGAACTTGCCCGATTCCTCGTTCTTCCACCAAAACCATTGATCTCATATGCTATTTTGACTGACAAGGACGTTTTGAAGGAGATGGATTAGTCAAAAATGAGAATAGAGGGCTGTATATGGGATTTTATATTTTTTCATGGAAGGGAAGGTGAAGGGGTGGTTGGCCATGGTGGTTGGGCTCCTCTCATTAGTGTTGGTTGACTGGAATTGATTGCATCTTCATCCCAAGAGGCAAGGGAGATGAATGGTAGCAATGAGGAGATGAATGGAGGGACTCATGGTCTCTCTCCATAACTCCACTCTCTCATTCTTCTTTCTCTCTCCTCCATTAAAGAGAAAACTCCCATTTTCTCTCTCCTACTCACCATGAATGAATTTGCTCATCTTCTTAGTCTATTGGCAGCCCATAAAATCATTATTAATAATTAGGATGGGGTTAGCCCAAGTGGGGGAAATGGGCTTGAGCTTGAGTTAGCCCATTTAGGCTAATTTGATTTAAATCTTGGATAGAGTTGTCGTAGGTAAACTTGACCATTTTGGTTGACACAAATGGGTCCTTGGTGACCAATTGGCCTCCCCTAAGGTCTAGGTAGGGTTAGGTAGGGTTATCTTGGTACCTTGGAGGTCACTTGTTCCTTGGTAAAGGCACTTTGACCACTTTGGGGCTAGAGTTGACTTGGGTCAACCTAGCCTCTTGGGTTGTCCCCAATGGGTCATTGGTGACCCATTGACCTCATTTAAGGTCTAGGAAGACTTAGGTAGGGTTGGTTGGGCATATTGGAGGTCACCTGCCTCTTAGTTAGGGCACTTTGACCTTTTTAGGGCTAAGGTTGACTTGGGTCAACTCAGCCTCTAATGTTGACCCCAATGGGTCTTTGGTGACCCATTGACTTCACCCTAGGTCTGGGAAGACCTAGGTAGGGTTGGTTGGGCACATTAGGGGTACATTGACCTTAGTTATGGCACCTTGCCCATTTTAGGCCTATGATGATCCTAGGTCAACTTGGCCACCCTAGGTTGATTTCAATGGACCCTTAGGGCTCTAATGGACCTTCCAATGGTTTAGGGATATTGTGGTGGGGTCATGTAGTCATGTTGAAGCCCTATGGTCATCCTAAACTAGTGTTTAGAATTCTACTATTTGTAGACCATGGTGATCTCCATCTTCATGCCTGAGCTCACTTGGTCTTCTTGGGCTTCTTAGGGTTTTGTCATGACCTAGTCATTACAAAACCACTCCTTAGAGTCTAGCTGTAAATGGGATGTTACATCCTAAGCCCTGGATTGTAAGCATTAGTATTATTATTTGGGTTATAGGAAGGCGATTGATATGGATTCCCCATATAATCAACTTGTTCTTCGTTTATATGACTATTAGAATTCCAAGTAGGGGTAGTGGAGGAAGTCAACATCTCCGCTACTTTCCTAGTTAGAAATTCTACTTGAAGTGCTAAATTAGAAGAAGAGTTGAGCTCGTAAAGCCTAGTAGATTTAATAGGGCGTGACCTAGGCACGTCCCATTAGTAAGCATTCATGGCCATTTCCTCAAACAAAGCTTGAGCGGCCTCGGGGCTTCATTATTTAGTGTTCCCCCGGTGGCAGCATCAATCTATTCTATGGTTTGGAATTCAAACCATTATAGAATGTTTGCACTTGGAGCAAAGCCGACAATGTGTGATGTGGACAGCTATATAAAAATTCTTTAAAGCATTCCCAAGTCTCAAAGAAAGACTCTGACTTGCTCTGAATAAAGGAAGAAATATCCGCACATAATTTGGCGGTTTTAGCAGGGGGAAAATACTTTGTTAAAAAATTTTCGGTCATCTCAGCCAAAGTAGTTATGGATGCTCTTGGTAGAGAACTGATACGCCCAAAATAGATCTACGTAATAATGCAAGTGCACGTGCCGAATCAAGTAATAAAATGATGAGTTAAGATCGTTCCCTTGAGGAAGTGAATAATCTAGTGCTCGCAAATACTAGCTCTACCCTTTCTTTAAATTCAAGCTGGATGATTAAAAGTTAATTTGGATTAAGGACAATTAAAAAGAAAAACAATAATAAAAACTGAGTATCTTTAAGTTAGAATGACTTTAATCAAGTTGGAGAAGTAGTTTCGTACGTTGAATTCCTTTGCCTATTGCGATGAGTTTTTAGAATGATCTTTTATGAAATGATTAACTACAATCCTGCAATGATTTGAAAGTGGAATTCGTCATCTCTTGATCTCAGAAATCCGTTTACCCTAATTCTCCTAGTTATCTCTAACTTAGGTAAAATGAGAATAACATAAAGCACTCAAATCAATGTTGCTAGCCCAAGAAGAAATCTCTTTCTTTCTTGATGCTATGTTGAAATTTATGCTACACTTACGTCACTCCTCTCTCGAATCTTGCAGCGCAGTATAAAGATGTAATTTTGGCTAAATATTTACATGACTCCTCTCTCGAATCTCGTCGTGCAAAAATAAAGGATTCAACCCTAAAATACATGACTCCTCTCTCGAATCTCACCACATAAATTAGAAGAGGAATACTTGATCCAAAACTTCCATAACATAGAACATAAAAATCATCAAAGATACATTTTCAAACAATCATAAAAGAGAAAATTATAAATATCACATCACAATAAGTCAAAGTACTTTCAATGTACAAAACAAAGAAATTTAGTTCATGGTCGAAGGATGAAACCGCACAACAAGAAAGATCTTATTAGACATGATGTTTAGAAATGAAAATACTGCACGAATTTGTGTTTAGAATCTGCTTCCGAGTCTTCTTCCTCCTTGCCGGTGCGTCCAAATCCTAGCCGTTCTTCTTCTTCTCCAAGATGATGGCCTTCTAAAACTCTCCTTCTAATCTTTTTCAAAAGTCTCTTTATGGTATGAGATTCTCTTCATAAAAACGTGCAGCCCTTTACCAAGAGTTGCCTCTTTTCAATTTTCATTTTGGCGTAAAATTCGAATTTTAAATTCAAAATCCGTCCAGCAGTTATTGCAATAACTTTTTCTGGTTATTGTAACAACCTGCGCAGTCAAAAATAATTCTAGCTTTACTTCTCCGGATTGATTTGTTTGAAATTTCTAGCAAGAAAAAACATTGAAAAATTAGCCATATTAACCATAAATAAAATAGATATAAATTTTCTTATATTTTTGCTTATTTAATTCATTTTTTAAATCAATAAGATGAATATTAAAATAGAATAAAGCAAAAGATAACTTCTTTTCGGGAAGTTATCACACCTCCATACTTAATACTTTGCTAGTCCCTAGCAAAGATATTTCATAACGGTAGAAATGATTGAAGAAATAATAAGATTTGAAATTAAATGATCTTTAATTCTTGAAAACAACTTAATCAAAATATACTCAAGAAATTCGCTTTACTTAACTTATAAGCCTATCAATCAATAAGAGTTCAAACATTCACAAATCCATTAGTTAGATGTAAGATAGAGCTCAAACAATCATCCTAGTGCGGTGTATGCTTTTCTTTAAAAAAAGGTTTACTTCCATGCAAAATTTTATATTGAACCTCCACATTTTATTGGAAAGGATAAGAATATGCTAAGTCTACGATTTAACCTCTACAGGAGTTAGTAGTTCAAATAAAAGTAGGATAATTTTTGCTTGGTTAGGAATTTATGGTTATCGTTGATAATAGTATTACGTCATCTAGTTAGTATTCTTAATAATTCACCATGTTATGGGATCATACATTATTTTTTAAAAATCACGCTCTATTCATAGTAGGGATCATTCTAAGTATAAGTGCACATACCCAGGCCACATATCACTATTATGTTTCAACCAGTTTTTCTTCTCTTATTTTTTTAATCATAGTTGGGATCATTCTAAGTATGCATTCACATACCTAGGCCGCATATCACCATGATGCAAAATTCTTTTCTCATTTTTTTATCATAGTTGGGATCATTCCAAGTATGTAGACATATACCTAGGCCACATATCACTATAAATTTTAACCTTTTTTAGAGAAATTCGACACCCATAAATGACTAACTTACTAAGGTACAACTAGTAGAAACAAATGACATGTAAGCACGAAATAATTTGTATGAAAAAGGTTCAAGCTCAAAAATTTTAGTGGATGATCAAAATGGAATACTACCTAAACTCATATGTAGGCTTACATCATGGACTTTGTTCTTGCTCGTCCCTCCCCATTATTTTAAAGGTAAATATCACAATATTGCATTGGAAGTAAACAAATATTTTGTATAAAAAATAAATTAATGCTTGAGCGAGCTTTATCAGAAAAAATCTTTCTAACTTCAAATTCATAGAATGAACTCTTTAAATTATTCAGCCATACCAATTAATTATCATTGAATATATCTAGAATAACTTAATGATTAATTAAAACAAGAATTAAGATCATTCAATATTTGGCTAAATAAATTATTCTTCAATCAATTGGTAGGGATTATAACACTCCCACCTCCACAATTAGGTCCTTTGCTAGTCCCTAGCAAAGATATCTTGTTATCATGAGGATACTCTAAGTTGTTTTAATAATAAGTAAATACTTTTAAGGGAGACAGAAACTTGAAATTTAAATAACTCCCCTGAATTGGATGTGATCAAGTGGTTATCTATTGCTTCATTTGCTTCTTGTTAGCGAATTCATACTACTCTTCTCGTGCGATAATCCTAAAAAAAATCAACCATTTAGTCCAACCAGCATAATCTTCATCCTCAAAGTGCACATGGTAATTGGTATGATATCGATTTGTGTTATAATCGATGAGTATAATTAAAAACCACACAATTATAGCACATGCACACAATGACTATCATTTCATAAGATTTAATTCAAAACATGATAGTTGTCATAAAATAAATAACATTAGGACTACGAAACATTGGAGCCTAAATAGTTCGTCACCCTATAAAATTTTTTAGTTAGTGCAACACAAGTGACACAAGAGTACAATTCTCAACAAAATAAATGAGATGAAGCATGATACATTTAGCATATTTAAATACTTAATTTCAGAACAGTGTCAGAACAACATAAAAAAATGATAGTAGGTAGCATCATACAACATCAAAATCATATAAGTGAGCATAAAATATATTATCTAAGGTGTCACATCACAGCATATGTATCACCAAAACATATTCCAGAGAATCACATAGCCAAATAAATTCTAGAGTAAAATGTAAATCTAACGATGCAAAAGTACAGCTGGATAAAAGATAATCCTACTCATCCTCCTCTTCGTTGTCTTCTACGTCGCCGTCGTCTTCTACATATGAAAATGTAGGGATATGGAGTTTCCAAGTGCTAACACACCTTCCAGGATTGTCGTGGTTACCAGCGCACGTGATGTCGTTGGTCGCCGCTGCTGTGATGCCTGGATGCAGAGTCGCCGCCTGATGCTCCCTGCTGGTGGCGCGTGCTGAAAGGGAAACGGGCCTGCTGCCGCATGGCTAGAGGTGGAGTCGCCTCTACATTGCGTAGTCACCAGAGTCGTCGCGATGTCAAGCCACCTTTTGATACGACACCGCCGCGATACGGAATTGTCGCCGCTCTTCGTTTCTCCCGATAGCAAGGGCACGCCAGGATCTGGTTTATCGGGCACTAGGAAGGGGGAAGAGCTGATATGCCGGGTGTATAGCTTAGGCTTTAAAATTTGTTTTTTTTATTATAATTACTCAGGTGAACCGACCAAGAATAACAAACCCGCAATGGTTCAGTTGAACCGAAAATTTCCACTCACTCAAGAGTTGGACAGTAACTAAAATGTTGCAACAGCCTTTTCAGGTCGTTGCAACAGCTTTTTCTCTACATGATTTGGGGAGAATTAGCCTGTTTTCTTGAGTTATATTAATATTAATATTTTAATTATTATATGCAGATTTTTAGCAAGTTAATTAAAGTTATACGGCTTTTCAATTCTTTCATATTTTTTTTTATTTTATTAATGAAACAAAAACAATTTATTTGTTTTTTTTAGATTAAATATTTATATTTAAATTAAGACAAAAAAAGATAAGATAAGATGAGTTGCCTCCCACCAAGCGTCTCGTTTAAAACGTCCCGGCTGGACGTTTTCTACTCGAACGGAATTGATAGAGCTCCATCCAATCCCCTTTTTACTGAAAGTTTATGACCATCGCCTCGCGATGGTCATCATTCTCATAATATTCTTTTAGCCTTTGTCCATTTACCTTAAACTCGGACCCATCTTTCTCATTGCCAATCATGACTACTCCGTACGGGTGCACCTCTTTCACGCGAAAGGGTACAGACCACCTAGACTTTAATTTTCCAGGGAATAATCTCAGTCTTGAATTATACAAGAGGACCAAATGTCCTACTTTGAACTCCCGTATTTTCAACCTAGCGTCGTGCCATTTCTTTATCCTTTCCTTGTACAACCTAGAATTTTCAGAAGCATTAGATCTGATCTCGTCCAATTCATTCAAATGAAAAAGTCTATTCTTGCCCGCTTCTTGTAGATCAAAATTCAATCTTTTTATTGCCCAGTACGCTTTATGCTCCAATTCTACGGGTAAGTGACAAGCTTTCCATACACCATTCTAAAGGGAGTCACACCTATGGGGGTTTTGTAGGCAGTCCTATAGGCCCATAACGCATCATTCAACCTAAATGCCCAATCCTTCCTAGTTGTACTCACTGTTTTTTCTAAAATAGACTTGATTTCTCTATTGGAGATTTCAGCTAATCCATTGGTTTGTGGGTGATATGCTAAGGCCACTTTATGTTTTACACCGTATCTCTTTAGATGTGATTTAAATTGTGTATTGCAAAAATGCGAACCTCCATCACTAATTATCGCCCTAGGCGTGCGAACCTCGTAAATATGTTTGCTTTTATAAACTTGAGTACAATCTTGGCATCATTTTTCTGTATGGCAATGGCCTCTACCCACTTTGACACATAGTCTACTGCCAACAAAATGTAAAAATTTCCTCCCAAATTCACTAACGGTCCCATGAAGTTAATGCCCCAAACATCGAATACTTCTACCTCCAGAATATTGGTCATAGGCATACTTGCCCCCCGATGAATATTGCCCGTCTTTTGACATCTATCACACTCCTTAACAAACAAGTGTGCGTCCCTAAACAGTGTTTGCCAATAGAAACCAGACTCTAGTACCTTCATAGCAGTTCGTTTTCCCATGAAGTGTCCTCCGTAAGGAGATGCATGATACTTTTTTAGGATATCATGAACTTCTATTTCCGGTACACACCGACTAATCACTTGGTCAGCACATATATTAAATACATATGGGGCATCCTGTAACACCTCTACCCGTCAAGAAGAATATAATAGAGGGTCCGGCCGGGGCCCCACACCATATTCCACAAACAGGCGGAGACGCTACTAAATAATATCATAATCAACGCATCCTAACACAGAGCATTCTAGCGGAAGCTTCACGGTTGAATTCATGAACTCAAGATAAACAACATTGTCCACTACATAGGAATGTATAAATATACATCAAAAGAGTCTGGCCTTAAGGCCTTACAACAGTTTCTCTTAACAAGAGCGTGGTTTACATACATCGGCACGCAGGCCGGCCACACATGAACAAAAGAAACAAAACAATGCCTTCAAGGGCAGCAACGCAGCTTTGGGCTTCAGCCCGCTAAGTCCCGCTCGGACCAGCTCCTCCAGCACCTGTAAGAACCAATCCACCAAACGGTGGCAAAACAGGGCAACGGTCAGCATTCAGCTGACCAATTATAACGACCCTGCCCCTGGCACGGGGCAGCGGAATTCCATCCCTGCAAAGCATTCATCCAACATGATATATATAGCCATTCAAGCAAGACGTGCACGCCCGCACCGTCACATATCACAAACGTCGGCTCGACGGCCCAACGCTCCGTGCACTCAGGGCACATTCACACCGTTCAGAGGTCCCAGACATAACGGCGCACTATGAGCATTCTAGTCTGATCGGCTCACCGGCCGTCGACTCTCGCTATGTGATCCTAACAGGGTCTTAAGCACCCAAGGTTAGACAACCATAACGCGGGTACAGATCCACCTTTCCCGTTGCTCACATCGTCAGACTCACGCCTGGACTGACGCGGGTACAGTTTCACCTTGCCCGTTCCACCATTTCCTAGTTGCAGCGTCACAGCTCAACTTTCCATCAGTAGCACTCACGGCCACAAGAGAGTCCAACTCTCATAATTTCCTGGACTTCCTCCAGTACTTTTATCCATCATGCGTACAAGCAATCATCACGGAGTCTTCTCCGATATGCAACCAAGCATCACCAATCCAGACCATGTCCAGATGGGCTTCACACAGCATGCCTAGATCCGTACTCCAATTCCGGACTCTAACAAGGGGGACTTCACATATCTACCCCAAGGGACGCCACAACCCACCGCACACTCGCGGGGAAGGGTTTTCCCTATGCAATGCAGGAATTAAGGACTTCACATGTCCAAGCAGGAAATCGTTACCCTAGGAGTTCGCTTCGGAGCCATGGAGAGAAAATTGAGACGGATGAAAGCCTTCGCAGCAGCGTTGCCTTCGCAAATCCGATCTCGGCTCGCGATTTGGACCACCGTAGCACCACCGGCAGCCGGACTCCACTTCCTCTTCTTCCTCCTTGCTCTCACCTCTCTCTTACTTTAGAAAGAGAAGATGAAAAGAAGAATGATCTTCTCCCCCCCTTTTCCCGGCCTTATCAGCCCAGGAATGAACTCCAGCCACAGGATCTAATTTAAAGAAAATGAAGGGCCACGATCTACTGAAAATTCCCCTGAAATTTGGCCGACACGGCCTGTGACACGCCCGTGTCACAGGCCGTGTACCCTTAAGCGGCACACGCGGCAGTCGCACCGCCTGAAATATTCGAGAACACGGGCATCGACACGCCCGTGTCGAACCTGACACGCCCGTGTCAGTCCTGAGACACGCCCGTGTCTCCTGTTACACGGTACTCACCGATTTCCAAAACCAGTACACGGGTCGGAACACGGCAGCTGACACGCCCGTGTCCAGCCTCACACGCCCGTGTTCCCGGCCGTGTTCAAGGCCGTGTCCGGCTCTGACTTGAATAGGTCATTTTCGAAAATTAATTCGAACACGCCCTGGGACACGCCCGTGTCGAAGGCCGTGTCCCAGGCTCGACGATCGTCGACTCTCAAACGTCGACCAGCCTGAACACGCCCTGGGACACGCCCGTGTCCCAGGCCGTGTACACCCGACACGCCCTGGGACACGCCCGTGTCCCAGGCCGTGTCTAACAGCCTCCAACCCAAAATTGTGTACAAACATCTTTTTGAGATTTTTGGGGTGTTACAATCCTCCCCCCCTTAATAAAATTTCGTCCCGAAATTTGAAGATAATAGGGAGAAAATAACAAAACACTTATATGTGTCTATTACATATACAACGAGTGAACAAGCTACGAAAATAACTCGGGAAACTCGGCTCGCATGGTCTGCTCGCGCTCCCATGTTAGCTCTTCTCGGCCACAATTGTCCCACCGGACTTTGACCATCCCGATCACCTTGTTCCGCAACTGTTTCTCGGCTCGATCCTCTATCCGTATAGGCTTCACCTTTGTCGTTAGCCCATACTCAACTGGCACTCGATCATGTTCAACTATATGAGCTGGATCCTTGACTGCTTTGCGTAACACCGAGATGTGAAACACGTCATGCAATCCACTCAATTCTGATGAAAGAGCTAACCGATAGGCAGCTTCCCCAATTTGCTCCACCACTTCAAACGGACCAAGGTATCGCGGACTTAGCTTTTTCAATTGCCGGATCCGAGATACGCCTTTGAAGGGCTTAATCTTTAAATAGACCCATTCACCCACCGCGAACTCCACGTTCCGGTGCTTAGCATTGTAATACTTGGCCTGCCGATCTTGGGCTATTAGGAGCTTCTCTTGAATAGAGCGTATTGTTGAGGTAGCATCCTCGACTTCCTTTTTGCCTAAAAGTTTAGTCTCGCCAGTTTCTGCCCAAGCTAGCGGTGTACGACACTTGCGACCATACAGCGCTTCAAATGGGGCCATGCCTATACTCGCTTGATAGCTATTATTATAGGCAAACTCCACCATAACAAGATGTTCTTCCCACTTCTTACCGAAGTCCAGGGCGCACATACGGAGCATATCCTCCATCGTTCTGTTGGTTCGTTCAGTTTGGCCATCCGTTTGCGGATGAAAGGCCGTACTGAATGCTAACTTCGTGCCCAACATCTGATGAATTAATCTCCAATCCTTTGAAGTAAAGCGCCCATCTCGGTCACTTACGATGCTCCGGGGAACACCGTGCAATCGAACTATCTGCTCCACATAGAGCTTTGCCAACGTTTCCACTGAATCGTCCCGCTTGTTTGGTATAAAGTGAGCCACCTTTGTCAACCGGTCTACAATCACCCAGATTGAGTCATGGCCACGCTGAGATCTCGGCAATCCGTGCACGAAATCCATAGAAATATCCTCAAATTTCCATTGCGGAACCGGCAACGACTTCAGGAAACCACTCGGCCGTTGACATTCTGCCTTTACCAAAGCACAAGTACGACATTTAGCCACATACGCAGCTATGTCCTTCTTTAAACCAGGCCACCAAAACAATTTCTTCATGTCTTTGTACATTTTTGTGCTCCCAGGGTGAATTGAATACTTTGTAAAGTGCGCTTCATATAGCAGCCCTTCACGCAATTTACCCGCACTAGGGACGCACAATCGGCCATCCTTCCGTAATAAGCCATCATCCCAGGAGAACTGATCACCCGATCCCTCCTTTGCATAGCGTTGAAGACTTTCATCCAACTCCGTTGCCCGCCGAACCCTGTCAGCAAGGTCATATTGAACTTCCAACCAGTTCATGCTTGCTTCAGTTGAAGAATCTCTTTCCACACAAGATATCTCCAAGGCTTCCAACTCTTGGACTAACCGCTCATCATGTATCCGCAACCAATTTGCCTGTACCGGAGCCCGACGACTCAAGGCATCAGCGACCACATTTCCCTTTCCGGGAACATAGTGAATGTCGAATGTAAAATCCCCAAGGAATTCCATCCACCTTCTTTGTCGCATATTCAACTCCTTTTGATCGAGCAGATACTTTAAACTTTTATGATCGGTATAAATATCTACTTTCACGCCATATAGATAATGCCGCCACAACTTTAGCGAAAAGATCACCGCCGCCAACTCCAAATCATGGACGGGGTAATTACGCTCATGCACTTTCAATTGACGTGAACCATAAGCGATCACCTTGCCAAACTGCAGGAGAACGCAGCCTAAGCCGCTTCCTGACGCATCGCTGTATATTTCAAATCCATCTGTACCACATGGCGACGTCAACACGGGCGCCGTGGTCAAACGACTTTTCAGCTCCTCAAAAGCTCGTGCGCACTTCGGCGTCCAAACGAACTTCTGATCCTTTCTCGTCAACGTAGTCAGAGGCAACGCAATCCGGGAGAAGTTCCCCACGAACCTCCTATAGTAGCCCGCCAGTCCAAGGAAACTCCTGACTTCGGCCACTGAAGATAACACTGGCCAATCCCGAATGGCACTTATCTTAGCCGGATCCACCGCTATGCCCTCTCCACTTACCACATGGCCTAGAAAAGCCACCGACGAGAGCCAGAACTCACACTTTGAGAACTTGGCATACAGCTTATTCCTTCGCAAGGTATGCAATACTAACCGCAAATGGTTTGCATGATCTTCCTCCGATTGTGAATATACCAAAATATCATCAATAAACACAATCACAAACAGATCCAGGTATTCGCGGAACGTACGATGCATGAGATCCATGAATACCGAAGGCGCATTACACAAGCCGAACGGCATCACTGTGAACTCATAATGACCATAGCGTGTGCCAAACGCTGTCTTGGGAATGTCACCTTCCCTAATCCGCAACTGGTAATACCCGGACTTCAAATCCAACTTCGAATAGACGGTTGAGCCTGCTAGCTGATCGAACAAGTCATCGATCCGAGGAATTGGATACTTGTTTTTCTCCGTCAGTTTGTTCAGTTCGCGATAATCGATACATAGTCGCAAACCACCGTCTTTCTTTTTCACAAAAAGAACAGGCGCGCTCCAAGGTGACATACTTGGGCGTATATATCCCTGCTCCAACAACTCTTGCAACTGAACTTTCAGTTCGGCCATTTCTTTTGGTGCTACCCGATACGGCGAACGGGCCACGGGTTTTGCACCCGGCACCAGCTCGATAGCGAAGTCAATTTCCCTTTGGGGAGGTAACCCCGGAAGGTCCTTTGGAAACACATCCGCATATTCCGACACAATCGGCACTTCACTCACACTGGCCTTCGGCGCCACCGCCTCTATGAGTGTGAAGAACAACTCCGCACCCTTCCGAACTGCCTTAACAACTTGGAGAGCGGATAACAACATCCCACTCATCCCTTGCATACCAATAAACTTGGTCTCTCGTTCGGTATTTTGCCCAAGTGTGACCTCTTTTGAAGTGCAATCAATACAGGCACGCTGCTCTGAAAGCCAGTCCATACCAAAGATTATATCGAACTCTTTGATCGGCAATACTAGTGTTTCCACCTTGAACTCCCGACTTCCTATCTTGACCTCAAGACCGCAAGATCGATCCGCGCACATCAAACATCCGTTAGGCAACAACACCTTTACACTGTCTGTCTTGGTCCGGATAGGCACCCCGACACGCAAGACAAAATCATCAGACAGAAACGAATGTGAAGCACCTGTGTCAAACAGTGCTCGCGCCGGATACTCTCGCATAAGGACAAACCCTATAACATGACAATTAAAACAAGCACAGCACACCAAAAGTACAAACATTAAAACTTAAGCGCACCTGTGACGACATCAGCCTGCTTAATGGCCTCCTGTTGTCCAAGGTTGAAGACCCTGGGCTGCGCGTGCGAGGCAGAAGACTCCACCACAGCCTTCCCCTTCTCCGCATAAGACGCTCCCGTCTTCTTATCACCCTTTGGAGGACCAAATCGGCATTCACGTGCGAAGTGTCCAACCTTCCCGCACGTAAAACAAGCACGAGCTCCATTCCCAGATGTGTCCGTCACAGTCGCAGAAGGAGCTTGTCCAGAAGACTTAGACTTCTTATTCCATTTCCTTCGGTAGCCAAACTTGTCCGGACGCGGCGGCTTAAACTCCGGCTTCACAACCGCCAAGTTTCCCTTTGCTTGCCCCCGTTTCATGTCCGTCTCCAAAGAACGAGCCGTACAGACTAAGGCTTGGAATCCCTGACTCACAGAACTCGAGAGCAAATACCTTAGCTCATCTCGCAGTCCCGCATAAAACCGACTAGTCTTACGCTCTTCCTCGGCGAAGATCGAGCCCGCATATCTTCCCAACCGGGTGAACTCATGCAGGTAGGCATCCACACTTCGATCTCCCTGTGCTAACCGTTGGAACTCCATTTCCATTGACATCCTTTGCTGCATCGGCAGATGTTGTGCTAAGAACAACCGAGAGAATTCTTCCATTGTAATCTCTGCCAATTGCCTGCCGGCCAAGTGATGCAGTTCAATCTCATCCCACCACAATCGCGCCTCTCCTTCCAGTAGAAAAGTGGCTAACATCACTTTCTGTTCCTCCTCAACCCTGATAGCCCTCATAATCCTCTTAATTCTTGCAAGCCAATCCTCTGCTTGGGCCGGTGTACCCGCCCCATGAAACTGCGGAGGGTTAAAGCTCACGAATTGCTTCCATTGTTGATCTGCTACCCGCGGATCAACTTCGGCTTCTACCGGTTCTTGCCGTACCCCAGCTTGCGTTGGCACCACTGCAGGACGTGCTTGCCCCGCTTGCTGAGCATTCATCACAGCAAGTACCGTTTCCGTAATGAGACGGACTGTTTCAGCGGATGGAGGAGTTGTGGGCACCTCGGCTGGTGCCGCACTCGCAATAGAACGTTGTGGTTCGGACTGACCCGCAACACTTCTGGTCACCTATATGTGTAAAACACACAGGTTAACGACCAATAAAAACGGCAATCATACAAAGAGAATACACAAGTTCAACAAACAAGTGTATTTGCATTCCTAAGTGGACAATCTTGAGTTCAAATTAAGTGTTATAACGACGACACTGACACGTGCTCGCCCCCTCTCAAAAGAATTCGTCCGCGAATTCGGAAGAGATCGACCAACAAGCTGATACCAAATTGTAACACCTCTACCCGTCAAGAAGAATATAATAGAGGGTCCGGCCGGGGCCCCACACCATATTCCACAAACAGGCGGAGACGCTACTAAATAATATCATAATCAACGCATCCTAACACAGAGCATTCTAGCGGAAGCTTCACGGTTGAATTCATGAACTCAAGATAAACAACATTGTCCACTACATAGGAATGTATAAATATACATCAAAAGAGTCTGGCCTTAAGGCCTTACAACAGTTTCTCTTAACAAGAGCGTGGTTTACATACATCGGCACGCAGGCCGGCCACACATGAACAAAAGAAACAAAACAATGCCTTCAAGGGCAGCAACGCAGCTTTGGGCTTCAGCCCGCTAAGTCCCGCTCGGACCAGCTCCTCCAGCACCTGTAAGAACCAATCCACCAAACGGTGGCAAAACAGGGCAACGGTCAGCATTCAGCTGACCAATTATAACGACCCTGCCCCTGGCACGGGGCAGCGGAATTCCATCCCTGCAAAGCATTCATCCAACATGATATATATAGCCATTCAAGCAAGACGTGCACGCCCGCACCGTCACATATCACAAACGTCGGCTCGACGGCCCAACGCTCCGTGCACTCAGGGCACATTCACACCGTTCAGAGGTCCCAGACATAACGGCGCACTATGAGCATTCTAGTCTGATCGGCTCACCGGCCGTCGACTCTCGCTATGTGATCCTAACAGGGTCTTAAGCACCCAAGGTTAGACAACCATAACGCGGGTACAGATCCACCTTTCCCGTTGCTCACATCGTCAGACTCACGCCTGGACTGACGCGGGTACAGTTTCACCTTGCCCGTTCCACCATTTCCTAGTTGCAGCGTCACAGCTCAACTTTCCATCAGTAGCACTCACGGCCACAAGAGAGTCCAACTCTCATAATTTCCTGGACTTCCTCCAGTACTTTTATCCATCATGCGTACAAGCAATCATCACGGAGTCTTCTCCGATATGCAACCAAGCATCACCAATCCAGACCATGTCCAGATGGGCTTCACACAGCATGCCTAGATCCGTACTCCAATTCCGGACTCTAACAAGGGGGACTTCACATATCTACCCCAAGGGACGCCACAACCCACCGCACACTCGCGGGGAAGGGTTTTCCCTATGCAATGCAGGAATTAAGGACTTCACATGTCCAAGCAGGAAATCGTTACCCTAGGAGTTCGCTTCGGAGCCATGGAGAGAAAATTGAGACGGATGAAAGCCTTCGCAGCAGCGTTGCCTTCGCAAATCCGATCTCGGCTCGCGATTTGGACCACCGTAGCACCACCGGCAGCCGGACTCCACTTCCTCTTCTTCCTCCTTGCTCTCACCTCTCTCTTACTTTAGAAAGAGAAGATGAAAAGAAGAATGATCTTCTCCCCCCCTTTTCCCGGCCTTATCAGCCCAGGAATGAACTCCAGCCACAGGATCTAATTTAAAGAAAATGAAGGGCCACGATCTACTGAAAATTCCCCTGAAATTTGGCCGACACGGCCTGTGACACGCCCGTGTCACAGGCCGTGTACCCTTAAGCGGCACACGCGGCAGTCGCACCGCCTGAAATATTCGAGAACACGGGCATCGACACGCCCGTGTCGAACCTGACACGCCCGTGTCAGTCCTGAGACACGCCCGTGTCTCCTGTTACACGGTACTCACCGATTTCCAAAACCAGTACACGGGTCGGAACACGGCAGCTGACACGCCCGTGTCCAGCCTCACACGCCCGTGTTCCCGGCCGTGTTCAAGGCCGTGTCCGGCTCTGACTTGAATAGGTCATTTTCGAAAATTAATTCGAACACGCCCTGGGACACGCCCGTGTCGAAGGCCGTGTCCCAGGCTCGACGATCGTCGACTCTCAAACGTCGACCAGCCTGAACACGCCCTGGGACACGCCCGTATCCCAGGCCGTGTACACCCGACACGCCCTGGGACACGCCCGTGTCCCAGGCCGTGTCTAACAGCCTCCAACCCAAAATTGTGTACAAACATCTTTTTGAGATTTTTGGGGTGTTACACATCCAATAGGTAAAACTTAGCCTGATGAAGAAATCTTTTCTTCTGTTGATAATCTATATCTGGAGGCAAAATGTTACTCACAATGAAATTGACAAAATCAGCGTACCATGGAATACTCGCCTCAGATATTGCCAGCAACCTCTCATCAGGAAAATTCTCTCTAATCTCTATGTCTACAACCTTCTTACGCTCATACTCTAGACGTGATAGGTGGTTTTCTACAGGATTCTCCGCCTCCTTACGATCCTTAATCTCCAAGTCGAACTCTTGTAAGAGGAGAACCCACCTAATCAGTCTAGGTTTAGCGTCCTTTTTCTCAACTAAAAATCGGATAGCTGCATGGTCCGTATTAACAATCACCTTAGAGGTTACCAAGTAGGAGCGAAATTTGTCAAAAGCGAAAATTACTGCTAATAACTCCTTCTCGGTAGTTGTGTAGTTTAATTTTGCATCAATCAGTGTCTTGCTAGCATAGTAAATTATGTGAAAGACCTTGTCGCGCACTTGTCCTAAAACTGCGCCCACAGCAAAGTTGCTAGCATCACACATAATGGTGAATGGTAAAGACCAATTGGGTGAGATAATAATGGGTGAAGAAATCAGATTTTGCTTCAAACAATAAAAGGCGGCTAGGCATTCCTCATCAAAGTTAAAGTGCGGATCTTTTTCTAATAAATGGCTTAGCGGCTTAGAAATCTTAGAAAAATCTTTAATGAAACGACAGTAGAAGCTCGTATGTCCTAAAAAACTACGGACTCCCTTAACATTAGTTGGTGGGGGCAATTTCTCTATAACCTCTATCTTCCCCCGATGTACTTCCAATCACTTCTTCGACACCTTGTGTCCTAAAACAATTCCTTCTTTGACCATAAAGTTACTTTTTCCCAATTTAGGATCAAATTTGTTTGAATGCACCTATCCAAAGCCTTCTTCAACACTTCCAAACATTCATCAAACGATCTCCCAAATATTGAAAAATCATCCATAAAGATCTCGATTCCCTCATCAATCAGATCAGTAAAAATAACGATCATGCAGTGCTGGAATGTGTCAGGGGCGTTACACAATCCAAAGGGCATTTTCCTAAATGCAAATGTCCCAAAAGGACAAGTGAAGGTAGTCTTCTCCTGATCCTCGGGAGCTACCATGATCTGATTATACCTCGAGTAACCATCTAAGAAATAGAAATACTAATTCCCCGCTAACCTATCAAGAACCTGATCGAGGAATTGTAGTGGGAAATGATCTTTCCTAGTCGCTTTATTCAACTTTCGGTAATCCATACAAATCCGCCATCCAATAACCGTTCTAGTGGGAATCAACTCATTGCTCTCATTTTTAACTACCGTAATGCCCCCCTTCTTTGGCACACATTGGATAGGACTTACCCATTGGCTATCGGAGATAGGATAAATAATACCCGCATCCAACCATTTGATTATCGCCTTCTTGACCACTTCTTTCATTGGTGGGCTAAGTCTTCGTTGGGGTTTGATTGAGTCTTTTGCTTCTTCCTCTAAAAGAATTTTGTGCATACAAATTGAGGGACTTATCCCTCTAATGTATGTAATGGTCCAACCCATTGCCCCCTTATACTCACGAAGAACCTCAAGCAATTTCTCCTCCTTTTCCTTTACTAAAGATGCATCAATAATAACCGGTAGTGTGTTATCCTCACCTAGAAAAACATACTTTAAGTTTTCAGGTAGTAGTTTTAATTCAAGCGTAGGTGGCTCTATGATAGAAGGCTTAGTGACCTTAGACTCACTTGGTCTACTTATTAATTCAAACATGTTAGCATTTGGTTTATGCTCATAAGTACTTAATGCTTCTAGAGTTTCCGTTAAGTCGGGGTCCTCTTCTATTTCTTCATTTGTTATCACACTAAGGATTTTATGCTCCCAATCATTGTCATCATACATCATATGTATAGGTGCATTTACTTCCTCAATGGATAAACATTTCTCCTTATCATCCAGAAATTTCATAGCTTTGAGGATGTTGAATGTCACATTCTCATCATTAACTCTCATCGTAAGCTCACCCTTCTGGACATCAATGAGTGTTCGTCCGGTGTCCAAGAATGGTCTACCAAGAATGATGGGGATATCCTTGTCCTCATCCATATCAAGTACCATAAAATCAGCGGGGAAGATGAATTTATCCACCTTAACCAACAAGTCCTCTATAATTCCCTTAGGAAATGCTAGAGACCTATCAGCCAACTGTAGAGTAAGAGATGTAGGTGTGATCTCCCCTAGACCCAACTTCTTATAGATATATAATGGCATCAAGTTCATTCTCGCCCCAAGGTCACATAAAGCTCTCCCGATAAACGTTAATCCAATAGAACAAGGAATTGTGAAGCTATCGGGGTCCTTAAGCTTGGGTGGAAACTTCTTCTGCAATATAGCACTACACTCCTCAGTCAATGCCACTATCTCTTTATCACCAAACTTCCTTTTCTTTGCAAAGATATCCTTCATAAACTTGACATAACTAGGCATTTGCTCAAGAGCCTCAGCAAATGGGATATTTATAGTTAGTTTTTTAAAAATCTCCATAAACTTTTGGAATTGTATGTAAAGTTTGGATTTAGCAAGTCTAGACGGAAATGGGGGTGGTGGATAGACTACTTCTTTCTTTTTATTTAATTTATCTTTTTGTTTCTCTCCCACATCCTTTTTCTCACCCAACTCGTCCTTCTCTAATATGCTCGACTCACTTGGCTTCTTACTCATCTCTTCTTCCCTAACTTTCTCAAGCAACCCCTCCCCACTTGGAATCTCTACACCACTCCTCAGTGCAATAGCTTTGCAATGATTATTATGATTATCTTTTGTTGGATTGGGTGTGGTATCAGAAGGTAGAGTTCCAATGGGCCTTTGACTTAATGAATTTGCAAGTTGTCCCATAGTCGTCTCTAGTGATCTTAACGATGATTCTATTCCTACCATTTTTGAGTCATACTTTTGGAATATGCCTAAGATAAACTCATCTGTCATCTTCCTTTGGTTTACTTGTTGGGGTTGAGAGTTATTATTGATAGGTAGGTGATTTATATTCTGATTAAACCCTTGTGGTTGATTCATCCCTTGATTATTTTTCCAGGAGAAATTTGGATGATTCCGCCACATGGGGTGATAATGATTGGCAAATCCAGGTGGAATTTGCCTTTGTGCTCCTCCTACATAATTTGCCTCTTCAGAAATTTGATTCAATTGCTCCACCGTCAATGGAGCACTAGATGAAAGTTGTGATAATGAATCTAATCTATTATTGATTAGATTAAATTGTGATGCCATTTGAGAGGCCAAGGATGTGAATTGGTCCACTTGGTGGATACCAACCAGATTGTTGTTCCCTTGACGCTCATAGGCTTGGTATTTATTTGCAGTGAGGTCTTCAAGGATTGCATATGCATCATCGGGATACTTCTAAAGCAACGATCCTCCAGCAGCGCTGTCTACTAAAATCATGGTTGCAGTTTGCAAACCATTATAGAAGGTGGAAACTTGCTGATGTAGGGCTAACCTATTATGGGGACATTTCCTTAACAGCTCCTTAAAATGCTCCCAAGCGTCGTACAGTGTCTCTCTGTTACCCTGTGTGAATGTGGTTATATCCCTTATCAGCTTTGCATTTTTAGATGGCGGAAAATATTTATGCTAGAATTTTTCCACTAACTGCTCCCATGTCGTGATAGAATCATTAGGCAAAGAGTCTAACCAATCCTTAGCTCTCCCTTCTAAAGAAAATGGAAACAATCTTAACATTATTGCATCTTCTGATGCTCCGTTGAACTTAAACATATCACAAATTACTAAGAAGGTTCGTAAGTGGGAATTTGCATCTTCATGACCTAGACCCCCAAACTTATTATTTTGCACTTGTTGCATAATTAGTGGGTCCATTTTAAAATTATTAGCAGCAATTGCTGGTCGATAAATGCTGAATTGCACACCTCCCCTTAGAGGTGTATTATACTCGTGACAAGTCATACGTGGTGTCGCAGGTTGGCCATTTTGATCCACCTTACCATCATTATTATTAGTATTATTTGGTGCAGGATTATCCATCACAGGATGAATAATATTCACGTTTCTAACATCTCTTCTGTTTTGTCTACAGGTGCGCTCTATTTCTAAGTTTAGTGGTAATAATTCTGGGTTTCTATACCTGGACATACACCGCACCAACTTCTAATGATTTAAAAATAAACAAACAACAAGCTAACAAACACTTGATCTCTAAATACTAAGGATTCACTAATATTGTAAGAAATAACACTAAATCAAAAAACACCTCCCCGACAACGGCGCCAAAAACTTTATACGCCCAAAATAGATCTCTGTAATTACGCAAGTGCACGTGCCGAATCAAGTAATAAAATGATGAGTTAAGATAGTTCCCTCAAGGAAGTGAATAATCTAGTGCTCGCAAATACTAGCTCTACCCTCTCTTTAAATTCAAGCTGGATGATTAAAAGTTTATTTGGATTAAGGACAATTAAAAAGAAAAACAATAATAAAAACTGAGTATCTTAAAGTTAGAATGACTTTAATCAAGTTGGAGAAGTAGTTTCGTACGTTGAATTCCTTTGCCTATTGTGATGAGTTTTTAGAATGATCTTTTATGAAATGATTAACTACTATCCTGCAATGATTTGAAAGTGGAATTCGTCATCTCTCGATCTAAAAAATCCGTTTACCCTAATTCTCCTAGTTATCTCTAACTTAGGTAAAATGAGAATAACATCAAGCACTCAAATCAATGTTGCTAGCCCAAGACGAAATCGCTTTCTTTCTTGATGCTATGTTGAAATTTATGCTACACTTACGCCACTCCTCTCTCGAATCTTGCAGCGCAGTATAAAGATGGAATTTTGGCTAAAGATTTACACGAATCCTCTCTCAAATCTCGCCGTGCAAAAATAAAAGATTCAACCCTAAAATACGTGACTCCTCTTTCGAATCTCGCCACGTAAATTAGAAGAGGAATACTTGATCCAAAACTTCCATAACATATAACATAAAAGTCATAAAAGATACGTTTTCAAACAATCATAAAAGAGAAAATTATAAATATCACATCACAATAAGTCAAAGTACTTTCAACGTACAAAACAAGGAAATTTAGTTCATGTTTGAAGGATGAAACTGCACAACAAGAAAGATCGACATGACGTTTAGAAATGAAAATACTGCAGGAATTCTTGTTTAGAATCCGCTTCCAAGTCTTCTTCCTCCTTGTCGGTGCGTCCAAACCCTAGCCGTTCTTCTTCTTCTCCAAGATGATGGCCTCCCAAAACTCTCCTTCTAATCTTTTTAAAAAGTCTCTTTATGGTATAAGATTCTCTTCATAAAAAAGTGCAACCCTTTACCAAGAGTTGCCTCTTTTCAATTTTCATTTTGGCGTAAAATTCGAATTTAAAATTCAAAATCCGTCCAACAGTTGTTGCAATAACTTTTTCTTATTGTTGTAACAACCTGCGCAGTCCAAAATAATTCTAGTTTTACTTCTCCGGATCGATTCGTTTGACATTTCTAGCAAGGAAAACATTGAAAAATTAGTCATATTAACCATAAATAAAATAGATATAAATTTTCTTATATTTTTTCTTATTTAATTCATTTTTTTAATCAATAAGATGAATATTAAAATAGAATAAAGCAATAGATAACTTCTTTTCGGGAAGTTATCAAGAACCTAACCATTGCTTGGTTTTCATCCATAAAGAAAATGGAAATAAATACAAACGAATGACATCATCAGTGATGCCATTTATTTTAAAGGTGTCGCATATTTCTAAGAAATTTGAGAGATGCGTATTTGGATCTTCATTTGGCAATCCATCGAAGTAAACTGAGTTTTGAATCATTTGGATTATGCTAGATTTGATTTCAAAGTAATTATTTGCAATTATATGACGAACTATACTTGACCTGGTGTCATCTAAGTTCGGCCTCCCATAATAAGACATAGTCCTTTGCGGGGCCGCGGTAAGAATTTGTTCTAGCATAGCTGCTATGTGCGTGGTTCCGATAGACTCGTCCAGATTTAATACTTGGTTCTGGTCACAAGATCGAAGGTGCCTGTGATAGGTGTTATCGATTTCATGATCAAAACCAAGATTAAGAACAATTGGAGAGTTTCGTCGGGTCATGCACTAAAAAACTATTATATAAACATTTTTAAAACAGTTTTCATTTTATTTTTTCTCTTTTTAATATATATATTTTTTGAACTATATTTTTTCTTTTTTTTTTAACACAAAATAAAAAGACAAAAATAAAAGTGTCGTTAATAAAACTAGTTTTTTTATAAAAACAAAGGTTTCATAATCAGAGAATTTGCAGTGTGTTTATTTTTATAAAAATAGTGGTTTTTAATAACAACTATGATAAAAGTAAATGTAATTCATAAAATGATCCCCGACAATGACACCAAAAACTTGATAAGTAAAAACTAAGTTTGAAGATAGTTAAAATTGAAAATTAAATCGGATTTATAAATTAGGCGTTGTGTATATTCTATCTCTCATTTTACTTATATACTACAATTAAGGCAAGCACACCTATCGCATAATAGTATATTATTTTAAAATATCTAGGTTGTATTTTTCCACGGATCTGTGTCGAGTACTCTACTTTAAGGAATGGAACTATTATTTTATTTGAAAGTGTTGATAATTTATAAAAAGAAAAAAATAAAAGTAATACATAGTGGTTTTGAAAATAGATGAAGTAGAGAGCCCTCGATTCTGACTTACTTTGGGAAATACTTTTTAAATGATAAAAACTCTATTTTCTTTATAAAATAAAATACTTGACCGTGGAGGTTCCATAAATATGAATGCACCTCTATCGGGGATACATCCACATGAGATTACATACTTTGACTGAACCTTCGTATCTAATCAAAAATACTATAAATACACTTTACGTGGTGAACCCCGCTTTTGACCTCCTACTGACATTCAAAGGTTTAACCCGGAAGGCTTAAGTTCATCTCTTTCAAGAGTGAGGCACAGTTTCTTTTTACTTGAGAGAGATCAAATCTTGGTAAATCTTAGGTTTTTAATAATTTAGAAAATAGGGTTTTTGTTAAAATGCAGATTTAATATCCTTTCCAAAGCTCATCTCAATCGAGTGCTAAAAAGTTCTTAGCCTCTCAATGGGATGGGGGTGGTAGTAGAAAAAGAAAAAGACATAAAGTTGTAGAAATAATATCCATCTCAAGTATCTCGGTTGTTGATAATAAGTTCTTAGCCTCTCAATCGGGATAAGGGTGGTAGTAGAAAATTTAAAAGACATATAAAAGTGCAGAAATAATATCCTTCCCAATCATCTTACTCAAGCGCTAAAAAGTTCTTATCCTCTCATCTGGGATAGGGGTGGTAATAAAAAGAAAGAAAGAAAAAGAAAAGTACTTATGCACACACCCTTTCTTAACAGAAATAAAAGTTAAGTTAAATAGCAATAAAAGATGAAAAATTACTGAAAGCTGAAATTTATTACTTAAAATTGATACAAACTAGGAAACCCAAACTAGGGTTAGGAAAATATCACTCAAAAACTACTCCTAACTACTATGTACAGCTATACAGAAATCTACTAGTTCATTTCTAAACCTCTGCCCTGGAGGTCTATTTATAGTCAAAAATTTTGAAGCACACGCCCCCCTTACACGTCCCGCTAGGGCATGTCGCCTGGGCATGACGCTAACGTGGCAATTCTGGATAGAATTTTGGCGACTTTTGGATCGGACAAAACAAGTACACAAGCATGACTTGTAGGTCACGGGAATGAAATTTGGGCGTGTCTGCATTGCGTGGCAGCTTGGCTTCTTCAGGGAGTGACAACTGGTATTCTACTTGGTCATGGGTAAGTAACAGGCATGTCACCTAGTGCACAGACATGTTGTAACGACCCGGGAGGTCACAGCCCATAGCCCCCATGGAATCGCTACCGGGCTACAGCCCAAGCACCCCAACCCCTCTCCAACACACTGGCAGGTTGTTGGTGGCCACAACCTCCCTTTGATGAGGGAAACTCTCCGGTTAAGCATGCACTACGGGGACTTCCCAGGAGGTCACCCATCCCAGTACTACTCCAGCCCGAGCACGCTTAACTAGGGAGTTTTCCAACTCCTCATCACCAATTGAGCTGCAGCTCAAGTGGTGATGAGGAGTTGGAAAACTCCCTAGTTAAGCGTGCTCGGGCTGGAGTAGTACTGGGATGGGTGACCTCCTGGGAAGTCCCCGTAGTGCACGCTTAACCGGAGAGTTTACCTCATCAAAGGGAGGTTGTGGCCACCAACAACCTGCCAGTGTGTTGGAGAGGGGTTGGGGTGCTTGGGCTGTAGCCCGGTAGCGATTCCATGGGGGCTATGGGCTGTGACCTCCCGGGTCGTTACAATAAAAGTGCACTTTTTATTGTAACGACCCTAGCCGATCCAACGTGGCAGTGCCACGGCTCCGCTCTAGGCGTCGCTACCGGGCTGCAGCCCAAGCACCCCAACCCCTCTCCCTCCACGGGCGGGTTATTGGTGGCCATAGCCTCCCTTTGACGAGGCAAACTCGATAGTCAAAGTTTATTGTACGGCCCAACTTAACTGTCGAGTTCGCTCATCAAAGGGAGGCTGTGGCCACCAACAACCCGCCTGTGGAGGGAGAGGGGTTGGGGTGCTTGGGCTGCAGCCCGGTAGCGACGCCTAGAGCGGAGCCGTGGCACTGCCACGTTGGATCGGCTAGGGTCGTATTGTATCGGCTAGGGGCGTTACACATGTAAGGCAGGCGTGTCTCGAGCTTGCTGGCTTCAGGACTTCGGTACGGCGCGACATTGGGTTGATTGCTTGGTCACGGGTGATGTCACGGACTTGACAGGTGGAACACGGGCATGTAATCCGGGTGTGACTGCGCTTCATGACTGAAATCTCCCGAACTACTGGAATTGTTGGATTTAAAGTTACACGCCCTAGGTCACCGGCGTGACCTAGGGGCGTGACTTAGGAATTTTTGCCTAAATTTCCCAAAGTTGCAGAAATACCTGTAGGGCACAAAAACATGTTAAGTTAGAACTGAAAAATTAAAAAGAAATGATTTATTTAAATATTTACATAATATAATTGTATTTTTTATGAAATCAAAACAAAAAATTGCACTAAATATATATATTTTTTGCTACTCATCAAAGACCTCCAAGTCACAAATTAGACGCTCATCATGCATCTGAATCCAGTTTTTCTTTGCAGGAGCCCTGCGACTTAACCACACAAGAAGAAACCCTACTTTCAATAACCGCCAGACAACTGTTGTAACCAGACAAGAAGAAACTTGTGGCCTAGTAGTGTTTATCTTTAAAATTCTACTTGTTGTGATCTACTTTAGCAAGGAATTCTGAACATGTTTTTATTTGTTTCAGCTCCAAGCAAACTAGTAGTCTCCATGGAATTAGGAGAATTCTTGTCGCCGCTTTTGCCACCACTAACACATCCTCTCAGCGAAACGAACAGAGAGGCCAGGAGATGTTGAATGGATTGAACGAACAGCTGGACCTTTTGAAGGTTTTGATGGATAAGGAACATCAAGCCGTGGTAGAGATGGAAGAAGTTCTTCATACCGAACTAGAGAAGGAGAATAAGTAATTACTACAGAGGTAGAAATGATTTTAGTACCATATCGCCACTATCTCTACATCATTTGAATGGGAAAAGAGAGATAGGTTGCGATCTTAAGATGACACAAAGTATTTTAAAGATAAATTTTTGAACTTGGTGTAAGAGACCAAGAGTCGGAGACCTGGTGCGGCCATCACTGAGAGACCACAACAATAAGGCAACGTGGTTACATCCAAACCCTCCAACCCCTAATTGAGAGGATGGAATAGTCCACGCAACCTTGAATTCTGAGAGTGCCCGTCAAATACATGGTTCTATTGAAACATGCATTTCACGTCTCTTGGTTTGAGAATAACAAATCTCATTGTGTATATTATCGCGTTTGTTATGTGTTTATAATGTACAAGTTTACAACTGTGAAGAATGAAAGAATCAAGTTCTAGCACCTACCGCCACACGCTAACGCTATCGCCGATTATTAGCCTTGAATTAAACTGAATGAACTCATGGGATCCTACTGCATGTCGTTAGCCATTATCGCGGTGTGTTAGTGCTCTCAACGAGCATCGAGATGATTTGTTGATAAGGCTGAACTACCGCCAGATGATAACTGCATACCGTGTCGCGATAACATTAAAAAGAGGAAAATATTTTCTGGGATATTTTTCCAAAACTACTGGACAGCTGTCACCTTCGCGTGCATCAACCTACCGCCGGCGCTAGCTATACCGCAGATAGTAGTTTAATTTAAAATTAATATAAAATCTTATTAATCATCAACTAATTAAGGAGCAGAAAATGAAAGAGCTCTCTCGGTATCAGGAAACACCAAATATATCATGATTTGATTACGAAGTCAGTAGGTGCATCAAATATTAATGGAAAGGCGAGGATATGTTTTATTTTCATGAGGAATAACCTATTTCCAATGATGAAGGCAAAATTCACAAAATTGAAAAGAAGAAAAGGAAGAATTTTGTTTACTGCGAGCTAACGCCGAAGATACTGCCAAAGTACTACAACATTTTTGGTCTTTAGCAACATTTGAAAACTGTTGCCTAAAACCGCAAAGTATTGCCAAAATATTGAAAATTGTTTCCAAAGGGGTGTATGCCTATACCCGTGTTACCAAAGACTTAAGGTAATAATTTTCACATTTTTAGGCAACATTACTTGAAACTATTGCCTATATCCCTAGTAAAGGCAACAATTTTTACATGGATCTATCACACAATTTTAAAATGTTTAGAGTTACAATCAATAAATGTTGCCAAAATTATTTAATTTATAAAAAATATAAATTTTAAAAAAAAATGAAGATAAATTAAAATTTCAAAGACAAACAGGTTATATCATGAGACTTTTTTTATACCGCATAAATATATAATAATTTAACAAAACAAATATTTTCATTTAGAATAATGTTGCACATGCTTTAACATTAAATTAACAACCAATAATTAATATCACAATTTACCAAAATACATCAAAATAATTAAATATTACAGTACACAATAACAAAATTATCTAAATCAGCTTAAACATCAAATGATCTTCATGGTATGGGGTCATCATATTGCAACTCCTCATTTTTCTTCCCAACATCAAGAACTTTCTGCACAAAGTAAAATAATATATATATAAATATAATTACATTAAGATCAATATATAAATAAAAAGTGGTAAATATATAAAAGTATTTTAATATATTGTATGAAAATCTACAACATTATACCTCTCCATAGTTTGGAATGTGTGTTGATGTAGAAGAATGTGCATGTGGTAGCCCATCTCCCTTTTGTCCACTATTTGCATCCCCTGGAGATGAACCTAATATATTCTCTAATGATTCTACATAAATTCCAATGGGTTTTCTTTATTGCAGTATAATCTTAAGTACACTTTTTAGAGTATTAAGTGTATCTTCCACATTTTGCACTTTTTCATTCAATAAAGCCACCTCTTCATAATGTACTTTCTTCAAAGCCGCAATGTCTTCCTTTCGCTTCAAAGCAGTTTATGTAATACCTTTCCCAAAGGAACGCATTGATCTAGGATGTTCTTTCCAAAACATAGTTTTAAATGTTTTTACATTACATTCCTCGTTATTCATAGTATCTTGAAGTTGTGACTGATAACAAATTTAATAGTTGATTTCTAAATAAAACAAAATAAACAAATTATATTTGATCTTAATAAAAAAAATAACTCGCAATTGCATTGTTAGTTTCTAAATCCAGCTTCTTTCCATTAAATGCTTCTATAAGTAGGGCATGCCAACCTTCCTTTAGTGGTCCAACAAGATAACATAGCATATACAGGGTAGTTCCTAACAGTCCACAAAAGAACAGCACGGATCTAAAATGTTTGATTTTTGGAAACATCATATGTTTCTACTATGACATCCCACAATATCTTTAGCTCCTCAATTAATGGTTGTAGGAACACATCAATAACAATTCCAGGTGATCGCGGTCGAGGAATAAGCAAAGACATCATAAGATTCTCATGATTCAAGCATAAATTTGGAGGATAGTTATACACTGTTAAAACTATATGCCATGTGATATGTGATAGACTTATATTGCCAAATGGATTAAACCCATCACTTGCCAATCCAAGTCTTACATTACGAGTGTCATTTGCAAAACCTGGTTGATTAACATCAAAGTCTTTCCATGACTGTCCATCAGCAGGATGCCTTAACTTACCATCTTTTGAACGCTCTTCTGCATGCCACCTCATTGAATCAATAGTTTTTGAACACATGTGACTTGTTTTAGTCATGGAATTAAAGGAAAATGTCTCACACACACAATACACACACACAACACTAACACACACACATACAACATACACCACAATACACACACACACATATACACACACATACATCACAAACAATACAACAACAACACACATACACACATATACAACAAACACATATGACACACACACACACACACACACACACACACACACATACAACACAATAACAACAAACACACATGTATATACAACACCCACATACAACACACACAAACACATATAACACTACAATAACACACATAAACATCTACAACACACACATACAACATATAGGAAGAATGGAATCCCATCCCTCAAAATTTCAGAAATTAAGCACATGTTAAATGGAATCACACACCCTAGGTATTTGACACAAGATATGTAGGAGAAGGGGTATACCTCAGTGATAGGGAGAATGGTGGCACAAGATATGCAGAGGAAGAATGCGCAAGAACCCTGTACTAGGTATCTGAATGAGTTGAGTTGTCTACTTAAATCACTTAGAGGGGGGTAAATAGGTAAGTTGTGTGTCTTTTTATGGAATAAAATTTAGCTACTATGCACAAAGATCAACCAAGCAATCACAAATGACAAAAGATTTATAGTGGTTCCTCAACCTTGGGTACATCCACTTTCCCTCACTGATCTAGCAAACCACTATGCTCGGCTACTCCACTATCTCGGATTGAAAACCAATCCTATACCTCGGAAAAAAGTTCCTAAAAACTCGATCCAAACGGATCTACACTCGGAATATAAAACTTCCTATAACTCGGAGAGAAATCTCCTACAATAATTGAATAGAGAGAGAAATTTTAAAATACAAACAATAATTTTCAAATCTTGAATAGATCTGTCTGGTTCTTCTTCTTATAACTTGTAGCTCTGTCAGAATTATTGGAGAAGATAACTCGGCAAGAATGAAATCTGAAAACTTCTTTTGACTTCACCCGATCGGAGAGATGATGAAAAATGAACAATAATCCCGATCTGGAAATCAATCTTGATCTGAATCCTTGAATCAAAAACCCTAGCCCTTGCACGAAGAAGATCAGCGGCGGCGGCTTTCGTTTTGAAGAGAGAGAGAGAGATCCAGAGAACTCAGAAAATTATGACAGCTTGTAAAATCCCTTATTAGGGTTAGTCGGTTGACAAGACCTTACATAAGATCTACCTAACGGTCATAATTATCCTTAATGACGTACACGTGGACCAATCACGTCATGTTATTTGAAAATCCCGTCAAATCTAGACTTAACAAAATTTCTGCAAATCTGAACTGCATTTATCGAGTGAAGTAGTATTACTCGAGAAGTGATGCTATTACTCGAGTGGAAAATGAAGATTACTTGAGAAGAGGAATTTCTGAAATTACTCGAAAAGAAGAAAGCATTACTTGAGTATAAGATTGGTTCTCGAGAAATCAACTTGAATTACTCGAGATGAAGTTTAACAGAAGTATTCGAGACATAGGGAATCATTACTCGAGTAGAATGGAATTACTCGAGAACTGGGAATCTACTCGAGAAGTAGAATAAAAATTCTCGAGAACAAAGACTTAGAAAACCTTTCTGGATCTTGAAGAAGGTTACTCGAGAACTAGAAATGATTTCTCGAGAAAAGTGGAACTTTTCGAGAACAAAATATAGGCTTACTCGAGAACTGGGATTGTTCTCGAGAAATATTCGAGAACTGGACTTAAAAAATTCTGAGAAAGAAAGATTGCTGTCACTCGAGGCATGCTATCAACTACTCGAGTAAAAGATAACTTCTTGAGAACTATACTTAGAAATTTTCTGAGTTAAGATCCCGAACACTCGAGAGGTAGAGATAAAGTCTACTTGAGAACTAAACCCGGTTACTCGAGAAATAGAATAATACTACTCGAGAACCAGCTTTTGTACTCGAGTAATAAGACTAACTACTCGAGAACTTCAACTTATACTACTCGAGTACTAACAGTCTAATCGAGTAATGGACTTAGAAAATTTCTGACTTTGAGAAAGTTTTCCTTCTTGAATCCAATCATCACCAACACTTCATCCATTGATCCAAGAGCTTGAATATGAAGTGTATCCCAATAGAGAGGATACACATGATTCAACACCTTGGATCACATAATGAGGGATTACATTGTATGGTCCTGTGTTTATGACCCACTGTAGACTGATATTGGTCTACACTTAGCAATAGAGTCCTGCAAACACAGCTAAAATAGAAGATCAAATACAACTTTATTCATCTTAGTTCAAGGGTGACTTCATGCAAATCTAGGTTATTATGGATGCAATACCCAACAGTATTTGGCGGAGAAATTCCGGCGGATTTCATCATCGGTGCAATCGGACTGTCATCGTCGACGGGAAATAGGTCAGGTCAATCAGACTATCATTATCGACGAGGAAGAGGATTTTGCATGCTAGTGTCGATGGGGAAGAAGATGCAGGCGGTGCAGCAGCCATGCCCAAGGAAGAAGCCCGTCGTTGTGTTTGGGAAGAGAAGCTTCGCGCTCGGTATCGGGGAAAAAGGCGATGTTGATGTGTGGTTGAACCCGTGAAAAAATTGTAGCTAGGGTAAGTTAAATATAATCTCGATATAAGGTAATTAAAATACCCGCTAGGGTATATAGAAAACTAACAATGACCCTTTTAAAAACGTCACAATACATGTGGAGTCATGATTTTTAACAAAATTTAAAAATCTAACAAGGTCGTTATATAGAAAAGTGTCACTATATAGAAAACTAACAACGACGATTTTTAATAAAACCTCAAAAATGTGGCCGATGATCATATTTGTTGTAGTGTCCATAAATTGAAATATTTTTTTTATAAACAATACATCAATAGCCACGATTTTTAATTTTTTTTGCCAATATCAAAATAATTAGCCACGCTTGAACAAGCGTCGCAAAAAAATGTGGCTATTAAATAAAAATTTTGTAGTGTGGAGTCGAGAAAGGATTATGGAGGGTTTGTGTACATATTAGAAATATTGTTTTTATAAATATCATTTTTAAAGTAATAATTTGGGGTGGGAGAATAATAATTTTGGTTAATCTGAAAAGGGTTGGGCAACACTTTTAACGTATTACAATTTAATTTTTAAGAAGGCAACATATCATAATTGTTGCCTAAACTGAATCCTCAAGGGCAACATTTCAAAATTGTTCCATATAAGGGATTAGAGAATAGTTTTTGAATGTTGCACAGAAACTGTTTCCTAAAGATATTATCTTATTGCAACACTTATAAACTATTCTCTATAATGGTTAAGGCAACATTTTTATAATGTTGCCAAGTCGAGTGTTGCTAAAGATCAAAAATGTTGTTGTGAAGCTACCGCCGTGCGGTAGGTTCCTGCACGACCTTTTCTACTTTAAATAACCCAAAATTGAGTTTTTGGCAATGATTTTTCATGAAGTTTGTAAGGGGAGTTCGCCCTAGCCATCTGAAGGAAGGGTTCATCCAAACTCATTGAGGAGGAGAGTTCTTCAGAGGAGATTGAAAGGAATTCATGTGCAAGAATTGAAGGCTACCAACATGATGATCAAGATGCTTTCGACTTAATATTCACGTATAGGATCCTCGCTATGAAAAACTCTAATCAAGCGCACACCTTCACGGATCTTAAGAACATTGAAGAGGAAGACTCTCAATCCACAAAGATCGAACCTTTGCAAGCAAATTGTCATCAATATCAAGGGTTATAGTTAGATGAGAGTTTTCTCTTATTCTTGTATTTTACTTTAAACTCTTCGTATTGTCTAGTTGTTGTGTGAGAGAAATTGACTCGAGGGTCATTGAAATTCAGGAAGGATTTTGCAAGAAATAAACCTGGTAAGGGACGTCTAGATCGAAGGATCTAGTGTGAGGGAAATTGACTGGTGAAGGTCATCAGAATACGGGAGGATTTCCGTGAGAAATCATCTCGAGGAAGGGACGTCTAGATCGAGGGACCTAGTGGGGCTCTAAGATGCTTCCCCGGCTCGAAGTCCTTTCTTGGAGCGAAAGGGAGAGAACCAACCAGTCCGGGTAGTGGGTCGGTATAGAAAACCTTCCTTGTGTACTGGTTGATCTTTGAAGGGTGTGTGCATCTCAAAGGAAAAATTTGTTCCAGAAAATGAGGTCTGTGACCTACTACCACGCGCAAACAATCTAGTGCCCGACGGTAACTTCTAGAACTAGTTTTTCTAGGCCAAACTAATTCGAATTTTTTAATTATCCCATAAAACCATATTCACCCCCCTCTAAGGTTGGCTACACGATCCAACAAGTGGTATCAGAGTCAGGTTATTCCAAAACAGTTTCACCACTGGCAATAATGTTGGGAGGAGGAGGAGGAGCATGAGAAGAAGAAGAAGTAGGAGAAGAAGAAGAAGAAGCGGGAGGGAAGGAGGAGGAGGAGAAGAAGAAGCAGGAGAAGAAGAAGAAGGAGGAGGAGAAGAAGAAGCAGGAGTAGAAGAAGAAGGAGGAGGAGAAGAAGAAGGAGGAGGAGAAGAAGAAGGAGGAGGAGAAGTACCTGCGGGATCGGCGGGATCGGGAGCGGAACACTGGCGGGATCGGGAGCGGAACACCGTAGGAGCAAAACACAAAAACGTAATGCGTAAAATGAAATACGCGAGCAGCAAGCTGGTCCTATATCTCACGAAATCGTGTATCCCCCTTGCGGTATAAACGATTCCGAAAATAAAATATATTTTTTAAATGCGTTTCCTGGAGTTTCAGAAACGCGTTTCCAGGCATTTCCCGTATCCGGTACGCGTTCGAGTCAATTTGTAGACCATTTTAAGTGTCGTGCTTCGTATACTTGAACTCGGGACAACCCTTAGATGGATCCTTAAGGAGTAATTTACTACAACATGTCCAAAATTATTCATAAAATGAAATTGATGGGAATACTGGTAATAAACTGCAACATGCCAAAGAGTTAAGCTATTAGTACTCCATAATACTCCATAAGTCAAGATTACTTTCTCTCAAGTATTTAAGCTTGCTAATCCTTTTTTACTACATGGCTTAAAACACAATAGCATCTTATGAATTCATCTATTAAGTTGTAAAAAGTGACTATGATGGTAATAGATGTAATAGATAATGCAAAGAATAGTATATGTGCAAAGTAGAATATAACATAAAAATATGTCCCCAGGAGAATAACGATTTTATTTTTTTTGTCTACAGGGCTAGTATCATTGATAAACATAAGAATGCCATCATCACTGTCACACTCTACACTAGGAGTATCACATCAATCCATTCTCACTACAACACAAGCTTTGGTAGATGTGTTATATAATATTGAAGTCTCCACAAATGGATTGGGTGATAATGAACAAGGAAATCTTTTGACTCTGAAAATAGAATCAAAATCACCACCATGAAACACCACTTTATGAGTTCGTAATGATTCCAATCACCACTTTACAAGGTCGTAATTATTAGCGGATAGTGTATATTATACATTTAGAAGAACACCTGCCATAGAACCATATCAAACAATAAATGAGATATTGAAAACACAAATACAGCTGACTTACCAGAATTAACAATCAAGATGCCAATACAAACACAATACATGTTAGCTAAAAACACTAACTCTTTGTGCATTACACATTTACATCACAAGCTCCCTAACCGCCCCAAATAGTTGCAACAATTACAAGAAGTTTTTATAGACGAGAGAAAATAAGTGGGTTTGTGAAAACAATTGCACAATTAAAAAACACTAGGAGAGTTGTATAGACAAAATGATAATAAAAGTTTTAATAGGACATAATGCTAGAGGTAACCCAATATAATAGAATATACATTGTACAATGCCTAAACAAGATAAAGAAAGAATACATGGATGAAAAGAATAGTGGCAATCATACAAAAATGGAGATCTGATCAGAAAGGGTAGTTTAGTAATTTTTGTCTATCGCCGGGTGATATCGGATATCGTCGATCGGCGATAGCGCTAAAATATAAAAGCTGTTAGATTTTGAAGGAAGGCATTTGTTAGAGCATTTTCTCCTGAAGCCCTCGAGCGAAAACCTTTCCGGACGTTGACGAAAGCTTCAAATCAAGGTATGTGTATGCAAATTTGGTTTCCTTGCTTTAGGATTTATTATTTCAAATGTATTAAGGATAGAAGAGATTTCATGAAATTTTAAGGGAGAAAATTTTAGATTTAAGGTTGATTTGTCTAGAATTATGCATGAGTTTAAAAATTGTAATCTTTGAGTGAAGAGGGCAAAGATCCATTTGATAAAAGAAATGTAAACTTAGATCTTGTAATATGAAGGATATAAAAACAATGATCTAGGCTTTTATAAGAGATTGCTTAACAAAAATGAATTTTTAGGGAAGAAGATGATGAATAGTTATTTATGTGTTTTTTTTTTAATTTGTTAAGACAAATCATGAAGAATTGATCCATGTGCGATATCTAGTAAGTACGGATGGATTTGAGGAAGTGCATGCTTAAACAATGATTTGAACGATTTTAGATATCGCTTGGCGACAGTCACTATTTCTTGACAATATCACAGTAGTGTCTAAAATCTTATTTTGTTACTGTTTTTAGGAATGGATTCAAGTTCTAAAGCCAGGAGGAGCACAGGTAGTGATACACACTCCGCTTATCAAACATTTCCTGGAATTGTGACTGCAAATATTAGAGTGGGAAAACTCATTGAATTCGATTAAGTCCATCGTGGATACATACATGATCTACTGGCAATGGCAGGTATATTGTTAGTTTTACTTCCAGACATGTTCACATCAGTTTTAATTAGAGAATTCTACATTCATTTAAGAGATCCTAACTTCACTGAATTGAAAGTGGAGTGAGATCAAAAATCCAATGGCAAACAATTGAAATAACTCATCATGATTTAAGAGATGAGTTTGGTCTGATAGAGAGGGACTACGTATTGGATGTAGTTGAAAACTATAGGAAAGATAGAGATTGGAATCTTTTGAACATGGTTTTATAAGGAAATTCCATGAAAAACCTGATCCAGCCGACGACCACACTCACCTCGGATGCACGTTTAGTGTAAGAAATTTTGAGACACACTATTATGCTCATATCTGTGGACACAAGATAAATATCAGCTTAATAAAGTTATGCGACATATATGATCTTGGAGAGAGACCTGTTTGATGTGGCGGACTTGATTTTGTCTATTATGAGTTACACATATAGACTTAACAATCCTATGTGGAGAAAACTAAACACAGTACCGATGGGGGCTATCATCCAACGAATCATATATAAGAAATACAGTTAGATCGACCCGGAGTTTTACTTTGACGACTGTGCACCTATGGTTTTCCATACGGGTACCACACATACTAGTGCTCGTTCATCATGAGGTAGATCCACACATAGTAGTGAACCTTCATCAACAATTAGAAATCCACCTCTACCAAGAGATGGATCACTACGAGAAGGATTGGATGACTTGTGCAAGTCATTCGAGGAGCATAAGATAGAGATGAAAAAGCATCATACAAGAATGCATAAATTCATCAAGTTTTTGACAAAGAGTCTCAAGCTAAAGCCAACTCCGGCAGAGGCAGCAGAACAGGAAAATCCGATCGTAGAGCCTCCATGACAATCAATGCGCCAACCTCGCCGGACAGGAGTAGCAGTCAGAGCTCTATTGAAGACCAAAAAGAAACTAGTGTTGGGAACAGCAGGGACTTCTGATGATTTTGGGCAGAAATTTGACTTCAGGAAGATATCTCCAGGCGATACCCGGTATCGCTAGGCGATAGTGTACTTCATATGTTTTCCAATTTTTTGTGATGAACTGGTATTGCATTAATTTTTGTAGACTATGATGTGACACTTCTATGTTTTGTTCAGTACAATTTTGATTTAATTTGTTGGTTATTTTAATATTAATTTTTTTGTTAATTTTTAATTCTTTAAAAAAAATCATAAAATTTATGTTAATTCATCAGCTTGAAATGTCTAGGATTCCTAATTCTAGTCTTAACATTGAAATGCGGGAATCTGGAAGTGGTTTTGTGAAAATGTATGCAAGCTGTGAATCTATGCTGATAAAATTAACCTTTATTGAATTTGGTTTTATGCGATCTGTAATGAAATGATGGCGAACATCTATATGTTTAGACCTAGAGTGATGAACTTGATAGTTAGTTAAATAAATTGCACTTTTATTATGACACCTTAGTTCTATGGTCTCTTGATTTATTACAAAGTCTTCTAATATTTGTTTCATCCAAAGAGTTTGTGCACAACTACTACCTAGAGCAACGTATTCAGCCTCGATGGTGGATAGGGCAACAAAATTATGTTTCCTACTCGACCACGAAAAAAGTGATGGGCTTAAAAAGTGACAAGTGTCACTATTGCTCTTACTGTCTAAATAATATCCAGCATAATCTGAATTAGAATAACCATGCAATATTAAAGTATCATTATGTGGATACCACAAACCTATTTTTGAAGTACCAATAAGATATCTAAAAATATGTTTAACTTTTAAATGTGATTCTTTAGGATTAGCCTGAAATCTAGCACATAAACAAACTATAAACTTAATATCAGGTCTAGATGTAGTTAAATATAAAAGTGATCCTATAATCCCTCTATGTAATGTTTGATCAATAGAAATTTCACTTTCATCTTTTCCTAATTTCAAAGAAACACTCCTAGGAGTATTAGCTTGCTTTAGATTTTCAAACCCAAACCTTTTTAAAACCTCATCAATATATTTAGACTAACAAATAAAAATACAATCATGTCTTTGTGTAATTTGAAAACCAAAAAAATAAGTACGTTCTCTTACCATGCTCATTTAAAATTCATTTTTCATTATTTTTACTACATTATCACATAGCTCTTCATTAGTCGCTCCAAAAATAATGTTATCAACATAAATTTATAAAACTATTAAGTCATCATGAACATGCTTAATGAAGAGTGTACAATCAGTACTAACCATTTTATAATCATTCTTTAATAAATATAATGTTTGTCTATCATTCCATACTCAGGGTGCTTGCTTTAAACCATAAAGAGTCTTTTCTAATTTATATACATGATCATGAAATTTTTCATTAACATAATCTGGAGGTTATTCTTACATAAACCTCTTCCTTAATATACCCATTTAGAAAAGCAATTTTTACATCCATTTGAAATAATTTAAATCTTTTTAAACTAGCAAATAAAAGAAAAATTCTAACTGCTTCTAAATGTGCTACGGGTGCAAAAGTTTCATCAAAATCTACTCTTTTAATTTAAGAATAACCTTTTGCTATAAGCCTAGCTTTGTTTCTAGTGATCTTAGACTCATTATCTAATTTATTTTTAAATATCCACTTAACTCCTACAACAGGATGATCAGAAGGTCTCTCCATAAGATTCAAAAACCTTATTACGTTCAAATTTACTAAGTTCATCTACCATAGCTAAAAACCAAGATTCATCATTTAATGCGGTCGAAACATCTTTTGGTTTTATATTGGAAATAAAACAAAGGCAAATCATGTAACGAAGAACGAGTACTTACACCTCTTGAAGGTTCTCCAATAACCAAATCTTGTGAATGATCTTTTGAAAATCTTTGTTCACTTGGAGACAGATATTATTCTACTTCTTTTTCTTCTTTATCTTCTTCTTGATCTCCAAGTATTTCATCATCATCTGACTTTAGTGGAGGAAAAGGCTCTTCATCATTACCTGTAGGGTTAGTTTCTACACAAGAGAAAAGTTTATCAAATTTAAGATGAATTGATTCTTAAACTATTTTTGTCCTTTTATTATAGACTTTATAAGCTTTACTAGTTAAAGAATAACAAAGAAATATGCCTTCATCACATTTTTCATCAAATTTTCCTAATATGTCCTTAGTGTTCAAAATGAAATATTTACAACCAAAAACTTTAAAATAAGGCACATTCGATTTCTTTTGAAAATAAAGTTCATATGGTGTTAATTTCAAAAAAGTTCGAAGCATAACACGATTAATAACATAGCAATCAGTATTTATAGCTTTGGCCTAAAATGATATAGGTAATTTGTATTCAGACAACATAGTATGAGCTAGTTCTTGAAGGGTCTTATTTTTCCTCTCGATCACACAATTTTGTTGCGGTGTGCGTGGAGCGGAAAAATTCATGCTTAATTCCTAACTCATTGCAAAAAGAAACAAACTTATCATTATCAAATTCACCTCCATGATCTGAACGAATGCATTCTATTTTTAAGACAAGTTCATTTTGAATACCTATACATAATTTAGTAAATTTTAAGAATGCATCAGATTTTGAAATTAAGAAAATTGTCCAACAAAAACGAGAATATTCATCAATCAAAACAAAAGTGTATTTTCTACCTCCTAAACTGTTGGAACCCTTATTTGGATTTGGGCTTGGTCTACTCTTAGGATGTTGAACCACATGTATAGCCAAGGTCAAGGTCTAGGTCTAAGTTAGTCTCATTAGGTCAGACTTCTCAAGAACAGCTTTGTATTTCTTTGAAGAACTCAGACTTAGAAGAATTCTGTGATAAATATATCAGTTCGACTTTCGTTGAACTAAGCTCGATGATCGTTGATCTCCCATCAATGATCTTAGATCTTATTCTCTAAACTTAGCTCGATAATCTAAGAGCTTAGGTCGATGATTTCTTATCTCTTCACAGTTTTCTTAGTTTGAAGATAGCTGAACTCAGCTCGATGATCTCCTAGCTCAGATCAACGATTTTATCTTGTGTTCGTCTACATGTCTGTAATATCAGTCTTGAATATTTAAATCTTATTCTCTTATGACAAATAATCTATGGTAGTTAATGCTAATATTCTCAAGGCTTATAGCCGTTCCATTGCAGCATTAACTATGATATTCACAGAGTTATTGTTTTGTCTTATTTACCAAGACAATTAAGGAAATAATTTATTACCAGCAATTGTAGCCATTCTCTCCTCGATCTCTACAGTAAATTAAGAATTGTTTTTGAAGTTCAAAGTAGCAGTATTATTATTCGACTCTTCAAGGATATAGAGAGATACATACTGATTATTCAGTTAGAGAAAAACCAACAGAGAGATATTCTCATTTTATAGTTTAAAATTTCTCTCTCAAATTTCTCTCCATCTTCAGAACTCTTACTGCTCTCAGGAAACAGAAGAAGAACACCAAAATAAACCTCATCTTGAATCTTCTTCAGTTTTCATCTTCAGAAATATACAAAGACAACAATCAATATAGATCTACAGATTCTGAAGATCATAACTCCAATCCATTGAAGGCCCACTCCCTGGGCAAAGCTTCCATCTTCCTGAACCTACTCAACATCTCAGGGGGAGCTTTAGTAATATAAGAATCCACTAAGTCTTCTCATTTGCTTTGAGAAAGAGAAGAATTCCATCAACTATTTCCTTTTACCTTTTCTATATAGGGTTATTGCTCCCTTCAAAAGTGAACTTTTTGGTGATAGGGTACCTGATCAAAAACCTATTGGTTTTTAGGCACCTGATCAAAAGCTTGAAGGGTCTCTAGATCTACTTGAAAAAGGTCTTGTAGTGATAAGGCACCTGATCAAAAACCTAAGTGGATTCCTACCAGGGTGGTAGAAGAGTGGATGTACCCAGATTTGGGGAACCACTATAATTTTCTTGTGTCGTCCAGTTGCTCATCTTTCTTTATTTTCTGTTGTGCTGTGTTTGCTTGTGATTTATTTTTTTTCTTACTTATAAGTAACACTTATCTTAATTCCGCTATAAAAATTACTTAAAAGATTTTAATACTCTATTCACCCCACCCCCCCCCTCTAGAGTAAATCAGATCAATCCCCTCTCTTTCAATTGGTATTAGAGGGTCGTTTCTCTTGGTTGTACAGGCAAACACCTGAACCTAAAAGATCCTTGATAGATCTCCTCCTCTCTTTCTCTTTCTATGGCACAGAATAAAGATTATGCAAGAACTAGACCTCCAGTCTGCAACTTGAATAAGTTTGCTATCTGGAAGGAAAGAATCAAACTATATATGAATTCTATTGATGAGGATATTTTCAACTTCATTTTGACAGGTCCACCAGCTCTAGTTGCAACTACCTCAACAACATCAATAAGCTTGAATGTTGTTCCTCCTCCAGAAAATATTGATGCACAGAAAAAGGAAAAGATTACTGATGCAAAAGTCATGAACATTCTTGCCCAAACCATGTCAGATGAAATCTTCCAAAAGGTTGCTGAATGTACTTCAGCCAATACAATCTGGGATTCCTTAAACAAGATGGTTGTTGGAACTGCAAATGAAAGAAAAGATAGGAGAGCTCATCTTATCTCTCAGTATGAAAACTTCAAGAAAGCTGAAACTGAGCCAGCAGCTGAGATGTATAATAGACTCAGCATAATTATAAATGAGCTGAAAACCTTGGACAAGGACACCTCACTAACTGAGATTAATGACAAGATTCTCATGTACTTCCCCAGCTCATGGTACTCCAGAATCTGGCCAATAAAATAAGACAGGGGTCTAAATGAGATTTCCACTGAATCTCTATTGGGAAAGCTCAAGTCCTATGAGCAGCTCCTAAAGACTAGAGAGTCATATGAATAGAAGACTCCTACACCAGCTAGGAAGGAACAAAGCATAGCCTTCAAAGCCTCTGAAGAATAAGAAGCAACACCCTCAAATGAAGAACTGATGAGTCTGTTTGCCAAAAGATTCTTCAAAATGGGTAGAAAAGACTTCAAGAGGAAGTCATCCAGGAATGAAGATAAGCCAAGGTATGATAAAACTCAAACTAAATAAATTATATGCTTTGGTTGTAGGAAGCGTGGACACATTCTACCAGAGTGTCAAGAGAAACAACCCAAATAAAGGAGAAAGGAAAAGGAATCCATGAAACACTTCAGCAAGCCATCCTCCAGCAAGCACAAGAGGAAAGAAAAGGGCTTTGTAGCTGACAACTGGAGTGAGACAGAAGAAGAATCTTCTTCCTCTAGCTCTAGTGAGGATGAAGAACAAACCAAGGCCAGAGAATTATGTCTAATGGTCATCAATGCTTCAAGCCCTTAATCAGAAGTAGAAGATTCAGGAGAAGACTCAGACTGTGATCAGGTAATATCATCCTTTGATTTTAATTCTGAAGATTTTAAAATAGAATTTAAATCACTGTGTAATGATCTCATAAAATCTGAGAAGGAAATCAAACTTCTCAGAGATAGACTACCTGGTTATGAAAATTTACTATCTGAATACTTAGGAATGAAAGATGAATTAACTGAGTATAGAAAACAAATCATCTTCCTGAAAACTAAACTAGGCAAAGTTTAATAATTTGAAGAAACATTGAATGGAAGAAGCCTACAGATGGTTAAAATCACTAGTACACTAAATGCTGGGATTAATAATAGTAAACTAGGTTTAGGTGCATCAACAAGTGAACTACCAATTATCCAGAAAAACTTCTTATCTCAAACTGTAAATTTTATTTCAGAGAAGGGTAAGAAGAATACAGAACAGGTAGAGAAAGTTAATAAAGTATTAAATCAAATTGAACTAAAGAAGAAGAGACAAGCTCGGAATTATAAGTCTAAACAGAAGTCATCGAACTAAGATCGACGATCGCAGTATTATTCGTCGAACGTTGACCGACGATCTCGTAACCCAGAGTTTGGGTTTAATTACCCAGCAAAGGGAGATCGATGATACCATCAAACTTCGTCGAACAGAGATCGATGATCGTTGAACAAAGATAGTAGCCATTATTATTCTGGGAACCGAGATCAATGAGATCAATACTAGTCATCGAACGCAAATCGACAATCTCAATATAAATCGTCGAACCCAGATCAGTTTTACCAAAACTATAACTGCAACAAAAATATTAAAAATTACCAGAAACCAAAATCTGTTATTCCATTTTCACATTGGGTAATTTCACCTATAAAATTTCACCCCTTAGGTTATAAATGCCAACATGAATGCTCTTTTATTTCAAGTTTCATTTATGAAAAGAAATAAGGACCTAAGGTTACCCAGGTCCAGAACATATGAATTGTTTACTTGTAGATGAAGAACTATCCTACCACACAGGATAAGTGGTATCTGGATAGTGGGTGCTCAAAGCACATGACAGGAAGCAAGGACAAGCAAATTAACTATAAGTCCAAGCTAGGTCCAAAGGTAATCTTTGGTGATTCCAGCTTTGGTCAGACAGAAGGATATATGGATTTTAGTATTGGAGCTATTACATTCAGCAAGATAGCTTATGTGAACGGTTTAAAACATAACCTGATATCCATAAGTCAATTATGTGATGCAGGTTATTAGGTATGTTTTACTGAATCTCAATGCACTATTTCTTTAAACAGCAAAATTGTTTTAACAAGATTTAGATAAGGTAATATTTATCTAGTTAACTTTAATTCTACTAGCTCAGAAATTTACCCTTTTAATCAGGTCAATATACTCTTTGGAATAAAAGACTAAGTCATGTAAAACTTAGAAATATTGTTAAGTTATCCAAAGGCAACCTTGTTAGAGGATTACCTTCTTGCCCTTACAAGAAAAAAAGCCTTTGCAGGGCTTGTCAAGCAGGCAAGCAAACTAAAAATAGTTTTAAATCAGTTAATAAGAGTGATTCACCTAGGATTCTGTACTTGCTTCATTTGGATCTTTTTGGACCCATTACTATACAGAGCTTAGGAGGGAAGTTCTGTACTTTAGTTATTGTAGATGACTTCTCAAGGTTTACTTTGGTTTTCTTCTTGAGACATAAGTCTGATAACTTCAAAGTTCTTACAGATTTTCTTAGACGCATAAGGATTGAGTATTCTACTCCAGTTATTTTGATCAGAAGTGATCATGGTACTGAGTTTAAATCTCTTCCCATGCAAAGATTCTGTGAGATGGAAGGCATCAGGCATTGTTTCTCTGCTCCTAGAACTCCTCAACAAAATGGGGTAGTTGAAAGGAAAAATAGAACACTCATTGAAGCTGCATGCACATTACTTGCTGATGCTTTTATGTCACTCTCCTATTGGGCAGAGGCTGTGAGCACAATAAACTATGTTCTGAACAGAAGTTTGATACATAAACTTAAGGGCAAGACTCCCTATGAACTACTCAAAGGGAAGAAACCTAAAATAGATTATTTTAGAATATTTGGTTGCATTTATTATATTCACAACAACAACATGAAACATCTTAGAAAGTTTGAAGCCAAAGATGCAATGGGAATTTTTCTAGGATATTCCCAAGTCAGCAAGGCATATAGGGTTTTTAACAAATCAACTTTGAAAATGGAAGAGTCAGTTCATATTTCTTTTTATGAAGCTAATATGTTTTACAAGGAGAAGGAAGCTTCTACCAGTAACTTTTTGCAGATACCTCAACTTTGTGAAAAATTGGATAATCTCAATCTTACTCAAAAGGATACATCTCATTCCTCTTCACAAGTTGATGAAGAAAGTGAAGAAGAAAGTTTGGAAGTGGCTGAACTTCCTCCAACAGCTAATACAATTCCAAAAGAGGAATTATTTCTCCAAGCTGTTGTTGAACCAACTACACTAACTGAATTTGTCACACTTAGAGATCACCCTACATCTCAAGTGATTGGAGGCATATCAACTGATGTGTAGACAAGGAATCAACTCAACCAGGACTAGATGCATGCCTGCTTCATATCTCAAATTGAGCCCCAATCAATTAAAGATGCTGAGCAAGATCCATACTAGATTATTGCAATACAAGTGGAACTCAACCAATTTGAGAGATGCAAAGTTTGGGATTTAGTTCCAAGACCCAAAAATAATCAAGTCATTGGAACCAAATGGGTCCTCAGGAACAAGTTGGATGCACAAGGAACTATTATCAGAAACAAGGCAAGACTAGTTGCTCAAGGCTATAGGCAAGAGGAAGGAATTGATTATGATCAAACGTTTACTCCTGTTGCAAGGATGGAAGCAATCAGAATCTTTCTTGATTATGCTATTTATAAAAAGTTTAAAGTGTACCAGATGGATGTAAAAAGTGCCTTTCTAAATGGAGAACTTAAAGAAGAAGTGTATGTTGAACAACCACCAGGTTTTATCTCTTAACCTCATCCCTCTTATTTCTTTAGATTGCATAAAGCTCTATATGGTCTAAAGCAAGCTCCAAGAGCTTGGTATGAAACCTTAGCTAGTTTTCTTTTAGAGTATAAATTTTCTAGAGGCATAGTAGATAGGACTTTATTTATTAGACATCATCATGATAAAATCTTGTTAGTACAAATTTATGTAGATGATATTATTTTTGGCTCTACTGATCCCAAACTATGCAAAAGGTTTTCTGACCTTATGCATTCAAAGTTTGAGATGAGCAGCATGGGTGAACTTTCTTATTTCCTTGGTCTCCAAGTGAAACAATCATTTGATGGTATCTTCATCACCCAATCTAAATATGCTAAGGAGCTTGTTACAAAATTTGGGATGTGTGATGCCTTAGCAATGAAGACACCTATGGAATCAAATGATGTGATAGATTCTGATGAGCATGGAAAATCTGTTGATTAGAAAATTTATAGGGCTATTGTTGGGTCTCTACTATATCTTACAAAGAGTAGACCAGACATCATGTTCTCTACATGTCTTTGTGCTAGGTTCCAGGTGAACCCTAAAGAATCTCACTATATTTTGCTAAAAAGGAGTTTAAGATATATAAAGGGTTGAACTGATCTAGGACTTTGCTATCTAACATAGTCAGAGTTTGATTAAACAGGGTACTCAAATACTGACTATGTTGGATACAGAGTTGATAGGAAAAGCACATCAGGAACATGCCAGTCCCTTGGTGATAGGCTTGTGTCTTGGTTTTGTAATAAGCAAACATCAGTGTCCACTTCAACTACAGAGGCTGAATATATTGCAGCTGGCAGTTGTTCACAAATTTTGTGGATACAATACCAACTACTGGATTATGGATACAACTTAAATAATTCAACTATATTTTATGATAGAACCAGTGATATATCCATAGCACAAAATCCAGTGCATCATAGTATGACCAAGCATATTGAAATAAGGCATCATTTCATTAGAGAGTGTGTAGACAAAAACAAAATTAATCTTAACTTTGTCTCCACTAATTTTTAAAGAGCAGATATCTTCACCAAGCCTTTGGAAGAAAAGAAACATTTATTCTTCCTAAATCAGCTTGGAATGATAAATGGAATGGATTAATTTAATTTCTGTCTAAAAGAGAAGATTTGTTCACAAATCATCAAATGGAGATCGACGATCTGCGAACTCCTCTTGAGCTCTATTGTCGACCTGAGATCGATGACAGCTCTGCGTGAAGTAAAAATCATCGACCGGAGATCGATGAATTTACTTCAGAAAATACATCGTCGACCTGAGATTGACGATCCATTTTATACTCTTCATTCAGAGGCCGACGATAGTATTTGTATATAAATTTGTCGTCGACCTAAGATCGAAGTTTTCTTTTTCATCATAGGACAGAGCTTGTCTTTTCGCATTCAAAAAACCTATATTGAGGTTTCTCTTCGAGCTCTATCCTGTGCTTTCCAAATTCCCTTGCACTTGATCTCTCTCACTTTTACAGAAATCTATGGCGATTCTAGCGGCGATTCTGTCAGTGATGAAGTTCGATGCTAGCTTCGACATTGACTTCGACTCTTTCAGTCATTGCGATCAAATTTTCATGGACATGCTGAAGCTCTATAAAGATCAAGTCCTGAGGAAGATCATAACTATAATGATCAAATTGCCAGCAATAAAAATAAAAGAATGGGTTTATTCGTCAACAACTCCTGATAACTCGTCTATGGTTGGAACCATCTCAGGTCAACAGGTTATTCTTTCCCCAGTTATTATTTCTGAACTATTTGAATTAGTTAATGGAGAAAACACTCTATAATAAGATAGTTCTGAGTACTGTAGCATGCTGGTTAGGATGGGTCATCCAGAGGGGATACCATAAAAGTTGCTTAAGAAAAATTTGTCTGTAGAATACAAGTTCTTAGCAGACGTTGTGGGGAAGGTTCTGATGGTTATGCACTCTGCCCATGATAATATTAACAGGAAACAGTTCTCAATCATGTCTGCTTTGGTAAATAAGAAGCCCATCAATTGGGTTGAGTTGTTCTTTAATTTGATCAAAAGGAAGAAATCCAAGAAAGAGGTTTGCTTTGGGAGGATTCTAGGAATTTTCCTCCAGACCAAGACTTCTGAATTAATCGCCTCTCAGACCATATTTATTAATGCCAGTAAGAGTTTGGACTCCTCCTTATTTGGTAAATGGGCATGAACTATCCCAAAGCCATCCCAGGCCTCCACCTTGTTGGGTATTGCATCCACAATAACCCAGATTTGCATGAAGTCACCCTTGAACTTAGATGAATTAAGTTGTATTTGATCTTTTATTTTAGTTATGTGTTTGCAGGCTCTATTGCTAAGTATAGACAAATGTCATTCTATAGTGGATCATAAATACAGGACCATACAATGTAATCCGTGATTGTATGATCCAAGGTGTTGACTCATGTGTAGCCTCTCTATTAGGATACACTTCATATTCAAGTACTTGGACAAATGGATGAAGTGTTGGTGATGATTGGATTCAAGAATGAAAATTTTTTAAGTCTTTTCCTCGAGTAGACTGTTTGTACTCGAGAAGAAGGAGTAGAAGTTCTCGAGAAGTCAGTCTTATTACTCGAGTATAAAAGTTAGTTCTCTAGTAATACTATTCTAGTTCTCGAGTAACCAGGTTTAGTTCTCGAGTGGACTTTATCTCTACTTCTCGAGTGTTTAGGATCTTAACTCAGAAAATTTCTGAGTATAGTTCTCGAGAAGTTATCTTGTACTCGAGTAGTTGATAGTATGTCTCAAGTGACAACAATCTTTCTTTCTCAGAATTTTTCTTAGTCCAATACTTGAGTAGTCCAATTAGGTTCGGTTGTTCACCGATGAAAGTGGTACGTGAGTTGGGTTTAGAACGTCGTGAGACAGTTCGGTTCCTATCTACCATTGGTGTGAAAGGGAGAACTGCGAGGAGCCAACCCTAGTACGAGAGGACTGGGTTGGGTCAACCTATGGTGTACCGGTTGTTATGTTCTCGAGAACAATCCCTAGTTCTTGAGTAATCCTATATTTTGTTCTCGAGTAATCATTTCTAGTTCTAGAGTATCCTTCTTCCAGATCCAGAAAGATTTTATAAGTCTTTGTTCTCGAGAAGTTTTATTCTACTTCTCGAGTAGATTCCCAGTTCTCGAGCAATTACATTCTACTCGAGTAATGATTCCCTCTGTCTCTAATACTTCTGTTAAACTTCTTCTCGAGTAATTCAAGTTGATTTCTCAAGAACCAATCTTGTACTCGAGTAATGCTTCCTTCTTTTCGAGTAATTTCAGAAATTCCTCTTCTCGAGTAATCTTCATTTTCCACACGAGTAATAGCTTCACTTCTCGAGTAATACTACTTCACTCGAGAAATGCAGTTCAGATTTGCAGAAATTTTGTTAAGTCATGATTTGATGGGATTTTCAAATGACATGACGTGATTGGTCCGCAGGTACATCATTAAGGATAATTATGACCGTTAGGGAGATCTTATATAAGGTATTCTCAATCGACTAACCCTAAGAAGGATTTTACAAGCTGTCATAATTTTGTAAGTTCTCCGAATCTCTCTCTCTCTTTAAAACAAAAGCCACCGTCGCCGATATTCTTCGTGCAAGGGCTAGGGTTTTTGATTCAAGGATTCAGATCAAGATTGATTTCCAGATCAGGATTATTGTTCATTTTTCATCATCTCTCCAATCGGGTGAAGTCTAAAGAAGTTTTCAGATCTCATTCTTACCGAGTTAACTTCTTCAACAATTCTGACAGAGCTGTAAGTTATAAGAAGAAGATCCAGGAAGATCGATTCAAGATTTGAAGATTATTGTTTGTATTTTCAAATTTCTCTCCATTCAATTATTGTAGAAGATTTCTCTCTGAGTTGTAGGAAGTTTTATCTTCCGAGTGTAGATCCGTTTGGATCGAGTTTGTAGGAACTTTGTTCCGAGGTGTAGGATTGGTTTTAAATCCAAGATAGTGGAGTAGCCGAGTCTAATGGTTTGCTAGATCGGTGAGGGAAAGTGGATGTACCCAAGGTTGGGGAACCACTATAAATCTTTTGTCATATGTGATTGCTTGGTTGATCTGTGTGCATAGTCGCTAAATTTTATTCCGCAAAAAGACGTACAACTCACCTATTCACCCCCTCTAGGTGATTTAGGTAGAAAACTGAACTAATTAAATTGGTATCAGAGGGTGGTTGATCGCTAAAAGGTTAACACCTTGATCAGTTCCTTCTCTAGTTGTCTCTTGATATCTTCCAAGCATGGGCAAGGCTAAAGATTTTTCCACGCTTCCTTTGTGCACAAAGAATAACTTTCCCATGTGGAAAGAAAGGATTAAATTTTTCATGGAAGTTATGGATCCCAGGATCTTCATGATTGTTGAAGAAGGTCCTTACATTCCCATGACTATCTCCACAATAGATCCAACAAAGCAAGTTTCTAAGAAATTGATGGATCTAGATAAAGACGAGATTGCACTTGTCTCCTTAGACAAGAAAGCTAAGAATATAATAGCAAGTGATGTCGATGACTCAATGCTGCAGAACTTGATCCACTGCCAGTCTGCTAAGGAGATGTGGCAGTCCCTCATCACTTTGATGGAAGGCACAGAAGAAGTTAGGGATGAATGAAGATCCCTCCTAAATCATAAATACGAAGCCTTCCGGCAAGGACCTAAAGATACCATTGCTGATACATTTGAGAATTTTCTTCAAGATAGTTAATGGCCTAAGAGTATATGGTCGAGTCTTCACTAATGGGGAGCTAAATGACAAGTTTCTGAGGTCCCTCACAAAGGAATGGGACAACAAAGTTTATGCCATCTGGGAATTTGGCAAATTAGCTAAAACAGACCCTCATAACCTATTTGGCAAGTTGATGTCCTATGAGTTGCAGATAAACTCCAGAAAGGCTGATGTAAAGAAAAGTTGATTCTCTTCAATGGAAAAGTCTATTACTTTAAAGGCAGACAGTTGAAGGAAGGGCAAAGCTGCCTCACCTGCACCTTCTCCAGAAGAAAGTGAAGTGGAATCATCTTAGCCAAACACTTTAGGCTCTGAGCTATCTGATGGAGAGTTCTCACTTCTCTCAAGACAGTTCAAGAAATTCTTGAACAAGAATAAGCAATGGAGAGGCAAAGATGCGTCATACAAAAGATCACGACATGACAGTGATCGACGAAAGAAAGGCTCAAGTAGCCATGACAGGTATAATTCTAAACCTAAGAAACATATTTCGACTGACATAGTTTATTATTGTTGTAACAAGCCAGGTCATGTCATTGTTGATTGCCCCCACAAGAAGATGGAGGGTGGAAAGAGAGAATAAAAAAGTCCTCATATACTAAGAAGAGGACAGAGAAGAGCCTAATTGCCAAGAAGGGCAAAACTCTTAGTGACACCGACTCATCTGAGTCGAGTGAAGAGGAAGAAACCTACTTTGGGCTTATGGCTCAGACAGATGATGAACAAGAGCCCCAGTTCACTGGGAAGGTAAAATCTCACACTCCTCTTTCAGAATCTGAAGCCTATGAGCATGATAATGAGGAAAGCTCTTCTGATGATGAGTATGAACTCATGGCTCAGTACAAAGAGTTAATCAATGCTTACGACAAATGTCGACGAGTCGTGAAAACTCAAGATAAAGAGATAAAGTCTCTAAAAGCTAAAGAGAGAACCTTGAGAGAGGAAGTCGCTAAGACTGACTCACTCAAGGAGAATTTCAATAATACTATTAAAGAATATAATAGGGCTCTAGAGCACCTTGACTTAAAAGAGAAAATCATCAAGGAGTTGGAAGAACAACTTGCTGCTGAAAAGAAACTTGTTGAAAGTTTCTCGAAGCCTAAGACTTTCCTTCCTTTCGTTGCTGAATTCTCAGCTAAGGCCAAGGGTGCTGGGCTAGGCCATGTAGAAGCTCCTAGTAAATTCTCTAAGAGGAATAAGACTCAAAGAAAGAATAAGGCCGCCAAGAAGGCCTTGGCCAAAGAAAAGGGGAAGGCCCCTCAAGATCAGACCACCTTTAAGAAGGTCATTTTCAACCTAATGAGTTTGATCTTGACTCATCCTACGACCACTTGACTAGGCCTATTATGTAGAGCCAAAATCTCGTTACCAAGGATGGACTTGCCCCAGAAACTTTGGTGAGAGTGTCTTTAAGGCACCTTATGAAGAAGTCATTCTTCAGGGCTATGGTCCTTATGATCATGGTCATAACTTTAAGAAAGCACCAAAGGTAAAACCCATTATGGAAAAGCCTGTGAAGGAGAAGGTATCTTGTGATTGCCATCATCATGAAGCCTCTTCCTCCAAGAATACAACCCCTGCTAGACCACTATCCTAGAAGGTCAAGCAGGAAAACTTAAGGCAAAGATACAAGAGGTTTGACTGTTGGTGCTGTGGCAGAATTGGTCATTTTGCCATTGATTGCTAGTTTAATCCGAGAAATGTTGCAACTCCTCAGGTTGGTAACATGAGAATTACCACTCATAATGCTAATCCTCGTAGAGTGAGTGTTCTAACACGATACCAAGGACCCAAATGTGTTTGGGTTCCTAAGGCAAATTGATTATGATTGCAGGTATGTCCAAAGGCCACCAAAATGCCTATCTGGTATTTGGACTATTGTTGCTCTCGACACATGACCGGGACAAGAAGCCTACTTCAAAACTTCTCTCCAGTGTTGAATGGAATAAAGGTAATCTTTGGAGGTTCAGACCGAGGAATCACTAAAGGCTACGGTATGATCACTAACGGTAGTGTATCCTTTTCAGATGTAGCTTATGTGGAAGGATTGGAACACAATCTCATAAGCATAAGCCAACTATGCGATAAAGGATATATAGTTGAATTCCATACCGACAAGTGCTTGATAAAGTCTATTGATAATATGGAAATGATTCTATCAGACACTCGAAGCATGAATATATTTTGTTTAAATTTCATTTGTATAGACTCTTCTACACCAGTGTGCCTTTTAGCAAAAGATAGTGCATCTCTTGGTGACCAATGACACAAGAGATTACCATATTAATTTTAAAACTATTAATAAATTATTTTCTCTGAACTTAGTGCGTGATGCCCAAATGTCATGTACATTAAAGATAGACCTTGTTATGCATGCGTAAAAGGCAAGCAAACAAGGGCTATTTTTAAAAGCATTATAGGCAAAGATTCTAATAGATGTCTACATCTACTTCATATGGACTTGTTCGGTCCACTGCAAGTTAGAAGTTTAGGAGGTAAGGATTATACGTTGGTTATCGTTGATGACTACTCGCGCTTTGCGTGGGTGTTCTTTCTAAAACACAAGTCAGATACCTTTGATGTCTTTACAAATTTTATTAGGCCGATCAAGAATGAATACAACTATTCCGTAGTCAAGATCAGAAGTAACAACGGAACTAAATTCAAGTATGGGGTCATGACAGAATTTTGTGAAAGCCTAGGTATCTTTCATGAGTTTTTCTCTCCTCGTACTCCACAGCAAAATGGAGTAGCTAAGAGAAGGAATAGAACACTCATAGAGGCTTGCATGACTATGTTGAATGATGCTTCACTACTGGAGTATTTCTGGGCTAAAGCCGTCAACACTGCATGCTACGTGCAAAATCGAGCACTCATAAATAAGAACCATGATAAGACACCTTATGACTTTCTAAAGTGTAGGAAACCGACTGTCTCATATTTTAGAATTTTTGGTTGTAAATACTTCGTGCTTAATAATGGTAAGTATCACACTACCCAGTTTAGCGAAAAGAGTTTTGAAGGTATTTTTATAGGTTATAGTAGCCATAATAAGGCATACAAGATATTTAATAGAAAAACTCTGGTTGTAGAAGAATCAATACATGTTGTATTTGATGAGACGAGTTTGCTGCAAAGCAACTCTTCTAGTGTGCTCATTGAAGATGCAGGTATAAAGTTGAAAGAAATTAGCTTGGATGAACCAAACAAAGATGAAGGTGAAAAGTTCATCAAGATCACCACTCCAACCCCTATTAGAGTGGTAGATGATCAAGATGAAGAAGTCTAAGTTGATGAAGTCACCCAAGTGGTTAAAGTTCTAGATGCATGGACTCTAGAGCTCAGACATTTGAAAGATCACCCAATGGACCAAATCATAGGAGATCCCCGGGATGATGTCAGAACTCGTAGAGGTATAACTAATGCGAATTTATATTTAAGTTTTCTCTCACAGGTTGAACCAAAGAAGTTTGAGGAAGCAAACTCAGACGCATAATGGATCTTGGCCATGGAAGAAGAACTGAACAAGTTCAAGCATTGCAAAGTCTAGAAACTTGTTCCAAGACCCAAATGTAATAATGTCATCGGGCAAAGTGGGTTTACAGGAACAAGATGGAAGAAGATGGAACGATCATAAAGAACAAAGCCAGACTCGTCACCAAAGGATATCATCAAGAAGAAGGAATCGACTTCGACCAGACATATGCTCCAGTGGCTAGGCTGGAGGCAATCAGGTATTCTTAGCGTATGCTGCACTGAAGGGCTTCACTGTCTATCATATGGACGTGAAGTCTGCCTTCATTAATGGTGACATAAAGGAAGAAGTGTACGTGGAACAACCCCCAAGTTTTGTTGATCCTAACTTCCTGATTACGTTTACCAATTATCTTAAGCGTTATACGGTTTGAAACAAGCTCCTCGAGCTTGGTAGGAAACACTATCTAGTTTTCTCCTTGAGAACAATTTCACAAGGGGAAAGTAAGATAAGAAATTATTTCTTAGGGAAATAAAAAGCAAGGTTTTGCTAGTGTAAATCTATGTCGATGACATTATATTTGGCACTACTATCGACAACCTCTGTAAGAAGTTCTAAAAACTTATGCAATGGAAGTTTGAAATGAGCAGTATGGGAGAGCTGAAGTATTTCTCAGGGCTTCTGGTGAAACAATCTAAATATGGAATCTTCATCTCACAAACTAAGTTCACCAAGGAGCTAATTAAGAAATTCCGAATGGAGAACGCAACCTCTATGAGGACTCCAATGGGTTCAGCTATGTCTCTAGACAAGGATGAGAAAGGGAAACCTTTTGATTAAACCAAGTACAGAAGCATAGTTGGGTCCTTGGTCTACCTTACTGCTAGTAGGCTAGACATAATGTTCTCTACATGTGTCTGTGCTAGATTCCAAGTGAACTGTAATGAATCTCAATACGCTGCTGCAAAGCGGATCTTGAGATACCTTAAAGGTACACCAAATCTTGTATTATGGTACCCAAGAAGTAATGACAACGAGCTGATTGATTTTTCAGATGCTGACTTTGCAGGTAGTAAAGATGACTGAAAAAGCACTTCCGGGACTTGTCAATTCCTTGGAAGAAGACTTATTTCATGGAGTAGTAAAAAACAAAATTTTGTCGCAATCTTAATGGCCGAGTCAGAATATATTTCTGTCGGCAGTTGCTGCGCACAGTTGCTTTGGCTAAAGAATCAGCTGGAAGAATAATACATGAAGGTCCAAGACATTCCACTATTTTGCGACTCCTCCAGCTCAATAGCAATTGCCAACAACCCAGTCTCGCACAGCAGGACAAAGCACTTCGAGCTCAGATATCACTTTATTCGGGAGCATGTGGAGCAAGGGGATGTAGATCTTCAGTATGTTCCAATAGATAGGCAAGTTGCAGATATTTTCACGAAGCCACTGGACGAGGCCAAGTTCAACTTCTTCAAAACTGAGCTTGGCATGCTCAACAAGGAAGAGTAGACAAGGTGGGATCATTTCAAGGCTTAGAAATCGAGGATAAGTCAAAAAGGTTAGAAATTTCTCTTAGTGGACCTCATTTCTCGAGATAAGGAATGACTTCTCGAGAAGTAATGTCTGACTACTCGAGTAATCCATTTCCTCTCGAGAAACCAAGAAATTTTACTCGAGTACCATCCCTCGAGTAGAAACTTTCTTCTCGAGAAGTAAAAAAAATTCACTCGAGTACTAAGCTTTAATTTCACGAGAACTAAAATTCCCTCTCTCGAGAACTAAGATTCCACTCGAGATATGACCTGACGTATTTCATAATTTTTTAATTTCTTCACTTTTGCTTCACGCATGATTTCTGCCCTAATCTAAGGCTTGATTTAGCCCTAATCATCATTACTAGACTCATATAAATAGAAAATCTTAGATTTCATAAACCTACTCACATTCAAATCCTATTTCTCAAAAACATCTTCGTCTTCCGCCGCTGAACCATAGCAACCATTTCGTCGTCATTCTTCCGTCTGTCGATGATCCTTTTCTGAAAAATCGATGGCGCCGCTATCCAAGATTGGTGTTGGAAGTGAGTTAGTGATTGTTTACTGATTCTCCTAGACAGCGCCGATTTAATGTTTGTTCTACAGGAACCTTGCAAAATCCTATTTCCAGAGGTTGAAGAATTCTTCCAGAACCTTAAGGTAAGGAGAAATGGCAAAGTTTTAAAGTCCAGGGTGAAGGGTATTAAGATCAAGATGAACAAGACCATTGTGTCTCAACTTCTGAAAATGTTGATTGTTGATGAAGAAGATCTCACCGCAGAGGACAATGACAGGGCTTGTAGTTTCTGTGGAATTTCTACTGAGGCCACTTCTGTTAGATGACCTGATTTGAATGCTAAAAGTAAATTTCTAGTGGATATCATTGGAAAAGTTCTCTGGTGCGAGACCTCTTCTATAGGTTTCATATCTTATAACTTATTCAATGTTATGACTGCAATAATCTATCGGAAAAAGTTCCAATTTGGCATGATGATTCTTGATAAGATCAGGGGGAGCATCAAGGCTCCTAGTTTTACAAGGATAATCTCTTTGATGCTTCGTGAGATTAATCCTCAAGTGTTCTACACTTCCAAAGGTACTCCCATACATCATATGAGAAAGGTATTAACTTCTTCTATTCAGAGATGGGAATTAAAGCTGAAAAATCCTACTCAAGCTGCTAAGGCTCTTGAAGTCCCTACCTCAGAGGACAGGACCCCATCTCCCTCTCTTCATAAAATTGCTGGCACATCTAGTGCAGCATTTGAGGGGGAGCCTGCTCCCTCTATACAAGATAGAATTCCTCCTCTTCATGCATATTCATAATAGCCAGAAAGAATTTCTTCTCCTCCTGACCAGTCAGAACAGCTGTACAGAGTACAGTCTCCTTCATGCCTTTCAGCACAGCAGCAAGACAGTATCCCTTCCCCTCCTCTAGATTCATCCTTACAAGCAGCTACTTCAGCATAACTTTAATCAGATGCACATGTATTAGAAACAATCCTCTCACTACAAGAAAAGTGACTTTTAGTGACAAAAAGTTTTGTCACTAAATGTTATATTTCTATCACTATTGAGAATTAGTGACCGAATTTATTTTATCACAAGTTCGTCACTAAAGCCCCGTCACTAAATGTCTTTAGTGACCAAAAAAAGTTGTCACAAAATGTGCACATTTTTGTGACCACATTAGTTAAGTCACTAATGACATTCAGTGACTGAAGTAATTTGATCACTAAAACCCTTTAGTGACCAATTCAATTTTGATCACTTAAAATCACTTAGTGACCAATTTAATTTGATCACTGGATGTTTTTTTGTGTCCAAGCATATTTGGTCACTGAATGGTTTTACCGACCAAATTAAATTAGTTACAAAATATGCATATTTAGTGACTAACTATGTTTAGTCACTAAAGATATTTATTGACAACCTTGTGAATTTGGTCCCAAAAAAGATATATTTTTTCACAAATTTGTATTCAATTTCTCACTAAATATTATAATCTTATTTCATTTACTATCAATTAAAATTCAATATTAAGCATTCAAACAAAAGAATAAATAAAATTCTCATCACAGGAAATTTTTTGCCAACATACATTATTTTATTAATTAAGATAAAAGAGGGTGGGAGATAGCCCAAACCCCCTCAATACAAAATAAAAGAACCATCGTCTCTTTTTTAAACTTAATACAAATTTTTATAGGGCACATGATCCTCCTTGACCATTGAAAATATCGGAGCTCCATGCATGACTACACATGATTGGGCTCTAGTGATGATTTTTACTTATTTTAGTCTTCTATTTTTGTGTCCCTTCATAGGTGAACATTTGCATGCATATTATTTTTTAGGTTTTGGTAGAGATTTTTTTATTTTGATTTGAATGAATGCCCTCTATTTTACGGCATTTGGGGTAAATTCTGTCCTCTTTACATGAAGGCAATATATGCATATGTGCTTAGAGTTTACTCGTGGTGTGCTAATATGATCAAATTGCATGCCTTGTTGTTGCTAGCTAGAAAGATGAGGAAAAGTGATCAATATGCTCTATTGTGATAAAAAAAGGTAACTAAGTAATTATGTTTGATATCTTCACAATGATTCTTGAATATGTATTTATGATGAAACATGTTAAATAAATCATCTTAAATTTGTAAATAAGTTGTGCTTCCGATAATTTGAAAATCATAATTTCTTTAAAATGAGCTTTACTAAAGATATGTATTTAGTTACTAAACTTTAACTTTGTCATAAAAAATATGTTTTTAGTGACAAAACTTTAATATTGTCACAAAAAAAATATTTTTAGTTACTAAACATTTAATTCGTCACTATAGATATGTCTCTAGTGACAAAATACAATTTGTCTCTAAATGTCGTCACTAATGGTGTGCCTTTAGTGACCAAAGTTTTCTTTAGTCACTAAAGATTTGTATTTAGTGACTAAACATTTATTTTTCACTAAAAATATCATTTTAGTGACTAACTTTTTAATTTGTCACTATAGATATGTTTTTTGTGACTAATTGTATTTTGTCACTAAAGGCAAGTTTTCTTGTAGTGCGATCTCCACCACTGATGACATCAATTAAATGATTGAGGAACTCTCCTCTGATGAACCATTTCCCTCTCTTCAAATAGAACAATCTGCTGAACAACCCAAGCAACCCACTCCTGTTCATTCTCCATCTCCAGCATCTACTCCATCACCTATGCAATCTCCCAAGTCACCTACTACTCATTCTCTGGCTGCTGAGAAAGACAAACCAGATACTATTCTACTTTCAAATGAGGATAAAAGTTCTCTAGAGCATGTTGATGCTCCCTTGAGGAACCTAGACTTCTCTATTCCTACCTTCTCTGGTGAGGAAGAAGTAAGAGCTCAAAGCTCAGTAGTAATTGAAGAAAATGTTCCATGGAGAGCTCCTCCTCCTCCAGCTCCAGTTTCTCCTGCTGTTACTGCTACTGCTCCTACAACATCCACTTCTTCAGATATTGTAAGTAAGATTGAACAGATGTTGGCTGATCAAAGAAAGCATTTTGATGACTTCTTAAAAATTATGCAAGATAAAGTTACTTCTCTTGAGAAAGAGATGAGCAGAGGATTTGCTGAGATACAGCATAACACAGATCAATTGAAGCACCTTTTTCAGATAGGTGGTAAATCCCTGGACTACACTATTACTAGTGTTGGTGAAGTGATGAACCAATCTGTAACTCTGGCCAACAATCAAATTGAACATGAGAAGAAAGCCCAAGCACATGTTATGAAAGCATGTGAAGAAGTTGGAACTTTTAAAGAAGACACCACTGAGACACTATGTGTAGAATTCAAAAAGGGGGAGACTCTGATGAAAGAACATTTAGAAAGGCTTGTAGAAAAGTTTACTGAAAGTGCTAAAACTCTCTGGACTGAGAAGTTAACTGAAATCTACAACAATGTGCTAGCTCAGATCTAGTCAGTGAAGTTCCATACCTATGACACTATAATTTAGATGCATAACCAGATCTTTCCAGATTTTCAAGCTAATCCAAAAATCATTCCTCATCATCTCAATCCTCTTACTGAAGGACAGCCTGCTCAGATGCTAGCTTTAATGCCTACCTTCTTTCCTAGGCCTATTGATGAAACTCGTCCTCCAGAATCATATACTCAAGTATGGGAAGATGTTATTCCACAGTAATTACCTTATATTCATATTCCAAAGAAAAGGAAAGATGGAGAAGGTCCTTCTGCCAGTAAGTTAGTTCCCAATCTAGAATCAGAAAAGAGAAAAGCTCAAGAATTTGCTTAAGTTTGGAGCCCAACTTCAAAGTCCTTGATTCTAGATACTCTGAAACTTGTAATGGACTACAATGAAAGCATAGATCTCCATTATAGTTTTTCTGAATGGGTGCTTTATGAGAATTCCATGACAAAGAGAAGGATTTATGATAGAGGATATGGAAGGAACAATCTTAAGGAACCTCCAAGACCTCTAAGGTACTATCCTAATCCATTAAATTATCAGAGGAGGCAACAGTAAAAGTTTGACAAGCAACATCATCAACAACATCAGAGCTAGAATTGAATTTTTTGATTTTTGAGATTGAGGATTGAATTCTTGTAGAAATGAAATCTAAAATAATTCTAATTATATAATCTCTAATTTTGATGATTATGTGTTTTTCTTTATTTCTTGCATTTTATCTTGTTCTTATCTTTTCATATCCAGTTCTTTCTCTTATGATATAATTCACCTTAGTGTAGAGGGTTCTGACTTTTACAAATAGGAGGAGATTGTTGGGTATTGCATCCACAATAACCCAGATTTGCTTAAAGTCACCCTTGAACTAAGATGAATTAAGTTGTATTTGATCTTCTATTTTAGTTATGTGTTTGTAGGCTCTATTGCTAAGTGTAGACCAATGCCAGTCTACAGTGGGTCATAAACACGGGACCATACAATGTAATCCCTCATTGTGTGATCCAAGGTGTTGACTCATGTGTAGGCTCTCAATTGGGATACACTTCATATTCAAGCACTTGGACCAATGGATGATGTGTTGGTGATGATTGTATTTAAGAAGGAAAATTTTCTAAAAGTCAGAAATTTTCTAAGTATTTTACTCGAGTAGATTGTTTGTACTCGAGTAGAAGGAGTAGAAGTTCTCGAGAAGTCAGTCTTATTACTTGAGTATAAAAGTTAGTTCTCGAGTAATACTATTCTAGTTCTCGAGTAACCAGGTTTAGTTCTCGAGTGCACTTTATCTCTACTTCTCGAGTGTTCAGGATCTTAACTTGGAAAATTTCTAAGTATAGTTCTCGAGAAGTTATCTTGTACTCGAGTAGTTGATAGTATGTCTCGAGTGACATCAATCTTTCTTTCTCAGAATTTTTCTAAGTCTAGTACTCGAGTAGTCCAATTAAGTTCTCGAGTAGTTCTCGAGAACAATCCCTAGTTCTCGAGTAATCCTATATTTTGTTCTCGAGAAGTTCTTCTTTTCTTGAGTAATCATTTCTAGTTCTCAAGTAACCTTCTTCCAGATCTAGAAAGATTTTCTAAGACTTTGTTCTCGAGAAGTTTTATTCTACTTCTCGAGTGGATTCTTAGTTCTCGAGTAATTACATTCTACTCGAGTAATGATTTCCTCTATCTCAAATACTTTTGTTAAACTTTTTCTCAAGTAATTCAAGTTGATTTCTCGAGAACCAATATTGTACTCGAGTAATGCTTTCTTCTTTTCGAGTAATTTCAAAAATTCTCTTCTCGAGTAATCTTCATTTTCCACTCGAGTAATAGCTTCACTTCTCGAGTAATACAACTTCACTCGAGAAATGCAGTTCAGATTTGCAGAAATTTTGTTAAGTCCAGATTTGATGGGATTTTCAAATGACATGACGTGATTGGTCCTTGTGTACATCATTAAGGATAATTATGACCATTAGAGAGATCTTATATAAGGTCTTGTCAACCGACTAACCCTAAGAATGATTTTACAAGCTGTCATAATTTTCTAAGTTCTCTAAATCTCTCTCTCTCTCTCTCTCTCTCTCTCTCTTAAAAAAGAAAGCCACCGCCGCCGATCTTCTTTGTGCAAGGGCTAGGGTTTTCGATTCAAGGATTCAGATAGAGATTGATTTACAGATCCGGATTATTGTTTATTTTTCATCATCTCTCCGATCGTGAGAAGTCAAAAGAAGTTTTCAGATCTCATTCTTGCCGAGTTATCTTATTCAACAATTCTGACAGAGCTGCAAGTTATAAGAAGAAGATCCAGGCAGATCGATTCAAGATTTGAATATTATTGTTTGTATTTTCAAATTTCTCTCTATTCAATTATTGTAGGATATTTCTCTCCGAGTTGTAGGAAGTTTTATCTTCCGAGTGTAGATCTGTTTGGATCGAGTTTGTAGGAACTTTGTTCTGAGGCGTAGGATTGGTTTTCAATCTGAGATAGTGGAGTAGCCGAGTCTAGTGGTTTGCTAGATCAGTGAGGGAAAGTGGATGTACCCAAGGTTAGGGAACCACTATAAATCTTTTGTCGTCTGTGATTTCTTGGTTGATCTGTGTGCATAGTCGCTAAATTTTATTCCGCAAAAAAATGCATAACTCACCTATTCACCCCCCTCTAGGTGATTTAGGTAGACAACTAAACTCACTCACACCTCTTTGAGACCAGCTGAGGACACTAGGGTAGTCACAGCCTCTACTCAACCTGATGAAGCATTCCCTGCTCCTCGTTCACTAGCCAACCCTCCTACTATCCATCAACCATCCACCTCAATTCTAACACCTCTATTATCTCCAGCACTTCATTCTACTCCTCCACTTTCTCCTACTCCATCACATCTTGTTTCAACTCCATCCATCAACCTCTTAACCCAACCAAACTTCAATCTTTTTACTCCTCCTCAATCCCTAATCACATCTCATATTTCCCCTAACCATCATTCACATCAAAATTCCCCTATTCACCTTGATACAACACAAATTCCTACTCCTCCAAATTCTCCATTACATGATGAAATCATGACAGATTCCACTCCTCTCATCTCTCACTTATCTCTATCAACTCAAACCCCTCCTGAGTTCATGAAAATGGACTCTCATTCCATCTCCACTCTCCTGGAGCTTATCACTCCATCCCTCTAATCCTTGATAGCAGATGCAATCTCACCTCTGGCTGCTTCTATTTCATCCATTGCTTCCCTTCTTGCTGCCTCCTCTAGCCCTTCTTCATCCAAGGGCTAGTTCTAGTAGTCACTGAAACCAGGTAGGGGGAGATGTCCTATGAAGCTGCTCTAGGTTCAGAAGCACCAGTTTCAGTTCCAGCATTGACCCTTCCAACAACAGCGACAGAGATAGAGGTTGTTGATACTGAGATATCAGATGTTGATCTCATAAAGTTTTTGTATACTGATTTTGAGACAGTTGATTTAGTTTCTTCTTTGGATATTATTTCTAAAGATAACAGTATTTCTCCAGTAATTGAACTAAAGTCAATTCTAAGTTCTTTTGATCTCTTATATTTAAACATTCTTTTATTTGTTTCTCCCAAGTACTGTTCAGATATCATTGCTGTACAGCTTTTGTTAGTATAGAAATTATTATGGCTATTCAGGAAAGCTTTGTTACTAACAAAGCTGTGGAACCTGTTGGCCCAACTTATGTTATGGATGATAGTCCTATACCAAATCTAGATGATTTAATTGCACAAGATATTGCACTAGAGATTGACCAAATGCAAAAAGATCCTGAGATAAATGATTTACTTCTGACTGACAAAGACACAAATGATTCACAGATTCATTCAGAGATTATTGTGATGCAGCGCCACCGCTACTTGATGATGACCCGGTTGCCGAGGCGCTACAACATAAAGATCTGAGATGCCGTGATGATGCTGAAGGAAGTGCACGTTACAACCTCCGCCCGTGGCGTGCTAAAACCGCCATGAATAATTAGCCTAATTTTTCTTATTTCATGCACTTTATTTTATATTTTGGGAATATAAAATTATCCTATGTTTAAGTGATAATTTTATATTCATGGCATGCGTTATTTTTTTCAATTGGAACAATATTTTATTTTGGTGTGCATTTAGACTTTTGGATGGATGAGATTACATCTCCATCATGGAGGGCTAAGAGTTATTGTAAACTCCTATTTAAGGAGGTGTTTAAGAGGAATATGATCATTCAAGATTTGAAAACCTAAATCCCCCCTTTTGAGAATTTCGGCCAATCCCTCTCAAAACTGCTGCCCCTCTTGTGTGGTGTGAAGTCGCCGCCCCTCTTGCTTCCTCAATCCACCTTGGTGCGAGTCCGGCGCGGCTTCCTTTGTGCGACTCCGTGGAAGAAGGTTGCAAACCGTTCGGTGTGACGCCGGTGGATCCGTGGAGAGAGTGATTCTCACACCTTATCTTTGTGTTGAACTTTCATCCCGGTTGGGTAATCCATTTTCTTTGTGTGATTCTTGCTTTAGTTTGTGGAGGTTTTTCATGCACCGTTTTTTCCATGATTTTTAAATCCGTCGCTTGCAAAATCTGAATTTGGAAGTGTTGTTATTGAATCTCTTGTTGTCCGGAACGGGAAGATCCGTCTCGGGAGTGCAACGTGGCCTAGCCTCGATTTGCTCTTCCGTTCGGCGCACCTTATGTGCCAACAAGGGAATTAATCACGACTCGAATTTCGATCGCTCTTAAAGGTTTTCCGCCGCACCGAAATAAATTATTGATGCGCTTGAAACGGCTATATTGAAATGAATAGATGCTTGTGTAGGTGTGGTGAGTTGTGTGCTTGTTGGAGAGGTAGGTCTAAAGGACGTTGTATCGAGTCCGGCTTACGGTGAGTTGTGTGCTTGTTGGAGAAGTAGGTCCTAAGGACGTGGTATCGAGTCCCGGATTTTGGAAACCAACCGACCCCTTTTCGTTCGCTTTTGGTCGGCGTTCCCTCTTTTATTTCTTGTTCGGTAACGTTTTGGTGTCCGTGTTGTAGTCACGTCTGAATCACGGTCATCCCTACATCAATTTGGTATCAGAGGGTGGTTGTTACAACTCCCAAGTTGCAAACATCCTCGCTGCATTCTTCGTTCGTCGATCTGAACTTTCAAAGATCTGAAATTTTCGGGTTGGTCTGTGTTTAGTAAACCCCCGGAATTTTAAAACTTGTCGGAAAAAAAATCTGAAAAAAATTCTGTAGCTTCCTGACTTAATTTCCAGCAACATTAAAAAAAAAATTTTAGATTCGTCCTCGTTGGGTCAGCCTGTAAATTGGAAATGTCGTAATTCTGTCCAGTTGGTCTGCAAATAGCGGGCTGAAATCCCTATTTTTCAGCGAAATCTCAAAAAAAAAAAAATTTAACGATCTACGTGTTAGTCACTTTGGGAAATTATAAAAATAACTTATTTTCAGTATAGCTACAACCCTAGGAAAATTCATCTTTCCAAGTTTTTCCTAATCCTGAATGCGCACTAGGCTAGGACTAGAATATTCGGCTCCGTCTACGTCTAGGATGGCTGCGAATGAGCATGTAGATCCCAACACTGAGGCCATCGCGGGGCTACGTAACGAGATGACTGAGCTTAGGAACATGTTAATTCAGTTTATCCAAACCCAAGCTAGGCCACCTCCACCACCCGCTAATGTTGAGTTGCCCCGCCTGCGCTAACAAAGCTCCGATTCGGATTCTGATGGGGACTCCCCATGAGTGCCCCCTCGAGATCGTCTCCACGAGCGAGAGTTTGACATTACGAGGGCTATCAAGATTGATGCCCCCACTTACGACGGCATGGGAGATCCACAGAACTTCCTCACTTGGATAGTGGACATGGAATGTTACTATGACTGGCACCATCTCACGGACCCCCAAAAGGTCCAAGTTGCCAGGATGAAGCTGATAGGCCGTGCCAAAACTTATTGGCTGAATGAAGAGCGTAGGCTAGAAGTTGGGAACGGAGACCCAATTATTGGGTGGACCGTAATGAAGAATTTGTTGACCGATCAATACGTCCCTGCGTACCATCGGACAAAGATGTTTGACGAGCTTGCCACCCTGCGGCAGGGTTCAAGTTCAGTAGCAGAGTATATGGGAGAACTGAAGGACCGAATGGTACGTTGTGATCTGAAGGAAATCCCCGAGGTCACCCTTTCTAGATTCCGTAAGGGGCTTCAACCCGATATTCAGCGGAAGCTCTTACGATATGGCCACACGGATCTAAACACGACATTCAATGCCGCCCTCGACATTGAGAAACACTTAGCATCAAAGGCTCACTCTTGTTATTCCCTTACGAAGGGGAAATCCACTACCGGATCATCTTCCTCCACATATCAGGACAAAGGGAAGTTCTGGTCCGCCGATTCAAAGTCTGTTGTAATCACTGCTAGGAACACTAAGAACCCCGCGAGCGAATGTATTCCTATCGGAAAGGTTAGCAAGACTAACGCCACATGTTACTCTTGCGGCATTAAGGGTCACTACGCCTTCGAATGCCCAACGAAAACTAAAGCCATAGCCTTGTTAGAGTCGACGACCGATCTTGAGGATTATGTTTATGAGGCTGCTGAGGAGAGCGACCCAGAAGGGGTCCCAAGTGACTTAGAGGACGATCACCCCCTTATGGTGATGCGTTGTATCTTGACCACTCCTCGTCCATTAGATGATTGGAAGAGGACGAACATATTTTCTCTGATTTTTAAGAGTGGCGAGAAGCTTTGCAAGCTGATTGTTGATAGTGGTAGCTGTGTGAATGTCGTCTCTGAGAACGTTGTCGCACGTATGTCCTTGACCACGGAGCCACACCCGACCCCATATAAGGTCGCCTGATCAACAAGATCTCTGTACCGGTTACCAAGCGATGCATGGTCCCACTCTCATTCAAATCCTACATTGATGAGGTGTGGTGTGAAGTCCTTCTGATGGACGCTTGTCATGTGTTGTTAGGCCGCCCTTGGCTATACGACCGTGATGTTACACATTTTGGTAGACCCAACACTTATGAATTCAAATTCAATGGCAAAACCATCACTTTGAGGCCGACCATCCCAAAGGAGCCCGTAGTCTTGGCTAAGGACACCACTATCCCGATAGAACGGAAAACGTTGAATCTAGTTGGGAGGAAAGAGTTTGAGAGAGATCCGTTCTTTGATGGAATTATGTATACGCCGTTGCCTATTCTTTCCACCCCATGGGAAGATGTGAGCATGGACTTTGTCTTAGTCTTACCCACTATTTTACGACGTAACGATTCTATTTTAGTAGTTGTGGATAGGTTCTCCAAAATGGCATATTTCATCCCGTGCACTAGAACTAACGATGCGTCTCATATCGCCAAATTATATTTTAAAGAAGTAGTTAGTCACCGGGGAGTGCCGAAGACAATAGTCTCGGATCGTGATGTTAAGTACACTAGTTATTTCTGGAAGACATTTTGGGTCTTAATGGGTACCAAGCTATTGTTTTCCTCTGCCTATCACCCCCAGACTGACGGGCAGACGGAGGTGGTTAATCGAAGCTTGGGAAGCCTTCTTAGATGCCAAGTGAGCGATCACAAAGGCACGTGGGATCTTATTCTTCCCCACGCCCAGTTAGCTTATAATAATTCCAAAAATCGGTCTACTGGTCTGTCACCAAAGGAGATTGTCCATGGATACAAGGCCCCTGTGCCTATTGACCTTGTACCGTTGCCCCAACATACAAGACAAGTCAGTTTGCACAATCCTTCGCCCAACATATTCATGACTTACATGCACGTATACGAGCTACCTTGACTGCTCAATACGAGTCTTATCAGTCGCACGCTAATTTACATAGGAGGGTGTCACACTTTAAAGTTGGCGATTTGGTCCTAGTCCGCTTAGTTACCGAACGCTTGCCATCTAGCACCGTTAAGAAGTTGGCACCGAAGCGCGCCGGCCCTTTTCGGATTATCAAGAAACTAGGTGACAACGCTTTCGTTTTTGATTTGCCGGCTGATTGGGGTATCTCCCCTATTTTTAATGTCTCGGATTTGATGCTGTTTGTTTTACCTCCACCTGATTTGAATTATCTGTCGTCTTCTCCCTCCACTAAAAATTTTGATGGGTTAGGGAGTGGTAGTTCGGATGATCTCTCTCCTTCAGTCCCCGTAGGTAAAACATCGGATGGTACGTTGCATTCTTTTACTCCTACTGCTGACATGTTTCCCAGGTTCCCCAGGACATTTCTCACTCAAGATATGATACTCGCTGCGGAACCATTCACTACTCCGGATGGTGCTACTTACCGCTTCCTTGTTCGTTGGCGTGACCGCCCCCCTTCGGACGACTCTTGGGTACTCGCGATAGAGCTTCAACGTTTGGATGCCGAGCTTCTCCGCCGCTATCTCTCCACTCACGCATCAGAGATACGTGATTTTGAGTGGGGGAGGATTGATGCAGCGCCACCGCTACTTGATGATGACCTGGTTGCCGAGGCGCTACGACATAAAGATCTGAGACGCCGTGATGATGCTGAAGGAAGTGCACATTACAACCTCCGCCCGCGGCGTGTCTGATGCAGGCCACCCCTACGCGATGCTAGAATTGAAAATAACAAAGGGAAAGCCTAAGGGACATTTACCCGAACACCTAAAGTGCTTTGAAAACGTCCTAAGAGGCATTTCTACGAACACGTGGTGCGCGTGCAAAGTTGGAAATTTCGGTAGAGTTTCGTTTGTACATGCGCGATTTCACAACGGGGAATATCTCACCTAAACCTGCACGAACATACACAATTACATTTATCATATCCTAACCATACATCTAGCATCGCAACACAAACATTTCCTTCCACATAGAGGGCGTTCCGGACTAAAGATTACGATTCGGAAAATAGTCCAAATGCAACCCTCAAAACAAAGTCATAGGAGGATATACCAAATCCTCTTGATCCGTTCGAAACCAAAGGCTAAACAAACCCCGGCTTGCAAACATCCAAGGGGACCTACCCTTACGGAAAATCTTCGCGAAAATCGGATAACAAAATGCAATAACAAATTTCAGATTTTCATATGCAAGCTTAAATCAATAATTAGGATAAATTTTTGAAACCCAAATCTCCACTACTCTCACAAATACAAAATGAAATCACACAAATAATATGGGATAGGAAATCGTTACCCAAATCTGAATTTAGAGAGGAGGAGAGGAGGAGGAGCAAGAGAACGTTGGAAGAGTCACACTTCCAAAAGGGGTCACCGGAGTCACACCGGATGAGGAAGAACCGAACCGCCTTCTTCGGAGTCACACCGGAGAAGGAAGGAGGGCGCCGGAGAAGCAGCAGTACACCCAAAGAGGGGCGGCAGCAGCAACCGATCGGCGTTCCTGGAGGTGTCGGGCGCGGGTTTCGGCCAGGCCGAGAGAATCGGGAGGAGGGGCGGCTAAGGGCCGAAATCTTCTTAGGTTTCTTTTTTTTTCTTCAAATCCCTTCTCTCCCACACACATACATATATATATATCATTACATGCCTCCATCATCACCCTTCATCCAACACCCAACTAATCCTAGTCTCATAAAATGTTTGTTTTAACCAAATTAAAAAAAACACAACATAAATAAGGTTATAAATTTATAACACTAAATTATAAATTTATAACACTTATAAAATGAAACTAGAAAGGAATTTAATGTTATTTCATACGCGTGAAATAACATTAAATCATGATGACGCGACGGTGGCGGCGGCGGCGTTTGTGGCGACGGTAGCGGTGACGGTTGCGGCGACGGTGGCGGCGGCGTTTGCGGCAACGTCCATCTACGTCCACGAACAAGTAGCGGCGGCGGTCAAACAAAAACTCCATGGCGGCACGAACGAGCGGCGGGGGGTCCTCGGGGTTCTCGCCATCAGTGTCACAACCCGCATTTTTTCTGAATTAAAGAATTATCAGAGTATGAGAAAACGCGCGTCATGATGCCATGTCAAGAAGGGGATAACTGCTGACGCTCAGGCAAAACCAACTACTACACTTTATGAAAGAAATTTATAAGTTTAATGATTAGAAAATCAGTTATACTTTAGAGGCCGTATCCCTCGGCTCGGTGGATCACCTAGTCCACAGTTAAAAACTATACTTATGCGTTGCGGAAAAATACTTTATTCAGGTTTGACTTCTTAAGGAGTGCATAAGAGCCCTAAGAGGACGACTTATGCCATGCAAGACTCTACATTTAATTTATACTATATATATAAGGAAACGATCTTTATACGTTGTTTGGAAAATAGTGATTTTCTTTTATAAAACATGCTGTTTATGCGATGTACTTCTAATAATAATAATTGTAGTTTTAAAATAACTAGCAACCTAGCATAAATCCTCCCCAGAGCAAGTAGACTATCTCCAGAAAATGGTAGCAGCAAAAGTAATATATCTAGTACAAAGGTAAAAACTACCAGTGGATGCCAACAACCTGACACGAACCCACAGGCAAATATGTATGTCTGTAAGAAAAGTACAGAAAAAAAAACTACCTCACAAATAAAGCAACAGGATCTCCAAAGTCCAAGAGACCACCAGCAACACCACCGCAACCTAGCCACCAAACTGGCTACTGCTCAGAACCTGAGGCATTCAAAAGAAGAAAGAATACCTCAGCAAGCAAAACAAGGAAAAACTGCATGAAAGTGCCAACCTGGGAATAAATAAAAGAGGAAAACACACAGCAGTAAAAGTAACAACTGCCCAAGGCAAGACAATAAGGAATGCACTACGTGCGAGGAAACAGCACCAACCCTGCCCAGAAACTACATCCTGCAGGGTCTACTAGGCTACCAAGAGCCCAAAGTGCTGCAATCTACCAAGGAAGAAACTTCTAACACCCTAAGCTGTGGGAGATGGTATTAGCAAAAACAAACAGCATGGATCCGAGTTGGAGGCAAACTCAGTCCCCCAACCACCATTTCCAGGCCAACAAGCTCATGGTTCTACATGTGAAAGCACAAGGGACCTTCCACCCCCTTGCCCAGCCCGTACCTGGAGCAAGATAGAAGAATAAGGGTGGCCTTGGCTAAATTACACAACATCTCCCCCATGAAGAGCTTTAAACCACCACTACTTACCACGACCCACGATTCGGCCATTAGGAAAGAAAAACATGGCCGACAAGGAAACTACAAATATAATCAAGGAATTCACTCGGGAACAAAAATCAAGGTAAGGGAAACAGTGTTGAAGTTACTCAACACGGCTTGGCATTGAGTGGTACCCACTCAACGCCTAACCAGAGCTTGGCGTTTAGTGAGTTCGCCTCACTCAGCGCCAGAACAGCCATGGCGTTGAGTGAGAATCACTCGCTCAACGCCCTCCGCAAGAACAGATATAGCGTTGAGTGAGCTATCCTCACTCAATGCCAAAACATCCATGGCGCTGAGTGAGGTCCACTCCCTCAACGCCTTAAGCAAAAGAGGCAGTGGCGTTGAGTGAGCTAACCTCACTCAACGCCAAAACGGCTATGGCGTTGAGTGAGGTCCACTCCCTCAACGCCTTCAGCCAAAACCACAAAACCCAACAGTGGCGTTGAGTGAGTCCACCTTCCTCAACGCCAAAGCAGCTTTGGCGTTGAGTGAGGTCAACTCACTCTACGCCAAAGTTCATTCCCGCAGGAAAATCCTAAGCCAACGCCAACAAGAGGAGGTCGGCGGGAATGCCGACGGATTCTCGCCGAGTCGGCGGGAATGCAGGATGATTCTCACCAAATCGGTGAGAATCCAGAATGATTCTCGACGATCTACGGGAATCAAGGATGATTCTCGCCTAATCGGTGCGAATCAAGGATGATTCTCGCCGATCGGTGGGAATCACGTCGAAATCGGCGGGAATCACTTGGTGATTCCCGTCGATTTTGACTTAGATGAAAATTCTCACTCAATCACCCCACCACTCAGCCGCAAAGAACAAACTTAACTATGGCTTTGAGTGTGTCCACCACACTCAACGCCAAGTCCGGGCGGCTTTTGGCTTTAAGTGTGTGCACCACACTCAACACCAAAACCTGAGAGTCTACCAAGACTGTTTCTAACCAGAGCCCTACCACAACAACCTCCCTCACTCTCTCTCTCGGGTCCACCCGCAAAAGCACCCAACTAGAACTAAAAATCTGGAGTCTAAATGGTTATAACAACCATCGGGTTGAGCAAAAACAACACAAGGAGGGGGCTCATAGGCGAATCGAAGCCCTAAATTCAGCAAGGTAAAAGAGAATATGCTTGGTTTCTACCCTATGGCTAACCGGGAAACATTCTAGAATATCAAAAGAACAAAAATGGCAAGGGAAAGAATACCACTTGCCTCGATTTTCGGTGAAGCTTGGTCGGCTTTCCCTCCTCTTCGTTCTGCACAAGAAGGAGCAGCACCTAACAAGCATACCCGCACTTTAATGGCGGAAATCCACAAGAAACCAAAAATCCAAGTCTCCTAAAACTCCACGAAAATCAAACCTCTTACCGTCGAAACATAGAACTGAGCGAGAGAAAGATAACGCCACTTTCGGAATCGAAATCCGTCCACGAACACTCCCGGAATTGTCGCCCGAAGGCTAGGGCTAACCATCGCTTCCGCCTCTGCTTTCCGCGAAACAGGAACAGCGGTTTCGGGAAGAAGAAGAATGGGCCGCTGATTCTAATTAAGGCGTTTATATAAGCTTAGCCATGACGGTTAAGCCCAACTGCCTCCCAAGACACCGGTTCACTTAATTTAAAAGGGTTTCTAATTAGATTTTACTAATGGCACACCCAAAACGACACGAAAACCAAACTACCTCGGAATCCGATGAAATTCGTACCGTAGCTAAATATCCACGCTACGAACACAACGGCGAAGTTGAAATTAACTTTCGACGAACATAACTTTAGTTATACCCTTCTGAAGCCAAAACACAAGCATCCCCCGAGAGGCCACACCGGGTCACCCAAAACGACTCGGCTTGCTAGGGAGGTCTTGCCAACAGGCTAAAAAAAATAGGGCACCCAGTTCCAAGGAGTTAAGACCACACTCCAGAGATGGCACAAGCCAAGAAAACGCGTCGACGTAACGCCAAACGAGAATTAAATAATCGCAGAAAAAATCCGGGGCGTTACAGTCACTCCCCCTAAAAGAAAGTTTCGTCCCGAAACTTTACGCCCAATACTTCTACTATAGAAGGAAAGTAATAATCCAAACATTATAAGAAGAAAAACAAACCAAACTAATTAGGGAAACAGCTGAGGGTAAGCCTCTTTCATAGCCGACTCTAACTCCCAAGTCACGCTCTCCAAATCCTTATTCCTCCAAAGAACTTTCACCATCGGAATAGACTTCTTTCGCAGCACCCTCTCCTGAGCATCCAAAATACGGACCGGCACTTCAACAAAAGAGAGGTCGGGCTCCAACTGGGGCACAACGTCTAAGACTTGCCCACTGCTACGCACGCACTTCCGTAATTGGCTAACATGGAAAACATTATGAACACCTGGGAAGTTTGCTGGCAAATCCAACCTGTAAGCTGACACGCCAATCCGCTCCAAAACCTTAAACGGGCCCACATACCTCGGGTCCAATTTCCGATTCTTACCAAACCTCTTTACACCCACCATCGGGGAAACCTTAAGAAATACAAGGTCCCCCACAGAAAACTCCAAGGCAGACCTACGCCGATTTGTGTTCTTCTCGTACCTCTCCTGAGCTATACGAAGCTTCTCTCAAACAAGCTTCACTGCGACTTCCATTTCTTCGAGCGCATCAGGACCTAACAATGGCCTCTCGCCAGCCTCAGCCCAAAACAACGGAGTTCTGCAGCGCCTCCCATACAAGGCTTCGATTGGAGCCATCTGCAAGCTCTCCTAATAACTATTGTTGTATGTAAATTCCATAAGTCGCAGCCGCTCATCCCACGCTCCACCGTGGTCTAAAATGTAGCATCGGATCATATCCTCAACTATCTGATTCACCCGCTCCGTCTGCCCATTAGTTTGTGGGTGGTACGCAGTAGAATACATCAGATCCATACCCAAACCCTCCTGCAGACTCTGCCAAAAACGAGAAGTAAACTGAGAGTCTCGATTAGAAATGATGCTAACCGGCACACCGTGCAGCGGATGACTTCATTCAAGTACAACTCTGCTATCTTCTTCATAGGGTAATCAATCTTATATGGCACGAAGGGATCACACTTTGTTAGTTTATCCACTATGACCCAAACGGAATCAAATCCCCTCAGGGATCGCGGTAAACCCGTGATGAAATCCATAGATATACTTACCCACTTCCAAGTCGGGATCTCTAATAGAGTCAACTTGCCACCAGGCCTTCCATGATCGGCCTTCACCCGCTTGCAAGTGTGGCACTCCGCAACAAATCGGGCTATATCTCCTTTCATGCCATACCACCAGGCAATTTGCTTTAAGTCACGATACATCTTCATAGATCCTGGATGGTAGGCAACGCTGGATCCATGTGCCTCTCTACAAACCATACCCCTAATGTCCCCAACTGCGGGGATGCAAAATCTGTCGCGGTACTTCAAAGTTCCCGCATCATCGATGGAATAGTCCGTCAACTCTCCTCTCTCAGTCTTGAAGAATAAGTGTAGAAGATCCGGGTCGTCCTTCTGGTGAAGTCTTGTCAAAGAAATCCAAGATGGCTCTGCCACAAACAAACTACTCTGCAGGCCACAGCATCCCACTAATATATCCATAAGGAGGAACTTTTCCACTAAACGGTCGGCGGAGAGATTAAAGATTTTCCCCGTCTTCCGACTCAGGGCGTCGGCCACCACATTGGCCTTGCCTGGATGATACTGGATCACTACATCATAATCGGCCACATACTGTAGCGACAGACGCTGGCGCAGATTTAACTCCTTCTGCGTGAACACGTACTTCAGGCTCTTATGGTCGGTGAAGATCTTGCACTGAGCCCCATAAAGTAGGTGTCTCCACAGCTTCAACGCATAAATAACCGCTGCGAACTCGAGGTCATGCGTAGGATAATTCTTCTCATGAGTCTTCAGTTGCCTTGACCCATAAGCAATCACCTTACCAACCTGCATTAATACGCATCCCAGACCTACATGTGAAGCATCTACGTATACATCATAATCCACACCCTCAGAAGGCAGGGTCAGAATAGGAGCAGTGCACAATCTCCTCTTTAACTCCAGGAAGGCTTCTTCGCACTTCTCGCTCCAAACAAAAGCCACGTTCTTTTGAGTTAGCTTAGTCAAAGGTGCAGCTAGGGTAGAGAAACCCTCCACAAACCTCTTGTAGTAGCCGGCCAACCCTAGGAAGCTCCTGATCTCCTTGGGCGTGCCCGGCCTACTCCAATCCATCACTGCTGCGATCTTTTTCGGGTCCACCGAGATCCCATCCTTATTCACCACGTGGCGCAGAAACGAGACTTGAGGCAACCAAAATTCGCACTTGCTCAACTTGGAGAATAACTTATGGTTCCTCAACTCCGATAGAACCAAGCGCAGATGCTGCTCATGCTCCTCAGCACTGCGAGAGTAAACCAACACATCATCGATGAAGACCACTACGAACTTATCTAGGAAATCCTTGAACACCCAGCTCATCATATCCATGAAAGCTGATGGAGCGTTGGTCAATCCAAACGACATCACTAAGAACTCAAAATGTCCATGCCTTGATCTAAACGCAGTCCGTGGAATATCTGCATCACGGATCCTAAGCTGATGATAGCCTGAACGAAGGTTGATCTTGGAGAAGACCGTGTTATCGCGCAACTGGTCAAATAAGTCATCGATCCTCGGCAGAGGGTACCTGATCTTAATTGTGACTTTGTTCAGCTCCCTATAGTCGATGCAAAGCCGCATTGACCCATCTTTCTTCTTCACAAATAGAACAGGAGCACCCCAAGGTGACGAACTCTGCCTGATAAACCCTTTCGCCAACAACTCATCTAACTGAACTCGCAACTCCTCTAGCTCTCGAGGGGCCATCCGGTACGGCGCCTTAGCATTAGGACGCGTACCCGGCTCCAAATCGATCACAAACTCAACATCCCGCTCGGGAGGAAGACCAAGAAGGTCATCAGGAAAAACATCGGCAAAATCACGAATAACTGGAATCTCCTCTAAGCGCGGTACACTAACAGCGGTCCTAACCACCGAGACCAAACAAGCAAAATAGTCCGAAGGAAAAAGCTTCTGAGCACATATCGCAGAGATGACAGAAAAATCCTGGCTCAGATCTGAATACACGCTTCCGGGCTGACCGTCGCCCCTGATGAAGTCCAAGCGCTTCCCTTTGCACTGAATGACTGCATCATACCTAGACAGCCAGTCCATGCCCAAAATAACATCGAAGTTTTCCAGATCAATCATCTTCAGGTCTGCCTTCGCAAGGAAGTCACCCAACAAAACAGGGCAATCCAACACGCCCAAATCTTACAACACAGATTCACCAGAGGGGAACCTTACACGAAAGGTATCCCAAACTCGATCTAAAGTCAACCGATGTCGCTCTACAAAGGCTCTAGCCACGAACGAGTGGGTAGCGCCGGAGTCAAACAGAACACGCGCCCAGCGGTTCTTCACCTTAAACTTCCCTATAGGAACATATATAACTAAGGAACTACCTCAATAATACTACAAACATTCTAGCAAGACAAGAAAAAAACATTCAGGCTGGAAAGACAACTAACCTGAGATGACCTGAGTCGAAGCCTGAGCCTCCTCGGAAGAGATCACGTTCAGCTTTCCCTTTCCTTTGTCCACACACTGAGGTGGAGGTAATGCCTGATAAGGCACTGCATGAAGGGCGCGCTGGACATGAGGACACCTAGACTTGATGTGTCCCTTCTGCCCACACTGAAAACAGACCTTATCCTTGGACCAGCACTGGGCAGCATCATGCCCTGGTCGCTTGCAAACAGAACAGGAGAAATCTCTCCTCGGAGCACCCTGAATCGCATGAACCTGCTCTTTCCTCTGAGCTGCTGATCTCTTAAAACATCTCTCGACAGGGTGGCCAGACCACCCACAGAAACTGCACACCACCATGCTCTTCTTTCCTGGAACTGCATCTGGTACCTGGGGTTTCTTCTCCTCCACAGACTTCCTCTTATCCTTCCTACTTTGCTGTCCTCTGCTCATCGCGGTCTCAATAGTCTCCACCTTCAGAGTAGCATCTACTACTCCTGCATAAGTCTCTGACCCATAAGCACTGGTCAACTGCTGCACCTCACTCCTCAAACCACCGAGATATCGCTTAACTCGATCAGCCTCAATGCTGACCAATCCTGGGGCAAAACGGCTCAGCTTGCTGAACTCTATCTCATACTCACCCACCGTGAGCTGCCTTTGCTTCAGATGGAGGAAGTTGTTCATGAGGCGGTTACGCTCGACCGAGGGTAAGAACTTCCTCAACAGCATCTCCTTGAACACTTCCCAAGAGCATCCAACTACCGAGCTCTCCTTCTCTCTCAGCCACCAACTCTTAGCAAAACCTTTAAGCTGATAGGCGGCTATCATCACCCTCTGATCGTCTGCAATCCCTGAGTACGAGAACATCTCCTCCATGGAGATCAGCCAGTCGTCTATCACCATGAAATCTGCCTTCCCGTCATAAGTGGGAGGGCTCAGCCTCTGAAACTACGAGATGAAGGCCATCTCCGCTGGAACCACCACTGGAGGTCTTAAGGGTGCAGGAGGGGGAGGAATAGCAATCCCCCCTACAGGGCCTTGCACTCCCTGAGTGTGACCTACCACAACTGCTACCAAAGACTGGATCTGGGCTCGCACCTCCACCAACTGCCTGCTCAAGGAATCGCTACTCTGCCGCAAGCTTTCGATCACCGCATTATTCTGAGCTCCAGATGACTCACCCTCAGACAGGGGAGTTGATCTAGTTGAAGGACGTCTCGCCATCCTAAAGTCAAAGAACCACTAGTTAGATCCTAGTACAACGGCTAGACCTAACTACTAGTACAGACAATACATATATAGATATGAACTTAAAGGTGCTAAACTTACTCTGGGAGTTTATCATTTTACAAAAATTGATGTTATGCCCTAACCTAGGATGGTTAACCACCACCATACTAATTCTTGTGCCTAGATCGGGAATGCATGACTTTATATTATTTTTGACTCGAAAACTTATGTGTGTACATATGTCATCCTGCCAGTCTTTAGCTTGGCTCGTTGTGCTTATGCCATGTTATGATATGCATGTTTGTGATATGCATTCTAAAAAGGCCCTAATGCATGTTATGAGCGGCGTACACATGAAAATGTTATGCATCCCATACTACATAACATTCGTATGCAACGAAAAAGAAAACGTGCTAGTCGCAGCCATGTGGTGAGGTTATGCATCCCATACTACATAAGCCTCACATGTTGCCCCTATGGTGGATCCATATGCGAATACATATTATGCATCCCATACTATATAATATGCCTCGTATACTTCATGTTATGCTATGAGTGTAGTGTTCGTGCTTCTGTCAAGACGTGCTGATGACATATCGGTGTGTGAATGACATGATGCTGAACTACTAATGCAATCAAAAGGGAAGGTTGCCCGACTAACCCGTCAGGCAACCTCCCTCTCATACCAACTATCACAACCCGTATTTTCTTCGAATTAAAGAATTATCAGAGTATGAGAAAATGTGTGTCATGATGCCACGTCAAGCAAGGGATAACTGCTGACGCTCAGGCAAAACCAACTACTACACTTTATGAAAGAAATTTATAAGTTTAATGATTAGAAAATCAGTTATACTTTAGAGGCCGTATCCCTCGGCTCGGTGGATCACCTAGTCCACAGTTAAAAACTATACTTATGCGCTGCGTAAAAATACTTTATTGAGGTTTGACTTCCTAAGGAGTGCATAAGAGCCCTAAGAGGACCACTTATGCCATGCAAGACTCTACATTTAATTTATACTATATATATAAGGAAACGATCTTTATACGTTATTTTGAAAATAGTGATTTACTTTTAAAAAACATGCTGATCATGCGATGTACTTCTAATAATAATAATTGTAGTTTTAAAATAACTAGCAACCTAGCATAAATCCTCCCCAGAGCAAGTAGACTATCTCCAGAAAATGGTAGCAGCAAAAGTAATATATCTAGTACAAAGGTAAAAACTACCAGTGGGCGCCAACAACCTGACACGAACCCACAGGCAAATATGTATGTCTGTAAGAAAAGTATAGAAAAAAAACTACCTCACTAATAAAGCAACAGGATCTCCAAAGTCCAAGAGACCACCAGCAACACCACCGCAATCTGGCCACCAAACTGGCTACTGCTCAGAACCTGAGGCATTCAAAAGAAGAAAGAATACCTCACCAAGCAAAACAAGGAAAAACTGCATGGAAGTGCCAACCTGGGAATAAATAAAAGAGGAAAACACACAGCAGTAAAAGTCACAACTGCCCATGGCAAGACAATAAGGAATGCACTATGTGCGAGGAAACATCACCAACCCTGCCCAGAAACTACATCCTGCAGGGTCTACTAGGCTACCAAGAGCCCAAAGTGCTGCAATCTACCAAGGAAGAAACTTCTAACACCCTAAGCTGTGGGAGATGGTAGTAGCAAAAACAAACAGCTTGGATCCGGGTTGGAGGCAAACTCTGTCCCCCAACCACCATTTCCAGGACAACAAGCTCAAGGGTCTACATGTGAAAGCACAAGGGACCTTCCACCCCCTTGCCCAGCCCGTACCTAGAGCAAGATAGAAGAATAAGGGTGGCCTTGGCAAAATTACACAACACCTCCCCCATGAAGAGCTTCAAACCACCACTACTAACCACGACCCATGATTCGGCCATTAGGAAAGAAAAACATGGCCGACAAGGAAACTACAAATATAATCAAGGAATTCACTCGGGAACGAAAATTGGGGTAAGGGAAACAGTGTTGAAGTTACTCAACACGGCTTGGCGTTGAGTGGGACCCACTCAACGCCTAACCAGAGCTTGGCGTTGAGTGAGTTAGCCTCACTCAGCTCCAGAACAGCCATGGCGTTGAGTGAGAATCACTCACTCAACGCCCTCCGCAAGAACAGCTCTGGCGTTGAGTGAGCTATCCTCACTCAATGCCAAAATAGCCATGGCGCTGAGTGAGGTCCACTCCCTCAACGCCTTAAGCAAAAGAGGCAGCGGCGTTGAGTGAGCTAACCTCACTCAACGCCAAAACGGCTATGGCGTTGAGTGAGGTCCACTCCCTCAACGCCTTCAGCCAAAACCACAAAACCCAACAGTGGCGTTGAGTGAGTCCACCTCCCTCAACGCCAAAGCATCTTTGGCGTTGAGTGAGGTCAACTCACTCTACGCCAAAGTTCATTCCCGCAGGAAAACCCTAAGCCAATGCCAACAAGAGGAGGTCTGCGGGAATGCCGACGGATTCTCGCCGAGTCGGCGGGAATGCAGGATGATTCTCTCCGAATCGACGAGAATCCAGAATGATTCTCGACGATCGGCGAGAATCAAGGATGATTCTCGCCGAATCGGCGGGAATCAAGGATGATTCTCGCCGATCGGTGGGAATCACATCGAAATCGGCGGGAATCACTTGGTGATTCCCGTCGATTTTGACTTAGACAAAAATTCTCACTCAATCACCCCACCGCTCAGCTGCAAAGAACAAACCGAACTATGGCTTTGAGTGTGTCCACCACACTCAATGCCAAGTCCGGGCGGCTTTTGGCTTTGAGTGTGTGCACCACACTCAACACAAAAACCTGAGAGTCTACCAAGACTGGTTCTAACCAGAGCCCTACCACAACAACCTCCCTCACTCTCTCTCTCTCGGCTCCACCCGCAAAAGCACCCAACTAGAACTACAAATCTGGAGTCTAAATGGTTATAACAACCATCGGGTTGAGCCAAAACAGCACAAGGAGGGGGCTCATAGGCGAATCTAAGCCCTAAATTCAGCAAGGTAAAAGAGAATATGCTTGGTTTCTACCAAAGGGCTAACCGGGAAACATTCTAGAATATCAAAAGAACAACAATGGCAAGGGAAACAATACCACTTTCCTCGATTTCCGGCAAAGCTTGGTCGGCTTTCCCTCCTCTTCGTTCTGCACTAGAAGGAGCAGCACCTAACAAGCAAACCCGCACTTTAATGGCGAAAATCCACAAGAAACCGAAAATCCAAGTCTCTTAAAACTCCACGAAAATCAAACCTCTTACCATCGAAATGTAGAACTGAGCGAGAGAAAGATAACGCCGCTTTCGGAATCAAAATCCGTCCACGAACACTCCCAGAATCGCCTCCCAAAGGCTAGGGCTAACCGTCGCTTTCGCCTCTGCTTTCCGCGAAACAGGAACAGCGGTTTCGGGAAGAAGAAGAATGGGCCGCTGATTCTAATTAAGGCTTTTATATAAGCTTAGCCATGACAGTTAAGCCTAACTGTCTCCCAAGCCACCGGTTCACTTAATTTAAAAGGGTTTCTAATTAGATTTTACTAATGGCACACCCAAAACGACATGAAAACCGAACTACCTCGGAATCCGACGAAATTCCCACCGTAGCTAAATATCCACGCTACGAACACAACGGCGAAGTCGAAATTAATTTTCGATGAACATAACTCGAGTTATACCCTTCCGAAGCCAAAACACAAGCATCCCCCGAGAGGCCACACCGGGTCACCCAAAACGACTCGGCTTGCTAGGGAGGTCTTGCCAACAGGCTAAAAATAATTAGGGCACCCAGTTCCAAGGAGTTAAGACCACACTACAGAGATGGCACAAGCCAAGAAAACACGTCGACGTAACGCCGAATGAGAATTAAATAATCGCAGAAAAAATCGGGGGCGTTACACGGCGTGCTAAAACCGCCATGAAGAATTAGCCTAATTTTTCTTATTTCATGCACTTTATTTTATATTTTGGGAATATAAAATTATCCTATGTTTAAGTGATAATTTTATATTCATGGCATGTCTTATTTTTTTTCATTTCGAACAATATTTTATTTTGGTGCGGATTTAGCCTTTTGGATGGATGAGATTACATCTCCATCATGGAGGGCTGAGAGTTATTGTAAACTCCTATTTAAGGAGGTGTTTAAGAGGAATATGATCATTGAAGATTTGAAAACCTAAATCCCCCCTTTTGAGAATTTCGGCCAAGCCCTCTCAAAACTGTCGCCCCTCTTGTGTGGTGTGAAGCCGCCGCCCCTCTTGCTTCCTCCATCCGCCTTGGTGCGACTCCGGCGCGGCTTCCTTGGTGCGACTCCGTGGAAGAAGGTTGCAAACCATTCGGTGTGATGTCGGCGGATCCGTGGAGAGAGTGATTCTCCCACCTTATCTTTGTGTGGAACTTTCATCCCGGTTGGGTAATCTCTTTTCTTTGTGTGATTCTTGCATTAGTTTGTGGAGGTTTTTCATGCACCATTTTTTCCGTGATTTTTAAATCCGTCGCTTGCAAAATTTGAATTTGGAAGTGTTGTTTTTGAATCTCTTGTTGTCCGGAACGGAAAGATCCGTCTCGGGAGTGCAACGTGGCCTAGCCTCAATTTGCTCTTCCGTTCGGCGCACCTTATGTGCCAACAAGGGAATTAATCACGACTCGAATTTCAATCGCTCTTTAAGGTTTTCCGCCGCACCGAAATAAATTATTGCTGCGCTTGAAATGGCGATATTGAAATGAATAGATGCTTGTGTAGGTGTGGTGAGTTGTGTGCTTGTTGGAGAGGTAGGTCTAAAGGACGTTGTATCGAGTCCGGCTTACGGTGAGTTGTGTGCTTGTTGGAGAAGTAGGTCCTAAGGACGTGGTATCGAGTCCCGGATTTTGGAAACCAACCAACCCCTTTTCGTTCGCTTTTGGTCGGCGTTCCCTCTTTTATTTCTTGTTCGGTAACGTTTTGGTGTCCGTGTTGTAGTCACGTCCGAATCACGGTTGTCCCTACATCATATTGTCCCTCCTCAAGCTGTTCTACCTCCTCCTCAAGTAGACAAGCAAATTTCTCAGAAAACAATAGAAGCAATAGATGCTTTATATGACAATCCTCTAGGTTCTTCTGATGATGATGATGAGGATGAAGATGATTCTGGTGATTCCTGCTCAAAGAAGAAGAAAGTATCAAAGAAGAGAAAAGCACCTCCCAAGGCTGCTCCTTTACCTAATCCTTCAAATGATACACCGTATTATGTTCTGAATAACATCCAACCTTACCTAGGTATGCCTCATTGGATGAAGTTGTCTAGAAATCAAGCTAAAGCATAGAAGAAGAAGAAGTTTGGATCCTATCCTGTGAAGAAATTCAGGCAAGATCCATCTCCTCCTCCTCCTCCTGCAGGAGCCTCAGGGAATGTGTCTCAAAGATTAAATATCTCTCAACCATCAAGATCAGTAGCCTCTCAGTCTCAAAAGCCAGCACCCTCTCAAGCCCAGAAGCCAACTTCTTCTCAGTCTTAGAGGCCTGCCTACTCTCATAAGCTTAAAGGCAAGTTTAATGAAGCTCCTCCTCCTAAATCACTTTACTCTAGACAGAAGCAGCATAATCCTATTGCAACAAATTTCCAAGTCCAGTCTATTCAATTCATAAATCTCTCTCAGCAGTTACCTCAGGATGCTCAAGGACTAAATCCAGAAAGACACCCCTCTCCTCCTGCTGATCCAGAGCTTGATCCCAATTTCAAGATGGCTAGACTTAATGAACTGATTGGATTATCTCAGATGAATAAATCCATAAAAGAAGGTCAAGACCCCTCACAGTTTTCTACCATGTCCTCTTATAGAGAAAAAGAACTAGAAAAGTTGTAGGTCAGTAAGAAAGTTTTTAATTCAGTAGAGTAAATGACTCTTCACCCTGAAGCAGTTGTACCAAGAGCTGCTTCTCAGAAAACTCTTGGTGAGCAAGATCTGAAGATGTCAAAAAGGGAAGCAGAAGACCCTTCTAGGAAGAGTGCTTTTGCTAAAGCTTCTTCTACTCCTCCTCCTGCTAATCCTTAAGTTATTTATTTTTTGCACTTTTCTGTTTTATTATTTTACCTGAACTATATGTGCATTACATTGCTATATTATATTTGCTGATAATTTACATCCTATCAGATATCTATGGCATTGTATTTTCAGTTTTATTCTATGTTTAGTGACCTTACCCAAATAGGGGTGTTGGAACACCCTATTACTAATTTGGGTAAGGATCACTATGCTTGTCTTAGGATCCTAGTTGACCTAGTTGTATAGTTGAGAAGGTCAACATTAGAATGAGTCTAGGGTCTAGAACTTAGTTTTAAGCTGCCCCCAAGACCACTCCAAGATCAAGGATGAAGAGCTAAGTCTAAAGCAATTTTCGTCGAGCTCTGGTCGACGAATCGTCGAACTCAGTTCGACGCTCTCTGAGCTCAACTTCAACAAATCGTCGAACTCCGGTCGACGATCTTCGAGCTCAGATCGACTATCTGCTTTTAGCTAGCTTTTGCTTAATCGTCAAACTCCCCTCGACTATCGTCTAGCTCAGTTCGACGATGCCTCCTTCAGCTGTTTCTCAGGTCGCTGAGCTCAGTTCGACGATCTTTGAGCTCAGTTCGACGATTTCTGTCTGCTTATCTCAGTTCATCTCTGAGCTCAGTTCGACGATCGTAGAGCTCAGATCGACGATTATTTGGAGAGATCAACGTCTTCAAGATTTCAAATGCTGCTGATTCTTTGGAATGTTTTTGAATATTATCAGCATTTATGACAGAAGATCTCCCAGCCGTTTGGAGCAAGTTTCAAGGTATCATTCAGAGAATGTTTGCTGGACTTTCCTCTAAAAGACAAGACCATTTATGGAAAACATTTATGACTGACCAACGGCCATCTTTGGACAAGGAGAATATTCAGAAAATCAATTCTATTCCTATGGTCCTTTAGATATACAGGAATACAACAACAACAAAATACACAGAGCTGATAGACAGAAAAAGAAGAAGAGAAAACACACAGAAGAATACTGTTAGCAGAAGAACAAGAAAACTACAACATCTAGATCTTCTAGCTGACTAAGTGTTCTTGCATCTTCATCTTAAATTTCCAGACACATCATCTTTCAGCTGTTCTGCTGAAACCATTCTTTTCTGGAGATCAAGTTCTGAAGACCTATCACCCTTCTGCAAAGCTTCTCTGCCTGAACCTCTCTACATCTCAGGGGGAGCTTTGACATCTTCAATCCACTTGTGCTTCTCTCATTTGACTGAGAACAGAGAAGACAACTTCAACTTTCACTTTTTCTTTTCCTGCTGTAAAAGGGTTCTTGAACTCCCTTCAAAAGTTCTGTCTGGTTCTGAGAGCCTTGTCAAAACTCAGTGGTGGCAAGACACCTTATCAAAAAATCTAGCTTTGGTTTTTGAGCACCTTATCAAAAGCTCATTGGTGTCAGGACACCTGATCAACTCAGTCCTGAGTGGATTCCTACCAAGGGTGGTAGAAGAGTGGATGTACCCAGTTTTGGGGAACCACTATATTTCCTTGTGTCTTCTGGTTGTGCTTGTGTGATTTGTCTGCTGTGTGCTGTGTCCTTTTCCTGCTAGCTTTTAAGTTCCTGTTAGCACTCTACACTATAGCTTAAATAGAATTTTAATTTGTGCTATTTTAATAATCTAAAAAAAAAAATTATTTTAAGTAAACTCTATTCACCCCCCTCTAGAGTTGAGATAGATCTTACCCTCACTTTCAATTGGTATCAGAGGGAGGTTGGTTGCTCATACTGGTTAACACCTGAACCAAAAGATCCCTGATAAGATCAATCTCTGTAGAGGATTACTTTCTATACATCTATCTACTCATTTAGAGACATGGCACAGAACAAAGATTATGCAAGCACCAGACCACCAGTGTGCAACCTCTCCAAGTTTGCACTCTGGAAGGCAAGGATTAGATTGTATATGAATTCTATTGATGAGGATATCTTTAATTCTGTCTTGACAGTGTGTCCAACTCCACCAGCAAGCTCAAGTACAAGTGCTGTTCCACCTCCTTCTGGAACAGATGCAGATATAAAGAAGTGGAAGATTGCAGATGCTAAGGCTATGAACATCTTAGCCCAAACTATGTCTGATGACATTTTTCAAAAGGTAGCTGAATGCAACTCAGCCAAAGAAACCTGGGACAAACTCTCTGAAATTGTCTCAGGATCTGCTGATGAAAGAAAGGATAGAAGGTCTCATCTGATAAGTCAATATGAGAACTTCAAGAAAGGAGAAGGTGAATCAGTGGCTGACATGTACAATAGACTAAGTCTAATTGTCAATGAGCTAAAGACTTTGGACAAGGAAATCTCTTTAACTGAACTAAATGATAAAATCCTGATGTGCTTTCCCAGCACTTGGGATTCAAGAATCTGGCCAATCAAAGATGCCAGAAGTCTGAATGAGATTACCACTGAAGCTCTCCTGGGCAAGCTCAAATCCTATGAGCTGCTCATTAAAAATAGAGAAGAAGAACAGAAGGCTGCCTCTCCAGCCACAAGGAAAGAAAAGACCATAGCCTTCAGGGCTGCAGAAGAGGAGCCTGAAGATAAAGCCACAGGAAATGATGAGCTCATAAGTCTACTGGCTAAGAGATTCTACAAAATGGCCAGAAAAGATTTCAGAAAAAGGTCATACAAGGGTCATGATAAACCAAGGTATGATAAATCAAACAACACTACAGAAATCATATGCTTTGGTTGCAGGAAACCAGGACACATTGTGCCTGACTGTCCAGAGAACAAGAATAAGGACAAGAGAGATAGAAGAGAAAGAAGAAAAGGAAAGGATCACAAGAAGAACAACTCAGACAAAGCCTCCTTCAGCAAAAACAAACATACAAGGAAGGGCTTTGTTGCTGAGACCTGGAGTGAGACTGAAGAGGAATCTGAAGCCTCATCCAGTTCCAGTGATGATGAGGATGATGCAGATGAAAAGGAGTTCTGCATGATGGCTATCAATGCATCACAACAAAACTCTGATGAAGAATCAGAATCAGATTCAGACACTCACCCAGATGAAGATCAGGTAATCAATTCTTTTGATTTTCATTCTGAAGATTTCAAAAGTGAATTTAAGACACTATGCCTAGACCTATTAAAATCTGAGAAGGAGATAATATCTCTCAGGAATCAATTGTCTGAGCATAGTATCCTAAACTCAAAGAACCTCAAGCTCTCTGAGGAGTTAGAATGCTGTAGGGAGGAGATAGCTTCACTGAAAAGTGAACTATCAAAGGCCAAAAAGTTTGAAGAATCTCTAAATGGGAGGAGTATCAGACTGATGGACATCACAAGCACAGTGAACTCTAGATTCAATAGTACACTGGGTTTGGGTGCCTCCTCCAGCCAACCTATAGTGTTAACAACTCCAATCAAATTTGTCTCTGACAAAGGAAAGGGAGTAGTAGAGGTGGCTAGGAAGAATGCAGACCTGCCAGAGAAAATTTCAGTTCAACAAAATGCGTCGAGCAGAGCTCGACGATCGTCGAACAGAGCTCGACGATCTAAGCACAGATCGTCGACCTCAGCTCGACGACACCCAAACTCTGAACTCAAGCACTATCGATCTTCGAACAGAGATCGACGATCTGACCCAAGATCGTCGACCTCAGATCGACGATCGTCGAACAGAATTCAGAATTGTGAACACATTTTCAATGGCTCAGTCAAATTCAATCCTAGAAGTTGCACATCCCATGGACTCAACCCCTATACTGAGTGGATAGTAACTCCTAGGAGATACCATCCTGAAGGCTATAAGAGTCAACCTGGGATGTCCTTTATTTCAGAATTTAAAGGTTATCAACCTAGGCCCAAGGTTACCTGGGTCAAAAACAAATAAGCTGTTTTTGTGTAGGTGAAGACCTATCCAGCATCAAACCATCAATGGTATCTGGATAGTGGGTGCTCAAAGCACATGATAGGGGACAAGGACAATTTCACTTCCTTCAAAGCCAAGCTTGGACCCAAAGTAATTTTTGGAGACTCAAGCTTTGGAACTACAAAAGGATATGGTGCAGTCCAAATTGGCTCAGTCACCTTCAAAAGGGTGGCATATGTTGAAGGACTCAAGCACAACCTGATAAGTATCAGTCAATTGTGTGATGAAGGATATCAAGTAACCTTCAACAAAGCCATATGCAAAGTCCAGTCAGTGGACAACACAACTGTGTTGACAGGTAACAGAAGAGGTAACATTTACTTAGTGAATTTTCTTTCACCTGTAGTAGATATCTGCCTGTTTAACTCCATTTCAAAACCAAACAATTTGTGGCATAAAAGACTAGGACACATTAACCTTAGAACCATTGCTAGGCTATCCAAAGACAACCTTGTTAGAGGACTACCTTCTGGTCCCTACAAGAAGGAAGAACTTTGCAAGGCATGTCAATTAGGCAAGCAAACTAAAAGTAGTTTTAACTCAATTAATAAGAGTGATTCACCTAGGATCTTGTACCTGTTGCATATGGATCTTTTTGGACCCATATCAGTGCAAAGCCTAGGAGGGAAATCCTATACTTTAGTGATTGTAGATGACTTCTCAAGATTCACTTGGGTATTCTTTCTGAGGAAGAAGTCTGATAACTTCAAGTGTTTGACAGATTTTCTCAAATGCATTCAGATTGAGTTCAACACTCGCATTGCCCTGATCAGAAGTGATCATGGGACAGAGTTTGATTCTCTTCTCATGCAAGAGTTCTGTCAAAGTGAAGGGATCAGGCACACTTTCTCAGCTCCTAGAACTCCTCAACAAAATGGGGTAGCTGAAAGGAAAAATAGAACCCTAATTGAATCTGCTACTACATTGTTGTCAGATGCTCACCTACCTCTATCCTTTTGGGCTGAGGCAATGAACACCTCCAACTATGTGTTGAACAGAAGCCTGATACATAAACTGAAGGGCAAGACTCCCTTTGAACTGCTCAAAGGGAAGAAACCTAAAGTAAACTATTTTAAAGTTTTTGGTTGTATTTGCTATGTTCATAATAATGACAAGAAATATCTAGCTAAATTTCAAGCCAAAGCTGATGAAGGAGTGTTTCTGGGATACTCCATGATCAGTAAGGCCTATAGGGTGTACAACAAATCTTCTTGTAAAATTGAAGAGTCTGTTCATGTTGTTTTTGATGAAGCTAACATGTCTTTCAAGGAGAAGAATGCTTCTACCATAGAACCTTTGCAGGTACATTCTTTAGCTGAAGACTTGAACAAACTGCAAGTTACTGAAAAGAATGACAGCAGTGATGATGAAGAAGAAGTTCAACATCTAAAAGAAAATCACCTTGAAGAACCAGTTGCTGTTCCACTAGAGGAAACAACAACACAGGCTGGTGAACAATCAACACCTCCTGTTGATTTAGTAACAATAAGAGATCATCCAACTTCCCAAGTTATTGGAGACATCTCAGCTGGTGTGCAAACCAGAAATCAGGTCAACCAGAACCTAATGCACACTTGCTTCATATCTCAAATTGAGCCTCAATCCATTCAAGATGCAGAGCAAGATCCACACTGGATCATTGCAATGCAAGAGGAGCTGCATCAATTTGAAAGAAATCAGGTTTGGGAACTAGTGCCTAAGCCAAAAGATCATCCCATTGTTGGAACAAAGTGGGTCTTCAGAAATAAGCTGGATGATCAAGGAGTCATAGTCAGAAACAAGGCAAGGCTTGTTGCTCAAGGGTACTCTCAACAAGAAGGAATAGATTATGATCAGACCTTTGCACCAGTTGCAAGGTTAGAGGCCATCAGAATATTCCTAGCATATGCTGCTCACAAAGGATTCAAAGTATACCAAATGGATGTGAAAAGTGCATTTCTTAATGGGGACATCAAAGAGGAAGTCTTTGTTAGACAACCTCCAGGTTTTATCTCTCTAACTCACCCTGATTATGTTTACAGGCTGCATAAAGCATTGTATGGTCTCAAGCAAGCTCCCAGAGCATGGTATGAGACCCTAGCATGCTTTCTTCTGGAAAATGGTTTTATTAGGGGGAGAGTAGACCAAACTCTTTTTATTAGAACCCATAAGTCCCACACCCTACTAGTACAAATCTATGTAGATGATATCATATTTGGCTCTACTGATTCAAATTTGTGCAAGAGGTTCTCCAACCTAATGCATTCCAAATTTGAAATGAGTAGCATGGGTGAGCTCTCCTTCTTCTTAGGATTGCAAGTCAAACAACATGCTGAAGGCATCTTTATTTCTCAAGCCAAGTATGCAAAAGAATTGGTCAAGAAGTTTGGTATGTCTGAAGCATCTTGTATGAAAACACCCATGCCTACCAATGTTGTATTGGATGCTGATCAGCATGGGAAGCCAGTTGATCAGACAACATATAGAGCAATAATTGGCTCTCTACTGTACCATACAGCTAGCAGACCAGATATAATGTTTGCTACATGCATATGTGCTAGATTCCAAGTTAACCCTAGAGAGTCACACCTAACACTAGTTAAAAGGATTCTTAGGTATGTAAAGAGTTGTCCAAATCTAGGACTCTGGTATCCAAAAGAATCAGGATTTGAATTAACTGGATTCTCAGATGCTGATTATGCTGGATGCAGAATAGACAGGAAAAGCACCAGTGGAACATGTCAGTTCCTTGGTGACAGACTTGTCTCCTGGTTTTGTAAGAAGCAAACATCTGTGTCAACTTCAACTGCTGAAGCTGAGTATATGGCTGCAGGCAGTTGTTGCTCACAAATATTGTGGATACAAAATCAGCTTCTAGACTATGGTTACAACTTAGAGCAGTCAAAAATTTTCTGTGATAATACTAGTGCTATTTCTATAGCACAAAATCCAGTCCTCCATAGTAGGACAAAACACATAGAAATCAGGCATCATTTCCTAAGGGATAATGTAGAGAAAAACAAAATTGAACTTCAATATATTCCTACTGATTTGCAAAGGGGAGATATTTTCACCAAACCCTTGGATGAAAAGAAACACAGGTTCTTCTTAAATCAGTTAGGCATGATAGATGGAGGAAGTCTTAATTAAAATCCAAGATTTTTGAAAAGCTAAAACAGACCAAGACTAGGCTAAAAAATTCTGTCTTTTGAATGAGTTTAGACTCTGAACTGCGCTCGACGTTTTCTCAAAAATCGTCGAACGGAGATCAACGATTTTCCAAAAAAAATCGTCGACCGGAGTTCGACGCTTTTGCTATCGTCGATCTGAGTTCAGAGCCTTCGCTAGATCTAGAATTTTTTCTTCTTCTGTTCAGAGGCCGTCGAGCTGAGCTCGACGTTTTTCAACATCGTCGAACGAAGATCGCCGATTTTGAAGACTCTTCAGATTCCCTCTATAGCCTAAATCGTCGAGCTGAGATCGACGCTTCGTCGAGCTGAGCTCAACGACTTTCTTTTTCGCAGTCGAACCCTAATATAAAATCATTCTTCAGCCGTCGTTCTCCTTTTTACGCTTTCATACTCTGCAACTTTCTTCCTTTTCCCTCCAAATTTTCTACGCTTGGTCGTTTTTGGTTTTCTGTTGCAAGTACACATGGCTGATTTGAGTGCTGCCATTGCCAAGATGAAGTTCGACACCGGTTTCGACATAGACATAAACTCATTTGATGGAAGCGACCAGCGCTTCAAGGATGTTCTGAATCTATTCAGAGAACAACCGCTAACCCAGATAATGACTATCAGGATGAAGATTGCATCTGAGGAGATTAAGGAATGGTGTTATACCGCAGCAGATGAGACTGAGAATACTGTTGTCGGCACCATTAAGGGGACCCAGGTAATTCTATCCCCGGCTTTATTAACTGACGTCTTTCAACTCAGTACTGGAGAAGACTCCATTGATCTGTCTGGAGAGGAGTATGCCTCCATGTTAGATAGGATGGGTCATAATGTAATTAACCCTAATAAGCTGCTGAAAAAGAATCTGGCTATAGAATTCCAGTTCCTGGCTGATGTAGTTGGGAAGGTGCGGTTGGCCAAGCACTCAGCGCATGACACAATTTCCAGGTATCAGTTCTGCCTGATGGGAGCCTTACTGGATAAGAAACACCTCGACTGGGGCTCCATCTTCTTCACCCTGATTAAGAAGAAGATAAGCAAGTCTGCAGTCAGTTTTGGAAGAATCTTGGGGGTCTTTCTGCACTCAAGGTGCCCTGACCTTTTGACCTCTTCTGGGATGTTCATCAATGCATCCAAGAGGCTCTCCTGTGCCCTCTTCAGTAAATGGGACAGGCAGATAATCAACCCCTCCAGGGCTGCTGCAACACTTCTATCAGGCACAAGGACCAATCTGGTCACTCCTCTAGTAGAAGAGCTGCCTGCTTCTTCTTCTCCCCAAGCCATATCCACCCAAGCCACATATACCCAAGCCATCACCTCCTCACCACCAGTCTCCACCATTATTATCTCATCTCCCATTACCATTTCCTCACCTATGTCATCCCCTCCACCATCCTCCTCAGAGGACTTCCATCCTCTCTTTTCCTATCCATTCCACACTCAACCATCATTTGCCCTTTTAGAGGATTCCCTCATGGATGACTCTCCCTCTTCTCCTCCTGAGACATCTTCCCTCCATCAAATGCTCACTGACATCCTCTCTCAACCCTCCTTCATACCCTCCTTTACTCTCCCACTCTTCTCCTCAACCTTCTCTATCCCCATCATTCCATCTTCTGAACCAACCATCCCTACTCCACTTACCTCCACCTTTTCAGCTTCAGTCACCATCCCTCCATCCACCTTGACTACTACCTCTGCTCAAGCCTCACTTGGGCATGTAGATCTTTCTAGCCTGGCTGACAGGCTCTATGAGTTGCTAGCTCCCAAGCTGGTATCTCTGCTGGAGTCCTCCCTGACTCCACTCCTGAAGCAAGTCCAGGAGCTGTCCACCAAGCTTGATTCTTTTTCCTCCTCCCAGGCAATCCCTTCTACTGGGTGCCTTGGTTCACCTCTCTCTGAACCAAGGCAGGGGGAGATGCCTTATGAAGAAGTGATTGTGCCAGCTCCAGCTCCAGCTTCTACTCTCTCAGCAAGCTCAGGATGTGCTTTTGCACTTAATCTGCAGAGGTTGCTATCCAGATTTGATACAGCCTATCTAAGCTGTCTGCCTCCAATTACTGCTGAAGATCTGTCCAAGGCCATTGTGCCTGTACCTGTCTGTAATCCCAGCCAGATTGTTTCCTATATCAAGTCATGGAAGGCTGTGGATGTATCTGATGCTGCTACTAAGGCCACTGTGCCTCCTTTTGTTGATACTGCTGCTGCTGACATAGAAATGATTCCAGCACCTAATGCTGAGGAAATTGTTGTTGAAACTGATGATGCTGATTCTGCTATCACTGCTGCTCCTGCTCCTGCTCCTGCTCCTGCTGCTGCTGCAAAGCTCAAAGCTCAAGAAGAATATCTAAGAAGAATTGATGCTTTATATGATCAACCTCAGAGTTCTGAAAGTGATCAGTACAGAACTGATTCTGATGATTCTGCCAGCACAATTGCCAAAAAGAGAAAAGCCAGAAGTAAAGCAATGATGTCAGTTCCTCCTGCCAAAGCTAAAGACTCCAATGACATTCCATATTACATTCTGCATGACTGCCCCATCACTGAACCATGGATGCAATTTTCCAAGAACCAACTAAAGGCCATGAAAAAGAGAAGAAAGCTTGACAAATATGAAAAAGGATCATCTCAACATCAGCCTCCTCCTCCTCCTCCTCCAGACTCTGGATCAGGCTCAGCTCCTCAAGCTCCAGCTCCTAGAAAAAGTTCCTCTCAATCCTATTCTAAGTATTACCAAAAGGGACAACATCAAAGAGGATATCAACCCAGAAGGGGTAGTTACAGAGGAAATCAAAGAGGACAGAGACCCTATCAAAGGGAAGGACAAGGCCATTCTGACTCTACTTCAGGTCCTTACCCTTACAAACTGAAAGACACAGTTGCTCCAAGGACCTCTCTTGCTCCTGAATCTCTCAACAAATATGAACCTGCTGTTCCATATGAGGATCCTGAGAACAATCCTGTGGCCTGGACTGCTAGGATGAAAGAGTTGGCTGCTCTTGATCAGATTAAGAAGGCTAGAGAACAAGGCAAAGAAATATCCAACATTACAACCTTATCAGAACAAAGAAAGAAAGAACTGGAAAAGTATGCTTCAAAGAAATTCTTCAATCCAGAAGAGTACATGAAGCTGCACCCAGAGGCTGTAGTTCCAAGGCCAAGATCTCAAACCTCTCTAGGTGCAGAAGATGACAGAAGGTCCAAGAAAGAAGCCCTAAACCCTAACAGAGAAATTTTATTTAAAAAGGGAACTGAAAAGAAGTGATCTGTGTAAGCAAACATATCATCCACCTTTGGATATCTGCTACTATTTATCTGTGATATGCATTGCTGTTTCTCTGCATTTTGTATTTAACTTCTGTATTATTGAATGCTCTTTATGATTGTCTGTAAATAGTAATCCTAACCCAAATAGGGGGAGATTGTTGGAACACCCTATTACTAATTTGGGTAAGGATCACTATGCTTGTCTTAGGATCCTAGTTGACCTAGTTGTATAGTTGAGAAGGTCAACATTAGAATGAGTCTAGGGTCTAGAACTTAGTTTTGAAGCTGCCCCCAAGACCACTCCAAGATCAAGGATGAAGAGCTAAGTCTAAAGCAATTTTCGTCGAGCTCTGGTCGACGAATCGTCGAACTCAGTTCGACGCTCTCTGAGCTCAACTTCAACAAATCGTCGAACTCCGGTCGACGATCTTCGAGCTCAGATCGACTATCTGCTTTTAGCTAGCTTTTGCTTAATCGTCAAACTCCCCTCGACTATCGTCTAGCTCAGTTCGACGATGCCTCCTTCAGCTGTTTCTCAGGTCGCTGAGCTCAGTTCGACGATCTTTGAGCTCAGTTCGACGATTTCTGTCTGCTTATCTCAGTTCATCTCTGAGCTCAGTTCGACGATCGTAGAGCTCAGATCGACGATTATTTGGAGAGATCAACGTCTTCAAGATTTCAAATGTTGCTGATTCTTTGGAATGTTTTTGAATATTATCAGCATTTATGACAGAAGATCTCCCAGCCGTTTGGAGCAAGTTTCAAGGTATCATTCAGAGAATGTTTGCTGGACTTTCCTCTAAAAGACAAGACCATTTATGGAAAACATTTATGACTGACCAACGGCCATCTTTGGACAAGGAGAATATTCAGAAAATCAATTCTATTCCTATGGTCCTTTAGATATACAGGAATACAACAACAACAAAATACACAGAGCTGATAGACAGAAAAAGAAGAAGAGAAAACACACAGAAGAATACTGTTAGCAGAAGAACAAGAAAACTACAACATCTAGATCTTCTAGCTGACTAAGTGTTCTTGCATCTTCATCTTAGATTTCCAAACACATCATCTTTCAGCTGTTCTGCTGAAACCATTCTTTTCTGGAGATCAAGTTCTGAAGACCTATCACCCTTCTGCAAAGCTTCTCTGCCTGAACCTCTCTACATCTCAGGGGGAGCTTTGACATCTTCAATCCACTTGTGCTTCTCTCATTTGACTGAGAACAGAGAAGACAACTTCAACTTTCACTTTTTCTTTTCCTGCTGTAAAAGGGTTCTTGAACTCCCTTCAAAAGTTCTGTCTGGTTCTGAGAGCCTTGTCAAAACTCAGTGGTGGCAAGACACCTTATCAAAAAATCTAGCTTTGGTTTTTGAGCACCTTATCAAAAGCTCATTGGTGTCAGGACACCTGATCAACTCAGTCCTGAGTGGATTCCTACCAAGGGTGGTAGAAGAGTGGATGTACCCAGTTTTGGGGAACCACTATATTTCCTTGTGTCTTCTGGTTGTGCTTGTGTGATTTGTCTACTGTGTGCTGTGTCCTTTTCCTGCTAGCTTTTAAGTTCCTGTTAGCACTCTACACTATAGCTTAAATAGAATTTTAATTTGTGCTATTTTAATAATCTAAAAAAAAAAATTATTTTAAGTAAACTCTATTCACCCCCCTCTAGAGTTGAGATAGATCTTACCCTCACTTTCAAGGGGGAGATTGTTGGAACCCTTGTTTGGATTTGGGTTAGGTCTACTCTTAGGATGTTGACCCACATTTATAGCCAGGGTTAAGGTCTAGGTATAAGTTAGTCTCATTAGGTCAGACTTCTCAAGACTAGCTTTGGATTTCTTTCAAGAACTCAGACTTAGAAGAATTCTATGATAAATATATCAGTTCGACTTTCGTCGAACTCAGCTCGACGATCGTTGATCTCCCATCAACGATCTCAGAGCTTATTCCCTGAACTGAGCTCGACAATCTAAGAGCTCAGGTCAATGATTTCTTATCACTTCACAGTTTTCTCAGTTCGAAGATAGCTGAACTCAGCTCGACGATCTCCTAGCTCAGATCAACGATTTTATCTTGTGTTCGTCTACTTGTCTGCAGCATCAGTCTTAAAGATTTAAATCTTATTCTCTTATGACAAATAATCTCTGGTAGTTAATGCTAATATTCTCAAGGCTTATATTCGTTCCATTGCAGCATTAACTATGGTATTCATAGAGTTATTGTTTTGTCTTATTTACCAAGACAGTTGAGGAAATAATTTATTGCCAGCAATTCTATCCATTCCCTCGATCTCTACAGTAAATTAAGTATTGTTTTTGAAATTCAAAGTAACAATATTATTATTCGACTCTTCAAGGACATGGAGAGATACAGACTGATTATTCAGTTAGAGAAAAACCAACAGAGAGAGCTTCTCATTTCATAGTTTAAAATTTCTTTCTCAGATTTCTCTCAGTCTTTAGAACTCTTACTGCTCTCAGTAAACAGAAGAAGAATACCAAAATAAACCTCATCTTGAATCTTCTTCAGTTTTCATCTTCAGAAATCTAGAGAGACAGCAATCAATATCAATCTACAGATTCTGAAGATCTTAACTCCAGTCCATATAATACCTACTCCCTGGACAAAGCTTCCATCTTCCTGAACCTACTCAACAGCTCAGGGGGAGCTTTGGCAATAAATGAATCCACTAAGTCTTCTCATTTGCTTTGAGAAAGAGAAGACTTCCATCAACTTTTCCCTTTTACCTTTTCTGTACCGGGTTATTGCTCCCTTCAAAAGTGAACTTCTTGGTGATAGGGCACCAGATCAAAAACCTATTGGTTTTTAGGCTCCTGAGCAAAAGCCTGAAGGGTCTCGTGATTTACCTGAAGAAGATAATGTGATGATAGGGCACCTGATCAAAAACCTAAGTGGATTCCTTCCAGGGTGGTTAAAGAGTGGATGTACCCAGATTTGGGGAACCACTATAATTTTTTTGTGTCGTCTGGTTGCTCATCTTTCTTTATTTTCTGCTTTGCTGTGTTTTCTTGTGATTTATTTGTCTCTTACTTATAAGTAACACTTGTCTTAATTCCGCTATAAAAATTACTTAAAATATTTTAATACTCTATTCACCCCCCCCCCCCCTCTAGAGTAAATCAGATCTATCCTCTCTCTTTCATAACCTTTGTGTAGTAATTGGACCAAACAAATCCATGTGAATCAATTGTAATGGTCTAGTTGTTGAAACTGAGAATTCGGTCTCTGTCGAGTTCACCCTCGAGGAAGGGGTGATCGCACACTTACTTCTCTCTCACGAGCCTAACGACTATGGGAAAAAGAACAGATGACAGACCGAAGGGCTCGGCGTGGAGGCCTCATAACACACCCAAAAGATCTTAGAGCGCTTCACATCCTTAGCAAAATGTCAAGCTAAGGATACCTCAGAAAGCGCAAGAAGTCCTGGGCACAAGAAAAGATTGCCTTCTGAGGTACCCCCTTGGGTCTATTTATAGTTTTCTGAAAACGGTCTGCCAACAGCCAACCTCCATTGTTCCAAACAGCTATATGCTGCCAAAAGTGGTCTACCAACAACGTAACTCCACTGTTTTGAAAAGCTATCTTCCCCCCAGCATGGGCATCCAAGTAATTTTGCCTCTTGACCCGACAGGGCGAGTTTCTTGGACACAGGGTCAACTCGCCAACCTATTGGACGGACACAGCCTGGCCACCATAGCTCGCCTTCTATCTCTAGGCAAGCGCGAGCCAGGCTACCACAGCTTGCCTACCCCATATGGAGGCAGGCCAGTGACAAGGTCGTCTAAGCAGGCGCAGGCTGGATTGACTGGCTCGCACAGCTCCCTTGCCTAGCCTTAGCGAGAGTAAGCTGTTCATCTGGACTTGCCCACCTACTGTTCTAACACGGCCCGGTCGCCCTAACTCACTAGCCTAGTCGGATGGGCCCACTCGGCGAACACGGGGTTGTACACAATCCCCGCTCTTTTTGAGCTTGGCAAAGCTCCGAAAGAATCATCCAACCCCACGTGTTCGGTGAGTGCTTTGCTGAGCTGGAGGGAATCTTTTGGTGGGTCCCACCCATATGCTATAAATATGGCACCGATCCTTCGGGAAAAAATCCCATCTTCCTTCCCTAACCTTCCTTGCGAATCAGTAGCTGAACGATGCCTGTGTTTGAAGAGATGCAAGCGCTCCTAGCGGTCGTGAGTGATGGGATGCGGGAGTAGGTTCTTGATGCCGCCCTGTGGCTGGCGCGTGGATCACCTGACCCCCTCTTTAGGCTGAAGAAAGGAAAAATAGTCAGGCTCTCTCCTACGAACGACCCCCCATGCATCTAGTTTGGCGATCGATGTCAAGTTCACCCATGAGGTATGCGGACCTCCTATCTAATTCGTCACACTGCTTCTGATTTCTTTTTCTATAGGAGACGCCCCGCGAAGATGGAGGCGATAGAAGGGGATTGGGGCATTCCTCTTCACTAGTAACTGAGCGGGCCGCCAGCCCTTCGGCCCAGGGGCATGCCCCTCCTACGATTACTCCGTTGCCAATTCCCCCTAGGCTAGGGAAATCTTTTGCAACTCTTGAAGGCGAGCCCTTCCAGGCCCAGCCGGGTACCTCCTTGCCGCCTGCTAGCGCGGGGGACATGCCAATCCTCGGTGAGTTTGTACACTTGCTTGCTTATGATCACTTGCTTTTTCTGATTTCTCCTGCTTTTGTAGGCTTTAATGTGATCTCCTCCTCCGACGTCGACATTTGTGTGGAGTATTCGCCTCCCCATTCTACGGATCACATCTCAGAATACCTGGGCGAGCCATAGGATGCTGAGGGGATGAAGAAGAGGGTAATAAGGTTATTTTAGAAATAATCCCTGCTGCTACAGGAGGTTTGCGACAAAGTGGATGTGGATAAGGCTGAGGTGGAGGAGTGGTTCGAGGTACTAGAGGGTTTGAGGCGCCCAGCTGATGGGGACGATACTACTTCTCCGGGGGTGCACATCACGCGAACGAAGGAGTGGCTCAGGCACGCCATGAAGTAGGTCTACCTGGCCCAATGCAAATTAACGGCAGTTCGTGAGTACTTCTACCCTCGCGTGCTGCCCCGATCCGAGACGCGGGGGTGAGACAGGTGGAAATGGATCTAGTACTGAGCCACCCACCCTTCCTCGCTACTGATCCCTAAGCATGCATCACACTTGTATCATGGGCCGGCTCACGTGGTAGGGTCACGAAATTTTATTTTCTTTTTTCTCGGGATATTGAACTCGTCTATAATTATTTGAAATTTCTTGCCCGCTGATGGGCTTTTGTTCACTGCATATTATTTTCATAACTTCACTGCTTAGTTTTCTTTAGGCGAGTGCGGATGATATGCTCTTGCTCACTTCCCCCTTCCTCAGGCGGGCATGAGACTGTCGAACAAGCTCGCCCAGCTCGCCTGCCTAGTCTTGGCGGGAGGGAGCCGGGCATCTGTCGAACGTGAGTCGAAGCGACTCACATACCTATTTTGACAAGCGCGAGTCACAGCTTGACCGCTTCTTGGGGGATGCAAGTGAGCGCATCTCGCTGCCGAATAAATTTTGTAGCGCAGTAGTGAGCTAGTAGGAACCTGCGAAGGGCCCGAAAGTCGAAACATCAATGCACATTTTTGCTATCTGCACATTTACCGCCGACGGGACGTTTTCCCGCCTTTTCTCTTCCTATAAATAGGTCATACTGCCCTTTCTTACCTACCACATTTAAGACTTCCGTTCCTTCTCCACTCCCTGCGACTCTTGGATCGCCCGCTCTTTGCAAGAACCACAACATCCTGCTCGACAATCTCACTGCGAGATGAGTGGCGGCGACGGTGACGCTGACGGGCGAAGCAAGTGCGCCTGGACCTTCTCCGAACACTCTTTATACTATGCCGCCATTACCAAAAGCGAGTTTCTTCACGCGATCAGGGACTTTATTATGCCTGGCTTTGTGGCAAGGCGACCCGGGGAGGGGGAGAAAATCAACGACCTATCGGGAGAGGAACTCACCATCCCCATAGCGCACTTCGACGTTAGCCTCCGGCTTCCCCTATGGCCCGAGGTCTGCCAAATACTGAAGTACTTCGGGGTCCTCCTCGGCCAGATGACCCCAAACTCTATTACTGTTGTGGTCAGGTTTGCCTGCTTCGTGTTAAAAGAGCGGATCGAGTTCTGCCTTGAGTTCTTCCGCAAGCTGTTCTCCTTCCGGCCGAACAAGGATGGAACCGCCTACTTCTCCAGCAATCACGTCAAAGTGCGAGAGACAGTGAATAAGAGCCATAACTGGCAGAAGAAATTTGTCTTCATCTAGGATGACTTCGGCAACGTCCTCTTCTCATCGATCCAAATTAGGGAGGTGAGATACCTCCCTCTAGCCTGGGGGGCCATGAAGTCGAGCTGTGTGGGTTCTTCTAAGGGAAGAAATTTGAAGTCGTGTTCCTCCACAGGAACTTGGAAAGCCTCACCCCCGTCCCTCCTGGGGGAGGTATGCTAATCGCACTTCTTTCTTTTTACTTAGTCCGTTATCCTTCTATTATAAATCTCTCAGGAGGTGAGCGAGGTATTCACCTACACCCACTTTACGACAGTGCATGAGCCGCTTTTGGCAAGCTCGCCCGTGCTGAGGCGGCGGCTGCCGCACAACGCGAGACTCCAGCCCCTACTACTAAGAAGCAGGCCACCTGCGAACAACCACTTCCGCCTCCGACACACAAGAAGCCGAAGACCGCGGGTGGCGCACCTCCCACAACTCGGGAGAAAGGCAAGGCTCCAGCGCACAAGCCAACTGAAGATCCTGCCCCTCCGAGAGCCTCGACCGGCGGCTTCCCTGTCGAGGCTGTCGTCACTCCAGGTCGGGAGGAGAAGGCCCGCCGTTAGGCCTGTGCCGAGAGGGCACCGCAACTTCAGCCTCCGTGAGAGGCCTTTGGATGAGCTCGGCGTTCCCCTACTTAAGTGGGACAAGGAGGCAAACCGGGCCTCCATCTCCACCCTGCTTCCAAGTTTGTTAGAGCAGGAAACCATCAGCGAAGAGGCTTACAACTTCTCGTTCGGGCTCTATGTGCGGGAAGATGCCGCTATCTACGACGTGTAGGACACACGAGTTCTTGTTCATGAGAGCACGCAGGCCTAGCTCTGCAGCCTGAAGATGGCCCATATGGCGGGTAGGCGGTGCACGCAGCTGGAGTGGAATGCCCCCTCGCTCCCAAAACTTGCTGATGAAAAAGAAGAAGCTTGTCGTCTCGCCCAGGAGGAAGTTGAGCACCAGAGGAAATGGGCCGACATGGCCGACATTGTCCTCGCCGGATACCTGGGGGGTGGTAAGTCCCATGACTCGCACTAATAGCCTTAAGATTGCTTGCCCTTTCCTCAATCTCTTTTTACCTCTTCTTGAAGGATGGGGGATGGCTAAGGGCCTAGGTTTCTATATCACCACTCTCGAGAAGGAGAAGGAGGATTTAGAAGCGCGGGTGCGGGAATTGGAAGCCACAACAACACCTCTGCCACCCTCCAACAGCACCTGCTAGCTCGCACATTACACCAAATATGAGCTGGAGGAGATGATGCAGAAGAATGATGTCAAGGCCGCGAAGTACATGCTACAGACTCTACAGTGGGAAAGCCTCATCACGAACGAAGGCGCGAGGCTTTTAGCGAACGAGGTGGCACCTGAGATATTCCTTCTGATACTAAAGCCAGGCAATAAGTCCTACCAACCCCTTTAGGAGGGCTTACTGCCCGAGAGCTCGCCTCGATGAACTCCCGTGCCGAGCTTATTTTGTAATTTTTGTTATGTTTCAATGTAAACGTTGGCTGAGTCCCCAACTTGTAACTTTTGATCAATGACATATGTGCTTTATTCTGATATGATGCCATCCTTAACTCTTTCTCTTTCTACTTCACACTTCCGACCTGGCTTGACTCTCCAGCTCGTTGCCTCCGGGCCTGTGTCCCTTTAGCGAAATTGTGCGTTCCATGAGGACAGCTTAGGAGGCATAGAGATCTTAAGTAACTGACCCGCGAATGGCGACTCGTCTCCTCTTCCCAGGGATTCTCTATACTGCTCGTGGGGTAAAGGGGCGAGCTGGATAGACTCGATCACGAGCCGCTCGGCTTCGCGCGAGCTGGGCCCTATGAAGTCGTGGTATGTCCTGAGTTCTCGCGACTTTGGTCACTTTTGGGTCTCTGGGAGGTTCTGTTGGGGACATCTATTTCTTTTCCTTCTGTCATCTGTTAGGAGCCTGATGATGTGTGATGAGCACCAATCAATCTTTCGCTTCGTCCGAGCATTAAGTCCTGAGAGATCGCCTCGCTGAACCATATTCTCGGCTCACTAACCTGCCAGGGTCTCGGCTCGCCCTTCCCGGCCCACTTGGGGATTGCCGGGCTAAACTCCTTGTTATCCTTGCGATCTGTCTCCGAAGTTTGAATGCCCGGGTCCCGGCTTTAGATATCGCCACGTCCACCGAGAATCCTAGATATCAACTAGATGGTATCCTGATGGCGGAAGCATCTTGAGACTCAACCCCAGGGTCATAACGACATCAATCGAGGATCCCGACCCTACCAGTTAGGTGGAAGTTTAGCAGCGGGAAAATCTCGGGACCTAACCTAAGAGCGAGAGTACCTGCCTTTGGCCAATCTCCGGGCACTACCACCGGCCCAATCAGCTAGGTGAGATCCTGACGGCGGGTGTTGAGCATTAACAAAACTCAGCCCCAGGGTCATAACGATGTCCAACGGGGATCCCGGCCCTGCTAGCTAGGAGGAAACCTGACAGCGGGAGCATCCCGAGAGCTAACCCCAGAGCGAGAATACTTTCCATCACTTAACCTTCGGGCGCTACCATTGAACCAATCAGCTTGGTGAGAGCCTAATGGAGGGTGTTGAGCATCTACCGGGCTCAGCCCTCCCAGGTCATAACAATGTCACTCGAGGATCCCGACCCTACCAGCTTGGTGGAAGCTTGACAGCGGGAGCATCTCGGGACCTTACCCCAGAGTATGACCCTCCGGGCGCAACCACCGACCCAATCAGCTTGGTGGGAGCCTGACGATGGGTGTTGAGCATCAACCAGACTAAGCCCTAAGGTCATAATGACATCACTTAAGGATCCCGGCCCTGCGAGCTATGTGGAAGCTGGAAGCGGGAGCTTCTCGGGACCTAACCCCAGAGCGAGAATACTTTCCATCACTTAACCTCCGGGCGCTACCACAGGCCCAATCAGCTAGGTGAGAGTCTGCCGGCGGGTGTTGAACATCAACTAGGCTCAGCCCTATAGGATCATAATGACGTCACTCGAGGATCCCAGCCCTGCTAGCTAGGTGGAAGCCTAGCAGCGGGGCATCTCGGGACCTGAGCCCAGAGCGAAAAATCTTTCCATTGACCAATCTACGGTCCTGTCAGCTAGGTGGAAGCCTGGCAGCGGAAGAATTTCAGGAATTAGCTTGATAACTATTTGTAATAAACTTGATCTGCAAGAGAGTTGAGGCATAAAAAGATTTCATATTCATTGAAGGAATGGACTTACATACATTTACAGATAGAAACGCTTCAAGTCATCACCACTCCAGGTGTGACTTAGGGTCTCGCCCTCCACAATTTGAAGGCGTACCCTCCTGACCTTAGAGCTTCCTGGACAATGTATGGTCCCTCCCAATTAGGGTTGAGCTTCCCCATTGCTGCTTATCTCCCTACTGTATCCACCTTCTTTAGGACCAGATCCCCTTCCGCAAATTGTTTAGGCCTGACATGCGTGTCAAAGTACTTAGATATTATTCGATTAACCTCTTCCTGTCGGATGGCGGAGAGATCACGTAATTTTACCACCATATTAAGGGAGAGTCTTAGCACCTCCTCATTTTCAGCTCGTCATACTTCCCATCCTTCAACTGCCTCGACCACCCAAGGCGGCCGGACCTCAAACTCTATTGGAAGCACAGCCTCGCACCCATGGTAGAGCTTGAAGGGGGTCTCCCCCATGGCCGTGTTGGGAGTGGTTCTAAGAGCCCACAGAACTGAAGGAAGCTTCTCCACCTAGCTACCCTTCAAATTCTCCACCTTCTTCTTGAGGAGGTTGACGATGTTCCCCGCCTCCACCTGCCCATTGCTCCTAGGATGGTGGACCGACGAAAACCTGAGGTCGATCCCGAGTTGTCCAAAAAAATTGATTAACTCCATGTTGGCAAATTGAGGCCCATTGATCATGACAATGGCCTGGGGCAGGCCGTACCAACAGATGATCTCCCCCCAAATGTAGTTCCTAATTACCTGGGAGGTCACCTTGGTTAGCGCCTTCACTTTCAACCATATAAAAAAAGTAATCTATCATCACCAGCAAGAACCTCCTCTGCCAGCTGGCATGGGGGGAAAGGCCCTACTAAATCCATTCCCAAAAGGCGAATGTCTAGGGGGCCGTGATAATTTTGAGCTGCTAAGCTGGTTGGAGCTGGAGGGGGCGAGCAACTGGCACTTGTTGCATTTCCTTGCGAACTCCGCAGCATCCTGACTTAGGGTAAGCCAAAAGTACCCCAATCATAATATCCTCCCTTCCAAGGTTCTGCTCCCTGAGTGGCTTCCACACTCCCCCGAATGGACCACCTCTAAAATCCTCTGAACCTCTTTCTCGGTCACGCAACGAGACAACATCCCTGAGAGGGTCTTCCTATACAACCACCCATCACACATAAGATTATATGCCGACTTATACTTGAACTTCTTATTATCCATCTCTTTTGGGAACTCCTATGTGGACAGGAATGTTGCAAACGGGTCCATCCATGAGGGGTGTTGGTCCACCTCCATCAGCTCCCCCTCGTGGATGGACGGACAGAACAGATCAGTTATGGTACCCACACCTAGGGACTATGCTTGGCTAGTTGATCAACCTGCTCGTTCTCCTCCCGTGGCATATGTCGAATGGAGAAGGTCTGGAACATGCCGATGACCCCCTTCACCATTTCCAAGTACAATTAGAGAGGTTGCTCGCTTACCTCAAACTCCACATTGATCTAGGAGGACACCACCATGGAGTTAGTGAGGACCTCCGCATCATGCACCCCTAGCTCCCAGGCTAGGCATAACCCTGCTATCACGGCCTCATACTCAGCTTGGTTGTTAGTGATGGGGAAGTGCACCACCACCGTTTGCTCGATCCTCGTTCCTTAGGAGCTCTCTAGGATCACCCCCACCCCCATGGAATGTCTTCCGGATGCGCCGTCCACCACCATATTCCACGGGATCGGGCGAGTGAGTTCCACCTCTACCTCCTCGACCACATAGTCAGCCAGAAAGTCAGTCATTGCTTGGGCCTTGATCAAGAGGCGGGGGACAAAGGAGATGTCAAATTCACTCAACTCGATCGACCACTGTGTCAACCTTCCCGAATGCTCCACACCCTCAAAGTTGTTGCGGAGGGGATGGTTAGTCACCACTCGGATGGAGTGTGCTTGGAAATAGGGCGGAACCTCCGAGCCGAGATGACCAAAGAAAACGCCATCTTCTCCAAGATGGGATATCAGAGCTCTACCTTCCTCAGGACCCGACTCACGTAGTATATAGGAAGCTACCCCTTCCCCTCTTCCCGAACCTAGATGAAGCTCAAGGCCTCTACTCCGACCCCTAGATACAAAGACAAGTCCTCCCCTTCTGTGGCCCATGGAGCAGGGGGGCCTGAGTTAACTACCTCTTCAAGGACTGGAACACCTCCTCGCATTGCCCAGTCCATTTGAACTTCTTGCCTCCCCTTAATTCTTTGAATAAGGGAGAGCATTTCTCCCTATCCCGGGAAAGGAACCTGCTTAGCCTGGCAACTTCCTTGTCAACCGCTGCACCTCATTATCATTCTGAGGCAACCCTAACTCCATGATCCCCCTGACCTTGTTAGGATTCGGCTCCACCCCTCCTGGGGTGAGAATATGGATCAAGAACTTGCCCCTGCTGGCCCCAAAACACATTTCAAGGCGTTCAGCCTCATCTTGTACTTCTGGAGGGTATCGAAGGTCTCCTCCAGATCCCGTAGATGGGAGTCCACCTCCCGGCTTTTGATCATCAGGTCATCAACATACACCTTGAGGTTCATCTCTTTTTGCTCCTGGAAGACTCGATCCATCATCTTTTTGTACGTCGCCCCTACATTATTCAACCCAAAGGGTATCATCTTGTACTGTAGCACTCATCCCCTGTGATGAATGAGACATCTTTTACATCAGGAGGGTGCATCCTGATTTGATGATAACCTGAAAATGCATCTAAAAAACTCAATATAGGAAAACTGACGGCTGCATCAACCAGCGCGTCAATTCGATGCAAGGGATAACAATTCGTGGGACACGATTTATTAGGTAAGGAAAAATCAAGACACAATCTCCACCGATCGTCTCCTTTTTTAACCATTACTATATTGGATACCCGGCCAGGGTATTGAATTTTTGATTCAAAGCCAGCTTTTAGAAGCTTGGATACCTCCTCCCTGATAGGTTCAGACAGCTTGTTTGTGATGGACCTCTTCTTCTGCTTGATGGGGAAAGCTTCTAGATTCAGGTTGAGGCGGTGGCAGGTAACATCCGCATCGATCCCCGGCATCTCTGCCGCGCTCCAAGAGAAGATGTCCATGTTCTTCTGGATGCATGTCAGCATCCTCTCTCGGTCCACTGGGGTCATCCCCCTGCTGATGCGCACCTTCTCCACCTTGCCTCTAAGGGTGAGAACTTCCATATCCGGCACCTCTTCTACAGCCTCTAGATAAGAATTCTCTCCCCATTCTCCAACGTCCCCCTCTCCTAGGATTAGGACCACCTCCTCAGCCTCCCCTATAGCCAACCTACTGGATGGACGCGGCCTGGCCACCGCGGCTCGCCTTCTATCTCTAGGTGAGCATGAGCGGGGCCGCCATTGCTCGCCTACCCCATATGGAGGCAGGCCGGTGATAATGTCGTCTATGCAGGCGTAGGCTGGATGGGCTGGCTCGCACAACTCGCTTGCTTGGACTTGGCGAAAGCGAGCCAGCCATTTGGACTCGCCCGCCTACTATACTAACGTGGGCCGATCGCCCTTGCTCACTCTACTAGCCGGAATGGCCCACTCGACGAACACGGGGTTGTACACTAGTAGTAGAAATAACATTTGTGCTTTTGAACGAAGACTTTGTAAATTTCCCTTTTTGACATGTTGAACATTAAGAAGATAAATTTCCTCTTAAAAAAGGTAATCCTTTGATTAATTTATCTTTTGACAATTTTAAAATTAACTTGGCACTAGAATGGCCAAGTCGCCTATGCTATAAATCTAACTCCTCATTTTTGGACATAAAACATTTTAAAGATGAATGTGAGAGGTCACAAAATTTTAACATATTAACATTTTGAGACCTTGGTGCAGTAAGAACTACATCATTGTTTTTGGAATAAAAAATTTTGCAAAGGTTTGTGGAAGGGTCAAATAAAACATTTAGACCTATATCGCATAACTGACTTATAGAATTCAAATTTTTTTTTAAACTTTCCTATACAAAACACTTGATATAGTAAAAGAATCGTTACCTACTACTCCAATGCCAATAATACTTCCCTTACTGTTGTCGCCAAAAGTAACTACTCCTCCTTTCTTCATTTCTAGGCTAAGGATCTTTGAATTTTTGCCCGTCATGTATTTTCAACATCCTGACTCCAAGTACCACTTGTCTTCCTTATCCTTAGCTTGCCAATACACCTAGAAAGAGGATGAGTGTAAAGATCTGGTTACCTAAGTAGTTCCTCCTATAGTGTAGGTGGAAGCCTTAGGTACCCAGACTTGTTTAACAAAACTGTGACCTGTCTTCCTACGAGTGTGAGTGGTGTGACAAAATTTATTACATTTGGCACAAATGATAAATGAGGTTGAAGAATTAAACATTTTTAGAATTCTTGTTGGAAGTAGCAGTGACAACAGATTTATTGTTTTTATCTGAAAAAGTAGATTTTTTGAAATTTTTTCTATCGCCGACGATAGTGGCTATCACCGGGCAATAGCTGCCAGAAGTGTATCCCAGACCAAATTTTGTCGAACCATAGTATTGATTTGCTAAAATCATATCTAGTGATTTTTGGCCTACTCCAAACTTTTCATTGGCCATTTATAAATCCTGGACTCGGTCTTTCAAAGCAGTGTTGTCAGCAACTAATATACCACACCGATCTGTAAAGGCCGTCTTACCACCTTCTACTTGAGATTGAGAAAATTTTAGAGATCTTTCTAAGTCCCTCCTTTTTTTATAAGAGAATCAACATGAGAATGAGACTTAGCAAGATCCTTTTTTAATTATAGCATCCTTATCAAAGAGTGAGAGTCTTCTTGAGAAGTCACTTTCTCCTTCCCAAGCACATTTAATTCAGTGATTAGTTTTATATTTTTTTTAACAATATTTTATTTTCAGATTTAACTAATTCAATATCTTTTAAACTTTTATAAAAATATTTACATGTTTTCATAAATTCAGAATATAAGTCATCATAAGTTGAAGGAGTTACCTCAGTGTTGCTCTGGACACTGCACTTATCATCGGATGGTGAGATGCTCTTTCCCATCAAGCACATGTTGGACTCATCATCAGCTTCTGAAATTGATGTACTCGACACTTCAGATGTGACGTCAACCCAGGTTTCAGCCTTAAGAACTTTCTTCTTGTCTTTCTTCTTGTGCCTCTTCTTTTTTAGCTCTTTCAGATATTTTGGGCACTTGCTCCTAATATGTCCAATTATTTTGCAGTGGTAGCATTATGGTGGTACACGCTCTTAATCATCGTCTACATCAGTTTTTGCTTTTCCTTTCTTATACCCAAATTCTTTCTTGTTGAAAAGCTTTCTGAAGGAATTTCTTCTTTCAGGGTTTCTCATAAACCTCTTGAACTTCTTAACAAACAAGCTCTCCTCATCTTCCTCGTCATTCTCATCAGATTCACTTTTTTCTTACTTCTTGGATTTCAACGCCAACACTTTCTTTCTTGGCTCCAAATTGTACTCATATGGTTGGATCCTTAGTTCCATCTCATGAGTTTTCAGATTTCCGATGAGATTCTCAATTTAAAGTGTCTTTAGATCGTATGACTCCGAGATGACAGTCACTTTTTGGATTTAATTTTGGGGGAAGCGATCTAAGAATCTTCCTCACTAAATCACCATTTGAAAAACTCTTTCCAAGAACCTTAGAGTCATTCACAATTTTATTGAATCTCATGTATCTATGTCTTCATCAACCTCCATCTTGAACTTTTCAAATTTTGACTCTATTTGGAACAGATTTAAGTCCTTGACCTGCAATGTATCTTCATGAGTAACTTCAAGTAAATTCCTAATATCAAATTCAGTTTCACAAGCACACACTCGATTAAATTCAGTTCTATCTAACACAGAAAATAATGTGTTCATTGTCTTAGCGTTATTTTTACAACTTAATTTTTCAATATCATCCCATTAGTCCTTATGCTTTTCCATAATGAATCTTCCAAATACAGTTATAGGTAGAGAGTAGCATTGTTCTATCATACCCCATACTTCAATATCTAAGGCGATTAGAAAACATCGCATTCGATTTTTCTAATAGTTATAGTCTGTGCTAGTGAACAAGGGATGTCTACTAATCCCTTGCCCTTCAGAAAACGCATGATCGTTATGCGCCATCACTCCCGGTGATGAAACCATTCTAGAGTAACCTTGTTCTAATTCCAAGTGTTGGATCGTGAGGCGCCCTTAGGGGGGGGTGAATAAGGTTAAACATTAATATTTTTCTTAGTATATTTTATGGATGAAATAATTACATAAATCAAAAGCAATTTTTTCTTAATCAAAGATGAACACTTAGTAAATCATAAGAACACAAATGACTATAGTTCATTTAAAAAGTGTTACAAACAAAGTACAAAGATTCTGTATAAAGTTAGAGATCAAGGCTAATAAAAATAAACTCTTTTTGATTTCACCGGTACTTCTTCCAAGAACAGGTCAGTTATAGCGTATCTCCCCCAAGATCTTTCTAATAGCCTCCCACTAGATCTCACCATGATCTAGAAGCTGCACACAAGGAGGTGAAAAGTCCTTAAGTCACACAAGGACTAGACGCCACGTACAAGGTGGCAATTTTCTCCTAAGCCATGTAAGGACTTAGACGCCACGCACAAGGCGGCGATTTCCTCTATCGATTACGATGATGAAATAAAGAATTATGAAGAATAACTTTCAGAATGAAAAATACCTCTAAATAAAGCGCTGAAGATGCCGACGAATCCTTGCCAAGGTTACATAAGATGCCGCGTACGAGTCATCGCTTTTTCTCTCTTGAACCTTCTTGGGAAGGAGTTTTTCTAGATCCTAGAGCTCTCTGGACAAGTTACACAATAAGGAGCACTCCAGATTATGAAAGTCGTAATCTCCACAAAAAAATGAGCCAAATATATACTTTTGAGCTATCTCCGACGATACTGGGTATCGCCTGCCAGCGATATCTTATCTGGCTGCCACGTGTCCCATGATTTTGAAGATTCTATGGGATGATCTAGTTGTGGCCAATCGCGCGCTATCGCGTCGGCGACATCGATATCGCCGAGTGATATCGAATTTAACTGAATGACATAGAGATCATGCGGTAACTGTTCCCCGAGGTATCGCCTCATGGTAATACTGAATTTTGCCAGGCAATACCACCTTAACTACTCTTTGCAATCCCGAATCAAAGCCAAAAATGATTTCAGTGTTAGACCAATTATATCTACACATCATAAACACACGATAATCAAATACAAACAAAATTTGATATTAACAAACCAAGAAGCATGGAATGCATGTTCCTATAAGTATTTTATCGTGTTTGTTGTGTGTTTATAGTGTGCAGGTTTACATGAGTGAAGAATAAAAGAATCAAGTTTTAGCACCTACTGTCGTGCGCTAGCGCTACCGCCAAGTGCTACCCTAGAATTAAACTGAATGAACTCTCGGGAACCTACCGCGTGGCGCTAGCCTTTAACGCGGCGCGCTAGTGCTCTCAACGAGTGTCGAGATGATTCCTCGAGAGGATTGAACTAGCGCCAAGCGATAGCTGGGTACCGCGCTGCGGTAACATTAAAAAAAAGAAAAATATTTCCTGGGATATTTTTCCAAATCTACAGGATAGCTGTCACCTTTGCACGCATCAACCTATCACAGGGTGCTAGCTCTATCGCTGGCGGTAGTTTAATTTAAAATGAATATAAAAGCCTACAAATCTTCAATTAATTATGGAGATGAAAAGGAAAGAGCTTTCATGACATCAGGAACACCAAATATATCATGATATGATTCAGAAGTCAGTAGGTTCATCAAATATCAATGGAAAGGAGAGGATATATTTTATTTTCATGAGGAATAACCTATTTCTAAGGATGGGGAAAAATTCACGAAATTGATAAGAAGAAAAGGAAGAATTTCATTCAATGCGAGCTACTGCCACGTGTTAGATTCTGCACAGCCTTCTCCATTTAAAACAACCCAAAATTGAGTTTCTAGAAATGAGTTTTCACGAAATTTGAAAGGGGAGTTTTCCCTAGCCGTCTAAAGGGAAGAAAGCGGTCATCACAACTGAAAGTTGTAAGCTGTCTACCTAAATCACCTAGAGGGGGGTGAATAGGTGAGATGTGCGTCTAATGCGGAATAAAAAATTTGACAACTAGCACAAATAAGTAATCAAGCAATCACATAGACGACAAAAGATTTATAGTGGTTCCCCGATCTTGGGTACGTCCACTTTCCTCACCGATCTAGCAAATAACTAGACTCGGCTACTCCACTATCTCGGATTGTAACCCAATCCTACACCTCGGAACCACATTCCTACAAAACTCGATCCAAACGGATCTACACTCGGAAGATACAAAAACTTCCTACCACTCGGAGCACAACGCTCCTACACTCAGAGAATGATCTCCTACAAGATTTACAAATAGAGATTGAAAATACAAGCAGAAATATTCTTAGATCTGAAACAATAAGTCTCTAGGTCTTCTTCTTGAATTGTTGCAGCTCTTCCAAAATTTGTAGAAGAAGATCCTTTGAAAATCTGACCTAAGAGAACTTTAATCTACTCGATCACGGAGAGAAAACCGATTCCTTAATCAGCAGATCTTCTAGATCGAAACCAGAGAGATCGATCTTGATGTGAGCAGCGGCTTCAAATGTCGTTCTTGAGAGAAAGTCGGTCGAACCAGTAAATTAGGAAAGTCGGCCGAACCAGTAAATTATGACATGTTGACCAATCACGTCGAGGTATTTGAAATTTCGGCCATTCTGGACTTAAAACAAGAATTTCTGGAAAATCAACTTAGCTCTCGAGAAGTAGCTTTAGTTCTCGAGAACTAGGATCTGAGCTCTCGAGAACTGTCAAGACTTCTCGGAAACTAAATTCTTTAGAAGGGATTTGGACTTCTCGAGAACACAAGGTTTAGTTCTCGAGAACTAATTGACTTCTCGAGAACTTGACTTAGAAAGACTTCAGAACTTCTCGAGAACAAGCACTAAGATAATTTTTCTGAACTTCTTGAGAACAAGGAGGAAGACTTCTCGAGAACTAAATAAGACTTCTCGAGAACTATAACTTAGAAAATACTTAAAAAATTTATAGAATCTGTCAAGGCTTTTCATAAACTATGTAGTTTGGCTTCTCGAGAACTATAAGAGCTTCTCGAGAACTAAACCACACTTCTCGAGAACTCTAAGGCTGCTTCTCGAGAGCTTCACTTAGATAATTTTCAAGACTTTTTAGAAAATGTTTTCTTCTGGTCCTGTCTTCATCCCATGCTCCCAATGTTTGAATATGAAGTGTATCCAAATTGAGAGGCTACACATGAGTTAACACTTTGGATCACACACTGAGGGATTACACTGTATGGTCCTGTGTTCCTGACCCACTATAGACTGACATTGGTCTACACTTAGCATTGAGAATCTGCAAACATTCAACTAGAACAAGGATATCAAATACAACTTAATTCATCTTAGTTCAAGGGTGACTTCATGCAAATTTGGGTTATTGTGGATGCAATACCCAACAATCTCCCCCTATTTGTAGAAGTCAGAACCCTCTATACTAAGGTGAATTATTATAATAAAGAAAGAACTGGAAGAAAGGAAATTGAATATAAATACACAAACAGATTAATTAAAGGCACAATATGCAAAACTAGGAATTGTATATATAAGTAATGTTTTAAAATCAATCAACATCCATTTCCTCAAAAATCTCAAAACAGAACATCATGAATCAATCTTTTCTTTGTTGTTGCCTGTCTTGATTTTCCTGCTGCCTCTTCTGATAACTGAAAGGCTTTGGATAGTACCTTGGAAGCTTGGGAGGAGCTTTAGGATTATTCTTTCCATATTCTCTATCATAAATCCTCCTTTTGGTCATGGATTTTTCATATAACTCCCACTCAACTGAACTGTAGTGCAGATGTCTATTCTCATTAAAGTCCATGATAAGTTTAAGAGTGTCAAGAATTAGAGCTTTTGAAGTTGGGCTCCAAACATCAGCAAATTCCTTTGCTTTTCTTCTTTATGCCTCTGGCTGGGGAACAGATCTGCTAGCAGAAGAACCTTCCCGATACTTCCTTTTCTTGGTGATGTGAACCTCTGGTAGATCTTGAGAAATAATGTAATCCCAAACTTGGGAATAGGAAGCTGTAGGAGGTGCCTGATCTCCTGGTCTAGGAGAAAATGTAGGCATTTGAGGTTGAGGCACTTGGCTGGACTCACCTTGAGCAAGAGGATTTAAGTGATGAGGAATAATGTTGGGGTCAGCCTGAAAGTCTGGGAAGATCCAGTTGTACATCCAGACAACTATATCATATGTATGGAATTTTACTTATTGAATCTGTTCTAAGACATCCTTATTGATTGCAGTTAGTTTCTCATCCCAGATAGTTTTGGCATCTGCAGTAAGCTTTTCTACCTATTCTTTCACTATGGTCTCCCCCTTTCTGATTTCTACAGATAGCTGGTCTATTGAGTCTTCTTTGAAAGTACCAACTTCATTGCATACTATCATGACATTCTCTTGAGCTCTTTTGTCCAACTGAATTTGATTGTTTGCCAGGGTGATACATTGGTCCATGACTTGACCAATGCTTGTGATGGTGTGATCTATGTCTTTTCCTCCAATTCTGAACAATCCTTTGAGAGAATCAGTGTTGGCTTGAATCTCTGCAAAGCCTCTACTCATTTCTTTCTCAAGGGCAGTTACCTGATCTTTGACAATCTGAAGAGATTCATCAAAATATTTCCTCTGGTTAGCTAGAATTTCTTCAATCTTTGATAGAATATCTGAGTTTGTAATTACAGCAGCAGCAGCAGTAGGAGCAAGGGTGGTAGAATCAATCTGAGGTGGTGGAGGAGCTTTCCATGGGTGGATTTCTTCTAGTATAACAGAGCTCTGGGCTCTTACAGTATGAGATACTGTATCTCCCTCCTCATCAACAAATCTAGGGAGGGAGAAATCAAGAGTCCTGAGAGGTGCTTCCACCTCCTCAGGGGCTTGCTCATCCTCTTAAAATAGAAGGATGGTTTCTAGTGGAGTTGAATCTTTTCTTGGAGAGGGAGAAGGAGTAGCTTGGGGTGAGGGTTCTTTGTATGGGTCTTTAGGGAGATCTTTGGAAAGGGGAGAAAGAGGTTCTTTTGAGGTAAGCTCTTCTATCATCTTGCCTATTGCTTCATTTGTGTCTTTGAGATTTTCTTGGGCTTGAACATTTGATAGGTTTGGCACTGGAGAGACTTCCACAGGGCTCCTGACTGGAGATCTCACTGGGCTTCTCTGAGGAGATCTGGCTGGAGTAGCAATTCTGTTATCTGAGGCAGAGTGTGCAGACTCCCCTGAGAGGTCTAAGTTGTTAGCCTAAATCACCTAGAGGGGGGTGAATAGGTGAAATGCGTGTCAAATGCGGAATTAAAAACTAACACAGCACACATCAAGTAATCACAGACGACAAGAGATTTATAGTGGTTCCCCAACCTTGGGTACGTCCACTTTCCTCACCGATCTAGCAAATCACTAGACTCAGCTACTCCACTATCTCGGATTGAAAACAATCCTACACCTCGGAACCACGTTCCTACAAAACTCGATCCAACTGGATCTACAAAACTCGGAAGAAAGGTCTTCCTACAAATCTCGGAGAAAAAAACTCCTACAATGAAATTTTGGTTTGAGAATAAAAAAAATCAAAACAACAATCTCAGATCTGGATCTTTGACAGTCTTCTTCTTTAGGAACTTCGGCTTGATCAGAAAAGGTTGAAGATGACTTGAGAGAGATCCACGAATCTGAAAACTAAAACCACCTCGATCGAGAAGATATATCTGAAATCTTTGAGGCTCGGCGAGATCGAGTGATTCACTTTTGTCTGGATCGCTGGAGAAATAGTCGTTGAAGACGGAGATCGGCGATCCAGAGTTTCTTCCGTGAACAACGATGGCGGCGGCGGCGTGAGAATTAGGGTTCACCGATTTTTCTCTTTCTTAAAAAGAAAATCTCTGTAATCTTGTTAATTAGTCAATTCTGAAATGACCTATTTATAGGTGGACTCCAACGGTCATAATCTTAATTAAGGATGACACGTGGACCAATCAGAAATTACGTATTCAAAATACTTATGGCGAATTCGAACTTAGAAAAAATTCTGGAATAGAGAACTGCTATACTCGAGTAAGAGAAGATATACTCGAGTATGGGAATTTAGATACTCGAGTGACAAAGAGGATTATACTCGAGTATGAGAAGAGAAATTTACTTGAATGAAAAATGAACTACTCGAGTATCAGAAGAGATATACTCGAGTATCAGCAAGATATACTCGAGTATCAGCAAGATATACTCGAGTATCAGAATATGTATCCGGGAAACATTCACTCGAGTTATGAAAGTCAATTACTCGAGTATAGAAATACTTACTCGAGTATTAAAATCAACTACTCGAGTATCGAATAATTTACTCGAGTATGAAAATCAATTACTCGAGTATAGAAACACTTACTCGAGTATGAAAAGAAACTACTCGAGTATGACTACTTGAACTTGCAGAGAAGAGAAGAAATGGAGCTACTCGAGTATGATACATGATTTACTCGAGTGATTAAGTTACTTACTCGAGTATGAAAAGAAACTACTCGAGTATGACTACTTAACTACTCGAGTATAGATTTATCTACACGAGTATTCAGAGCCTACTCGAGTAAGTCTAACTGATTACTCGAGTATGTCTAACTAACTACTCGAGTATGTCTAACTAGCTACTCGAGTATTTTGGACTTAGAAATATTTTTCTGAGGAAATTAGCTCCAATGCTTCTGTCCATCAATCCAAGTGCATGAATGAGAAGTGTATCCCAATAGAGAGGCTATACATGGGCCAACACTTTGGATCACACAATGAGGTATTACATTGCATGGTCCTGTGTTTGGTGACCCATTATAGACTGACATTGGTCTACACTTGGCAATGAGAACCTGCACACATACAACTCAAACACCACATCAAATACATCTTAATTCATCTTAGTTCAAGGTCTGGCTTCCTACAAATCTGAGGTATTGTGGAGACAAACCCCAACAATCTCCCCCTATTTGTAGATGTCAGCACTCTCTATACTAAGGTGAATTACTTAAGAGTAAAAGAATAACATGCATATAACAGGAGAATAAACTAAACTAAAGCAGGGTAAACAAAACATTGCCATAATCAGAATTAAATATATATATATATATAAATGTTTTAAGCACAGAAACAAAAGTCCAATTCCACATTCTCAGTTTAACTCAAGATGGGGCATCCTTGTGCATCCTTTCTCTTTTCAGCTCTTGCCTCTCTAGGTAGCTGAAAGGTTTTGGAAAGTAAGTCCTGGGCCTAGGAGGAGCAGCTGGGTTGTTGTGCCCCCAATTTCTGTCATGTAGCCTGATCTTTATCTGAGATGCTTCATAGGCTTTCCACTCTGAATAACTGTAGTAATTATCTCTGTTCTCCCCAAGATGAGTCACTAACCTCAAAGTATCAAGAATCAGAGACTTAGAGGTAGGACTCCACACTTCAGCATGAACAACAGGTGGTCTACCATCAGAAGCTGGCTCTTTCCTGGGTGCAGAACGGCTGGCAGAAGCGCCATCACCATATTTTCTTTTCTTCTTAGAAGGACCTTGAGAACTGGAAGGAAAATCATCTTGCCATGCTTCAGTATAGGATAGGGGAGGCTCAGTCACATCACCCTCAGGTCTGGGTGAGAAGACTGGCACACCTCCTTGAAAGGTTGCTTGAGCTGAGACATCTGCTGGAGGCTGTTCTGCAAGAGGATCTAGATGCTGAGGTATAATGGTAGGGTCCAGTTGAAACTCAGGAAAGTTTTGATTATGCAGCCAGACAGCAGTGTCATAGGTATAGAATTTGACAGACTGGAGCTGGGAAAGAATGGATTCTTTCAATCCTTTTACTAGATCACTTATAGCCTCTTGAGATTGGGTAGATAGTTGTTCAGATAGCTTTTCAACTTGTTCTTTTACGGTCTTCTCCCCCTTGCTGATATCTATGGATAGCTGGGCAATTGCTTCATCTCTGAAGGTGCCCACTTCATTACATACTTTCACAATATTAGTTTCAGCTCTCTCATCGAGCTTGAGCTGATTGTGAGCTACTGTCTCTGCCTGGTTCCTTAGCTCACCTATGCTTGTGATGGTGTGATCTATGGCTTTGCCTCTAATATTGAACAGCTGCTTGAGTGTGTCAGTGTTTGCTTGAATTTCAGCAAAGCCTCTGCTCATCTCCTTTTCAAGAGCAGAGACCTTGGAGGTGACTGACTGCAGAGAGGCATCAAAGTAATCTCTCTGTTCTTTGAGCATAAGCTCAATCTTGCTTACAAGATCTGAAGAGGAAGAGGAAGAAGGGGCTGAGGTTGATGCAGGGACTGAGGGAGCAGGAGTAGTAGTAGTCCAAGTAGGGATTTCTGTAATGACCACTGAGCTAACAGCTCTTTTGAAGGGTTCTATGTCAACAGTTTCTTCTGTATTGAGGAAAGATGGCATGGAGAAATCCAAAGTCCTCAGAGGTGCCTCCAGAGGATCTGGAGACATTTCCTCATCATCAGAAAAGATAACATGATCAGATTTGTTGGGCTCACTATCAGGAGACTTGGCAGGAGACTGTACTGGAGTCTGAGCTGGAGACTGTACAGGAGACTTGGCAGGAGACTTGGCAGCTGAATCAGTCTGAAAAAGAGGAGCATCTGAGCTGAGCTCATCAATAAGGCTGTTAATATCTTCAGCTGTAGACAGTAGGTGAGCTGTATCTGGAATTTTAGATTAAGGAATTGCTGATTGAAGATGAGCTGGAGTAGGAGAAACTGGAGGAGTAGCAACTCTGACTTCTTCTTGTGCTGGAATCACTGATTCAGAAGAAACTTGATGCTGAGAAAGAGAAGAGGCAGGCTCCCCCTCAACTAAAGCACCAGAGGTAGCAATAGTTTGATGTAGAGGAGGAGATGGAATCCTGTCTTCAGGTAAACTGTTTTCTTGTTGTAGTTCTGAGATGGCATCAGCCTTTGAAGCTTGGGCAGAGTTCAGGATCTTGAGGTCATACCTCTGAATGGAAGAGATAGAAACTTTCTTCATGTGGTGAAGAGGAGTCCCTTTAGATAAGTCAAACACTGTAGGATTGATCCCATGGAGGAGGAGGGAGATAATCCTAGCAAAACTGGGATGTTTGACGCTTTCTCGGATCTTATCCAGTATCATCATTCCGAACTGGAATTTCTTCCTGCAGACAATAGCTTGCATAACGTCGAATAGATTTTGGGAGATGTCTCTTATGGAGTATGTCTTGCACCATAGGATTTTGGCGATGATGTCAACGAGAAACTTCCCTTCTGAATTGAACAAAGATCGATTCAAGGTTTCACCTCCACCTTCAGGATCTCGACCACAGAATAGAGAGGTGCGGTCGGCATCTTCCTTGTCTAGGTCATCTTCTTCGTCGACCACTGACATCCGAAGCAGAGTGGAGACTGAAGTTTTATCCAACCGAATTTCAACTCCCTTTACCTTGGATTTCAGAACTGTGCCGTTGTGTCTAACCTTCAGATTTCTGTAGAATTCTTCAACATCAGGAAGCAGGAGACGGCAGGGTTCTTGAAGAACGAAGGACAATCCGGCCGTGTCCAGGTGAATCAGTAAGTTCTTGAAGTCATCAGAAATATCTTCAATACCATCTGTCACTAGTTCAGAGCCGATTCCAATCTTGGAGGAGGGAGGAGCCATCAGCGATTCTGCAATGCGAGGAAACAAGAACGAGGAAGACAAAGCTCTGCAACTGTTCTGGGAGACGAAGAGACAGGAATCTTGCGGCGACGGAAGAGGAAGAACAGGAATCGGGAATACGAAAAGTCGGCGGCTACTCGAGTGAATGAGAAGTGGAAAGGACTTTTTCGTTTTGAATATATATAAGTAATCCTAATTAGGTTTAAGAAGGATTAAGTATAATGTCATACCTGAACGAGGCGGCAATTTGCTAGGTGCTAGTAGAGATTTTGAAAATCCAAAAAAATCCGAGTACTCGAGTAGAAGATGACAGCATACACGAGTATGAAGTTTAGTATACTCGAGTAGGCACAACATACACGAGTAATCAATAATTCATACTCGAGTATGTAATCAGCATACACGAGTATTAAGTCCTAGACGAATTTTCATACTCGAGTATAAGAAGTTCATACACGAGTATCTTTTGGATTACTCGAGTATATGAAACTTTTTACTCGAGTATTAGCCGTTTACTCGTGTAAGTGTAACGATGCTCGAGTCTCTAATACTTGAAGAATTTCCCTGGTAGATGTCTATTTCCACTGAAGAACTGTACCTCTGAGCAGCCAACATTACTGATATCTTCTTAATTAGAGAGTCCATCACTGGTCTTCTTTGTTGAGCAGTCCAAGCTCAGTTTTGAAGAACGAGAACTTGGACTCGTCCAGCGGCTTCGTGAATATATCTGCCACTTGACTGTCTGTGGAGACATATTGTAGATCTATGTCTCCATTCTCCACATGCTCCCGGATGAAATGATAGCGAAGCTCTATGTGCTTGGTCCGGCTGTGGGAGACTGGGTTGTTGGCTATTGCTATGGCGCTGGAAGAGTCACAGAACAGGGGAATGTTCTGGAACTTCATGTTGTAGTCTTCAAACTGATTCTTGATCCATAAGAGCTGTGCACAACAGCTGCATGCAGAGATGTACTCTGATTCAGCCGTTGAGATGGCTACACAGTTTTGTTTCTTACTGCTCCAGGAAATGAGTCTCCTTCCGAGAAATTGGCAAGTCCCGGAGGTACTTTTCCTGTCATCTTTGCTACCTGCAAAATCTGCATCTGAAAATCCAATTATTTCACTATCATTACTTCTTGGGTACCATAAGCCAAGATTTGGTGTACCTTTGAGGTATCTCAAGATTCGCTTTGCAGCGATGTAGTGAGATTCCTTAGAGTTCACCGGAAATCTAGCACATACACATGTTGAGAACATTATATCTGGTCTACTTGCAGTGAGGTAGAGCAAGGACCCAATTATGCTTCTGTACTTGGTTTCATCAAAAGGTTTCCCTTTCTCATCCTTGTCCAGAGACATAGCTGAGGCCATTGGAGTCCTCATAGAGGTTGCATTCTCCATTCCGAATTTCTTAAGTAGCTCTTTGGTGAACTTGATCTGTGAGATGAAAATCCCATCTTCAGATTGTTTCACCTGAAGCCCTAAGAAATACTTCAGCTCTCCCATACTGCTCATTTCAAACTTCCCTTGCATAAGTTTAGAAAACTTCTTACAGAGGTCGTTATCCGTAGAGCCAAAAATAATGTCGTCGACATAGATCTGCACTAGCAAAATCTTGCCTTTTATTTCCCTAAGAAATAATGTTTTGTCTATCTTTCCTCTTGTGAACTTGTTCTCAAGAAGGAAGCTAGACAGAGTCTCATACCAAGCTCGAGGAGCTTGTTTAAGACCATATAGTGCTTTCTGTAATAAATATACATAATTAGGATGGGTTGAATCAACAAAACCTGGCGGTTGCTCTATGTACACTTCTTCCTTTATGTCACCATTCAGGAAGGCGGACTTTACGTCCATCTGATAGACGGTAAAGCCCTTAAGTGCAGCGTAGGCAAGAAATAACCTGATCGCCGCCAGTCTTGCTACTGGAGCATAAGTCTGGTCGAATTCGATTCCTTCTTCTTGACGATATCCCTTGGCGACAAGTCTGGCCTTATTCTTTACGATTATCCCATCTTCATCCATCTTGTTCCGGTAGACCCATTTTGTCCCAATGACGTTCTTACCTTTGGGTCTAGGAACAAGTGTCCAAACCTTGCATCGTTTGAACTGATTCAATTCTTCTTCCATGGCTAGAATCCAGGATGCGTCGGAGTTGGCTTCCTCAAATTTCTTTGGTTCAACCTGTGAGAGAAAACTTAAGTGTAAATTCTCGTTAGTTGTACCTCGACGAGTTCTGACGCCATCCCGAGGATCTCCTATTATTTGGTCAACAGGATGATCCTTCAAGTGTCTGGACTCTAAAGTCCTTGCATCTGGGATCTCTTCAGCCACTGGAGTTGCATCTTCAGCTGGGATGTCTCCTTCATCTTGATCATCCACCTCTCCAATGGTGGTTGTAGAGGGGACCTTGATGAATGTCTCATCTTTATCTTCACTAGGTTCATCCAAGCTAAGTTCTTTCAACTTTGTACCTGCATCTACAATAGGCACACTGGACGAGTTGCTTTGCAACAGACTCGTCTCATCAAATACAAGATGTATCGACTCTTCCACCACCAGAGTTTTTCTATTGAATACTCTATAAGCCTTACTATGGCTACTATATCCTACAAAAATACCTTCAAAGCTTTTCTCGCTAAACTTGGTAGAGTGATACTTGCCATTGTTAAGTACGAAGCACTTACAGCCAAAGATTCTAAAGTATGAAATGTTTGGTTTCCTGCCTTTTAGAAGTTCGTAAGGGGTCTTATCATGGTTCTTGTTGATGAGTGCTCGATTTTGCACGTGACAAGCGGTGTTGACGGCTTCAGCCCAGAAATACTCCGGAAGTGAGGCATCACTCAACATGGTCCGACAAGCCTCTATGAGTGTTCTGTTCCTTCTCTCAGCTACTCCATTTTGCTGTGGAGTGCGAGGAGAGGAAAACTCATGAAAGATACCTTGACTTTAACAAAATTCTGTCATGGCTCCAGATTTGAATTCCGTTCCATTGTCACTTCTGATTTTGACTACGGAACAGTTGTATTCATTCTGGATCTGCCTCACAAAATTAGTGAAAATACCGAAGGTATCTGACTTGTGTTTCAGAAAGAACACCCACGCAAAGCGCGAGTAATCATCCACAATAACCAACGTATATTCCTTACCTCCCAAACTTCTAACCTGCAGTGGACCAAACAAGTCCATATGGAGAAGCTGCAAACTTCTATTGGAATCCTTGCCTATTATGCTTTTAAATGAACTTCTTGTTTGCTTGCCTTTGATACAAGCATGACAAGGACTGTCCGTAACGCATTTGACATTAGGTGCATCACGCACTAAGTTTTGAGAGAATAATTTATTAATAGTTTTGAAATTAATATGTGCTAGTCTCTTGTGCCATTGGTCAGCAAGAGATGCACTATTTTTTGCTAACAAACACACTGGTGTCGAAGAGTCTATACAGATGAAGTTTAAACAGAAAATATTTCCGCTTCGAGTGCCAGATAAAATAGTTTCCATGTTGTCAACCGATTTTATCAAACACTTGTCAGCATGAAATTCAACTATGTATCCTTTGTCGCATAGTTGGCTTATGCTGATGAGATTGTGTTCCAATCCTTCAACATATGCTACATTCGAAAAGGATACGCTACCATTAGAAATCATACCATAGCCTTTCGTTGTCCCACGATCTGAACCTCCAAAGATGACCTTTGGTCCGTTGCAGACTGGGGTGTAATTCTGTAGTAGGCTCCTTGTCCCGGTCATATACCGAGAGCATCCACTATCCAAGTACCAGATTGGCATTTTGGTGTCCTTTGGACATACCTGCAATTACAATCATTTAGCCTTAGGAACCCAAACAAGTTTGGGTCCTTGGTCTCGAGTTAGAATACTCCCCCTACGAGTATTAGCCTCATGAGTGGTCACTCTCACGTTGCTAACTTTAGGGGTTGCAGCATTTTCAGGATTGAACCAACAATCACTGGCAAAATGACCAATTCTGCCACAGCACCAACAGTTGAACCTGTTGTATCTTTACCTTGTGTAGTCCTGCTTGACTTTCTGGAATGAAGGTCTAGCAGGAGCTTTACTCTTGGAGGAGGAGGCTTCATGATGATGGCAGTTACATGAGGTCTTCTCCTTCATAGGCTTTTCTACAATGGGTTTTACTTTTGGTGTCTTTTTGAAATTATGACCATGAGCATAAGGTCCATAGCTTTGAAGCTGAATCTCCTCATAAGGTGCCTTGAAGACACTCTCGCCAAAGTTACGAGGATGAGTCCAACCTTGGTATCTTGACTTAGGCTTCTCAGGGATCGGCCTAGAAAAGTGTCCGTAGGTGGACTCATAATCGAGTTCGTTCGTGGGAAAGATAACTTTCTTGAACACAACAGGTTCCAAGGGAGCTTTCCCTTTTTCTTCAGCTAGAGCCTTCCGGGCAGCCTTATTCTTTCTCTTGGCCTTGTTTCTCCTAGAGGATTTACTAGAAGAGACAATGTGGCCTAAACCAGCACCCTTGGCCTTAGCAGAGAATTCAGCAACGATTGGAAGAACTGTCTTAGGCTTAGAAAAACTCTCAACAAGCTTCTTTTCAGCCTCGAGTTGTCGTTCCAATTCTTTGATGATTTCCTCTTTAAGGTTGATGTGCTTGAGAGCTTTATTGTATTCCTCTATAGCTACATTGAGGTTCTCTTGAAGAGAGTTAGTCTTATCGACTTCTTCTCTCAAGCTGCTCTCACTAGCTCGTAGAGTATTTATCTCTTTGGCTTGAGTTTTCATTAATCTACGACATTTTTCGTAAGCGGTGAGTAACTCCTTATACTGACCCATGAGCTCAGATTCATCTTCAGAGGAATATCCCTCTTGCTCATTGTCATCATCAGAATCAGAGAGAGGAGTGTGAGATTTTACCTCCCCAGTAAACTGGGGGACTTGTTCATCATCTGAATGAGCCATGAGCCCAAAGTAAGCTTCCTCTTCTTCACTCGACTCGGATGAGTCAGAGTCGCTGAGAGTTTTGCTCTTCTTGGCTACTAAGCTTTTCTCTTTCCTGTTCTTATGGTGTGAGGATTTCTTTTCCTCTCTTCTTCCACCTTCTTTCTTTTTGTGAGGGCAATCGGCGATGACGTGACCTGGCTTATTGCAACAATAACAAATGATATCAGTTGATATCTGTTTGTTCTGTTTAGAATTATTCCTGTCATGGCTGCTTGAGCCTTTCTTCCGATGATCACTGTCATGTCGTGATCTTCTATATGAGGCATCCTTGCCTCTCCATTGCTTCTTCTTGTTCAAGAACTTCTTGAACTGCCTTGAGAGTAGGGAGAACTCTCCATCAGATAGTTCTGAGCCAGATGAGCTAGGCTCAGATGATTCTTCTTCATCAGCCTCAGGAACTGGGGCAGGAGAGCTAGCCTTTATTTTCCTTGAGCTATCTGCCTTTAGAGCGACAGATTTCTCCTTGGATGCAGACCTGCTTGTCTCTTCTTCAGCTTTTCTTGAGTTGATTTGCAGCTCGTAAGACATAAGCTTTCCGAACAGATTCTGCGGGTCCGTCTCAGCTAACCTTCCAAACTCCCGAATGGCACATACCTTATTGTCCCATTCCTTGGTTAGGGATCTTAAGAATTTGTCATTGAGTTCCCCGTTGGTGAAGACTCGGCCATAAACTCTTAGGCCGTTCACTATCTTGAAAAAGTTCTCGAACGTGTCAGCTATGGCTTCCTTGTGCCCTTGCCGGAAGGCTTCATACTTTTGATTCAGAAGGGATCTCCGATCATCCCTCACTTCCTCTGTACCTTCCATTAGAGTCACTAGGGATTGCCACATCTCCTTGGCAGATTGGCAATGAATCAGATTTTGCAGCATTGAGTCATCGACTGTGAAAGTGAAGGGATAGATACTACTCTAGAGGGGGGGTGAATAGAGTTATCAAATTTTGCACTGGACAAAACTTAATTGTCTACCCAACTCCCTTGGAGTGAAGTGCGGAATGAAAAGATTATAGATATTGATTTAACCTTAAAGCCTAACACAAGTGATGTGTACAAACTCAAGCAAACTGTAATTACAGTTAAGGCTTGGAAAACCTAATCAGCAACTAGCAATCCTAGTTATATCTATTCACAGCCACAATGCAGGAATTAAACAAGTGAACCCAGATGACACAAGGAAATTTATAGTGGTTCCCCAAACAACTTGGGTACGTCCACTCTTCTACCCACACGGTAGGAATCCACTTAGGTTTTTGATCAGGTGTCCTGCCACCAACAGGATCTGCTTCAGGTAGATCCAGAAACCCTTTAGACTTTTGATCAGGTGTCTAAAAACCAAGCACAGGTTTTTGATCAGGTGCCCTGCCACCAAGGGATACTTTTGAAGGGAGTAATAACCCTGTACAGGAGGGGGAAGAAGGTTAAGATGTCTTCTCTATTTTACAAAGATTAGAGAAGCACAAAAACTTGCACTGAGCTAGAAAGCTCTAAAGAATCAAGGCTCCCCCTGGCTCAAAGATGTCCAGGTGAAGTCTTGCTTCAGTGCAGAAAACTCTTCAGAAAGTTCTGAAGGAAAAAGCTACAGGAAGAAAATAGATAATAAAATAAAGATCTTCAAGCAGCTATCTTCTTCTTCTTCTTCTTCAAAATATCTCTGAGTTTGAACTTCCTGAAAGCAGGAGAACTCAGGTGAAGAAGAGTCGAAGATCTTGACACTTCTCAGTTAGATCGAAATTGCTGAGAGCAGAAAGCTTGATCTTGATGAAGGCTTGAATGCTTGAGAATATGTGTAACACTAGCTTGAATCCTTCTTCAAAGGGTCCTTTATATAACATCATCAAGCAACGGCTCTCTTGAATTTGAATAACTTGTCTTCTTCTGAGTCTTGAGACCTGGGCTGTAAATATCAAGAAGACACAACAAACTCTACAGCAAAACATACTATAAAAGGAGTAAACCTTTTTCTAAGAAGCTGCAGGCTCAAATCAAATAACAGAAGGACTAAATAAAGTCACATCAGAAAAATACTCTTTATAGCAAAAAGAAGACTTTTCAGTCTAACGGCTATAAAGGGCTGACAGCAGAAAAAGTAATTTATAATGTCAGCTAATAAGACAAACAACTTTATCTAAAAAGATTTGACTCAGGCAAAAAGAATAGAGCAGATATGCCTGGAAATATTATCATAATACAGCTAAAAAGATATGCCAGATAATGTATTAATTAATTAAATATAATAAATAAATACAAAATATAAAGGCAGACAGAAAGCGTCGAACGACCTTCGGAGATCGTCGACCGACGCACGGAGATCGTCGACCGACGCACGGAGATCGTCGAACTATCGGGCAGATAGTCGAACGATCCAGATAGTCGACCTATCGAAGAAGATAGTCGAACTACCCCGGCAGATAGTCGACCTATCAGAGCAGATAGTCGAACTATCAGATAGTCGATCTATCTTGGACAGATAGTCGAACTATCAAGCACAAACAGATAGTCGACCTATCAAGCAGATAGTCGACCTATCTCAGAACACAGATAGTCGACCTATCAACAGATAGTCGAACTATCAAAACAGACCAGATAGTCGATCTATCAACAGATAGTCGAACTATCAGATAGTTGAACTATCAGGACAGATAGTCGAACTATCAAAGACGATAGATAGTCGACCTATCAACAGATAGTCGACCTATCAACGCAGAACAAATAGTCGACCTATAAACAGATAGTCGAACTATCAGCACAGAACAGATAGTCGACCTATCAACAGATAGTCGAACTATCAGCGCAGAACAGATAGTCGACCTATCAACAGATAGTCGAACTATCAGCGCAGAACAGATAGTCGACCTATCAACAGATAGTCGAACTATCAACGCAGACAGATAGTCGACCTATCAACAGATAGTCGAACTATCAGCGCAGAACAGATAGTCGACCTATCAACAGATAGTCGAACTATCAACGAAGACAGAGCGTCGACCAACTGATAGACGATCGTCGATCAGCCGATAGACGATAGTCGAGCGGCGTTCGACTATAGTCGAACGAAAAAACTACTTAACCAAATTCTCAATCTGGAAAAGTGAGGACTCTACAGCTAGACTCCTAACCATTGACCATAGATATTTCTTGGGTCAAGGGGCACAAAGGAGAGGACTAAACTCAAATCAAAACTAGGGTACCAACAATCTCCCCCTATTTGAGTTAAGTCCTTCAAAAACTAAAGCATACAACTAGCTATAGAACACTAAAACCAATACAGGAAATAGTTAACAATTAACTAGCAGATTATCAAACAGATAGATAATAAGCAAATATAACACAGTAGTTAATCAAACTATTAAGAATCTACAGAGTCAGGTAAAGGGTCAGAGGAACTAGGCACAAAAGAAATTTTCCTTAAAGGATCATCAGATTCTTTCTTTGACAGCTTTAAGTCCTGCACCCCAATGATCTTCAATTCTGCAGCTCTTGGGACTACTGCTTCAGGATGCTTTTCCATACATTTTGAGGGGTCAAAAACATCAGGATTAACCTGGAACTTTTCAAACTCTTTCTTTTTGAAAGCAGACATGGTAGTTAGACCAGTCGTATCTTTTCCTTCTGCTCTTTCTTTTCCTATTTGAGCTGCTCCAACTAGTTCTTGAAAACGAGCCATCCTAAAATTAGGATCAAGCTCAGGATTTTCATAAACAGGCTCAGGAGGAGCAGCATCAGATACTTTATCTTGAATAACTAGATAAGACATTGGAAGCAAACTTAGCAAAAGGTTCTTGCTAGAATTTTAAAACAAAGTAGACTATTTACCTTTTGAAACAATTTTCTCAGACTGAACTGGTATTGAAGATGGAATTCTTTTCTTTGGAGAAGGAGGAGGGGAAAAGGTTGGTCTTTGAACCACAGCCTCCTTCACTTGTCTTTGAGAACCAAAAAACGATTTGCCTTGCGAGCTTTGATAACTTTTTCTTGGCTGGGGCTGAAAAGAAGCAGATCTTCCAGAAGAGGCAGCAGGATTAGCTGATAGGTTCTCAGAGGCTCCTACACTGGGAGGTGGAGGAGGAGGACCTCTGGGAGTCCATCTTGAAACAGGACTATCATACCTCTTAGTTCTTTTTCTTTCTTTCTGCTGGTTCTTTGAGAACCGCATCCAATGCTGAAATTCCTTTGACTTAGGGTCAATGCCCTTCAGAATATAATAAGGAGTATCATTATCTTTACTGGGAGGAGGAGGAGGAGCAGCTTTTCTCTTCTTTTGGGCAGCTTTCTTTCTCTTTGACTTTTCAGATACATCAGAATCATCCTCATCATCAGAGTGAGATGATGGGGGATTATCATACGGATCATAGGCTTCAGAAACAGCCTTTTCTTTAAGCTTCAGATCTGATTTCTCTCTTTCCTCTTCAATGACATCCAGAGCCAGAAGGGAATCTAAGTCCAACCCTGGTGAGTCATCCCAAATGGTTGACTCTCCAACTTGCAGCTCTTTTTCTTTCTCTTTTAAATACTGTACTCTTAGATCCCAGGCAGCTCTTGCTTGAACTTCTTCCAAATTCAGAACAGGAGAGTCATCTTTGACTTCAGCTTTCTCAGACTCATCTTCTCTATTATCTAAAAAAGATTCCAATTCAGGATCTACTTGGATATCAGGAACACTTGGATCAGCTTCAGAAACAACTGCTATGATCTGAGCAGCTAAATCTTCTCTAATAACATCTGTAGAATTATGAATATAGATCTGCTAAATAAGCAATAATCATTCCTTCAAGGTATTCACTAGCTAACAAGTTAATTGACTCGTCAATAAATCGAATAAGTGAATTACCTTCATACTTGACCATCTCCCATGATTCATCTAGATATGAAGTTATAATTCCTTCTAGGAATCTAGCAACCACAGGAGTGGTGAGGTCTTCTAGGCAGACTTTTACTGCAATTTCAGATAGCATGATTCCATCAGCTATTTCCTTATCAGATAACACTGGAACTACTTCTTTCTCAGCTAGAGCAGACTCTTCCAGGGCTGTCATCACAGTATCTGTTATAGCTGGAAGGGTGGTAGGAGGTTCTGAGGCATCTTCATAGAACATCTCCCCCTGCCTGATTTCAGTGGAGACTGAAACCAGGCCCCTTGAGAAAGATGGCTCAGCAGATTTTGAGAGAGATTTTATGGAGGCAGTTAAGATATCAATGGAGGATGCAAGGGGAGCGATTGCCTCTTCAATCATGGTTTTGATTGAGGGGGTAATCAACTCCACAATGCGGGAGATAAGTTCAGGAGTAATCTCAAAAGATGATGGATGTGAAGTGGATGGAGCTGCAGCAGATATGGTAGTAGTGCTGGGATGAAGAATGGTGTGGACAGGGGATTGAATAGGAGATGGAGCTGGAGAGTTAATTGGAGAATGAACTGGAGAATGAATGGGAGACAAAGGAGGAGTAGGAATTCTCTCAGATCCTAACAAATCAAAGCTAGGAGCAGATATCCTAGTCTGATGTGCAGGAAGAGGAGATGCTGGAGGGGAAAGAGGAACAACCGTGGTTGTTTCTGGAGCAGAAGATGGAGAAGGTCGTACTTCAGCTGAAGTTGATGGAACTTCAACTGAAGCAGACATCAAAGCAGAAGAGGAGGATGGAAGAGCTGAGCCAGCTTCAACATGGTGAGGAGTGACTGATTCAGTCCTGGTGTCCTCAGATGTTGCTGGAGCAACCCCTGTGAGAGCGGGTTTCACAAAAGTTCTCTTCCATTTGGAGAATAGGTTAGGGTCCATTTTCTTGCTTGCATTGATTGTTGTTGCGGTTGAACTCAGCAGCTGGGGGTACTTTTCCTTCAGGAAGATTCCAACAACCCTTCCGAGGGTAACTTCCTTCTTACCATTCTTTTTCCTTATTAAATCAAACATCACTGCTGCCCAATCGATCCTTTTCCGATTAACAATCGCACACATTAGTGCGAATTGTTGCCTTGTGATATTATCGTGAGCAAAGTGCTTACCGAGGAGCACTTTTCCTACCAACTCAGCAAGAAACTTGATCTTGAAAGGGAAATTTACTTTGAGCAGCTTCGTGGAAATGCCCTCAGCATGTCCCAGCTCAACTAACATTCTTCCGAATTCCTGAGCATCTTGCTCATAATCCTCTTCACCATTTATTAAACCAAAAATTTCAGTCAGAACGGCCGGAGTTAGGATTACCTCTTCTCCGCCGATGGTACCAGTCATCGAGTCGTCGGTGGAGGACGACGTGAAGGCCCATTCCTTGATCTCTGGGATGTTTATCTTAATCCTTGACGACATTAACCTCTCGAGTCCTTGATCCCTGCATAGCTGAAGAACTTCTACGATCCCGGCATCGCAGCTACTGAACGCGTCGAAATCAACACTAAAGCCAGCATCAAACTTCACAACTGCTAGAACTGCTGGAGAGACCGCCATTGATTCGCTGGAGAAAGCTCGAGAAGGACGGAGAAGGATGGAGAAGACGAAGAAGACGAAACGGCTGAAAATCGCAAGCGGGAAGACAGAATGCGAAAAGTCACGCTCCGTCGACGATAACACAAAAGATCTTTTAACCTAGATCGACTATCGGCTTTATATCAGACCGGATATAGTCGGTCTATTAAAAAGATACTAGACCCGATAGTCGAACGATCGTTCGACGATCGGATCAGAAGCAGAGTAGTCGAGCCATCGTTCGACTATTTATGGCTTCTCAAACAACAGGCTTTCGTCATCCAGAGATCGACGATGAGCTCGACTTGTTCGACGATGGTCGAACGTCGATCGACGATCTTTAATCAGACAAACTTTCATCAACCATAGGTTGACGATGGGCTTGACCCGATCGACTATCTTCGAACATCGTTCGACGATCTTCAAACAAGTTTCAATATAGGCAGATATAGTCACACTTAGTCTCGTCCATTGATCATGCCTAGTTAAACTAAAAAGAACAGATGCTTCTGTTCATCTAAAGGCTTGGTGAATATATCACCTCTCTGAAACTCAGTGGATATGAACTCAAGACAGATCTTGTTCTTTTCCACACAATCTCTCAGGAAATGGTGTCGAATCTCAATGTGCTTCGTTCTAGAGTGGTGCACTGGATTTTGTGCAATTGAAATAACACTGGTACTATCACACATGATTTTGGTGTTCTTGTGTGAGTAACCATAATCCACAAGCTGGTTTTGAATCCACAGGATCTGTGAACAACAACTAGCAGCTGCTATATATTCAGCCTCTGCAGTTGAAGTTGAGACAGAAGCCTGCTTCTTACAGAACCAAGAGACCAATCTCTCTCCCAGGAACTGGCAAGTTCCTGAGGTGCTCTTCCTATCAACTCTGCAACCAGCATAATCAGAATCAGAATATCCAATTAATTCAAATTCGGACTCAGCTGGGTACCAAAGTCCTAGATCTGGACATCCCTTCAGGTATCTCAGGATTCTCTTTAGAAGAATCAGATGAGATTCCTTGGGGTTGACCTGGAATCTAGCATAAAGGCATGTAGCAAACATTATATCTGGCCTACTTGCAGTTAGATATAATAGGGAACCAACAATGGCCCTATAATTCTTTTGATCAACTGGCTTGCCGTGATCATCAGAATCAATAACTACATTAGTATCCATAGGTGTAGGCATTGCTGAAGCATCAGCCATCCCAAATTTCTTTACCAAATCCTTGGCATATTTGGATTGGGAGATGAAGATACCATCAGCATCTTGCTTAACTTGGAGACCAAGAAAGTAAGATAGCACACCCATACTACTCATCTCAAACTTGGAATGCATTAAGTTGGAAAACTTTTTGCACAGTTTGGGATTAGTGGAGCCAAAAATAATATCATCTACATACACCTGAACTAACAGGATTGTGTCCTTGTGATGCTTGACGAAAAGGGTTCTATCAACTACTCCCCTAGTAAAGTTGTGCTCTAACAGGAAACTAGCTAAAGTCTCATACCAGGCTCTGGGAGCTTGCTTTAGTCCATAAAGAGCTTTCTGTAACTTAAACACATGAGACGGCTGAGTTGATGAAACAAACCCTGGTGGTTGTTCAACAAACACCTCTTCCTTAAGCTCACCATTCAGGAATGCACTTTTGACATCCATTTGGAACACCTTAAACTTCATGTAGGCTGCATAGGCCAAGAAGATCCTTATTGCTTCTAGCCTTGCAACAGGAGCAAAGGTTTGGTCATAGTCTATACCTTCCTCCTGTCTGTAGCCCTGAGCTACAAGCCTTGCTTTATTCCTTACTATAATTCCATTTGCATCTAACTTGTTTCTATACACCCACTTGGTGCCCATGATCAGTTGGCCTTTAGGTCTTGGAACCAAAGTCCAAACTTTACATCTCTCAAACTGATTGAGCTCCTCTTGCATTGCAATGATCCAGTGGGGATCTAGCTCTGCATCTTTAAAGGTGAGGGGCTCAACCTGTGAGAGGAAATAAGCATGCATCACATCCTGTCTTAATTGGTGTCTTATTTGTACACCAGCTGATATGTCTCCAATCACTTGAGATGTGGGGTGATCTCTAAGTGTGATAATATCAGCAGGTGGGATGTGATCTTCAGCAGTAGTTGGGATTAATTCCTCAGGAGGAATTTGATCTACTGTTGGTGGAACAACAATTGCTTCAGCAATGTCTTCATCACTGTCTGATTCAGTGATCTGAAGAGTTGACAGTTGAAGATTTTCTTGAGGGGCATCAGGTATCTGCAATGAACTGGAGGAAGGAGAATTTTCTTTCTCCTTATAAAACATCTGATGCTCATCAAATGACACATGCACAGATTCTTCTATCTTATAGGTAGATTTGTTATAAACCCTATAAGCTTTGCTTACTTGGGAATATCCAAGCATGATTCCCATTGAAGCTTTTGCTTCAAACTTTCTAATATATTCTTTATTATTGTTATGAATATAAACAATACAGCCAAAAACTCTAAAATAATTAATTTTTGGTTTCTTTCCCTTAAGCAACTCATAAGGAGTTTTACACTTAAGCTTGTGTATCAAACTTCTATTCAAGACATAGTTGGCTGTACTAACAGCTTCTGCCCAATAGGAGAGAGGCATTTTAGCATCTGCCAACAATGTGCTAGCAGCTTCAATGAGTGTTCTATTCTTCCTTTCAACTACCCCGTTTTGTTGGGGAGTTCTAGGAGCTGAGAAGCTATGTTTGATACCTTCTCTCTCACAGAATTCTTGCATGAGAAGAGAGTCAAACTCAGTACCATGATCACTTCTGATCAAGGCCACATGAGTAGAGTACTCAGTCTGCACACATAGTAGAAAGTCTGTAAGGGCTTTGAAGTTATCGGACTTAGTTCTCAAAAAGAAAACCCAACTGAATCTAGAGAAGTCATCTACAATTACTAATGTGTAATACTTCCCTCCTAAACTCTGTACATTTATTGGGCCAAAAAGGTCCAAGTGTAATAGATACAGGATTCTAGGAGAATCACTCTTATTTGCAGATTTAAAAGAGTTCTTGGTTTGATTGCCTAGCTGACAAGCCTTGCATAGGCTCTCCTTCTTGTAGGGGCAAGAAGGTAGACCTCTAACAAGGTTGTGTTTAGATAACCTAGATATATTTTTAAGGTTTACATGACTAAGCCTTTTATGCCACAAAGAATTATTATTAAGGGTTACTTCATTAAACAGGCAGATTTCAGAATGAGATGAATTGAAATCTACTAAATAAATGCTACCTATTCTACTGCCTACTAAAACAACATTATTATTTAAAGTAATATTGCAAGAGAAGTTAGAAAATGAAACCTGGTAGCCAGCATCACATAGCTGGCTGACTGAAATCAAATTATGCTTCAGTCCATTGACATATGCAACTCTCTTGAATGTAACTACTCCAATTGTGATCTTGTCATAGCCTTCTGTCTGACCACAGCTGGAGTCTCCAAAGATAACCTTTGGGCCGAGCTTAGCTTTGAACTTTGACAGTAGATCTTTATTTCCTGTCATATGCTTAGAGCATCCACTATCCAAATACCACTTATTTTGAGTGATTGGATAGGCCTTCACCTGCAAGACAATTATTTAGACAGTGTGGACCCAGGTAACCTTGGGTCCCTTGTTTTTCACATAAGAAAAACTGGAAATATATGAGAATGCAGGCTGAGGGTGATAACCTAGTGGGTGAGATCTCCTAGGTGGGATTCTCCATGCAGATGATGGGTCAACAAACCTAGGGTTTCTATTCTCATTTAGGTTTCTATGGAATTGATTATGATTTTCAAAATCATATTGGAATCGTCGGTCGACGTTCGACGATGGGCGCTCAGATCGTCGAGCTTCGTTCGACCATTGAGCTTCCGATCGTCGAGCGGCGTTCGACGCTCTTTGCATTTCTTTAAAGAATTTCTTTCTCTTTTCTCTCTTAGCTTTATTTAGGGTTTTATTAACCAGATTTACTTGCTCAGTATTCTTCATTCCACTAGCTGAAATGAAGTTTACTGGAGTTGAAAGGTTATTTTTAAGTAGAACTGGGGGTTCACTGGGAGAAGCTCCTAAGCCTAGTTTATCATTACCTGACCTAGTGTTAGTCATGCTGGTAATTTCTAACAGCTTAAGGCTTCTACAATTAAGTGATTCCTCTAATCTCTTAGACTTAGCTAACTCTATTTTAAGAAATTTAATTTCTTCACTACAAGTAGTGAGTTCTTCCTTTAACCTAACATTTTCAGAGGCTATTGATTCTGAGTCAGCTAACCTATTTCTAAGTTCTTTTATTTCCTTTTCAGAGCTAATCAAATCTAAGCATAAAGATTTAAAGTCTAATTTAAATTCTTCTGAAGTAAAATCATAAGAAGAAAGTACCTCATCTTCTGTAGGCATCTCTTCATCAGAATCAGAACTCTCTGCAGCAGAGTGATTGCTGCAGGCATCTATTGCCATCAGGCAAACTTCTTTTGCCTTCTTCTCTTCCTCATCCTCACTGGAGCTTGATGAGGAGGATTCTTCATTAGAATCACTCCAGGTTTCAGTAATGAAACCTCTCTCCTTCTTTTTGTTTTTGTAGGAAGATGGCTTGGAGTGCTTCCTGTGCTGTTCCTTTTCCTTTCTCTTTTCTTTGTTCTTCTCCTCTGGACACTCTGGCAAGATGTGTCCAGGCTTCCTGCAACCATAACAAATAATTTCTTTAGCAGGAGAGCGATCATACCTTGGTTTGTCTTCATAGCGTGAAGACTTCTTTCTGAACTCCTTTCTCCCCATCTTGAGAAACCTCTTGGCAAACAATGCCATTAGTTCCTCATTAGATTGGCTGCCTTCAGAAGCATCAGCAGCCTTAAGAGCTAGAGATTGCTCTTTTCTTATTGGAGTGGGGGTCTTTGCTTCAGCTTCTGCTTCTCTGGTCTTCAGCACTTGCTCAAAAGACTTGAGCTTGCCGAGGAGAGCCTCTATTGAGATCTCATTAGTACTTCTGGCTTCCTTGATGGGCCAGATCCTTAGATCCCATATGCTAGGGAAGCACATAAGAATCTTATCATTGACCTCTGTCAATGATATGTCCTTGTCCAGGGTCCTCAGCTCATTGATGATTGAGCTGAGCCTGGTGTACATAGCTTCAACTAATTCAGCATCAGTTTTCTTGAAGTTCTCATATTGTGAGATCAGGTTGGACCTTCTGTCCTTCCTTTCATCAGCTGAACCAGCTACAATCTGGTTCAGTGTGTCCCACATGGCCTTTGCTGAGGAGCAGTCAGCAACTTTCTGGAATACCTCATCAGACATTGTCTGAGCCAGTATGTTCATCGCCTTGGCATCTGCTATTTTGGCCTTCTTGTACTCGTCATTGTAATCTGGAGGAGGCACTGCACTCATATCAGTTGATGATGAGGCAGTGGCAGCAGCAGGTGCTCTTGGGGGACCTGACAAAATAGAAGCAAAAATGTTTTCATCAATAGAATTCATATATAGTTTGATCCTTGCCTTCCAGATGCCAAACTTTGCTAAGTTGCATGCTGGAGGTCTGGTGCTAGAATAATCCTTGGACTGGGCCATGATAGTGAATATCTATAAGCTCTTGGTATCTATCAGGATCTTGTGACTTAGGTGTTAGCCTATACAGTCAGTCAACCTCCCTCTGATACCAATTGAAAGTGAAGGGATAGATACTACTCTAGAGGGGGGTGAATAGAGTTATCAAATTTTGCACTGGACAAAACTTAATGGTCTACCCAACTCCCTTGGAGTGAAGTGCGGAATGAAAAGATTATAGATATTGATTTAACCTTAAAGCCTAACACAAGTGATGTGTACAAACTCAAGCAAACTGTAATTACAGTTAAGGCTTGGAAAACCTAATCAGCAACTAGCAATCCTAGTTATATCTATTCACAGCCACAATGCAGGAATTAAACAAGTGAATCCAGACGACACAAGGAAATTTATAGTGGTTCCCCAAACAACTTGGGTACGTCCACTCTTCTACCCACACGGTAGGAATCCACTCAGGTTTTTGATCAGGTGCCCTACCACCAACAGGATCTGCTTCAGGTAGATCCAGAAACCCTTTAGACTTTTGATCAGGTGTCTAAAAACCAAGCACAGGTTTTTGATCAGGTGCCCTGCCACCAAGGGATACTTTTGAAGGGAGTAATAACCCTGTACAGGAGGGGGAAGAAGGTTAAGATGTCTTCTCTATTTTACAAAGATTAGAGAAGCACAAAAACTTGCACTGAGCTAGAAAGCTCTAAAGAATCAAGGCTCCCCCTGGCTCAAAGATGTCCAGGTGAAGTCTTGCTTCAGTGCAGAAAACTCTTCAGAAAGTTCTGAAGGAAAAAGCTACAGGAAGAAAATAGATAATAAAATAAAGATCTTCAAGCAGCTATCTTCTTCTTCTTCTTCTTCAAAATATCTCTGAGTTTGAACTTCCTGAAAGCAGGAGAACTCAGGTGAAGAAGAGTCGAAGATCTTGACACTTCTTAGTTAGATCGAAATTGCTGAGAGCAGAAAGCTTGATCTTGATGAAGGCTTGAATGCTTGAGAATATGTGTAACACTAGCTTGAATCCTTCTTCAAAGGGTCCTTTATATAACATCAGCAAGCAACGGCTCTCTTGAATTTGAATAACTTGTCTTCTTCTGAGTCTTGAGACCTGGGCTATAAATATCAAGAAGACACAACAAACTCTGCAGCAAAACATACTATAAAAGGAGTAAACCTTTTTCTAAGAAGCTGCAGGCTCAAATCAAATAACAGAAGGACTAAATAAAGTCACATCAGAAAAATACTCTTTATAGCAAAAAGAAGACTTTTCAGTCTAACGGCTATAAAGGGCTGACAGCAGATAAAGTAATTTATAATGTCAGCTAATAAGACAAACAACTTTATCTAAAAAGATTTGACTCAGGCAAAAAGAATAGAGCAGATATGCCTGGAAATATTATCATAATACAGCTAAAAAGATATGCCAGATAATGTATTAATTAATTAAATATAATAAATAAATACAAAATATAAAGGCAGACAGAAAGCGTCGAACGACCTTCGGAGATCGTCGACCGACGCACGGAGATCGTCGAACTATCGGGCAGATAGTCGAACGATCCAGATAGTCGACCTATCGAAGAAGATAGTCGAACTACCCCGGCAGATAGTCGACCTATCAGAGCAGATAGTCGAACTATCAGATAGTCGATCTATCTTGGACAGATAGTCGAACTATCAAGCACAAACAGATAGTCGACCTATCAAGCAGATAGTCGACCTATCTCAGAACACAGATAGTCGACCTATCAACAGATAGTCGAACTATCAAAACAGACCAGATAGTCGATCTATCAACAGATAGTCGAACTATCAGATAGTTGAACTATCAGGACAGATAGTCGAACTATCAAAGACGACAGATAGTCGACCTATCAACAGATAGTCGACCTATCAACGCAGAACAAATAGTCGACCTATCAACAGATAGTCGAACTATCAGCGCAGAACAGATAGTCGACCTATCAACAGATAGTCAAACTATCAGCGCAGAACAGATAATCGACCTATCAACAGATAGTCGAACTATCAGCGCAGAACAGATAGTCGACCTATCAACAGATAGTCGAACTATCAACGCAGACAGATAGTCGACCTATCAACAGATAGTCGAACTATCAGCGCAGAACAGATAGTCGACCTATCAACAGATAGTCGAACTATCAACGCAGACAGAGCATCGACCAACTAATAGACGATCGTCGATCAGCCGATAGACGATAGTCGAGCGGCGTTCGACTATAGTCGAACGAAAAAACTACTTAACCAAATTCTCAATCTGGAAAAGTGAGGACTCTACAGCTAGACTCCTAACCATTGACCATAGATATTTCTTGGGTCAAGGGGCACAAAGGAGAGGACTAAACTCAAATCAAAACTAGGGTACCAACAGACTGCACTTGCTATGATATTCTGTGCTTTCTTGTCCAGAGAGACAAGTGCAATCTCATCCTTGTCTAGATCCATCAATTTCTTTGGTATCTTTTTGGTTGGATCTATTGTTGATGCGGTCATAGGAACATGAGGACCTTCTTCAATAATCATGAAGATCCGAGGGTCTACAGCTTCCATGAAGAATTTGACCCTTTCCTTCCACATAGGAAAGTTGTTCTTGGTGCAGATAGGGAGCTTGGCAAAATCCTTAGTCTTACTCATGCTTGATACTCAACTTAGAAGGATACGATCAAGGTGTTAACCTTTTAGCGATCAACCTTCCTCTGATACCAATTGAGAGGTCTAAGTTGTTAGCCTAAATCACCTAGAGGGGGGTGAATAGGTGAAATGCATGTCAAATGCGGAATTAAAAACTAACACAGCACACATCAAGCAATCACAGACGACAAGAGATTTATAGTGGTTCCCCAACCTTGGGTACGTCCACTTTCCTCACCGATCTAGCAAATCACTAGACTCGGCTACTCCACTATCTCGGATTGAAAACAATCCTACACCTCGGAACCACGTTCCTACAAAACTCGATCCAACTGGATCTACAAAACTCGGAAGAAAGGTCTTCCTACAAATCTCGGAGAAAAAAACTCCTACAATGAAATTTTGGTTTGAGAATAAAAAAAATCAAAACAACAATCTCAGATCTGGATCTTTGACAGTCTTCTTCTTTAGGAACTTCGGCTTGATCAGAAAAGGTTGAAGATGACTTGAGAGAGATCCACGAATCTGAAAACTAAAACCACCTCGATCGAGAAGATAGATCTGAAATCTTTGAGGCTCGGCGAGATCGAGTGATTCACTTTTGTCTGGATCGCTGGAGAAATAGTCGTTGAAGACGGAGATCGGCGATCCAGAGTTTCTTCCGTGAACAACGATGGCGGCGGCGGCGTGAGAATTAGGGTTCACGGATTTTTCTCTTTCTTAAAAAGAATATCTCTGTAATCTTGTCAATTAGTCAATTCTGAAATGACCTATTTATAGGTGGACTCCAACGGTCATAATCTTAATTAAGGATGACACGTGGACCAATCAGAAATGACGGATTCAAAATACTTATGGCGAATTCGAACTTAGAAAAAATTCTGGAATAGAGAACTGCTATACTCGAGTAAGAGAAGATATACTAGAGTATGGGAATTTAGATACTCGAGTGACAAAGAGGATTATACTCGAGTATGAGAAGAGAAATTTACTTGAATGAAAAATGAACTACTCGAGTATCAGAAGAGATATACTCGAGTATCAGCAAGATATACTCGAGTATCAGCAAGATATACTCGAGTATCAGAATATGTATCCGGGAAACATTCACTCGAGTTATGAAAGTCAATTACTCGAGTATAGAAATACTTACTCGAGTATTAAAATCAACTACTCGAGTATCGAATAATTTACTCGAGTATGAAAATCAATTACTCGAGTATAGAAACACTTACTCGAGTATGAAAAGAAACTACTCGAGTATGACTACTTGAACTTGCAGAGAAGAGAAGAAATGGAGCTACTCGAGTATGATACATGATTTACTCGAGTGATTAAGTTACTTACTCGAGTATGAAAAGAAACTACTCGAGTATGACTACTTAACTACTCGAGTATAGATTTATCTACACGAGTATTCAGAGCCTACTCGAGTAAGTCTAACTGATTACTCGAGTATGTCTAACTAACTACTCGAGTATGTCTAACTAGCTACTCGAGTATTTTGGACTTAGAAATATTTTTCTGAGGAAATTAGCTCCAATGCTTCTGTCCATCAATCCAAGTGCATGAATGAGAAGTGTATCCCAATAGAGAGGCTATACATGGGCCAACACTTTGGATCACACAATGAGGGATTACATTGCATGGTCCTGTGTTTGGTGACCTATTATAGACTGACATTGGTCTACACTTGGCAATTAGAACCTGCACACATACAACTCAAACACCACATCAAATACATCTTAATTCATCTTAGTTCAAGGTCTGGCTTCCTACAAATCTGAGGTATTGTGGAGACAAACCCCAACATCCCCCTTAGTTGCTGCACCAGATGGTTAAACAACATGATGTAGAGGAGGAGATGGGGTCCTCACCTCTGAGATAGAAGCCCCAACTTCTTTAGCTATCTGCCTTGGGTTATTCAGCTTCAACTCCCATCTCTTGATGGAGGCTAAGGAAATCTTCTTAAGGTGATGAATTATGGTTCCTTTGGAGGTTTTGAAGGTAATAGGATCAATCTCTCTCAAAAGAAATGAGATTATCCTTGCAAATTTGGGATCTTGGATGCTATCTCTGATCAACTCAAACACCATTATGCCAAACTGAAACTTCTTCCTTGAGACAATGGCTGTCATTACTGCAAATAGATCATTAGTAATGAAACTAATTGACCCTGTCTTGCACCATAGGATCTTTCCAATAATATCTACAAGTAATTTCCCTACATAATTGAAAAGGTTTCTCCGGAAGGAGTAAAATTCAGCAGGAACTCCACAGAGGGAGTAAGTCCTATCATAGTCTTCCAAAGTTAGGTCATCTTCCTCATCTACAACGGGCATCCGCAGAAGTTGGGAAACTCTTGTCTTGTTCAACTTTATCTTGATCCCTCTGACTTGAGTTTTCAGAGTCTTACCATTGCTTTTAAGCTTAGCATTTTTGAAGAACTCCTCGACATCAAGAAAAAGAATCTTGCAGGGTTCCGTCAAAACGAACATGAGGCCGGCGGTTTCGAGAAGAATGAGAAGGTGCCAGAAATCGTCTGAAATCTCTGCAATTCCCGCGACTACCAGTTCGCTGCCGACTCCAATCTGTGAAACCTGATCCATTAGAGCTGAGGGTGGCGACAGACTGAGCGCGAGACTGTGGTGGAGACAGAGTTCCTTACGGCGGAAGATGAAGAGTTGGAGAGTAGTGATTTTGAAATGGCGGTTTATTTAAGATTTATAAAATATTATATATATATATATATATATATATAGAACTATAGTAATGTTAATTATGAGTCTAATTAACCTTGGATTAGGACAGAAATCAGGAGGTAATCAAAATAGAGGAGTTAGCAGAAATCGGCAAAAGGACAGGCCATTTCTCGAGAGGCAATTTTAGTTCTCGAGAAGTGGCAGATAGTTCTCAAGAAGCAATATCTAGTTCTCGAGAACTGGCAGATAGTTCTCGAGAAGCAAGCCTTAGTTCTCAAGAACTGGCAGATAGTTCTCGAGAAGCAAGCCTTAGTTCTCAAGAACTGGCAGATAGTTCTCGAGAAGCAAGCCTTAGTTCTCGAGAACTGAGGGAGAGTTCTCGGGAAGTAAGCTTTAGTTCTCAAGAACTGGCAGAGAGTTCTCAGGAAGTAAGTTATGGTTCTCGAAAGCTTTCCTTCTACTTGAGAAATTCTGACCTTTTTGGAGATTCCTCGATTCTTGAGCCTTTCATCTAATCACCTTGGCCTAATCTTCCTTGTTCAGTAGCCCAAGTTGAGTTTTAAAGAAATTGAACTTGGTCTCGTCCAACGGCTTTGTGAATATATCTGCAACCTGCCGATCTGTTGGCACATACTACAGATCCACATCCCCTTGCTCCACATACTCCCGGATGAAGTGGTATCTCAGCTCGATGTGCTTTGTATGGCCATGAGAGACTAGGTTATTTGCGATTGCGATTGCGCTGGAGGAGTCACAGAACAAAGGAATGTCCTTGACCTTCATATTGTAATCCTCTAGATGGTTCTTTAGCAAAAGCAACTGTGCACAACAACTACCGGCAGAAATGTATTCTGACTCGGCCATTGAGATTGCGACACAGTTTTGCTTTTTGCTGCTCCAAGAGATAAGCCTTCTTCCTAGGAATTGGCAAGTCCCAGAAGTGCTTTTCCTGTCATCTTTGCTTCCTGCAAAATCTGCATCTGAAAATCCAATCAGTTCACTATCATTACTTCTTGGGTAGCATAATCCAAGATTTGGTGTACCTTTAAGGTATCTCAAAATTCGCTTCGCAGATATATAGTGAGATTCCTTAGAGTTCACCTGGAATCTAGCGCATACACATGTTGAGAACATGATATCTGGTCTACTTTTGGTAAGGTAGAGCAAGGACCCAATTATGCTTCTAAACTTGGTTTCATCAAAAGGTTTCCCTTTCTTATCCTTGTCCAGAGATAGCTGAGGCCATTGGAGTCCTCATAGAGGTTGCATTCTCCATTCCGAATTTCTTAAGTAGCTCTTTGGTGAACTTGGTCTGTGAGATGAAGATTCCATCCTCAGATTGTTTCACCTGAAGCCCTAAGAAATACTTCAGCTCTCCCATACTGCTCATTTCAAACTACCCTTGCATTTGTTTAGAAAACTTCTTGCAGAGGTTGTTATCCGTAGAGCCAAAAATAATGTCATCGACATAGATTTACACTAGAAAAATCTTGCCATTTATTTCCCTAAGAAATAATGTCTTGTCTATCTTTCCTCTTGTGAACTTGTTCTCAAGAAGAAAGCTAGACAGCGTCTCATACCAAGCTCGAGAAGCTTGTTTAAGACCATATAAAGCTTTTTGCAGTAAATAAACATGATTAGGTAAAGTTGAGTCAACAAAACCTGGCGGTTGCTCTACATACACTTCTTACTTTATGTCACCATTCAGGAAGGCGAATTTTACATCCATCTGATAGACGGTAAAGCCCTTAAGTGCAGCATAAGCAAGGAATAACCTGATCGCCTCTAGTCTTGCCACTGGAGCGTATGCTTGATCGAAGTCGATTCCTTCTTCTTGACGATAGTCCTTGGCAATGAGTCTGGCTTTGTTCTTTATAATAGTTCCATCTTCGTCCATCTTGTTCCAGTAGACCCATTTTGTCCCGATGACGTTCTTACTCTTGGGTTTAGGAACAAGTGTCCAAACTTTGCAACGTTTGAACTGATTTAACTCTTCTTCCATGGCTAGTATCTAGGATGCTTCCGAGTTTGCTTCCTTGAACTTCTTAGGTTCAACCTGTGATAGAAAACTTAAGAATAAATTCTCGTTAGTTGTAACTCGACAAGTTCTGACACCATCCCGGGGATCTCCCATGATCTGTTCCAAGGGATGATCCTTCAGGTGTCTGAGCTCTAGAGTCCTTTCATCTGGGATATCCTCAGCCACTGGAGTTGCATCTTCAGCTGGGATGAATTCTTCATCTTGATCATCTACCTCTCTAATCAGGGTTGTAGAGGTGATCTTGATGAACTTTTCATCTTTGTCTTCAGTAGGTTCATCCAAGCTGAGTTCCTTTATTTTTGCACCTGTAACTTCAATGAGCACACTAGAAGAGTTGCTTTGCAGCAAACTCGTCTCATCAAATACAATGTGTATCGATTCTTCTACCACCAGGGCTTTTCTATTGAATACTCTATAGGCCTTACTATGGCTACTATAACCTACAAAAATACCTTCAAAGCTTTTCTCGCTAAACTTGGTAGTGTGATACTTGCCATTGTTAAGTACGAAGCACTTACAGCCAAAGATTCTAAAATATGAAATGGTCGGTTTCCTGCCTTTTAGAAGTTCGTAAGGAGTCTTATCATGGTTCTTGTTGATGAGTGCTCGATTTTGCACGTGACAAGCGGTGTTGACGGCTTCAGCCCAGAAGTACTCTAGAAGTGAGGCATCACTCAACATAGTCCGGCAAGCCTCTATGAGTGTTCTGTTCTTTCTCTCAGCTACTCACTTTTGTTATGGAGTGCGAGGAGAGGAAAACTCATGAAAGATACCTTGACTTTCACAGTATTCTGTCATGGCCCTTGACTTGAATTCCGTTCCATTGTCACTTCTGATTATGACTACGGAGCAGTTGTATTCATTCTGGACTTGCCTAACAAAATTAATGAAAATATTGAAGGTATCTGACTTATGTTTCAGAAAGAACACCCACGCAAAGCGCGAGTAATCATCCACAATAACCAACATATATTCCTTACCTCCCAAACTACTAACTTGCAGTGGATCGAACAAGTCCATATGAAGAAGCTATAAGATTCTATAAGAATCCTTGCCTATAATGCTTTTAAAAGAACTCCTTGTTTGCTTGCCTTTTATATAGGCATGACAAGGGCTTTCCTTAACGCACTTGACATTAGGGGCATCACGTACTAAGTTTTGAAAGAATAGTTTATTTATAGTTTTTAAATTAATATGTGCTAGTCTCTTGTGCCATTGGTTAGTAAGAGATGCACTACTTTTTGCTAAAAGACATACTGGTGTAGAGGAGTCAATACAGATGAAGTTTAAACAGAAAATATTTCTGCTTCGAGTGCCTGATAAAATAGTTTCCATGTTGTCAACCGATTTTATCAAACACTTGTCAGCATGGAATTCAACCACTTATCCTTTGTCGCATAGTTAGCTTATGCTGATGAGATTGTGTTCCAATCCTTCAACATAGGCTACATCCGAAAAGGATACGTTACCGTTAGTAATCTTACCGTAGCCTTTGGTAATTCCTCGGTTTGAGCCTCCAAAGATGACCTTTGGTCCGTTAAACACCGGTGAAAAGTTTTGGAGTAGGCTCCTTGTCCCGGTCATATGCCGAGAACATCCACTGTCCAAATACCAGATTGGAGTTTTAATGGCCTTTGGATGTACCTGAAATTATAATCACTTAGCCTTAGGAACCCAAACACATTTGGGTCCTTGGTCTCGAGTTAGAATACTCCCCCTACGAGTATTAGCCTCATGAGTGGTCATTCTCATGTTGCTAACTTGAGGAGTTGCAGTATTTTTAGGATTGAACAAACAATCTATGGCAAAGTGACCAACTCTACCACAGCACAAACAGTCGAATCTATTGTATCTTTGCCTTATAACCTCCTGCTTAACCTTCTTGAGTGGAGGTCCAGCATGGGTAGAATCCTTGGAGGAAGAAGCTTCATGATGATGGCAGCTGCATGAAGTCTTCTCCTTCATAGGCTTTTCCACAACAAGTTTTACCTTTGGTGCCTTCTTGATGTTATGACCATGAGCATAAGGTCCATATCTCTGAAGTTGAATCTCTTCATAAGGTGCCTTAAAGACACTCTCTCCAAAGTCACGAGGGCGAGTCAAACCTTGGTACCTTGACTTAGGCTTCTCTGGGATTGGCCTAGTGAAGTGTCCATAGGTGGACTCAAAGTCGAATTCGTTCGCAGGAAAGATAACTTTCTTGAACGAGACTGGCTCCAAAGGAGCTTTCCCTTTTTCCTCAGCCAAGGCCTTCTTGGCATCCTTATTCTTTCTCTTGGCCTTCCTTCTCATAGAGGATTTACAAGGAGCACCTCTGTGGCCTAGACCAGCACCATTGACCTTAGCTGAGAATTCAGCAATTAGAGGGAATACAGTCTTAGGCTTAGAGAAACCTTCAACAAGTTTCTTTTCAGCTAAGAGTTGTTCTTCCAACTCCTTGATGATTTTATCCTTAAGGTCAAGGTGCTCAAGAGCCTTGTTATATTCTTCAATATATTTATTGAAGTCTTCCTTGAGAGAGTAAGTCTTTGAAACTTCTTCTCTAAAGGTGCTATCTGTAGCTTTTAGGGACTTTATCTCTTTAGCTTGAGTTTTCACGACTCGGTGACATTTATCGTAAGCCTTGAGTAACTCCTTATATTGTCCCATGAGTTCAGATTCATCCTTAGAGGGATAACCCTCTTGCTCACTATCAACATCAGATTCTGAAAGAGGGGTGTGAGATTTTACCTCCCTAGTGAACTGGGGGACTTGTTCATCATCAATTAGAGCCATTAGCCCAAAGTAGGCTTCTTCCTCTTCTACACTCGACTCAGATGAGTCGGAGTCACTGAGGGTTTTGCCCTTCTTGGCAAACAGACTCTTTTCTGTCCTCTTTTTATTGTAGGACTTCTTCTCTTCTCATTTGCCACCCTCTTTCTTCTTGTGGGGGCAATCCACAATGACGTGACCTGGCTTATTACAGCAATAACAAACAATGTTAGTCGAATAATGTTTATTCGGTTTAGAACTATACCTGTCGTGGCTGCTTGAGCCTTTTCTATGGAGATAACTATAATTGTGTGATCTTCTATAGGAGGCATCCTTGTCTCTCCATTGCTTCTTCTTGTTCAAGAATTTCTTGAACTGTCTTGAGAGTAGAGAGAACTCTCCATCAGATTGCTCTGAGCCAGAGGAGCTTGGCTCAGATGATTCTTCTTCATCAGCTTCAGGAGCTGGGGTAGGAGAGCTAGCCTTTGTCTTCCTTGTGCTATCTGCCTTCAGAGCGACAAACTTCTCCTTGGATGCAGACCTGCTCATCTCTTTTTGAGCTTTTCTTGAGTTGATTTGGAGCTTGTAAGACATAAGTTTTCCGAATAGATTCTGCGGGTCCGTCTCGGCTAACCTTCCGAACTCCTGAATGGCGCATACCTTGTTATCCCATTCCTTGGTCAGGGATCTTAAGAATTTGTCATTCAGTTCCCCATTTGTGAAGACTCGGCCATAAACTCTTAGGCCATTAACTATCTTGAAGAAGTTCTCAAAGGTATCAGCTATGTCTTCCTTGTGACCTTGCCTGAAGGCTTCATACTTTTGATTTAGAAGGGATCTCCGATCATCCCTAACTTCTTCAGTGCCTTCCATTAGAGACACCAGGGATTGCCAAATCTCCTTGGTAGAATGGCAATGAATCAAATTTTGCAGCATCGAGTCATCTACTGTACTTGCTATAATATTTTTAACTTTCTTGTCCAGGGAGACAAGTGCAATCTCGTCCTTATCCAAGTCCATCAAATTATTTGGGACTTGTTTGGTTGGATCTATTGTAGATGCAATCATCGAAACATATGGAACTTCTTCAACAATCATGAAGATCCGAGGGTCCACTGCTTCCATGAAGAGTTTAACTCTTTCCTTCCACATAGGAAAATTATTCTTGGTGCATATAGGGAGCTTAGCAAAATCCTTGGTCTTACACATTCTTGATAATTCTCTAAAGACAACTTGGGAAGGATTAGATCAAGGTGTTAACCTTTTAACGATCAACCTCCCTCTGATACCAATTGAAAGTTGTAAGTTGTCTACCTAAATCACCTAGAGGGGGGTGAATAGGTGAGATGTGCGTCTAATGCGGAATAAAAAATTTGACAACTAGTACAAATAAGTAAGCAAGCAATCACACAGACGACAATAGATTTATAGTGGTTCCCCGATCTTGGGTACGCCCACTTTCCTCACCGATCTAGCAAATCACTAGATTCGGCTACTCCACTATCTCGGATTGTAAACCAATCCTACCCCTCGGAACCACGTTCCTACAAAACTCGATCCAAACGGATCTACACTCGGAAGATACAAAAACTTCCTTCCACTCGGAGCACAACGCTCCCACACTCGGAGAATAATCTCCTACAAGATTTACAAATAGGGATTGAAAATACAAACAAAAATATTCTCAGATCTTAAACAATAAGTCTCTAGGTCTTCTTCTTGAATCGTTGCGGCCCTTTCAGAATTTCTAGAAGAAGATCCTTTGAAAATCTGAGCTGAGAGAACTTGAATCTACTCGATCACGGAGAGAAAACCAATTCCTTAATCAGCAGATCTTCTAGATCGAAACCAGAGAGATTGATCTTGACGTGAGCGGCGGCTTCAGATGTCGTTCTTGAGAGAAAGTCGACCGAACCAGTAAATTAGGAAAGTACGGAATCCGCTCTTAAGAGATTCTTCTTTTTCTATTCTGCTTGGTTAGGGTTATGTCTTAGGGAAAAGACTTTATATAGGATCACCATTAACGGCTAGAAAAGACATTAATTATGACACGTGGACCAATCACGTCGAGGTATTTGAAATTTAGGCCGTTCTGGACTTTGAACAAGAATTTCTGGAAAATCAACTTAGCTCTCGAGAAGTAGCTTTAGTTCTCGAGAACTAGGATCTGAGCTCTCGAGAACTGTCAAGACTTCTCGGAAACTAAATTCTTTAGAAGGGATTTGGACTTCTCGAGAACACATGGTTTAGTTCTCGAGAACTAATTGACTTCTCGAGAACTTGACTTAGAAAGACTTCAGAACTTCTTGAGAACAAGCACTAAGATAATTTTTCTGAACTTCTCGAGAATAAGGAGGAAGACTTCTCGAGAACTAAATAAGACTTCTCGAGAACTATAACTTAGAAAATTTATTGAATCTGTCCAGGCTTTTCATGAACCATGTAGTTAGGCTTCTCGAGAACTATGAGAGCTTCTCGAGAACTAAACCACACTTCTCGAGAACTCTAAGGCTGTTTCTCGAGAGCTTTACTTAGATAATTTTCAAGACTTTTTAGAAAAAATTTTCTTCTAGTCCTGTCTTTATCCCATGCTCCCAATGTTTGAATATGAAGTGTATCCCAATTGAGAGGCTACACATGAGTCAACACTTTGGATCACACAGTGAGGGATTACACTGTATGGTCCTGTGTTCCTGACCCACTGTAGACTGACATTGGTCTACACTTAGCACTGAGAATCTGCAAACATTCAACTAGAACAAGGATATCAAATACAACTTAATTCATCTTAGTTCAAGGGTGACTTCATGCAAATCTGGGTTATTGTGGATGCAATACCCAACAATAACTTATTGAGGAGTAGAGTTCTTCAGAGTAGATCGAAAGGAACTCGTGCGCAAGGATTGATGGCTACAAACATGATGATCAAGAGGCTTTCGTCCTAATATTCACGTGAAAGATACCCATTACAAAAAAATCTCAGCAAGCGTACACCTTCACAGATCTAAAGAACATCGAAGAGAAAGACTCTCAAGCCCCAAATATCGAACCTTTGCAAGCAAATCATCATAAATATCAAAGGTTCTAGTTAGAGGGGAGTTTTCTCTTATTCTTGTATTTTACTTTAAACTATTTGTATTGTCTAGTTGTTGTGTCAGGGAAATCGACCGGAGGTTTGTCGAAATCCGAGAAGGGTTTCGTAAGAAAAAAATCCAGGTAAGGGACGTCTAGATTGGGGGATCTAGTGTGAGGAAAATCGACCAGTGCAGGTCGTCGAAATACCGGAGGAGTTACGTGAGAAATCATCCCGGGGAAGGGACGTAAGATCAGGGGATTTATTGGGGCTCTAAAACACTTCCTTGTGTGAAAGTGAAGAGCCGGCTCAAAGTCCTTTCTTGGATTGAAAGGGAGAGAGCCAACCGGTCTGGGTAGTGGGTCGGTATAGAAAACCAAAAGAGAGTTTACTTTCACTGCCTCTGATCTCCGACGTCATGGAGATCAAGAACTTATAATTATAAAACACTTTTGATTTAGTTTGAATAAAATTATTTGTTGTTCTTCATTCTGCGTGTGACATTGTGATTGTTTGCTGATAGATCTCTGAAGGGTGTGTGCATCTCCAAGGAAAAATTTGATCCGGATAACGAGGTCTGTGACCTATCGCTGCACGCTAGGAAGCTAGCGCCCCGCGGTAGCTTCCAAAACTAGTTTTTCTAGGCCAAAATAAATTGAATTTTTTTAATTAACCAGTAAAACCTTATTCACCCCCCCCCCCCTCTAATGTTGGACACACGATCCAACAGGTTCATATGACCCATGTAGACTGCCAGGGTTCTCGAATTCACAGGTATCTCAGTATGATGCACTATCATCTTCAACAAATATATGGGGTGGTTCTACAAGTAAGTGATCAAGTGGCGCATCTATACAAAGATCATACAGAGCGCACTGATCGCACTAACCGTGCTGACCACGGTCCATAAATTTTTGATCACTTTAATATTATTTGTTGAACAATGTGGTGGTGTGTTTGACTTTAATTTGATTTAAAAGAGTTGATTTTACCTTTGCTTTTCTTATTTGCTGTGACATTGAATAACTGCTTCTGCGAACTGAAAAATTATCTGCCTTGCGAGCTGAAACACTATCTTCCTTCTGAGACGTGAGATCTGATTTCTTTAACCGTTATTGTCTGTTTTTAAAAGGTTTCCAGTGTAGGTTAGTGAAAGTGGTTTCTTAATGCGAGTGATTTCACGCAAATCACCACACGAAATAAATAATTAACATTTTAAAGATTACATCCATCAAGAAACAAATAGGAACTAGTGATTTGGCATTTGGAGTTTTCAACAAACAAGAAAAAGGGAGAAATGTACCTCTTCTAGGTCAACCTAGAAGGTGAAGCGGAGAGTCAATCCTTGCGGTTGTAGAGCAATCCTTGCAATGCGATCTCTGATGACCTAAGCCTCGAGTCCACCAAGGAGTTCAACCACCTCTTGTTCCGCTTGTGCTAGCAAGGAGAAAAGAGGAGCCAATCCAATCGAAAAAACCTTTGACGAGCACGTCAACATCCACTGCGGGTTTCACCAAATCCCGTGGAGAAAGACGTTGCACGAAAGGAGGAAGTGGGGGCGGCCGACCTAGGCTCGGCAAGAAAGAAGCCCGACTGGAGCGGAGCCTTCTTCTTCTCTCGGTCGCCGATAGCCCAGCAGGGAGAGGGAAAGGGAAAAGCCACCGGTGAGAGGTTAGAAACCTCCGGCGAAGGCGATCGAGGGAGAGAGAGAGGGACGCCGATCGTTGCTCTCGCGAGAGAACCCTAGTTCGCCGATCCCAGTCCGCCTTTCTTCCGTCCGCTCTTTTTCGCTCGGGGAGGGGGGGGGCCGACTTTTGCTCTCACTTGAACCGGGGAAAAAAGGGGGGGAGGGGTTATTATAAAATCAGATTTTTTTTTATAAAATCTGATTTTGAAATCAGATTTTATATTATATGCTTACAACAAGTTATATGCTTATAACAATAATCCCTCTCTCTTTAATTTTGATCACTTATCAAAATCACCTCAATCGATAAATCATCAAACCTTTTGACTGTTTATCGAATCGCTTAAATGATCACATCATGAAAAACGCCCCTATGAGCTGCGAGTTGCAATTATGGATTTCAAACGACGAACGTTTCGTATTTGAAACTTCCATCAAAAAACCTATTCAATGGAATCACGGTTCGCATCTTGCTTTGCCTCTCAAATCTCATTGCGCAATTACGAATTAATTCAGCGTCACAAGATCTCTTTTCCTCGTTTAATTATTGCGTTCATCAATCATATTGATGATCAAAATTGGATTGGTTTAACTGTGGCCTAAATCCTATTTGTGTGACCCATTGAGGATTCATGTTATATCGAACATGAAACGTGAATCTCTATTCACTTCCAATGGTCGTAAGCGGCACCATAGCAATGCGTTACGATCCTCGATTTACATAAATATCATGCTACCTTAGCATATCAATCCTTCATACGAACACATAGAGTGTCCCGTTCGATTCTTTTGTCATATGATATCCTTGTATAACGCAAGCTTGAATCGTGTCACCCTTGCTGTTCATACATTTCTTGATATAGTGTTGGTCGCACAAAGTTGCTAGCAAACGACCCAATACCATCAAGGAGGCCTCAACAGATATCATCGCTCACGAGACGATCTAATGAGAGACATGGTTTTCTTGACGAACGATCTTCTCCACACAACTCAAGAGAACATAAATATCGTCTGTATGGCAGCCCTTGATGGGAATCAGCGTTGGACGAAATTTAGTGAACCTATCCTTGTGAGTTGAAATCGGGCGTCTCAAACATAGAATCAAACTGATGAAATAAATAGTGACACATAACACAATACATGTATTTATTCCATCGCGGTCATGTTCTGTACTATGTTCCAATAACATAAACATCTGCAATTAAGGCGGCAACTCCTTACCTATGATTAGTAGAACTTAATCATCATTTAACTTGCAGACTGGTCTTATCCGACAATCAATGCTCCTTGTTGATCCTCAAGACCATGAACTTGTTTTAGTTTCATCGTCGCCATTTCACAAATGGGACACATAGCTCTACTATTCAGGTCATCAACCCGAATGGTATGTCAACAATAAAACTAGGAACAAATGATCAAAATCATCAATTACATAAACTAATAACATATCATTATATGATTGGCTACTGGGGCATATCCCTAACAATCTCCCACTTGACCCAGAGTCAATCAAAGTGACTTCTAGCAAGAGAATAGCATTCAACCAAAAAATATATATGTGTCTCATACTACAACCATAAAATACAAAATACTCAAAGCCACTCAGGCATGCGTCTAATCCCCATGGATGCAACATGCAATTCGTGCGCGGCTCGAGATAATGGCTTTGTTAGAGGGTCTGCTGTGTTCGCAACACCATCTACCCTTTTCACCTTTATCCATCCATCGTTCACAAACTGTCGGATGAGATGGAATCGCCGAAGAATGTGCTTGGTCCTTTGATGAGACCGAGGCTCCTTTGACTGGGCTATGGCTCCCGTGTTGTCACAGAAAAGATCTACCGGACCCGAGATGCTCGGAACTACTTCCAGCTCTGTCAGAAATTCTTTCATCCAAACGCCCTCTTTTGCTGCTTCACCAGCCGCTAAGTACTCAGCTTCGGTGACGGAATCTGCTGTAGTATCTTGTTTGGAACTCTTCCAACTTACAGCACCACCATTAAGCAAATATACGAAGCCGGTTTGAGACTTCGAGTCATCTCGATCGGTTTGGAAGCTAGCATCGGTGTAACCACTTACAACGAGCTCTTGGTCCCCACCGTAAATGAGAAAACTATCCTTAGTCCTCTTGAGATACTTGAGAATATTCTTAACTGCAGTCTAATGTGCTAGGCCTGGATTGGCCTGAAAACGACTAGTCGTACTAATCGGATACGCAACATCTGGGCGGGTGCACAACATGGCATACATGATCGAACCAATGGCTGAAGGATATCTGAACTTTTTCATGAATTCCTTGTCACCATCAGTTGAAGGACACTGAGTCTTACTCAAGTATGTGCCATGTGACATAGGTAAGAACCCCTTTTTGGAACTAGCCAAATTGTGTGATTCCAACACTTTATCAATATACACCTCCTGGCTTAAACCTATCATCCTTCTTGATCTATCTCTATAGATCTTGATTCCTAGGATATAGGTAGCCTCACCCAAGTCTTTCATTGAGAACACTTTCTTCAATGAAGTCTTGACTGCATTTAATTCGGAAACTTCATTTCCAATTAATAGAATATCATCAACATATAGAATAAGAAACACCACTACACTCCCACTAATTCGCTTGTAAACACAAGCTTCCTTCTCACATTGAATGAAATTCAACTCCTTGATCTCATTATCAAAACGCTTATTCCAACTCCGCGATGCTTGCTTCAATCCATAAATGGATCTTTGAAGCTTGCAAATTTTGTTAGCATTCTTTGGATCAATAAAACACTCCGGTTGTGTCATATACATATCCTCTTCCAAATCTCCATTTAGGAAGACAGTTTTAACGTCCATTTGCCATATTTCATAGTCATAATATGCGGCAATCGCTAACAAAATCCGTATTGACTTAAACATAACAACGGGCGAGAAAGTTTCTTCATAGTCAACTCCTTGAATTTGTCGAAACCCTTTCGCTACAAGCCGTGCTTTGTAAATAGTCAAGTTGCCATCCATGTCGATCTTTCTTTTAAAGATCCACTTATTTTCTATGGGTTTGACCCCTTCGTGACGATCAACTAAGGTCCACACCTTGTTGTCATACATGGATTGCATCTCGGATTCCATGGCCTCAAGCCATTTCTTGGAGTCGGGTCTCTTTCTCATGTCATCCACGCTCAACGGTTCATCATTCTCAATGATTAGAACGTCATACATATCCATATATCTATTGGGTGGACGACTATCCCTTGTCGACCTTCGTGGGACCACATTCGGTGGCGTTTGAGATTCTTGAACTTATTCCACAACGACTTGTGGGGTTTGTTCTTGAGTCTCAACAGATTGAGTGCCTCGTCTACTATCGGCGAGCGATAAATCCGAAAACTCAATTGAGGGAATAGGCTCATTAACCTCATCCACAACGACTTGTGGAATGGGTCGAGCTTCTACCTCATTCGGTGCCACGTCGGGAACAACTAGATCGCCTACTTGAGGTGCATCTTGTATTGGTTCATGAATTTCTTCAATGACCACGTCATTCCCACTACTAGGTTTTGAGAGAAACTCTTTCTCCAAAAATATCGCATGACGAGCAACAACTATTTTGTTCTCTTCACGATTATAGAAGTAGTAACCCTTCGTTGCTTTAGGGTATCCCACGAAATAACATTTGTTCGATTTGGAGCTAAGCTTATCGTTTGTTAACTTTTTAACATAGGCTTCGCATCCCCAAATCTTGAGAAACATCATGCTTGGTTTCTTACCAAACCAGCATTCATAAGGCGTTGTCGCAACAGACTTAGAAGGAACACGATTAAGTGTGAATGCTGCGGTTTCAAGTGAAAAACCCCAAAATGATTTAGGCAAGTCAGCTTGGCTCATCATAGATCGAACCATGTCAAGCAAGGTCCGATTTCTCCTCTCGGATACTCCATTCCATTGTGGAGTCCCAGGTGGAGTGAGTTGAGGAACAATTCCACACTCTTTTAAATAATCACCAAATTCTACGCTTAAGTACTCACCACCTCTATCCGAACGCAAGGTCTTGATCTTCCTATCAAGTTGGTTTTCAACTTCATTTTTGAATTCCTTGAACTTTTCAAAGGATTCAGACTTATGCCTCATTAAGTAGATATACCCGTATCTACTATAATCATCGGTGAAAGTGATGAAGTATGAATAACCTCCTCGCGCGCAAAAGTTCATGGGCCCACATACATCGGTATGTATGAGTTCCAACAAGTTACTTGCCCTTACACCCTTTTTGGTGAAAGGCGCTTTTGTCATCTTTCCTTTTAAACACGATTCGCATATATCAATTGATTCAAAATCAAACTGATCCAAGAGACCAACGGTTTGCAATCTCTTGATGCGATTTTCGTTGATGTGACCCAAACGGCAATGCCACATAAAGGTCGAACCTTCATGCGAAAATTTACGTTTTCTATTATTATGTTCAATACTCAAGATATGTTCACTTGTATCTAGCACATATAAACCATTTAAATTTCGTGCAATACAAAAGCAAACATCATTACGAAATAAAGAGCAACAATTGTCTTTAATGGTTATACTAAAACCATCCATGTCCAAACACAAGATAGAAATAATATTGCGAGTGATAACAGGAACAAAATAAACATCTTTGAGTTCCAAAACCATTCCGGAAGGCAAAATCAACTCCACCGCTCCAATGGCCATAGCGGAGACGCACATGCCATTGCCTACGCGAAGTTGAACTTCACCTTTCTTTAGCTGCTTCTTACTCCTTAGTGCCTGCACATTTCGACAAATGTGAGCACATGAACCGGTATCAAATATCCAGTCATTATCAGAAGAAGCTAAAAGGGTTTCAATGACAAATATACCTGAGGTGGAAGGGGGAACAATTCCTCCCTTCTTGTCTGAGAGATACTTGGGACAGTTCCTCTTCCAATGGCCCTTGCCACTACAATAGTAGCACACCGTATCGGAAGTGGCAGGATTCTTGTTCTTCTTAGAACCCTCGGGGACAACCTTAGCAAAAGCCTTGGGTGTCACCTTGCCTTTGCCTTTGCCTTTATCATTCCTATGGAATTTCTTCTTGACTTTCTTACTCTTCTCACTCACCGCCAGAACATCTTTATGGTCCTTTTGTTTCTTTAAACTCTCCTCGGTTTCAACAAGCATGTTATGGAGCTCGTCCATAGTCTTGTCCATACCGTTCATACGATAGTTTACAATAAACCCCGTATAAAGAGAAGGAAGAGAATTCAGGATGAAATCTTGAGCGGCCCCTACCGTGAAGGGTGTGTCAAGTTTCTCCAATTGCCGAAAATACCCCGCCATCTTCATGACGTAAGGACCAACCTCTTGGCCCTCTGCTAATCTAGCAGTAGCAATGGTTTTGATCAGCTTTCCTCTTTCAGTGCGGGCCTTAACTTGAAACATGTTCTTCAGGCGAGTCATGATGTCATATACACCAAGACCACTATCAATGAACTCTTTTTGGAGCTCAGGATCCATGACTGCTACGATCAGCGTAGATATCTCCATATCATCCATTACGTACTTGTCAAGATCACTCTGTTCCTTTTCAGAAGCCTCAGAGTCTATGGCTGGAAAAGGAGTGGTCAGGAGATACTCTTTCTTTTCAAACCGAAGGGCTAGCCTTAGGTTACGGTTCCAATCTAGAAAATTGGCTCCGTTAAAAGCGAGTTTCTCCTTTTCAATGATTGAGCGAAGCGAAAAAGACGTATGAGAAGCCATTTCTCTTAAAAAAAAAATATCAAATAATTAGTTTATGTATAATTTTATTTTCAACAAAATAAAATATCCATTACATCAAAAGAAAATTCCCTCTGTAATGGATTTCCAAGATCCCTACTTTCATTGAAATGACGACGGCGTCGGCACAATCATCAAACCAACTAGTGTAAGGTAGGTTCTCTAACCAATCGCATCAACTTACACGATTCTTGGTTCGCATTGCGAACTTCGTCCCAATGTCCTAATCAGATTAGGGTCCATTGATAAGTAACCGCTCTCTATTAACACTTTGCAAATCTGATTTGCACTCCTACTATGATGATAAAACATGATGTCCGCGTCGGCGGAAAAACATCAACGAAATATCAAACATCACGAAGGAGTTAGAGAGAAGGAGGAAGATTAACTCATTCAATTAGGGAATAAAAAAATAAGCATACCACCACGGATTTCATCAAATCCGGAGGACAACCACACAAAATTCTTGCTTATGAAAATCCAAATGCCAAATCACGCAACCTCCCTCTGATACCACTGAAAGTGGTTTCTTAATGCGAGTGATTTCACGCAAATCACCACACGAAATAAATAATTAACATTTTAAAGATTACATCCATCAAGAAACAAATAGGAACTAGTGATTTGGCATTTGGAGTTTTCAACAAACAAGAAAAAAGGGAGAAATGTACCTCTTCTAGGTCAACCTAGAAGGTGAAGCGGAGAGTCAATCCTTGCGGTTGTAGAGCAATCCTTGCAATGCGATCTCTGATGACCTAAGCCTCGAGTCCACCAAGGAGTTCAACCACCTCTTGTTCCGCTTGTGCTAGCAAGGAGAAAAGAGGAGCCAATCCAATCGAAAAAACCTTTGACGAGCACGTCAACATCCACTGCGGGTTTCACCAAATCCCGTGGAGAAAGACGTTGCACGAAAGGAGGAAGTGGGGGCGGCCGACCTAGGCTCGGCAAGAAAGAAGCCCGACTGGAGCGGAGCCTTCTTCTTCTCTCGGTCGCCGATAGCCCAGCAGGGAGAGGGAAAGGGAAAAGCCACCGGTGAGAGGTTAGAAACCTCCGGCGAAGGCGATCGAGGGAGAGAGAGAGGGACGCTGATCGTTGCTCTCGCGAGAGAACCCTAGTTCGCCGATCCCAGTCCGCCTTTCTTCCGTCCGCTCTTTTTCGCTCGGGGAGGGGGGGGGGGCCGACTTTTGCTCTCACTTGAATCGGGGAAAAAAGGGGGGGGGAGGGGTTATTATAAAATCAGATTTTTTTTTATAAAATCTGATTTTGAAATCAGATTTTATATTATATGCTTACAACAAGTTATATGCTTATAACAATAATCCCTCTCTCTTTAATTTTGATCACTTATCAAAACCACCTCAATCGATAAATCATCAAACCTTTTGACTGTTTATCGAATCGCTTAAATGATCGCATCATGAAAAACGCCCCTATGAGCTGCGAGTTGCAATTATGGATTTCAAACGACGAACGTTTCGTATTTGAAACTTCCATCAAAAAACCTATTCAATGGAATCACGGTTCGCATCTTGCTTTGCCTCTCAAATCTCATTGCGCAATTACGAATTAATTCAGCGTCACAAGATCTCTTTTCCTCGTTTAATTATTGCGTTCATCAATCATATTGATGATCAAAATTGGATTGGTTTAACTGTGGCCTAAATCCTATTTGTGTGACCCATTGAGGATTCATGTTATATCGAACATGAAACGTGAATCTCTATTCACTTCCAATGGTCGTAAGCGGCACCATAGCAATGCGTTACGATCCTCGATTTACATAAATATCATGCTACCTTAGCATATCAATCCTTCATACGAACACATAGAGTGTCCCATTCGATTCTTTTGTCATATGATATCCTTGTATAACGCAAGCTTGAATCGTGTCACCCTTGCCGTTCATACATTTCTTGATATAGTGTTGGTCGCACAAAGTTGCTAGCAAACGACCCAATACCATCAAGGAGGCCTCAACAGATATCATCGCTCACGAGACGATCTAATGAGAGACATGGTTTTCTTGACGAACGATCTTCTCCACACAACTCAAGAGAACATAAATATCGTCTGTATGGCAGCCCTTGACGGGAATCAGCGTTGGACAAAATTTAGTGAACCTATCCTTGTGAGTTGAAATCGGGCGTCTCAAACATAGAATCAAACTGATGAAATAAATAGTGACACATAACACAATACATGTATTTATTCCATCGCGGTCATGTTCTGTACTATGTTCCAATAACATAAACATCTGCAATTAAGGCGGCAACTCCTTACCTATGATTAGTAGAACTTAATCATCATTTAACTTGCAGACTGGTCTTATCCGACAATCAATGCTCCTTGTTGATCCTCAAGACCATGAACTTGTTTTAGTTTCATCGTCGCCATTTCACAAATGGGACACATAGCTCTACTATTCAGGTCATCAACCCGAATGGTATGTCAACAATAAAACTAGGAACAAATGATCAAAATCATCAATTACATAAACTAATAACATATCATTATATGATTGGCTACTGGGGCATATCCCTAACAGTTAGGAGCCATACAAACTAGCGTACAGGGATTGTGGACTGCGTAGTTATATGCAAACAACTTTTTCTATAAATAAAATTGTCTTTCTTTATTAATGATATGAAATGTGTGCAAAGTAGAAGTCTCTACGGTCTGATAAAATGGTATCCGCGCATACTCAAACCATAGAAGCCTTCCACTCCACGGATCACAAGAATTGTAAACTTACATCGGACAACCTGCTAAACTTCATTGCGAAACACATGCAGAATTTACCAATTCACAAGACACTTTCTGAGAAGTGGGAAAGAATTAATACTTCACTGGCAAACAAAAGCGTCATTCCCATCAAATACTTCATATGCGGTTCAAGCCATATGTGGGTGGTTGTAAAATTTTTTTAACATTACAGGGTCGTTCCAGGTTAGCTCGCCCCGAACACAATTGTTGTGATCTACAACTATTTATTATATTTGCAGTATGAGAAGATAACCTTCTCAATGAATATATTCAAAAAAATATTCTCTGTTCAATCTATCACGACGTCTGGTAGCGTGGTATTTAGAGGCATTTTGTATTTCTAATTTAGAGGGATGAAAGTTGTAAACCTGCCGAACAAGATTCAAAACTGGTCAGCTCACTACTTGATGTTTGAAGGCCACCTTGGCTCGAGCCATACTTATCCGCAAGAATGGGCGAACACTGATTACAAGACCTGCAAGCGGGCGGCCATCAAAAATAAGATTGTTGAGTTCATATGGGATTTGTGGCTACACATTGATTACTATCTTCCCCTGCTCCCAAGCTTGGAGGGAGTAGTCCGCCAAGAAAGTAAGTGCCTTCTGCAGTCAAGAACTTATATCCACCTTATCCATATTCTAACAATGAGTTCTGCAGCTAACTTGGTGGTTCCCCTGAATCCGCCACTAACACTCGGCGGTCTGAGCCTTACTCAAGGGAAGAGAGGGTGTAGCTTGAATGAAAAAGGCGGGAAGAGGACGATCCTACTATGGGCTATTCTTCTGAAGAGTTCTCTCCGCTCTATGGGATAGGTGAAAATCTGAAAGATATTCGGGGCAACCCAACAATGCAATGGCATCGTAAGAGCAAACATGTCGAGGTGTTGACCGCTCTCCCCCCTTGGATAAGTGGGAAGTTCTCTCGTCATGCCCATGTGACAAGTAATGTTCTGTCTGGAAAACACATTTTCATTGAGCTTTCAGAGATCACCCCCAAGCACTTGTCATATTTCACTACTCAAGCTCAGGTGAATGGCCTGATCGCAAGCCACTACATGAGTTGCATCGTGAAATAAGTGATGAAAGATAAACAAGATCTTATAGAGAAAGTGGCACAGTTAGAAGAAGATATTGCTCGAATGAAGGAGGAGAAAGCAGTAAGATGACTCTTGATTACTACGACCTGACATTTAGACCGCATAACCTATGTTCCCTTATTTGACTCCTTGCAGAGTGCCTATGATCCAGAGAATCTAGTCTTCCAGGACGCAGCCTTCCATTTTGTCAAATAAAGTATAGAAAATGTTGTTCGTAGCTTCAATGAACTAGGCTGCTTAAAAGAAATTCCAGATAACACTTCTTTTGTTGAACTCATTCTTGAATGCAAGAGAAGGGTAGTTGTGATGAACAGCGCGACCAAAGGCAAGGGCAAGGTTGGAGAAGAGCCTGAAGGAGAAAATGGAGAAGAAGATGAAGATGATGAAGATTAAGAAGGAGAAGGGGAAGAAGAAGAGGCGCCGGGGGAGAAGAAAAAGAAGATGGAGATGAATCTGACACCAGTGGCTAGGAGAAAGAGACCGATAGCTAGGAGAAAGAGACTGCTCAGTCTGCATATGAAGAATCTGATGGTTCCAGCGTTTAGAGCCCTCCTAGAGAATATAAAGAAAGTGAGAGTAGTGAAACAACTTCGAGCCCAAGAATGCCAAGCCATGATTATTCGTCGGTTGATATTGATGGTTCTGTGAATTCTGAAGGACATTCTGCGGCCAAGAAACTCTGGCAGGGGGATTAAATGATGTGATTTTTGTTTCTTTCAAAACTCGGCGGTCGTTTTTGTTAACCACATGAGTTTAATGATGTAATTTTTGAAGAAGGAATTAAAGATATACTTACCTCCATTGTATAAATTTTTTTCCTATACAACTTAGTATTTACTAGTTCGCTTCCATATTTGAGCTTCCATGTGTTTACTATCTATCCGCATAGCTCAAGGCAAATAGACTTCTTCAGAGATGTATATGCGGTCTATTATTTACTCCTTTGCATAACCCGGTGAGATGATCTGCTTAACAAGATTGCTGAAGTAATCCTAACCTCAAATGATGGCCTAACCTCAAATGATGGAGGCCGCGGTATTGACCAGATCAAGCAACATGAATGTTTATAATTTCTAGCATAATTACAAATTTGATCAGCGAGACAGTGGGAAGCTATAAGTTGTTCAATTCATTGATATGAACTACTTTTCCAATTTAAACTATGCATATATAATGTCTGAGGCAAACTGAAAATCCAGGACATATATTTTATTAGTGCGAATAATCTTGTATTTTTAACTGCATGACTCCACGACGATCATAGAGGAGAAAACTATTGAGATTGATTAGCATTTAGCGAACAATCGTGATGAGTAATTTATTTTAAATCGTAATTTTTAATCATAATATATCAACCCGTAATAATTGACAGATATTCCAGGCCGCAATAATTGATAGGTTGGACAATTCAGGCCGTAATTTTTAATGGAGAGCAATTTAAGCTACAATAGTTAGCAATTAAAATAGTCCATGCCACAATAACAAATAAATCAGCCTAATCAAAATCACAGTAGAGAAGATAACCCAGATTGAAAGGATAAGATCATCCAGGCTTCAATAATTAAAACATGGTAGTGGAGACCAACGATCTGAAGTAATTATTTCAAATAATCATTAACTGTAGTCCCTTCCCACATGATGCAACCTAGGCAAATAGAAAGCTCTAGTCTATAGCTTAAGATGATCTATTGGGCAGGTGCGTGCATGGCAGCATTGCTTGACTCAAGAGATCATCAAATCTGTAGGCCTCAACAAATGGGCGGCTACTACAGTCTGAAAAAAGGGTAATTGTGAACTGCAAAAAGGAAGAGAAAATGAGATATAGACTAAGGTGACCAAGTGGATAGGTCTGCGCATGGCAACATTGCTTTCTTCATGTGGTCACAAAAGATGTAAACCCCCTTAAACACATGACAAAGCTGATCGAGGACCTAGAATTGAAGACATGTAGTGGCGTGTCAGATGTGATTGGGGTAAAAAAGAGATGTATAGTTTAAGATGATCAAGTGGACAGGTGCGTGCAGAGAAACATTGCTTTCCTCAAGTGATCATCAAAACGGTTTCACCTCAACAAGTGAGATGGATCCACGACTCTCATGCCTAGGGAAACAAATTAAGTTGATCAATCGGGCAGGTGAGCGCAGGATAGTATTGCTTTCCTCAAGAGATCAACAAAACTATGGGTCCTATGTAAGAACCACTTGAGAGTACCTAGGAGTATTCAAAAGTCAAAAACTAAGATGATCAGTCGCGAAGGTGTGCGCAGCGCAACATTGCTTTTCTCAAAAGATCATCAAAACTATAACAATATCCCACTCGAAGCATGGTAGAGCTAACGAACACCCTTTCCCTCCTTAATTCAAAGGTGTGTTAGAAACCAGCTGGGATCCAAGATTCATAATTCTCCCGTAGGAGAATCTATAAGCTCTCAATACACGACACGAAATCACCCTACTACACGTGGTCATCATTGTGTTACGTTAATGAAAACCATTCTAGTGGGGGGGGGGGGGGGGGGGGTCAAGCAGGATTCGGCGATGTCTCCCGATTAAGTGATCCTGAGCTACTAGTGGCTAAAAAGAAATCAATTGACAAGGAAAAGTGTTAGTATGGGGCTCTTCATTGAAATTATCATTAAGTGAGTACAAATGAATGGACAAAAAATTGACATTGTTTAGGAATAAAATCGTTTCAAGTCGTATCCGCTACTTATGTGGAAAATGTCTTCTCCGTCATAATTTTGTAGTCGATAGACACCATTCTTTAATACTTCCATGATGATATATGGGCTTGCCTAGTTTGGGTTGAGCTTTCCTATCGAACTAGCTCTAGCAATAACATCCATCTTTTTCAGAACAATATCTCCAACAAGAAAATGCTTGACTCTCACATTCATATCAAAGTATTTCGCAACCCTTGTTTTTACCTCTTCTTGCCTGATGGTAGATTCATCTCGGAGTTCTTCGATCAAATCTAAGATGTGTTTAATCTTCTTATCATTGATTTCTAATAAGTCCTCCCAGTCTTGCCTGGCAAGCAAGGCTCTAGGGGTAGGTACTGTTGGGTCCATTGCCCATAATTTTCCCTAGATTAGATTTGAAGAGGCATATCCATCAACACTAAGAGCATAGTTGTATTTGATGTGGGTTAAGCTCATCATGTGCAGGATGTTCCAAGGAATAAGTCTAGACAGGTTGCCTAAGTGATCTGACAGGTGATCACAAGGTGAAGATGCTGGAAAGACATAAAGTAGCGTAAGTGACCAAGTCAGGTAGTCCATGATTGGTCAGGTCAACAAGATGAATAGGCAGGAGAATTCATATTTGTCAAAGCTCAGTTCAGAGTATGATTCTCTGAATTCGTGAAGCTCAACCCACAGATCGTCGAGCTCAGCTTAAAATTCCTCGACCTAAAGTAAGAAGAATATTTTAAGGCAAAAACCAATGAGATAGCTGAGACCGCTGAGAAGAATTCGCTAAGATAGAAGACAGTCAAGATAAGAAGAAGAAAGCATCGAGACCGCTGAGACAAAGCCAGCAGAATTTGTCTAAGTCCAGAGAAGTGATGTTTCGTCGAGCTGAGCTCACATTTTGTTGAGCTCAGCACAGAGTTCATCGAACTCAGATCGACAATTATTGAGATCAAGTTAATGTATGAAGATACAGAGTTTGTCGACCTGAGCTTACATTTCGTCGAGCTTAGGTTGAAGGCTCAAAGATTCGTTGAGCTCAACACAGAGTTCGTCGAACTCAGATCGACGATCATCGAGATCAAGTTAATGTATGAAGATACAGAGTTCGTCGACCTGAGCTTACATTTCGTCGAGCTCAGGTTGAAGGTTGAAGGCTCACAGATTCGTTGAGCTTAACACAAAGTTCGTCGATCTCAGATCGACGATAGTCGAGCCCAGCTCAAGTATTTCAGGCAGTTGCTGGAATGCTACAGTAGCACCAGAAGCTACTATTTATCCTCTTCTGAGGTAGGCATCGCTCACCATACTTAACTGGGCCCACAATCAAAATGTGACATTGATTCAAATCCTCGGATATAAAAAGAAAAGAGGAGATTGAATTAGGGCAAGGAATAAGATCGATCAAGCAAAAAAATAAAAGGGGCGGCTGGACTTCGTCTTCTCTGACGAGCTTGAAAGCAAAAAAGTCCAGCAGTGCTTGTCGAGAAGACAAAGAGAAAGTAAGCTGTTGGATTCAACATCTTCATCAGCAAGATAGCTGGTGCCATTCTCACCTGCACCAGCAAGCTAGCTCAGAAGGATTCTCTGAGCAAAAGGTAGCAGCTTGGGCCAACCCTTGCTACGGGTGCTTCATAGTCTCAACCAACAAGCCTAAAGAATATTCTCTTGGGGAGATATGAAGAAGGAGATATGACAGAGCAGTTGGCTCAGTTCAGGAAGAGGCAGAGACACATATCTGCAAGTTACTTCCAACACATCTTCATCCTTGTTGCTGTAAAGAAATGAGTAGAGATGGGACTCTTCTAGCTCAGGTGTAAGTAAGATCTATTGTAGTTACTTCTCTAGCTCCAGCTGGATAAAATCCCGGGTGCTGAGAAGAGAGAGTTAGGTCTAAGTGCTTTCTTAGTCCAGAGAAAGGTAGACTCATGAATTAAATTCCTGTAGTCATATGGTGGACTGAGTTTATCTCAGTCAAGAAGCTTGCCAAAGAGAAATATCTCTTGTGTCAAGAATATCCATCAACCCACCTTCATCTTGTAGGATTAAGTTTACCTGAATCTGAGTTGTAGGGCCTTTTGGCCTGAGTTGTAGGTGACTAATTAGTCACTGAGGTAGGATCCTAGTGTGGATCTGAGCTGCCGGAAGGCATAACAGCCTGAGGTAAGAGAGTGTTATTCTCTGAGGTTGGATCCTAGTGTGGATCTGAGCTGCCGGAAGGCTTAACAAAATGAGGTAGGAGAGTGTTACTCTCTATGGTAGGATCCTTTGTGGATCTGAGGTGAGGCTATCCTCCCAGCCTGAGTGTATGGCTTAATAGCCTGAGGTAGGTGACTCGAGAGTCACTGAGCTGTAGGTGACAAGTGTGTCACTAAGTTGTAGGCCTTGGCGGAGGCTTAGCTATAGGTGCCTAAAAGGGCACTGAGGTTGGTACCTAGATTGGTACTGAGTGTAGGAGTGTTGCAGCACTCTGAGAATAGGGATGTGTGCCTGAAGTTATAGGGATGAGAAGCCTGAGTTGTAGGACTTAGAAATAAGGCTGAGGTAGGTGGTTAGTGGACCACTGAGCAGTAGGAGCACTACAGGGCTCTGAGGTAGGAAGCTTTGTGGTTTTGAATTAGGATTCTATAGGGAATCTGTGTGTAAGGCTGAGGGCCTGAGGTGTAAGCTCTGAGGAGCATTTTGGAGGAGATTGTGCCTAGTCCAACAAGTTAGTTGGATAGGTGGGAGGGAAAGTGGATGTACCCAATTGGGGAACCACTATAAGTACTTGTGTGCTGTGCTGTGTTTCTTGTTCTTATTTTACATTGCAGGTATTAAGGACAAACTCTAGAATAATTAATTATCAAACATCAAAAAGATCAAAGAAAGTTCAAAGAACTATTCACCCCCCTCTAGGTCTTTTAGCTATCCTTGAAATAAAGACTTTTAAGTGGTATCAGAGGGAGGTTACTCAAAAAGGACTTAACAGTCTGAGTAGACCTCTAAGGATAGCTAAAAGGGTTGCATTGGTGGGTTCAAAAGAGAACTATAAGGAGTGGAGCTAAATCGAGCTTCAAGTCTGCAGCAAGGTGAACTTTGGGACATAGAAAGAAAGGATCATGCAGATTATGGAAGCCAATGATCCTAGAGTCTTGGCTTCAATTCTAGAAGGAGCCTTCATTCCTATGAGGGTCTCTACATCAGATGCAACCATCTGGACCCCGAAGAGTTGTGCTGAGATGTCTGAAGATGAAATCAATTTGGCATTTATGGACAAGAGGGCACAAAACATTATGGTAAGTACCATAGATGACTCCACCTTCCATATGCTTGTCCACTGCAGGGCAACCAAAGAAATGTGGGATTCTTTCACTAGCTACATGGAAGGGATAGAGAAAGTCAGTCCTTCTAACAGTGGTTCAGTGTCTGAAGAAGAAGAAGCCTTCATTGGGCTACTTGCTGCCATTATTGATGAAGATGAAAACCATCCAGATATCAAGATAGAGATCAGGGCCCCTCTATCACACTCAGAAAGTAATACTGGGGTAGATGAAGATGTCCACAGCTACAAAGGGTTGATGGCAATGACAGATGAAGAGGGCAGCCAGGATCATCCTGGTCAGAGCAAGGTACATTCATTACCTAATTTTGCTCTTTATCTGAGTATGAGACCAGTCTAGTTTTGATGTATCCTCACCTAGTGATGAAGATGGCTCTGAATATGAGGTAGATGTCAATCAATTGATTGACAAATATGGTCAAATCTTGGATGCTTTGAGAAAAAGCAAGGAGTTGGCCAAGATGCAGGCTGAGGAGATTATTTCTCTTCAGCTAGCTGTTGCCCAGCAATCTGAGACAGCTTCCTTACTAGATCAGAAAGTGAGGGAAGTCAGCCAACTAAAGGCCATCTCAATCATTCAAATTGAGACCATAAGGTAGAAGGACAAGATCATTGTGGATCTTGAAGGGGAATCCCTAAAGGAGAGAAGGGTTGTGGCTGAATTTAGCAAAGTAAGAAACGAACAAAAATAAACCGGAGAGGTTTAACAGAAATTTTATTATCTGAAAAAGGTATATATTACAAAGGTATGGCCTCCCTTTTATAGAATGGAGGAGAGAAGAGAGAATACAAATAAGAGATGTGGGACTAAAAATTTACAAGACAAGCGGCCTATACACAAAAAAACCGCACAAGACGCGCGGTTAGATGAGAAGGGCTAACCGCTCGGCTACCACCAGAGAGAGAAGCCGCCAGGGGAGACTGCTAGGACGCTCGGTCTCCAAGCCTCTAGAGACAAACCACTAGACCGTGTGGCCTTCAATCCGCCAAGACAGGCCAGGAGAACAACATAGCCCCAATAGGAGCGAGGAACATGCATTTGGGTCATTAAAGTACGAGCGACATCGAGGAGATGACGGTTTTTGCGTTCCGGCACCCCATTTTGTTGGGAGGTATAAACACAACTAGTCTGATGAATAACGCCATGCTGCACACAAAAAGAGGTGAACACATGACTCAAATATTCTTTTGTATTGTCGGAGCGAAAAATTTTAATACAAACATTAAACTGAGTTTTAATTAACTGATAAAAAAAGATTCACACATCCAAAAGTTCAGAGCGATCTCGTAAGAAATACACCCAAGTACATCTAGAAAAATCATCAATAAAGGTTACAAAATAATAACTACCCCGACCAATGGTGAGGGTAGGAGCAGGTCCCCAAACATCGGAGTGGACCAGATCAAACGGATGGGTATAGCCCCGACCTTGCTTCGACGGGAAGGAGGAACGGTGATGCTTGCCAAGCTGACAAGCGTCGCAGTTGAGAGGAGTACTGGAAGGAGGGAGGTGGGGCAGAAGCTGATGTAGAAGCCGTGGAGGAGGTTTACCGAGGCGGAGATGCCACTGGAGAAGATCCGTATAAGAGGAGGAGAAGGCGGATAAGGCAGAAACGTTGTCGAGGAAGTAGAGGCCGCCACTCTCAGTCCCAGTAGAAATCGTCCGGTGGGAGCTTGGATCCTGAAAAGAACAAGAAGTAGGAGTAACCGTCACAGAGCACTGAAGCTGCTTGCATAAATAAGTAACCGACAATAAATTGCATAGAAACTTGGGCACATAAAGAGTGTCCTCTAGGCGAAGAGACGGAGTAACATGAACGACTCCCGACCCATGAACTTGGGAGGGAGAACCATCTGCAACGAGGACAGGAGGAAACCGATCATACAGTTCGAGGAGAGATAAGCACTAAGGATTGCCCGTCATGTGTTATGTTGCACCAGAGTCGATAAGCTATTTACCTTGAGTCACCACGTGGGCACTACCTGATGATGTAACCACGGAGGCAGACGACTTGGAAGAGGAGGCGGAAGAGTCACCGGAGGGGCGAAGATGGGGATGCTTCATCCAGCAGCGTTCCATAGTGTAGCCGGTGCGACCACAGTGAGAGAAGAGGTAGCGGGAAGGAGCACATCCGCCAGACGGGTGACTGCGGCTACCAGAGCCACTCCGCTGAGTTTGGTGAGCATAGTTGTCCGGTGGAGAGGGAGCAGGCAGAAGGGGGCGCTGAAGAAGGGAGGTGACAGCAGCGATGCAGGCAGCAGTTACATCTAGGGTAGGAGATTCCTCCACACCCAGAATTTGCTGGCGGATTATATCATAAGTATCAAGAAGCCGGAGTAGATAACACACAACCAGAAGCTTCTGGAAATGCTTTTGTTGTTGAGCCAAATCCGCAGAAAAGGGGCGATTCTGAAGAATCTCATGTAACATCCTATTTCAAACTAGACCCCTAAGAGTGGTCTTGGTCATGACTAGGGTATGAAAAAACCTTAGGAAGCCCAATAAGAGCAAGTGAGCTCAGATAGGAACCTGAAGGCCACCTTGGTCTGCAGATAGTAAAACGCTAAACAATAGTGTAAGAGGACTATTAGGACTCACCATGGCTTTATGACCCCACCACAACACCCCTAGTCCATTTGAGAGTCCACTAGAGCCATATGGGCCCATTGGGGTTAACTCAAGTGGCTAGGTTGACTCAAGTCAACTCTAGTCCCAATTTGGTCAAGTGCCCTTGCTAAGGGTCATGTGACCTCTAAGGTGCAAAATCAACCCTACCCAACCAAACTTGGACTCTAGGGGAGTCCAAAGGATCACCTAGGGCCCATTGGGGTCAACCCAAATGGTCAAATTAGCTAGGGTCAACCCTAGTCTATGTTTGGGTCAACTTAGCCCAAATGGGCTAACCCAAGCTTAAGCCATTGTTTCCCTTAGGCTAACTTCATTTCTCATAATTATAATGAGTAGAATGGCTGCATATATCCTATGGGGTTTGACCAGTCAACTTGGTGACTAGGAGAGAGAAAGGGAGCTTCATTCCATGGTAATGGTGGAGAGAGAAAATGGGGGGAAGAGGAATGGTGTGGGGACCGGCCAAAGGAGGCCAACAGCCACCCATTATGGCTGCAATCAACTCCTCTAGGGGAGAGGAGTTAATTCCAGCCGTTTCCCGGCCACCAAGGGGCAGTTTCAGCCCCCCTCCTCTCAACCCGAGCCATGCTTTAATGGCTTTGATGGGCATTGAAGAACCAGCCACCCCCTCTCTAAAATTGACCATTTAAACATCATCAGTGGGCTGAGGGGAGCGTTTTTGAACTCTTACCTGGAAGGAGCAAGCCGCCCAACTATGTTGTTGCAGAAGCCCAGCGCCGCCGCTATCAACCATGGTGTCCCGCCGCCCCTCTCGTCTTCAGGCCGTCAGAAAGGTCCTCCTCCACTCCTCTCCTCATGGGTAGATCTTAGGAATTGATTAGGGAAAGGATCGGGCTCAATTGAGCCCGATCCAAGATTTCAAATCCATGAAAATAGGGAGAAAATTAACTTCCCAGGTTTGCCGGGACAGTCATCTCCGGCAGCCGTACCGCCGGCTAGGGGTAGCCACCACCTCCACGAAGGTGGTGGTGGCGGTGGCCGGGGAAGTGGCCGGGTGGCCGGGAAATCGGCCTGCAAGCCACTCCAGGATGGGACAATCTGGGCCATCGGCTAGAGGAAGGAGATAACCCGATACCGTCGGTTTAGATGCTTTAGGATTCGTGCAGAATAATTCAGGATTTTAATTATTTTGATTTCATATAACTCTATCACACTATATGCAGTATTTGGTTTTAATTTTTAAAAATACTTAGGCTCATTTAATAGAAAAGTCACAAACATGAAATGTGTATCCCTAAGGGTATACTTTAATCAAAAATTGATTTGGACCAATTTGGACCTCCGGTTTGGCCAGAGCACCCATTTTGGTGGGACCTATACCTAGGGCTATCCTGAGATTCAAATGGATGCCCACCTTTCATCCCTTTTCCAAATGAGCTAAAATTTGGTCAGGGGGTCTACCTTAGCTATAACTAGGTCCTGTCCAAAAATGGGAATTTTTTGAGAATATTTTTCTATAGTATTTAGAACAATTTAATAAACCATGTATAAATTAGGCAAAATACCTAAATAAGTCCCTGAAATTTGGGTGAGAATTGAAATAAGTCCCTAAAGTTCAAAATGATTGAAATAAGTCCCTAAAGTTTCTTATCTTTTCTAAATAGGTCCTAATTAACAGAATTTGCTGAGTTGTCTACTTTTTCATGCAGATCAGGCAGCAGACGCCGTTGGGTTGTTTCTAGGGCTTCTATGGCCATGGAGAAATTAGACAGCTTTCGCGGAATTGAGGACAGGAGAAGCAGAGGAATGCTTTGGCCTTTGGTTTGTAGATTTCGCACAAAGATGTGGAGAGAGAGAGAGGAGGCTGACTGAAGATGAAAAGAAAGATAGGTGGGGAAGGATGAAGATGGACATCAATGGAGTGGAGTAGTGTTTGTTAAACAGTCAATGGTTGCAGGGATTCCTGGAGTTTATTTTGAATAGGGGGACATGGGAGGAGTCGCACCGACTCTGCTGAGATGAAAGTTATGCAGGGATTCCTATCGTTTATTTTGAAGATGGGGACGGTGCACGCTAACTACAAGCACTTCACACATGGATTAGATCTCGCAGGTAGCCAGATTCTGTCGAGTTTTATCTCATTTGCTTGTCTGCTTCGCCGCCTATGCCGGCAGAGAAGGGTGGTTCAGCTCCGCCGCCAATTAAAGAGACCTGATCTGACAGAAAAGTGGAAATTCCATTAATTAGGACTTATTTAGAAATGATTGAAACCTTAGGGACTGATTTCAATCGTTTTAAACCTTAGGGACCTATTTCAACTCTTACCTAAACTTTAGGGACTTCTTTAGGTATTTTGCCTATAAATTAATTAGGTGTCATAAACACCTCAAAATCCCCCCAAATTTGGGTGGGTAGTCTTAGATGGCATGTTAAGGCTTTGGTAAAAATTTCATCTCATCTAGAGATGTTTTGATTAGGTTTTTATCCAACCCTAGGTTGACCCTTATAGGGTTAATTAGGTCAAAACACCCCCTTAGGGTTTTGAGGGGTCAAATCACCTCAACAGAGGCTGAAATTTTGGTCACTGACTTTTTATGGTATGACACACCCTCCAATTGAATTTGGAGTGGTTTGGGGCAGGGTAGCCCTAGAACTCTAGGGTAGGCCCTTTTATGGGATTTTTTGGGTTTGATGATCATTGGGTCAAATGACCATGGAATGACCTGAAAATTGGTGGAGAGGACCATAGGGTGTATATGGTCCTCTGGTTGAAGTTTCATTGAATTTTAATGTCTTTAACCCCCTCAAATCCCTAACCCTAGATTAGGGCACACAGCCCAATAATTGGGTTTAGGAAATCAAAACACCTCACATTAACTTGAAACTTGGGCAGGGTAATTAAGTGATAGGAAGTTGTCCTAAAATAAATTTAGTAGAATTTTTAGACTAATAAAATTAGTACTTACTTTATAACCCTAGCAATGCCCCTAAATTTTATGTTGCTTGTTATGAAAATTATGTCCATTGAAAAGTTGTGAAATTTAGCATTTGGAAGTTTTACATCATGGAAGCCCCCTCTGTATTTTTATTGAAAATTTTAGATGATTATTTTAGGTACTTGATTCATAAATTATGAATTATGGAATTTTGATCATAAATAGATGTGGAGCTTAATATTATTATAAAAATTATGAAATCTGGTCAGTGAGTGTTTTAAATCAATATGTAGGTTCTGGAATTTTCTCATAATGTTTAGGTAAATATTTACACTACTTGCTTCAATAATCCAAGAGTATGGAATTACCAATGTAAAATTAAATTAGGAATTACTGTTCACTGGAAAATTGGGAGAATCCTTCTAGAGTGTTTTTAGGCCATGATGATCTTACTGGATTTTTTGCTATAATTTTTGGAATAATATTTCTGACCTTTGATTCTTAAAATGGTATTATTAACCTTATGCTCTAAATTGTGATTTTTGGGCCTAAACCATTCTAAAAATTCATATATCTTGGATTTACTGTTGAATTGCTCTTTAGTATTTATCATGATTTTATGAAGTTTTATACATACCTGAAAAGTGCACTTCATGTTCAATTTGTAGCTCTTGGAACCCTTAAGAAAATTATTTAAATAGCAGAATAATTAGGAAAATTATGATCTTCTGGATTTAGTCTATTTATGTCATGATAAGTCCCCGGTAAATAATTTAGGGCATTTTAATGATTATTTAGAGTATCTCCTATCCGGTTCGACGTATAGCCTAGGTTGGTCTGCACTTAGCAAATTCTTCAGTTGCAATAGGATATGATTTGGGATAGTTGTTGGAGTTAGTCATTTTGCTGGGTCGGATAGATTTGGATGATTTCACCATAGAAGGATGGGAGGGGCAGTGAGAAGTGGTTTGGCTAGAGTGTAGAGGTGCTCGGGTTCGACGAAAGATCGTCTTTCCCGAAGAGAGGAAGGTTAAAAATCACACTAGGTCAGTCTACGTAATATGAGAAGGGAATGGGTAAAGGGAATTCAACCAATAACAATAAGTGCCTTGCGAAAGGGAACGATGGGCTTCAACTACCATCATAGTTCCTAGTGCCCTTTGAGAGCCCTTCACGGGGAATACAAGGGCAGTCCTGGGTTTACGTAAACTGTATTAACAAGCTGAAAAAGAGTAACTTAGTAATTAGGGTTGCACATTTCACAAACACTATTAGCACAGGAAGATTGTTGGGAGCTTCGGCTCGGTTTGTTAAGAGACGGGCAGAATGGTCCGGGGAGCTTCAGCTCGATTGGTTAAGAGACGGACGGAATGGTCCGGGGAGCTTCGGCTCGATTGGTTTGATACGATAAATATTGCATGTGCATAGTCAAGAAAGAAAAAGGTGGTCGGTCTTCGGTATTGGAGGGTCGATGCACCGACACCAATACGCTGACTCAGCAAGTGTAGTTAGCACTTTGCCAACAAGAAGTCCGGTGCACCAGCCGACAAGAGTACGCAGGAGTCTGCTTCGTGCACCAAGCATTGAGGCGTACGATAGGTCAGACCGGTAGTGCTTTACTGGTTTAGAGGTGGGCGAGGCCCAACCCACCGCTTTCGTCTGCCACTACGGATGTATCCTTGGAGGTAACGGCTCCGAAAGGGGGAACTAAAGGTCTGTGTGCATAAAGTCGGGTGTGTGAGTTGCACTTGCAAGTTCATATTCATACCCACTAGCATGTTATATCATAGCCGTTAAATTTAACCCCTGACACCTAATGTATAAGTGGAATGAGACACTTATATAATAGGCCTTGCAAAACGACCCCTTTGTCTATAAGCTTGTGTGGGCAAGTTTATAAATTAAGGTAAAATTCTTTATATATATATTGCTGTTGATAACCGACACCCCAATGTATAAGTGGTATGTGACACTTTATATGATGGGAGCCTTGTAGAAGATCCCTTGGCTTAGGTGCTTCTGCACATAAGTTAAGGTTATATTCCTACTTTTGTTTCTGTCATATTTGCTATAGAATTGCTAGCATAGGTCCGCTGTAACCCGCTTTTGATTTATTCTCCACCTTCATGTCCTTCCCTTTCTTCCTCTCCGCTCGGTACTTAGGAGCCATGGTGGAAGGGGTGGGGGATGATAGGACTTAGTCTTATAGACTAACGGTTTTCGGACCACATCATTTAGGGGATCGTGGAGCCCAGCATGGAGGAGCAGCCCCAGAGGTCGGCCCGTTTGGAGATAGGGCCGTCTAGCTCAGGAGTTCAGCCAGCTGGGACTATGAGTCTCGACTTATAGTAGATGTTATAGTTTGCTTCTATTTGAGTGACCTATAGTGAGGATTATGATGTATCAGGAATAAGCCCTTACTTTCAGTGCCTTTTATACTATTTCTGTGGACTCTCCCTTCGTGGAGATATTATTATTTTCATGTGATTATTATGGATTAGTATTTGAGTTTCACCCTTACTCTTTACCTTTGCTGCTTTTCTGTGATTGAATTGGACGGCAGGATCGGCGCTTTGTGGTGACGACCCTTCAGGGCGTGAAGGTGTCCCCGCAAAATGGTGGTTCTGGGCCTAAGACCCCGGTGTTTAAAAAGAAAAAAAAATTGGGTCTTACAAGTAGTATCAGAGGAAACCTCGATCAGAAGAGTAGCAGTCCACTAACCCTGGGTCACCCCCGCTCGAGTTTAGTTTGGGGACAAACTAAGAAGCGAAAGCGTGGTGTGCCCATGTGTTGATCACATGTAATTGTCCACTGTTAATTAGGCTTGAGTCAATTGCTTACCAACGGTTTTTTATATGCAGCCTCCAGCATAGCCTACACTATAGGGCGGAGTCCAACAGACTCCGAATGATGCACCACCTCCCCCGGTACCCACTCCGTTCCTACAGTCAGAGATGGGGCAGACTCTGACAGTCATTCTGGAGGCTTTCAGGGCTCAGCAGGTTCCGGCTCCGCAGCCAATCCGGGGGCCAACTGGCTGAGCATTTTTCGAGGACTCTCAACCCCATCGTAACTAGGGACAGAGTCAGCTGTTCGGAAAGAAGATTGGCTGGACATCATGTACGAAATGTTGACAGGGATACGGTGCACCTCGGAGGAGAGAGTGCCATTGGTGGTCTGTTGCTTGGAGTCTCACGCCAAGATATGGTGGAAGACGTCACTGGACACGACCTTTGCGGATATGGAGATTGCAGAGATTACTTGGGGGGAGTTCAGGGCCACGTTATTGGAGCATTTTGTTCCACAGTCGGCTAAGGATGAGTTGGAGGACAGGTTTTTACAGCTGAAGCAGGGCACCAGGACGGTGGTGAAGTACCACCGAGAGTTCAACCACCTAGCCCGGTTTGCGGACTCGTATCAGTTAGACGAGGCTGGATATATCAAGAGATTCTACAAGGGCCTCCGAGAGGAGCTGAGAGATGCAATGATGTTTTTATCCGATGGGCCCATTTCCCGGATACTTGAGATGGCTAAAAGGATAGAGGCTGATTGGCAAGCTACTCGGGGCCGGAAATGGCCAACGGAGGATCAAGGTCGAGGAGCAAGGAATGATCAGAGATGAGTCCGTATCATGTATGGGAGAAGGGTCGAGGACCAACCTCGTCAGGAGGCAAGACAGGAAACAAGGGAGCCAGTGGTGGTGGCTCCACCACCTCTTCAGATACGGGAGGGCCAGAGACTTGGGGGAATGGCATATCCCCCGCCAGAGTGCTTCCACTGCCATCAGGTTAGGCACATTCGCAGAAATTGTCCTATGAGAGGGGTACCCCCACCAGCACCACCGGCTGCCCTGCCAGTACAGTATTTTGGAGGCCAAGGACGTGGCCGAGGACGAGGATACCAGGGTAGGGATTGTAGACAAGAAAGGGAGCAGGTGTATGCTTTGGACCTAGCGCAGCCTCGGAACCCAAAGCAGGTCATAGCAGGTACGCCAAGATGTTTAATGGTTTAAATAGAATTCACTTTCTGAGTTGTTAAATTTTTCAGAACTGCATTAGATAGAATAAATAGGAAAGAAAAACTCGTTATAGATTCCTAAGAAATTTAACCACCCCAGGTATAGTCTTCATCAGCGGCAAGCCTGCCCACACGCTTTTCGATACCGGAGCTTCTCACTCCTTCGTGTCGGAGACGTTCGTAGAAGGATTGGAAGGCATGGAGCGATTCACGGGCTCGGTGATGAGGGTGCGACTACCCGATGGATCTTAACTCCTTACCTCGGACCACTGCAACATGGAGGTATAAATCGGGGGAAAGGCGTTTGAGGCTCCGACGATGCTTTTGAAGTTGACGTACTATGACTTGATCCTGGGCATGGTATGACTGCACTGGAACCATGCCCAGATTTATTGCCAAGCAAAGAGGATCACCGTGAGACACGGGGTCTCTTTTATTATTATCGAAGGTATAAGACTTGCCTCCCGTATTCTCTTATCGTCGGTTCAGGCCGTTATTGCCCATCTACAGGGGGAGGAAGTTTATCAAGTTCTATTTGAGATGGCAGAGGTCAAGGAATCTGTGACAGACATTCCAGAAGTACGAGATTTTGCCGATGTTTTTCCAGAGAAGCTGTCAGGTCTACCTCCGCGACGGGAGCAGGATTTCAAGATACAGCTTGTGCCGGGGGCCAAGCCCATCTAGGGCCCCTTATAGGATGGCCTTGAAAGAGTTGACAGAGTTCCGAAGTCAGTTGCAGGAACAAGTAGAGGAAGGGTTTGTCCGGCAAAGCTCATCCCCATGGGGAGCCCCGATGCTTTTTTTAAGGAAAAAGGACGGAAGCCTCCGCTTGTGTATTGACTACCGAGCGCTGAACAGACTGACAGTCCGTAACACATACCCGCTTCCACGGATTGACGAGTTGTTCGATCAACTGGAAGGAGCACATTTCTTCTCGAAACTCGACTTAAGGTTAGGGTACTACAAGCTACGGATTCGAGAGGAGGACATTCCGAAGATTGCCTTCAGCAGTAGGTACGGACTGTACGAGTTTATAGTGATGCCCTTCGGGCTCACAAATGCACCTTTAGCATTTACGAGCCTCATGAACCGGGTATTCGAAGAGTATTTAGATGTTTTCGTCATAGTATTTATTGACGACATCCTCATCAACTCAAGGACGAAGGAGGATCATGCACGACACTTGTCATTGACCTTAGAGAGGCTACGGGAGCACCAACTGTTTGCAAAGTTCAGCAAATGCCAGTTTTGGCTAAAGGAGGTGACCTTCTTAGGTCATATTATCAGTGGAGCGGGGTTGGCAGTTGATCCGGCCAAGATTCAGGCAGTGCGGGACTGGCCACCGTTGAAGACAGTCACGGATGTACGGAGCTTCCTGGGACTTGCCGGATATTACCGGAAGTTCGTCGAAGGATTCTCCCAAATTGCGCTCCCTCTTACATCCCTGAAAAAAAAGGAATCCCCTTTTATTTGGACACCACAGTGCAAGGCAGCCTTTGTGGAGTTGAAAGGTCAGCTTACCTCGGCTCCCATTTTCGCTCTTCCGTTAGGAAGGGAGGGATTCCAGGTGTACGCGGATGCCTCCTACTAGGGGATGGGTGTCGTTCTGATGCAGAATGGGCACGTAATAGCCTACGCCTCTCGACAGCTGAAGATACATGAGAAGAACTATCTAGTGCACGATCTAGTGATGGGTGCAGTGATCTTTGATCTGAAGATTTGGCAACACTACCTTAACGGAGTTCACTGTGACATCTTCTCAGATCACAAAAATTTGAAATACGTGGACACACAGAAGGTACTCAACATCAGACAGAAACGTTGGGTGGAGTTCCTGTCGGATTACCAGTACACCATGCACTACCATCCCGGGAAGGAGAACGTGGTGGCAGATGCTTTGAGCCGGAGAGGAGATACCTCAGGGAAGGGACCACAACTGATGTCCATGGAACTAGTCCGGTCTTTCAGAGATATGCAAATACCCCTAGTGTCCGAGGATGATCCAGAGCTGTACATGGAGTACTTGGGATCGATGGCTGCCATAGATGACATTCAGGACTGCATCCGGGACAGACAGAAGACAGATGTATGGGAAGAGCCGATATTCCGAGCCTTGGAGGAGGGTTCGACAGGGGATTATTCCCTGAGAGACGGATTGCTATATTTCAGAGGCAGGGTCTATATACCCGCAGGAGGTCAGATTCGGGAAGACATTATGGCGGAAGCGTATTGTAGTAGATATTCTATACACCCGGGGATCACCAAGATGACGGCAGACTTGAAGAAGACGATGTTCTGGCCGGGGATGAAGAAGGATATTACATACTTCGTGACTCACTGCGAGGCATGCGAGCTGGTGAAGGCGGAGTGCAGAAACCCCGCAGGATTTATACAGCCACTCCCGGTGCCGGAGTGGAAATGTGAGGACATCGCGATGGATTTCATTCATGGCCTCCCCCGATCACAGACGGGAAACGATTCGATTTGTGTCATCATCGACCGGCTGACGAAGGTGTCCATATTCATTCCGATCAGGAAGGATGACTCAGTTGGGATACTAGTGCGGAGATTCGTAGAGCAGTTCATTCGTTACCACGGGGTACCCAGGACGATCGTGTCAAATCGGGATGGTCGATTCATATCCAAGGAGTGGAGATCTGTGAAGACTTACTTGGGCACTTGACTGACCTTCAGCACAACATTTCATCCCAAGATGGATGGGCAGACAGAACTCACCAACCGGACATTGGATGACCTCCTGAGGCTATGCATATTGGACCGTGGGGAACCTTGGGAGAAGCTCTTACTACTAGTCGAGTTCTCCTATAACAACAACTACCCGTCCAGCATAAGGATGACTCCTTATGAAGCCTTGTACAGAAGGAGATTTAGAACTCCAATTTTATGGATTCAGGATGAGGATCTGAAGGTGTTGGGATCAGATTTTTTCGAAGACATCGAGGCTCAGGTGAGACTGATACGGGACAGGATGCTGGAAGCGCAGAGCCGACAGGCTAAGTATTATGACTCCCGACACCGTCAGGTAGAGTTTCAGGTTGGAGACCGGGTATTCTTGAAGATCCGGCCCATGCACGGAGTTTCACGGGTGCGTGGTCAGAAGAAGAAACTCAGCCCTAGGTATATGGGCCCTTATAAGATTCTAGAGCGGATCGGACCACTAGCCTACAGACTGGAGTTGCCACCAGAGCTGGCAGGTTTACATGACGTGTTCCATATTTCTTCGCTTAGGAGGGCTCTACTACTCCCAGAACAGTAGATTTTGACCACCGAAGGGCCGGTAGCATCAGACCGGTCAGTTCACTTGGAGCCGGTTCAGATCGATGACAGGGGAGTACGGGTCTTGCGTCGCAAGAAGGTTCCGTTGGTCAAGGTTCTGTGGAGGAACCACAGCCAGGAGGTGCATACCTGGGAACTGCAGGACCTGATGCGACAAAAGTACCTAGAGCTGTTCAGTCAGGTATGCCTCACGACTTCTTAAGACATGCAATTTACTTTCCTGTTTTAAACTAGTAGGACTGTTCTAGGAGGAGTAGAGGCTAATCTTTTGTTTATTGGGGTCTTGGCCTTGCCAATTGGGCGGATTAATCGTAGATTTAGTTTCTCTTTAAATCTCACATAGCAAAAAATGGCATCGTGATGTAACCTTTCATTTCTTATGGGATGTTACAAGGTTCTTCTCCTTCGATAGGAATTCCCGTAGGCTTAACCTTGATTTTGAGGACGAAATCATTGTTTTGTTTATTGGGATTTGTAACATCCCATTTCCAACTAGACCCCTAAGAGTGTTTTTGGTCATGACTAGGGCATGACAAAACCTTAGGAAGCCCAATAAGATCAAGTGAGCTCAGATAGGAATCTGAAGGCCACCTTGGTTTGCAGATAGTAAAATACTAAACAATAGTGTAAGAGGACTATTAGGACTCACCATGGCTTTATGACCCCACCACAACACCCCTAGTCCATTTGAGGGTCCACTAGAGCCATTTGGGCCCATTGGGGTTAACTCAAGTGGCTAGGTTGACTCAAGTAAACTCTAGTCCTAATTTGGTCAAGTTCCCTTGCTAAGGGTCATGTGACCTCTAAGGTGCCCAATCAACCCTACCCAACCCTACTTGGACTCTAGGGGAGGCCAAAGGATCACCTAGGACCCATTGGGGTCAACCCAAAAGGTCAAATTAGCTAGGGTCAACCCTAGTCTATGTTTGGGTCAACTTAGCCCAAATGGGCTAACCCAAGCTTTAGCCATTGTTTCCCTTAGGCTAACTTTATTTCTCATAATTATTATGAGTAGAATGGGTCCATATATCCTATGGGGTTTGACTAGTCAACCTGGTGACTAGGAGAGAGAAATGGAGCTTCATTCCATGGTAATGGTGGAGAGAGAAAATGGGGGGGGGGGAAGAGGAATGGTGTGGGGACCGGCCAAAGGAGGCCAACAGCCACCCATTATGGCTGCAATCAACTCCTCTAGGGTAGTGGAGTTGATTCCAGCTATTTCCCGGCCACCAAGGGGCAGTTTTAGCCCCCCTCCTCTCAACCTGAGCCACGCTTTAATGGCTTTGATGGGCATTGAAGAACTAGCCGCCCCCATCCCCAATTGACCATGTAAACATCATCAGTGGGCAGAAGGGAGCGTTTTCGAACTCTTACATGGAAGGAGCAAGCTGCCCCACTGTGTTGTTGCAGAAGCCGAGGGCCGCCACCGTCAACCATGGTGTCCCGCCCCTCCTCTCACCTTCAGGCCGCAAGAAAGGTCCTCCTCCACTCCTCTCCTCATGGGTAGATCTTAGGAATTGATTAGGGCAAGGATCAGGCTCAATTGAGCCCGATCCAAGATTTCAAATCCATGAAAATCGGGATAAAATTAACTTCCCGAGTTCGCCGGGACAGTCATCTCTGGCGGCCGTGCCGCCGGCTGGGGGTAGCCACCACCTCTACGAAGGTGGTGGTGGCGGTGGCCGGCCGGGGAAGTGGTCGGGTGGCCGGGAAATCGGCCCGCAAGTCGCTCCAGGACGGGAAGATCTGGGCCGTTGGCTGTGTTGGGGCTGCGGTCCGGAATCGCCCCTGCGCTGCGGTGCTATGTGGTAATGGCTTAACTGGCTGCCCCGTGGATCCGCCCGAGGACCTTTGATATAAAGATTAGTGGCGCCGTCCTCCATCAGTCAGGGCTTTTGGTGCGAGTGGTTGCGCTAAGTCCTCTTAATTGGTATCAGAGGGAGGTTCGCGGGTTCGAAACCCCGGGGTCGTTTCCGGGGGGGGGGGGGATTGTTGGGGCTGCGGTCCGGAATCGCCCCCGCGCTGCAGTGCTATGCGGTAATGGCTTAACTGGCTGCCCCGTGGATCCGCCCGAGGACCTTTGATATAAAGATTAGTGGCGTCGTCCTCCATCAATCCGGGCTTTTGGTGCGAGTGGTTGCGCTAAGTCCTCTCAGGCTGGAGGAAGGAGATAACCTGATGCCGTCTGTTTAGATGCTTTAGGATTCGTGCAGAATAATTCAGGATTTTTATTATTTTGATTTCATATAACTCTGTCACACTATATGCATCATTTGGTTTTAATTTTTAAAAATACTTAGGATCATCTAATGGAAAAGTCAACAACATGAAATGTGTATCCCTAAGGGTCTACTTTAATCCAAAATTAATTTGGACCTCTGGTTGGGCTAGAGCACATATTTTGGTTGGACCTATACCTAGGGCTATCCTGAGATTCAAATGGATGCCCACCTTTCATCCCTTGTCAAAATGAGCTGAAATTTGGTCAGGGCGTCTACCTTAGCTATACCTAGGGTCAATCCAAAAATGGGAATTTTTGGAGAATATTTTTCTATAGTTTTTAGAAAAATTTAATAAACCATGTATAAATTAATTAGGTGTCATAAACACCTCAAAATCCCTCCAAATTTGGGTGAGTAGTCTTAGAGGGCATGTTAAGGCTCTGGTAAAAATTTCATCTCATCTGGAGATGTTTTGATTAGGTTTTTATCCAACCCTAGGTTGACCCTTATAGGGTTAATTAGGTCAAAACACCCCCTTGGGGTTTTGAGTTGTCAAATCACCTCAACAGAGGCTGAAATTTTGGTCACTGACTTTTTATGGTATGACACACCCTCCAATGGAATTTGAAGTGGTTTGGGGCAGGGTAGCCCTAGAACTCTAGGGTAGGCCCTTTTATGGGATTTTTAGGGTTTGATGGTCATTGAGTCAAATGACCTTAGAATGACCTGAATATTGGTGGAGAGGACCATAGGGTTCATATGGTCCTCTGGTTGAAGTTTCATTGAATTTGAATGTCTTTAACCCCCTCAAATCTCTAACCCTAGATTAGGGCACAAAGCTCAATAATTGGGTTTAGGCAATCAAAACACCTCACATTAACTTGAAACTTGGGCAGGGTAATTAAGTGATAGGAAGTTGTCTTAAAATAATTTTGGTGGAATATTTAGACTAATAAAATCAGTACTTCCTTTATAACCCTAGCAATGCCCCTAAATTTTATGTTGCTTGTTATGAAAATTATGTCCATTGAAAAGTTGTGAAATTTAGCATTTGGAAGTTTTACATCATGGTAGCCCCCTATGTATTTTTATTGAAAATTTTAGATGATTATTTTAGGTACTTGATTCATAAATAATGAATTATGGAATTTTGATCATAAATAGATGTGGAGCTTAATATTATTATATAAATTATGAAATATAATCAGTGTGTGTTCTAAATCAATATGTAGGTTTTTTAATTTTCTCATAATTTTTAGGTAACTATTTACAGTACTTGCTTCAATAACCCAAGAGTATGGAATTACCAATGTAAAAATTAAATTAGGAATTACTGTTCACTGGAAAATTTGGAGAATCCTTCTAGAGTGTTTTTAGGCCATGATGATCTTACTGGATTTTTGCTATAATTTATGGAACAATATTTCTGACCTTTGATTCTTAAAATGGTATTATTAACCTTATGCTCTAAATTGTGATTTTGGGGCCTAAACAATTCTAAAAATTCATATATCTTGGATTTACTGTTGAATTGCTCTTTAGTATTTATCATGATTTTATGAAGTTTTATACATACCTGAAAAGTGCACTTCATGTTCAATTGGTAGCACTTGGAACCCTTAAGAAAATTATTTAAATAGCAGAATAATTAGGAAAATTATGATCTTCTAGATTTAGTCTATTTATGTCATGATAAGTCCCCGGTAAATAATTTAGGGCATTTGGATGATTATTTAGAGTATCTCCTATCCGGTTCGACGTATATTCAAGGTTGGTCTACACTTAGCAAATTATTAAGTTGCAATAGGATATGATTTGGGATAGTTGTTGGAGTTAGTCATTTTGATGGGTTGGATAGATGTGGATGATTTCACCATGGAAGGATGGGAGGGGCAGTGAGAAGTGGTTTGGCTAGAGTGTAGAGGTGCTCGGGTTCGACGAAAGATCGTCTTTCCCGAAGAGAGGAAGGTTAAAAATCACACTAGGTCAGTCTATCATAATATGAGAAGGGAATGGGTAAAGGGAATTCAACCAATAACAATAAGTGCCTTACAAAAGGGAACGATGGGCTTCAGCTACCATCATAGTTCCTAGTGCCCTTTGAGAGCCCTTCACGGGGAATACTGAGGGCAGTCATGGGTTAACGTAAACTGTATTAACAAGCTGAAAAGAGTAACTTAGTAATTACGGTTGCACATTTCACAAACACTATTAGCACAGGAAGATTGTTGGGAGCTTCGGCTCGGTTGGTTAAGAGACGGACAGAATGGTCCGGGGAGCTTCAGCTCGATTGGTTAAGAGATGGACGGAATGGTCCGGGGAGCTTCGGCTCGATTGGTTTGATACGATAAATATTGCATGTGCATAGTCAGGAAAGAAAAAGGTGGTGGGTCTTCGGTATTGGAGGGTCGATGCACCGACACCAATACGCTGACTCGGCAAGTGTGGTTAGCACTTCGCCAACAGAAGTCCGGTGCGTCAGCCGGCAAGAGTACGCAGGAGTCCGCTTTATGCACCAAGCATTGAGGCGTACGATAGGTCTGACCGGTAGTGCTTTACTTGTTGAGAGGTGGGCGAGGCCAAACCCACCGCTTCCGTCTGCCACTACGGAGGTATCCTGGGAAGTAACAGATCCGAAAGGGGGAACTAAAGGTCTGTGTGCACAAAGTCGGGTGTGTGAGTTGCACTTGCATGTTCATATTCATACCCACTAGCATGTCATAAAATAGCCGTTATATTTAACCCCTGACACCTAATGTATAAGTGGAATGGGACGCTTATACAATAGGCCTTGCAAAACGACCCCTTGGTCTATAAGCTTGTGTGGGAAAGTTTATAAATTAAGGTCAAATTCATTATATATATATTGCTGTTGATAACCGACACCCCAACGTATAAGTTGTATGTGACACTTTATACGATGGGAGCCTTACAGAAGATCCCTTAGCTTAGGTGCTTCTGCACATAAGTTAAGGTTACATTCCTACTTTCTATTTCTGTCATATTTGCTATAGAATTGCTAGCATAGGTCCGCTGTCACCTGCTTTTGATGTATTCTCCACTTTCATGTCCTTTCCTTTCTTCCTCTCTGCTCGGTACTTAGGAGCCATGGGGGAAGGGGTGGGGGATGTTAGGACTTAGTCTTATAGACTAATGGTTTTTGGACCACATCATTTAGGGGATCGTGGAGCCCAGCATGGAGGAGCAGCCCCTGAGGTCGGCCCGTTTGGAGATAGGGCAGTCTAGCTCAGAAGTTCGACCAGCTGGGACTGTGAGTCCCGACTTATAGTAGATGTTATAGTTTGCTTCCTTTTGATTGACATGTAGCGAGTATTATGATGTATCGGGTATAAGCCCTTACTTTAAGTACCTTTTATACTATTTCTGTGGACTCTCCCTTTGTGGAGATATTATTACTTTCATGTGATTATTGTGGATTAGTATTTGAGTTTCACCCTCACTCTTTACCTTTGCTGCTTTTCTGTGATCGAATTAGCCGGCAGGATCAACGCTTTGTGGTGACAACCCTTCAGGGCGTGAAGGTGTCCCCGCAAAACGGCGGTTCTAGGCCTAAGACCCCGGTGTTTAAAAAGAAAAAAAAAGGGTCTTACATCTCAGCCCCAAGAGCCTGAACCTATTGGTAGGAAGCAGCAGGGGATAAAGTAGGATGAGCAAAATGGTCCGCATACAACATATAGATACGGGACGTCTGAGCCCCCTATGAGTACAGGGCGACAAGATGAAGCCAAGCGGCCTTAACCGTCTCATCATGATGGATAACGGGGAGGCATTCATCGGAGAGGTTATTAGCGAGCCAAGTACGCACAAGTGCGTCACTCGCATCCCAGTCATCAAAGAGAGGTGAAGTGGTGGGCGGAGGGTCATCAACTAGATGATGGCATTTACGTTGTGAGCGAAGGAGAAAGGTGAAGGAGATGCTCCAATCTGGGTAGTTGGAGCCAAAAAGTTTGGAAATGGTGCCAAGGTTCCCGGAAGGAGTAGGAGGAAGAGGCGGAGCCGGATTGGTGACAGGAGTGGTGGTAGTAGAAGCATCAGAGAGAGCCATAGGAGAAAACAATAGGAAGCTGCGTGGTTAGGAACAAAACCAGGCGGTTAGGCAAGAAAACCGTGTGCGAGAAATCACAGCGGTTAGAAGAAAAAGAGCTGCAGCGGTCACGATGAAAGACACCAGCGGTCAGAAAAACCATGACCAAGCCGTAGACCCAAGCAGAGGGAAAGAATTCGTGCGGCTAGAAAGCAACCCGCGCGAACTGAGAAAGGAGAAGACTGTGCGAACAGAGAAAGGTCCGCGGGAAGGCAAACACGACAACTGGTCGCGGTGACAGGAGAAGAGGGCGTGGCAACTAAGGACTGGTCGCGCACGAAGAAAGGGGAAACAAGGAGGTCGCACACACTAAGGGCAATGACACGGAGAGGAAGAGGCCGCACAAACAGGATGCAAGCAGGCCAAAGAGACAGACCGCGAGGACAGGTTGCGAAAAGAAGAAGCAAGCCGTGCGGAGAGGTCGCGGCGGTCAGAGAAGGCACCCAGAATCAGGAGGAGAAATCGAGTCCTCTGATACCATGTAATAAACAAATAAAAAACAAACCGGATAGGTTTAACAGAAATTTTATTATCTAAAAAAGGTATCTATTACAAAGGTATGACTTCCCTTTTATAGAATGGAGGAGAGAAGAGAGAATACAAATAAAAGATGTGGGACTAAAAATTTACAAGACAAGCGGCCTATACCAAAAAAAATGCACAAGCTGCGCGGTTAGATGAGAAGGGCTAACCGCTCGGCTACCACCAGAGAGAGAGAAGTCGCCAGGGGAGACCGCTAGGCCGCTCGGTCTCCAAGCTGCCAAAGACAAACCGCTAGACCATGCAGACTTCAATCCGCCAAGACAGGCCGCCAGACCGCCTGGTCTCTAACATCAACAAGCAAGCCTAAAGCCGTGCTGCCCTTGATAAATTCCTTCTTCTCCCAAAAGGGTAAGAAGGAGTTAGCAGTCAAGGGTGACCTTTCCAAAGGGAAATGCAAAGCCCCTGTAGTGCAACAGTTAACCTTTCATTAGGTAATTCTCCCTTCTCATAGGTATGACCAATAATGCATGTTTGGTCACTATAAGAATGGGAATTCTTCTTGTAAGAATACAAGTGTATCTTAAAATGTGAGAAGAAAGGGTAGGGGAATGAATGCCTTTATGGCTCCCCATAAAAAAGTACAAATGGCTGATGATGGACCATTTATATTTGATGCCTCAGCCCCAACACACCACGGTAAGGCAGTGGCTTTCACTCAAGCCCATCCAGTAAGGACTCAGACCAAGGGTCAGTCTATAGTAAGCCTAACTTGGCTAGTTCTGATGATATAAACAGCATGTCATCTGCAAAGAAGACAGATGTAAATACCATTCAGGGCAAGCAAAGGAAGCCTGCTGGAAGAATAACCTTCAATCAGATCCTTACTGAAAGGAACTTGAAGAAAGTTGTTGCTCCTCTTCTTTCTGTCCAGTCAGTAGTTAACCACACTGCAAGTCCTGCTCAAAAAAGAAGATATAATATTCATGAGTGTTGGTGATGTGGTAAGGTGGGGGCATTTTTCCCTAGATTGCTGGCAGAATCCTTCTGTGTCTAGAGCAAGAGTAAGCCTACCTGTCAGAAATTTTGCAGGTAGGCAAGTCAGATTTTAGGCTAATAGGAACCTAGTACCCAGTACCTATTGGGGTCCTAAGGTAAGGTAATTCGGTTTTGCCAGGTTAGTCTCAGTGCTCATGCCCCATGTGGCACTTAGACAGAAGATGTTCCAGAACTTGGACTGGAACAAGGAAGTTATCCTGTGGTTTATACACCAAGGATAAGGAAGCTGTGTACATTCCTGAAGAAGGGTACAAGTGGTACAATCACTATGGGAGTGGTAACTGGCCATGATCATGTATGGATGAAGGCTAGCTGGATCCAGCCAGCAGGAATGTTTGATTGGATAATGTCTTGCTCCCACACGAGCAAACTAGGAGAAGAACAAGTAGGCTGTACTCATCTCTGAGCAAAGCACAGGTAGCTCCTCTTAGAGCAGCAAGGAAGGATAACATAATGCTCAGCTGAAAATGTTTCTCATGTGGTATCATCAGCTGTTAGTCTCTTCAGAGGAAACATGAAGAAAAGTGTATGCTCGGGATTCAATATCATCTGAACCTACAACAAGGTCTGTCCAAGTCAGTGAGCTTTATGGACAGGTTCTGTGCAAATGCTGAGGGGAGCATATTCAGTCAAGTTTACTAGACAAGCTTGAATCTTCTTACCCAAAGTTCACCAGAACAGAATAAGTCAACATTACTGCTGAGGATCAGCTTGCCCCCATGGACACTACAGAAGATGGGAGGGAAACTACCCAAGTGATGACTACTGCTGGAAGAAGGAAATCCAATCGGTTTACTAGACTAGCTACAGGATCTATTCAAGGCTCAAGTGATCTCAAAGTCCAGCAGCTGTAGGAGAACACTCAGCCTCATGAGAAGAGAAAGCTGACTGCTGCACCAAGGGTATTATCTGTAATCAGCTAGGGGGAGAAGAGAATCACAACATATCAGCTCCTCCCTATCTATTCAGAAATTAAGAAGGGATTGATCAAGCGGTGACCAGAAAGCTGAAGCCAAAGGCAAGTCTATTGCTGAAACAGGATCATCCTCCTGTTGAGAAGGGGCAGGCAACTGCTGCAGCAGATCAGCTGTCACAAAAGCTGATCAGTTTGTCTTAAGAATAAGGCACAGACCAAGGGGGAGATTTATAAGAAGAGGGAGATCTAGCAACCAGCTCAAATGGATCCCGGTGTCACTCAAGTGCAAAGGGGGCTGCAGTGATGTGGTGCATCAATGATATCACCACAGGTGGATGCTGATTTTGTTGATACTAAATCAGCAAGAGGAACTAAGTGTGCATCAAGCTTAAATGTTGTAATGTTATGTTGTCTCAATATATCAACACAAGAGGTATGACTCCTACTCAAGTAGACTGATCACTGGGATAATTTCCTTAAAAGTATCAACATAGGACTTTGTCTAGGATCAAGAGATAATCTCTCCAATGATATTTTCTACTCCCTCAATAGATATGCCAATTGAAGAAGGCAGAAAGGGGGAGATATGTGTGGCAATACATATATGTGTGGCAATATACATATGTGTGGAAATACATATGAGGGAGATATAGAAGCAATATTTGACATGACAAGGTCATGTTGAGTAAGTTCATATTACTTGGAAAGATTCTAGTTAGTATGAGAAATGCAAAGGCTTACCACATGTTGAGTCATGATTATGTCAGTGCATACATTGAGGCATGTGCTTCTAGTGGTAATTCCTTTTAGTATTGAGTCGTATAAAGGAGAGTTCATATTACTCGAGCAATTGCTCAAGTAGTATGAGGATGCACAATGAATGACTATAGCATAAGCTAGCATGTAGCAGATTATATTCTACAGCTGCATGAATCTATTCTCCATATTATGGTAATGCCTCTTAGTATTGTTGGGTGTTCTGTCTTCTTCAAATAGGGGGAGATTGTTGGGTCCATTGCCCACTGATGACTAGTTTTATTCATCCCTTTTGGGGTAGTTTAGTATTCATAATTCTTAGGTTTTATTATAGTTTTATGATTTATATGCTTGTTATGTTGTTATTTTATTTTAATGTTTTGTTATGTTATGATATAAAAATTCATAGTTTTATTTATATGTTTTATGTATTTTCACTTTTATTATTTTATGTTCTATGTTTTATGTTTATCTATGCTATGTTATAAAAAATTGACTAATGTTATTAAGTTTTGTTTTGCTTTATTTGTAGGTTCAAGTTCAATGCTCAAGACCAATCCAACCATGCTCGGCCAGCCCACCTCACAAGAGCCCGACCATTTAGTCCAACCCGAGAGCGTGTTGCTGCCTCTATCCAAGTGTAGCCCGAGCCCCTACAACTACCTCAACCTGAGCAGCCCATGCAGCCCTTGAAGATTGGAGCAGCCCGACCCCTCCTCATCAAGCAACCCGAGCATACAGCAGGCCCATGCAACCCGCCACCTTTGCATGGCTCTTCCTCCATTATTTCAGCCCATTTATGGCCCATGCTTGGCCGACCCTCCCCCCATCTCTCTCTCTCTCTCCTCCTCATTAACTTCCACATGCATGTACCTCCACATTCATGCATGGCCGGCCCCCCTCTATTCCCCCTCTTTATTCTACATTCATCCCCTCTCTCTACTTTATATTTTCCACTTTCATTTTCATAAATTACATGCATTGAGCCTCCTCTTTTCTCTCCCCTCATTAAATGAAATGCATGCATCCTTTCCCCTTTTCATGGTCGGCCACCCCTTGTTCCCCTTCTTCTCCACTTCCTTCTAGAACCTTCCCCCTCATCTATAAAAGGAACCCATGTATCATGCTTTGGAAGGTTGGATTAGAGAGAGAGTAAGTGAGATAGCTTGTTCTAGTGCAAGTACTTTTCTTCATTGTTGTTATAGTTCTTTTCTTTATTGTAATCTCCTTTTGTTTAGTAGAATAACATTGTCCTTTTTTATTATTATTGTGCACCTCTTTTATTAATCAATGAAAATGAATTTCTTTTCTCTTATTTTTGTTTCCTTTTCAATTATGCGTAGCTAATTACCCTTAGAATTCGATCGTGAGGACCCATGAAATGAGATGAGGATTTCCTTTATTTCTTAGTTTTATTTTTGTCTAAATTATTCTCGATCCTTCTTTGATTTTTATTGTGTCGACTTCGTATTTCCGGTATACGGTAGTAGGCATTTGATCTCATTTCATAGAAGTCGAGAGACTCAGTGAAGTGAAAGATCACTCAAAGAAGGAAGGAGTTGAACGCAACCCTAGAGATAGGATGACGTAAATCCTCCGGATTGGAGTCAAATCCAATAGTGCGGGTCACTTCGGTAATGCGACTTTAGGCCATTTTGACTTGTGAAGAGATTTCGGTCAAAACGTCTATAAGTTAGGGGATTTAATGCTCTAGCGAGATTACTTCCTAATATCGGATCCGTCACGGTCGAGTTTAGTTTGCAAATTTAAATCTATATTTTTATTATTCTCGTCTCATTTCATGGTGAATCATTGATCAAATGCTAGCTTTTTATCATAAGTTTTCATTTCAAAAATTATCTTTAGTTTCAATTTAAAAATTCTCAAAAAAACCCAACAATCTTTCGGTAGGATAATAGTAGAAGCATGAGTAACAGTACTTGACAGCCCCGAGTTTAAATACGACCTTGGTACTACAATTCGATAGGTACACTTGTCTTTTTGGGTTGGTAGCAATCTTCACACACCAAGTTTTTGGCGCCGTTGTCGGGGAAATTTTTTCGTCAATATTAGGAAAACGCTTTCGCTATTACTTCTACTAATATTCAAAATTTTTTTTTAATTTTCTCTTTCTTTTTGGTAATAGTTTTTTTTATGGAATCGTCTTCTTTTGGCACTTTTTGTAATTTTTGCGGGTCGCTCGACCATTTTAATTTTGCATGTCTTTCGGAAACCCCTCCCTCTTTTGATTTCAATTTTTCTGGAACAGGTCAAAGTGGCTAATTTGACTCTTACTCCAATTTTTATCCCACTTGGGAGATAGAAAACCCGTCTTATTTTTCTTATGATTTTGCCCCGCAAAGCGCCGCGCCTCTAAATTTTAATTCAATCGTTAATGGGTATTTTGAATTGCAAACTTCTCTTGATAATATTAATTTGCATTTCAAAACTATATGGATTATTTTCTCGTGAGGCCGCTTCGTTTTTTTCGTCTTCTTCTCCATCTCCTCAAATTTCATCGTGTAATGAGTCACCGGATATCCCGGACTTGTCTTTTTCCTCTTGAGGAGGATAATTATTCGGATATTCTGGATTGTTTCCTTCCTCCTTTGGATGACACCCCTATGGATACTCCGATGTGCTTCTTACCTTTTGAGGATGACAAGATGTCTCATCATTCTCTTTCTTTTTTTGAAGACGTTTGTGATTCCATTTTGCTTCAAACTTTAACTGTTCCAACTTTTTCTAGTTTTAGCGAGTCTTTTTCTTCTTCTTCTTCTTTTATTTTAGATAATTCTTCTTTAGTCCTCTCTACCCCTTTTTCTCCCAAAATTTCACAAGTCTCTCCTTCTCCTTGTGAAATTTCCGTTGATGAAATTTCTTTTTCTACTTCTTTTATTCTTCTTTCTATTTCTTCTTCATTTTTTTCTTCTTCTTTTGATGACCCCTTCTTTCCCATTTTACATACAACAGAGTTCTTCTATAACTCCGTCCATTCTTTTTCGGCCGTCATTCCCTTGAAGATTCCACTGCATGCCGGTGCGATTCTTCATTTTTTCTCCTTTTTGATTTACTCTCCTAAGCGCATACTTTGGGAGTTATCTCTTCACTTTATTTTTTATTTTCTATTTAGCTAACCAATAACATCGGGCTCAGACGACGTTAAATAAAGAGCGCTCTTGGGAGGCACCCCTTGCTTATCCTTTTTTTCTTTTTCTTTTTGTTTGGCTTATTGTGTTTTGCAGGAATAAAACCTTTAGCGGTTCGTTTGGCTCAATCATTTTTTTTCTCTTCCTTAGGCCTGAGCCAGTGTCCAGCTTAAGCATGGGGGAGCGAAATCAGCATTCGGCCTTACAAATCCGGGGAAGTCATTTTCTTTTTAAGTATTTACTTTATTGCATCCCCCTCCCTTTTCTTCTTCCTTTTTCTTTCTCATTTTTCTTTTTCATTGAGGACAATGCAAAATTTAAGCCTTGGGGAGGGCTTCACTCTTTTTCTTTTCTTTTTAATTTCTCTTTTTCCAAAAACAAAAAAAAATCTCTTTTCTTTTAAGTTTCTCAAAAAAAATGTTTTTAAGTACTTTAAAATTATAAAAAATACAACAAAAAAATGTTTTATTATATTAAGCATTTTAGGAGTACTTTTTCTTTAACTTTATCAAAAATCCAAAAAACCAAAAAATGAAAATCCAAAAAAATGCTAAAATCTATTTGAAAAACAAAATCAAAAATTATTTTCTATCTTTAGTTTTATGTTTCTTCTAGTGATGTGTAGACCCGTGCGGTTTTGTAGTTCTATGTAGATTTCCGTGAATTTGTTTTCTAAATTTATCATTCTTACATAGCTTAGTTTTACTATTTTCTTGTTCTTAAATATAGGCATCTGTTTTTACATTGTAAGTTAGAAAACTGTAGTGTTCTTTTTATTCAGTTAATTGCGTATGAATGATTGCTAGGTAATGTTATCTCCTTTTAATTTGTTGGGTAATACAATCTTAGTATCTAGAACTTGTCCCTAGCTACTCTCGAAACATTTGCGTCATTTTTACGTACTTTAGAAATGATTTAGGCCACCCTTTGACTCGTTTGAACCTTTCTTGCCCACCAAAAAATTTCCACCATTGCAAAACAATTTTTGAGCCTTTTTCCATGTTTCTTTGTTTTTAGCTCCACCTTTCATTTCATTATTTCGCCCAAGCCAAAATGCCTTTCAATTCCTATTTCACACTAAACTTTGAGCTTAAATATTATGTTTGTGAAGGGTTATTATCATTGAAAATGAAAAGGAAAATTATTAGTTTGCATTTGGAGCTCTCTTTTATGAAAGAAAAAAGTTATTATCAAAATGTTATCAAATTGGTGTGTCCAGAATCGGAGATCTCCACGAAGATAACGCTCTCCCTACACACTACACGTCGTAGATCTATCGCACCTATACATCACCTATAGCCCACAATAGTTTCTCGTCACAAGAATGCAGCACAAACAACAAAGGAGGAATGGTCGACTCGAAAATAGCGATCGGAAATTTGAGTCGGAATATTCCCCAAGAAAACACAAAGGTTGCTACTCCTTTTTGAGAGCCAAACAAAGGCTATAGGCAAAGATCCGCTCAAGCAAATCGGATCCACCCGATCCGAAATTAAAAAGCATAGCAACAGTGAATTCGATTCAAAACATGCAGTGATTAAATTAACTTAGCGAAGAAAACGAGTGCAAAACCACCACAACTAAAGAATCGAATCACACAAGGGAGGGGGAAGAGATTACCCAACCGGAAAGCTTTCACACAAGATAACTGTGGGAGAATCACTCTCTCCACGGATCCACCAACGTCACACCGAAGGGTTTGCAACCTTCTTCCAAGGAGTCGCACCGAAGGAAGCCGCGCCGGAGTCGCTCCGAACGGATGGAGGATGCAAGGGGGCGGCAGCTTCACACCACAAGCAAGGGGAAGAGGGGGGGGGGGCTTGGAGATGCCTCCTCTCTTAGCCAAAATTTTCGAAGGAAAATTAGGTTACTTCTCTTTCTAATTATCTCATAATGAAGCCTCCTTATATAGGAGTTACAAACAAGCCTTAACCATTCATGATGGAGATGTAATCTCATCCATCCGAATGGCTAAATGCACACCGATATTAAAATTGTACAAAATTAAAAATAACAAAACATGCAATGAATATAAAATTATCTCTTAACATAGAATAATTTTATATTCCAAATATAAAATAGAGTTTTCCCAAATGAAATAAATAAGGCTAATTCTTTGCAGTGGATGTAGCACGCCGCGGGCGGAAGTTGTAGCGTAGCCTTCCATTAGCGTCATTGTGCCGCCTCACGTCCTTGAGTTGTATTGCCTTATCAACCGGATCATCATCAGCATCTTCAGTATCATCTTCAAATGGTGGAGGAGGGGCCACGCCATCAATCCTCCACCACTCAAATCCACGCATCTCCGTTGCATGGTCCAAGCGATAGCGGTGAAGGAGAGCGGCATCAAAACTTTGCAGCTCCATCTCGAGTACCCAAGAGTCATCCGAAGGGGGTCGATCTCGCCAACGGATGAGAAAGCGGTTGGTGTCGCCATCAGCAGTGGTAACAGGCTCAGCATCAAGTATCATCTCTGGAGTTGAAAACGTCCGTGGAAACTTGGGGAACATATTAGCAGTAAGCAGGAAAGAAGGCAACTTACCATCCGATGATATACCTGTGGGGACCTAAAGAGAGAGATCATCCGTACTACCACTCCCCAACCCATGAGAATTTAGAGTGGGAGAAGACGACGACAAAGAAGTCAACTCTTATGGTGGTGACACAAACATCGTTAAATCCGAAATGTTAAAAATGGGGGAGATACCCCAATCAGCAGGCAAGTTCAAAACAAAAGTGTTGTCACCTAACTTTTTAACAATCCGAAAAGGGCCGGCGCGCTTTGGTGCTAACTTTTTAACGGTGTCAGTTGGAAAGCGTTCGGGAACCAAACGGACTAAAAATAGATCGCCGATTTTAAAGTTTGATACTCTCCTATGTAAATTAGCGTGCGCTTGATAAGAGTCATATTGTGTAGTCAAAGTGGCCCGTATATGTGCATGTAAATCATGGATGTGCTGGGCGAAGGATTGTGCAAACGGACTTGCCTTGTACGTTGGGGACAACGACACCAAGTCAAGCGGCACAGGAGCCATATATCCGTGGACAATCACATTCGGAGACAGACCCGTAGACCTATTCTTGGAATTATAGTAGGCTAATTGGGCATGGGGAAGGAGAAGATCCCAAAGTCTCTTGTGATCACTCACACGGCATCGCAACAAATTTCCTAAGCTCCGATTAACCACTTCTGTCTGCCAATCAGTTTGGGGATGATAGGCGGAGGAAAATAATAATTTTGTTCCCATTAATATCCAAAGAGTTTTCCAAAAATAACTAGTGAATTTTACGTCCCTATCCGATACTATGGTCTTTGGCACTCCACGGTGACTAACGACTTCTTTAAAATATAGTTTAGCGACGTGAGATGCATCGTTTGTCCTACTGTACGGGATGAAATAAGCCATCTTTGAAAACCTATCCACAACTACAAAAACTGAGTCGTGACGGCGTAGGGTAATGGGGAGGCCTAATACGAAATCCATTCTAACGTCTACCAATGGCATGGAGGGAATAGGCAAGGGTGTATATAATCCTACGTTGGTTTTACTACCCTTGGACACCTGACACATGCGGCAGCTACTCACTACCTGTCCCACCATAACCATAAGTTTTGGCCAATAAAATTTGTACTCGACTAACATGATGGTCTTATCTCTACCGAAGTGGCCACTCAACCCTCCGCTATGCAACTCCCATATGATATGTAGTCATAACGATGACCGTGGAATACATAGCTTCCCGTTCCTAAACAGGTAACCGTCCTTGATGACGTACGCAGATATCGTCGTGGGGGAGCTATCCTGGGCAGATAAATAGGCGTCCTGGAAGTCAGGACACGTGGCGTACTCATACTTAACCCGCTCATATCCTACAACATGTACTTCCATAGAGGTGAGTAAAATAGTAAGATGACTAAGGGCATCCGCGACTCAGTTATCAGCTCCCTTAAGGTGCTTGAGATTAAACGTGTAGCCTTGTAAGAAAGCTACCCACTTAGCGTGTCGTTGGCTGATCTTATGCTGGCCGTTGATGAAACGTAAAGCCTCATGATCGGAGAGGATTACAAACTCCTTGGAGAGGAGATAGTGCCTCCAATGGTGTAGACATTGGACAAAAGCATAAAATTCCCTATCGTAATTTGAATAGTTCAGCTTAGGGTCGGACAACTTCTCGCTAAAATAACTAATGGGATGGCCCTCCTGGCTCAAGACTCCTCCAATCCCTACCCCAGACGCATCACATGTGAGCTCAAAGACTTTAGTAAAGTCAGGTAGACGTAAGATAGGTGCCTCAGTCATAAGCTCCTTTATTCGCTCAAAAGCATGGGTGGCGGACATCGTCCACGTAAACTCCCCCTTCTTCATACAGTCTGTGATAGGCGTCATAATACTACTAAAGTCTCGTATGAAACGATGATAAAACGTGGCTAACCCATGGAAGCTACGCACCTCACGTAGGGTGGTTGGCACGGGCCAGTCTTTAATGACCTGAACCTTGCCCGGGTCAACTAGAATACCCTTAGAGCCGACTATATAGCCTAAAAACTCAACCTACGAGACATAGAAAGTGCATTTCTTAATATTGAGAAATAAAGTCTCCTTCCGCAGGGTGGAAAGGATCACTCTCATGTGGGAAATGTGCTCGGTAGTAGAGGTGCTATAAATCAGAATATCGTCAAAGTAGACGATAACGAACTTTCCCATGAATGGCTGAAAGACATGTGTCATCATCCGGGAGAAGGTACTAGGGGCATTGGATAACCCAAAGGGCATCACAAGCCATTCGTACAGACCATCCTTCGACTTAAATGACGTCTTCCACTCGTCGCCCTCTCGTATCCTAATCTGGTGATAGCCACTCCGAAGATCTAATTTGGAGAATACGGTGGCTCCAGACAAGACATCCAACAAATCATCTAGGCGGGGAATGGGGAACCTATACTTGATGGTGATTTTGTTGATAGCCCGGCTATCAACGCACATATTCCACGTGCCATCCTTCTTGGGGGCAAGAAGGGCTGGTACAGCACATGGGCTCATACTAGTCCTAATAAAACCTTTCTCTAGCAAACCCTCTATCTGGGACTGCAACTCCAGGTGTGTTGTGGGGTGGAGTCGATAATGGGGCTGATTTGGCAAGGAAGACCCCGGGAGGAGATCTATCGCATGCTGGATATTCCTAAGCGGGGGTAACATGGGCGACAACTCATCCGGGTACACGTCCCTATACTCCTCCAACAGTACCCATAACTCACTAGGTAGCTCATCCAAAATACTAGAATCGGGCTTCGCACTTAATAGGACTAGCACATACATAATTCCATCAAAGAACGGATCTCTCTCAAACTCTTTCCTACCAACTAGATTCAACGTTTTTCGTTCCACCGGAATAGTGATGTACTTAGCCAAGACTACGGGCTCCTTTGGGATGGTCAGCCTCAAAGTGATGGTTTTGCCATTAAATTTGAATTCATAAGTGTTGGCTCTACCAAAATGGGTAACATCACGGTCGTATAGCCAAGGGCGGCCTAACAACACATGACAAGCGTCCATCGGGAGGACATCACACCACACCTCATCAATGTAGGATTGGAATGAGAGTGGGACCAGACATCGCTTGGTAATGGGTACTGAGATCTTTTTGATCCAAGCGACTTGATATGGGGTCGGGTGTGGTTCCGTGGTCAAGGACATACGTGCAACGGCGTTCTCAGATACGACATTCACACAGCTACCACTATCTACAATCAACTTGCAAAGCTTCTCGCCACTCTTAAAAATCAGAGAAAATATGCTCGTCCTCTTCCAATCATCTAATGGACGAGGAGTGGTTAAGATACAACGCATCACCATAAGGGGGTGATCATCCTCTAAGTCACTTGGGACCCCTTCTGGGTCGCTCTCCTCAGCAGCCTCATAAACGTAATCCGCATGATTGGTCGTCGACTCTAACAAGGCTATGGCTTTAGTTTTCGTTGGGCATTCGATGGCGTAGTGACCCTGAATGCCACAAGAGTAACATATAACGTTAGTCTTGCTAACCTTTTTGATGGGAATACGTTCGCTCGTAGGGTTTTTAGTGTTCCTAGCAGTGATTACGACAGACTTTGACTCGGCGGACCGGAACTTCCCTTTGTCCTGATATGTGGAGGAAGATGATCCGGTAGTGGATTTCCCCTTCGTAAGGGAATAATGGGAGTGAGACTTAGATGCTAAGTGTTTCTCAATGTCGAGGGCGGCATTGAATGTCGTGTTTAGATCAGTGTGGCCATATCGTAAGAGCTTCCGCTGAATATCGGGATTAAGCCCCTTACGGAATCTAGAAAGGGTGACCTCGGGGATTTCCCTCAGATCACAACGCACCATTCGGTCCTTCAGTTCTCCCATATACTCCTCTACTGAACTTGAGCCCTGTCGTAGGGTGGCAAGCTCGTCAAACATCTGTGTCCGTTGGTACGCGGGGACGTACTGATCGGTCAACAAATTCTTCATCACGGTCCACCCAATAATTGGGTCTCCATCCCCAACTCCTAGCCTACACTCTTTGTTCAGCCAATAAGTTTTGGCACGGCCTGTCAGCTTCATCCTTGCAACTTGGACCTTTTGGGGGTCCGTGAGACGGTGCCAGTCATAATAACATTCCATGTCCACTATCCACGTAAGGAAGTTCTGTGGGTCTCCCATGCCGTCGAAAGTGGGGGCATCAATCTTGATGGCCCTCGTAATGTCAAACTCTCGCTCATGGAGACGGCCTCGAGGGGGCACTCGTGGGGATTCCCCATCAGAATCCAAATCGGAGCTTTGTTGGCGCTGGTGGGGCAACTCAACATTAGCGGGTGGTGGAGGTGTCCTAGCTTGGGTTTGGATGAAATGAGTTAACATGTTCCTAAGCCCAGTCATCTCGTTACGCAGCCCCGCGATGGCCTCAGTACTGGGATCTGCATGCTCATTCACAACCATCCTAGACGTAGACGGAGCCGAATATTCCGATCCTAGCCTAGTGCGCATTCAGGATTAGGAAAACCTTGGAAAGATGAATTTTCCTAGGGCTGTAGCTATACTGAAAATAAGGTATTTTTATAATTTCCCAAAGTGACTCACACGTAGATCGTTAATTTTTTTTTTAAAATTTCGCTAAAAAAAGGATTTCAGCCCGCTATTGGCACACCACAAATTTTTTTTTTATTTTGATTTTTTTTAGAGATCCGACTACCAACAAGGGACGCAGAGAGGATGTTTGCAACGTGGAAGTTGAAACGACCTCCTCTAATACCAAATTGGTGTAGGGTGCGTCCGGAATCGGAGATCTCCACGAAGTTAACGCTCTCCCAACGCACTACACGTCGTAGATCTACCGCACCTACACAACACCTATCGCCCAAGTTAGTTTCTCGTCGCAAGAATGCAGCACAAACAACAAATGAGGAATGGTCGACTCGAAAACAGCGATCGGAAATTTGAGTCGGAATATTCCCCAAGAAAACACAAAGGTTGCCACTCCTTTTAGAGAGCAAAACCAAGGCTATAGGCCAAGATCCGCTCAAGAAAATAGGATCCACCCGATCCGGAATTAAAAAGTCTAGCAACAATGAATTCGATTAAAAACTTGCAGTGATTAAATTAACTTAGCGAAGAAAACGAGTGTGAAACCACCACAACTAAAGAAGAGAATCACACAAGGGAGGGGGAAGAGATTACCCAACCGGAAAGCTTTCACACAAGATAACTGTGGGAGAATCACTCTCTCCACGGATCCACCGGAGTCACACCGAAGGGTTTGCAACCTTCTTCCAAAGAGTCGCACCGAAGGAAGCCGCGCGAGAGTCGCTCTGAACAGATGGAGGATGCAAGGGGGCGGCTGCTTCACACCACAAGCAAGGGGAAGAGGGGGGGGGGGCGGCTTGGAGATGCCTCCTCTCTTGGCCGAAATTTTCAAAGGAAAATTAGGTTACTTCTCTTTCTAATTATCTCATAATGAAGCCTCCTTATATAGGAGTTACAAACAAGCCTTAACCATTCATGATGGAGATGTAATCTCATCCATCCGAATGGCTAAATCCACACCAATATTAAAATTTTTCAAAATTAAAAATAACAAAACATGCAATGAATATAAAATTATCACTTAACATAGGATAATTTTATATTCCAAATATAAAATAGAGTTTTCCCAAATGAAATAAATAAGGCTAATTCTTTGCAGTGGATGTAGCATGCCACGGGCGAAAGTTGTAGCGTAGCCTTCCGTTAGCGTCATCGTGCCACCTCACGTCCCTAAGTTGTATTGCCTTATCAACCGGATCATCATCAGCATCTTCAGCATCATCTTCAAATGGTGGAGGAGGGGCCACGCCATCACAAATCAAAAAAAGAAAACAAAAAAGGGAGAGAAAAAGTTTATTTGTGGCCAAATTTTGAAAAGAAAAAAATTCCATGGCCTTGTTTTGTTGTTTGAAATAGAGAAAAGACGTACTTGTCATTTCTCATTTTTTTTCATTTTTTTTATTTTGAGCTCACCCTTAGTTTAGTGTGATTTACCTGCCGTTTTTCTCTTTGATTTTCAGTTCCTAATCATTTACCAAAGCCAAGTCTCAACGCCTATTAAAGTCCTTTTGATCTTTAGACGTGAATTTGCGTAGTGGAGAGAGTGTGAACGGACAAGCCTATGACCACCATCATTGATGGATTTCTTTGGAGGTTATCTTGAGGTGATTTAGGGTTAATCGTTATTCTAGCAACCTAGTAGTTCGTCAATGCGCCGTTTATTTAGAATTTCTACTCTTGTCTTTCTTATTTTCATTTATTTTGGATACCATGTTTTAGGGATTTAGAAATGTGTAATTCTTCTTTATGTTCTAATGAAATTTTTAGGTTTCCATTTTCAAGTATTCTATTGTACACTTCTCACCCCACTAGTTATTAACATAGAAATTAGGATAATTTAATTTTTCATGTTTTGGTTTTCTTAATCTATGAAACCTAAATTTACTTTTTTACTTTTAATTCCTCTTCCCTAGTTTTCAATTCCAATTGCTTGAGGGCAAGCAAATACTCTAACATGGGGGAATTTGATGACTAGTTTTAGTCATCCCTTTTGGGGTAGTTTAGTATTCATAATTCTTAGGTTTTATTATAGTTTTATGTATTTATATGCTTCTTATGTTGTTATTTTATTATAATGTTTTGTTATGTTATGATATAAAAATTCATTGTTTTATTTATATATTTTATGTATTTTCACTTTTATTATTTTATGTTCTATGTTTTATGTTTATCTATGTTATGTTATAAAAAATTGAATAATGTTATTAAGTTTTGTTTTGCTTTATTTGTAGGTTCAAGTTCAATGCTCAAGACCAATCCAACCATGCTCGGCCAGCCCACCTCACAAGCAGCCGGCCATTTAGTCCAACCCAAGAGCATATTACTGCCTCTCTCCAAGTGCAGCCCGAGCCCCTACAACTACCTCAACCTGAGCAGCCCTAGCAGCCCTTGAAGTTTGGAGCAGCTCGACCCCTCCTCATCAAGCAACCCGAGCCTACAGAAGGCCCATGCAGCCCGCCACCTTTGCATGGCACTTCCTCCATTTTTTCATCCCATTTATGGCCCGTCCTTGGCTGGCCCTCCCCCATCTCTTTCTCTCTCCTCCTCATTAACTTCCACATGCATGTACCTCCACATTCATGCATGGTCGGCCCCCCTCTATTCTCCCTCTTTATTCTATATTCATCCCCTCTCTCTACTTTATATTTTCCACTTTCATTTCCATAAATTACATGCATTGAACCTCCTCTTTTCTCTCCCCTCATTAAATGAAATTCATGCATCCTCTCCCCTTTGCATGGCCGGCCACCCCTTCTGCCCCTTCTTCTCCACTTCATTCTAGAACCTTCCCCCTCATCTATAAAAGGAACCCATGTCTCATGCTTTGGAAAGGTTGGATTAGAGAGAGAGAGCAAGTGAGATAGCTAGTTCTAGTGCAAGTACTTTTCTACATTGTTGTTATAGTTCTTTTCTTTGTTGTAATCTCCTTTTGTTTAGTAGAATAACATTATCCTTTTTTATTATTTTTGTGCACCTCTTTTATTAATTAATGAAAATGAATTTATTTTCTTTTATTTTGGTTTCCTTTTCAATTATGCGTAGCTAATTCCCCTTAGCATTCGATCGTGAGGACCCATGAAATGAGATGATGATTTCCTTTATTTCTTAGTTTTATTTTTGTCTAAATTATTCTCGATCCTTCTTTGATTTTTATCGTGTCAACTTCGTATTTCCGGTATACGGTAGTGTGAATTTGATCTCATTTCAAAGAAGTCGAGAGACACAGTTAAGTTAAATATCACTCAAAGAAGGAAGGAGTTGAGCGTAACCCTAGAGATAGGATGAACTAAATCCTCCGGATTGGAGTCAAATCCAATAGTACGGGTCACTTCGGTAATGCGACTTTAGGCCATTTTGACTTGTAAAGAGATTTCGGTCAAAACGTCTATAAGTTAGGGGATTTAATGCTCTAGCGCGATTACTTCCTAATATAGGATCTGTCACGGCCGAGTTTAGTTTGCAAATTTAAATCTATATTTTTATTCTTCTCGTCTCATTTCATGGTGAATCATTGATCGAATGCTAGCTTTTTATCATAAGTTTTTGTTTAAAAAATTATCTTTAGTTTCAATTTAAAAAATTCTCAAAAAAACCAACAATCTTTCAGTAGGATAATAGTAGAAGTGTGAGTAATAGTACTTGACAGCCCCGAGTTTAAATATGATCTTGGTACTATAATTCGATAGGTACACTTGTCTTTTCAGGTTGGTTGCAATCTTCACACACCGCCCACAATGTTCCCTAGATTGGATTTGAAGAGGCATCTCCATCAACACTAAGAGCATAGTTGTATTTGTTGTGGGTTAAGCTCATCATGTGCAGGATGTTCCAAGGAACAAGCATAGACAGGTTGTCTAAGTGATGTGATAGGTGATCACAAGGTGAAGATACTTGAAAGGTAGGAACTAGCCTAAGAGCCCAAGTCAGGTAGTCCATGATTGGACAGGTAAACAAGATGAATAGGCTGGAGAATTCAATTTTGTCAAAGCTCAGTTCAGAGTATGAGTCTCGGAATTCGTCAAGCTCAACCCGCAGATCGTCGAGCTCAGCTCAACATTCGTCGACCTAAATTCAGACAAATCGTCTAAGGAAAAAACCGTTGAGATAGTTGAGACCGCTGAGAATAATCCGCTAAGATAGAATACATTCAAAACTGAGAAGAAGACAACATTGAGACCACTGAGACAAAGCCAGGAGAATTTGTCCAAGTCTAGAGAAGTGAAGTTTCGTCGAGCTGAGCTCACATTTCATTGAGCTCAGCACAGAGTTCGTCGAACTCAGATCGATGATCATCGAGATCAAGTTAATGTATGAAGATATAGAGTTCGTCGACCTGAGCTTACATTTTGTCTAGCTCAGGTTGAAGGTTGAAGGCTCACAGATTCATTGAGCTCAGCACAGAGTTCGTCGAACTTAGATCGACGATCATCGAGATCAAGTTAATGTACGAAGATACAGAGTTCATCGACCTGAGCTTACATTTCGTCGAGCTCAGGATGAAGGTTCAAGGATCAAAGATTTGTTGAGCTTAGCATAGAGTTCTTCAATCTCAGATCAACGATAATCGATCCCAGTTCAAGTATTTCAGGTAGTTGCGGGAAAGTTACAGTTGCACCGGAAGCTACTATTTGTCCTCTTCTGAGGTAGGCAGCGCTCACCATACTTAACTGGGCCCACAATCAAATTGTGTCATTGATTCAAAATCTTGGATATGAAAAGAAAAGAGGATATGGAATTAGGTCAAGAATAAGATCGATCAAGAACAAAAAGAAAAAGGGGCGGCTGGACTTCATCTTCTCCGATAAGCTTGAAATAAAAAGTCTAGTAGTGCTTGTCTAGAAGACAAAGAGCAAGTAAGCTATGGATTCAATATCTTCAACAGCAAGATAGCTGGTGCCATTCTCACCTGCACCAGGAAGCTAGCTCAGAAGGATTCTCTGAGAAAAAGGTAGCAGCTTGGGCTAACCCTTGCTGCAGGTGCTTCACAGTCTCAGCCAACAAGCCTAAAGAATATTCTCTTAGGGAGCTGTAAAGAAGGAGATAGGACAGAGCAGTTGGCTTAGTTCAGGAAGAGGCAGAGGCACAGATCTGCAAGTTACTTCCAACACATCTTCATCCTTATTGCTGTGATGAAAGGAGTAGAGTCGGGACTCTTCCAGCTCAGGTGGCAGTAAGATCTACTACAGTTATTTCTCTAGCTCTAGCTGGATAAAATCCCTGGTGCTGAGAAGAGAGAGTTAGGTCTAAGTGCTTACTTAGTCCGGAGAAAGGTAGACTCAGGAATTAAATTATTGTAATCATAAGGTGGACTGAGTTTTTCTCAGTCAAGAAGCTTGATACAAAGAAATATCTCTTATGTCAAGAATATCCATCAACCCACCTTCATCTTGTTGGATTCAGTTTACCTGAATCTGAGCTGTAGGGCCTTTTGGCATGAGTAATATGTGACTAATTAGTCACAGAGGTAGGATCCTAGTGTGGATCTTAGCTGTCGGAAGGCTTAACATTTTGAGGTAGGAGAGTGTTACTATCTGAGGTAGGATCCTAGTGTGGATTCGAGCTGCCAGAAGGCTTAACAGCCTGAGGTAGGAGAGTATTACTCTCTATGGTAGGATCCTTTGTGGATCTGAGGTAGGGCTATCCTCCCAGCCTGAGTGTAGGGCTTAATAGCCTAAGGTAGGTGACTGGAGAGTCATTGAGCTATAGGTTACAAGTGTGTCACTGAGTTGTAGGCCTTGGAGGAGGCTGAGCTATAAGTGCTTGGAATGCCACTGAGGTAGGTACCTGGATTGGTACTGAGTGTAAGAGTGATATAGCACTCTGAGAGTAGGGTTGTGTGCCTGAAGTTGTTGGAATGAGAAGCCTGAGTTGTAGGACTTAAAAATAAGGCTGAGGTAGGTGGTCAGTGGAGCAATGAGCTATAGGAGCACTGTAGGGCTCTGAGGTAGGAACCTTTGTGGTTTTGAGTTGGGATTCTGTAGATAATCTGTGTGTATGACTGAGGGCCTGAGGTTTAAGCTTTGAGGAGCATTTTAGAGGAGATTGTTCCTAGTCCAACAAGTTAATTGGATAGGTGGGAGGGAAAGTGGATGTACCCAATCGGGGAACCACTATAAATACTTATGTTTTGTGCTATGTTTCTTATTCTTATTTTACATTGCAGGTATTAAGGACAAGCTCTAGAACAATTAATTAGAAAATAACAAAAAATTCAAAGAAAGTTCAAAGACCTATTCACCCCCCCCCCTCTAAGTGATTTAGCTATCCTTGAAATAAAGACTTTCAGGTACATAAATTCTATGGGTATCAGAGCTTCAGAACCATGAGAGATCTTGAAAGGTACCTCACCTAGTAGTTGACAAAGGATTGGTCCTAAGAGTCCAGAGAATTGATGGAAGCTGCCCGACCCAGTTTCCTTTGAGGTGCTGCACTTTCTTTTTTAGGAGATTAAGAATCGGCTTAATTATGGATTCAACTTTATTGTTGTTCCTGGTATGTTGCACTGATGAAAACAACAGATCGGTTCTGATATGACTATAGAAATCAATCATATTTGTATTATTAAACTGAGGACCATTATCTGTGATGACGGCCATTAGATATCCATGCCGACAAAGGATCTCTCCCCAAATGAAATTTCTGATAACCTGAGTATTAGTCTTGGCTATTGTTTTTGCCTTGATCCACTTAATGCAGTAGTCGATCATCACTATAATGAAGCGATGTTTCCTACTTTCCATTGGAAAGGGACCAAAGAGATTCATTCCCTTACACTGAAAGATCCATTCACAAAACTTGCTGAAGAGGAGAAAACTTCTTGCACTGGACACACTTATTTTCATATGCCTTTCCATCTTTCCTCATCTTCGGCCAAAAATATCCTTGCCTAAGGATTCTCTTTTCCAAAGTTCTTGCCCTTGTGTGACTATCACACTCATTAGAGTGAACTTCTTGAAGGATGACTGGAACTTCTTCTTCTAATACGCATCTTGCCATTTGAGAGAGGAAAGTATTCCAGTAAAGAATCCCGGAACCAAATAATAGTAAGCTGTCTTGATTTTGAAACTCCTCTTATCTTTCACTGATGGATGGAACTCTCTTGTTGAAAGATAAAGGATAAATTGATCCAACCAAGATAGGTGCTGATCAAATTGAATTATTTCTCCTTCTTCTGCTACTGGTCGGAAAAGTTTTGAAGTTGTTTCTCCTAATAATAGCCCAAAATTTGCAAGCCCGTCTGCTTCCGAGTTCTAAGATCTTGGGATATGCTAAATGGTAAAGCCTTTGAACTTCCCAATCTCTGTTTTTACTAGCACTAGGGTACTTCTATAAGACATGATCCATGGAATTAAAGTTGCCCATCACTTGGGTCGCCATTACCAAGGAGTCTATCCTGACATGAACATGCATAATTCCCAACTCTCTTGCAAATCTTAAGCTTGTTAGGAGCGCCAGGAACCTCGCCTACCACTCCAAGATGAAGCATATTGATGTGATGTATCATTGGATACAAAATGTTGTCGACGAGAAGCTATTGAGGATTGAAAAGGTCCACACATATGAAAACACTATGGATATGATGACAAAGATTATGCCAAATGATAAGCATGAGTTTTGTCGATCATTGATCGACATGATGTTAATCTGAAGGTGGTAGGTATGAAACTCCTATATTTATGGTCTGGAGGGGGAGTATTGTTGGGGTCCATCTCCTAAAGAGTCAGAGGACTCAGAATTCAGATTAGGTTTGGTCTCCGCGATCTCAACGATACCATTATGAATGGTCTCAACGATTACAATTATACCATCGTGATCGGTCTTGGCGATCTCGACGATACCGTCATGACCAGTTCAGCGATCTCGGCGATACCGTAGTGTTTGTAGCTACCTACTAGGTATCATTATCTTAGCTCGAGATTTATCTATATCGATTTCATGGGGTGACGAACGGCGGTTGCTTCATAATGCTCTGCGTTTTCAGCCGTTTGATTTTCTTGGGGGTCAATCTAATGGCTAAGGCATCCTCTGCTATTTTCTTTAAGTAGGTGCCAAGCTATTCCATATATGTAATCTCTTAGGTTTAAGAGTGTTGGGTATTGTATCCACAATAACTCTGATTTGACGAAGTGTCCGTTGAATGAAGATGAATTGAGTTTGTATTTGTTATTGTTTTCTAGTTATGTGCTTGCAGGACGATATTACTAAGTACAACCCAATATCAAGTTACAATGGGTCTTGAGACACAGGAATATACAATGTAATCTTTCATTGTGTAGGCCAAGGTGTTGACTCACGTCTAATCTCTCTATTGGGGGTGGACTTCTTCAAGTACATTAGAAGAATCCAAGAAGATCAAGTTGCGGCTTTCAGAAGAGCAGATTTTCTCTTATTAAAATTCATCGAGTATAGTAACAGATACTCATCGAATTCGTCAAGTATACTCATGAATACTCGTCGAATTCGTCGTGTATGCTTACTGGCACTCATCGAATTCGGCGTATTTACTTAGGGAATAATCTATGAATTCCTTGAAATCAGTTAAGTAAAAGTCGTCTAGTATCATCGTGTATACACATCGAATTCGTCGATTATATTTGTCGATATTCATCAAATTCATTGTATATATATGTCGATACACGAAGAATTTGTCGAGTCATCTCGACTTTACTTCACTAGATTTCTCTAAGTCATATTTGTCAAATATTACTTAAACTAGCGTCGAGTCAGCTAGTTTATACTCGTCGAATTTGTTGAGTATACTAGCTGATACTTGTCGAATTCGTCGAGTATATCTTCTGCCAAGTGTTGAGTTACATAATCGATCTGGCAGGAATTATCCAAGTAAATATCATCGAGTTTCCAAGTGTTTCAACGAATATACCCGTATATACTCGATTAATTATACTTTGGGTTATTTCTTCTATTTTCAAATTTTTGGCTAGGTTTGTCCAGATCGCCATGTACAGTGATTTCCGGATTTCTCGAAAAGGAAGGATGTTTTTAGACATTACAGAAGAAGGTTTCCTATATATATTCAGGGTGGATTTCATTCAACCCTAATCGTGCATATAAGCTCAAATCGAGACTTTCCAAAATGAGATCCATCAGCTATCGTTCTCGCATTTTCGCAATTCTCTCTCGCCCGACGTCAATGATGCACGATCCAATCGTCTTCTATAAGTGTCAACTTGATCTCCTTTCTCAAAAGGTTGAAGATCATTCAGATATAGTGATTCCTTTTTCAGATCGAGCTTTCAAGATTTCATATTTTCTTTCTCCTCGAGATTTTGAAGTTTCACTTTTTGGAGGAAAGGAACACTGAATTATTTAGATCTGTAGAAGATTAACTTTAATCTATTATTTTAAATCCTTTTATGATATTGTAGGAGGTTTTACCTCTGAGTTGTAGATCCTTATTTTAGGATCGAGTTGTAGGAGAGGTTGTTCTCCGAGTTGTGGGAGATGTTATTCTCCAAGTTGTAGTATAGTTTGTTCTCCGAGTTGTAGGAGTGTTGACTCCGAGTTATAGGAGTTGAGGCTCCAAGGTGTAAGATTTGAAGAATCTGAGATAAAGATGAAGTAGCCGAATCTATCCCTTCGTGGTAGATAGGCGAGGCGGGATAGTGGGTGTACCCAACACGGGGAACCACTATAAATCTATGTGTTTCTGTGTGTTTATTTTTTAGTTATTTTAATTCAGCAAAAAGACACAGAACTCACCTATTCACACCCCTCTATGTGATTTAGGTTTACACTAGATACTTTCAATTGGTATCAGAGGGGTGTTGTTCGATATAAGGTTAATACCTTGAACAAGATCTCCTATCTAGTTGTCACGAGATACCGTTCAGGTTCAATGGACATAACCAAGGATTTGTCATCGATGAAGTTGCTAGTGTGCACTAAGGAGAACTTCCCCATATGGAAGGAAAGAGTTAGATTCTACATGGAAGATGCTGATCCTTGCATATTTCAAATTGTGGATGAAGGACCTCACATTACTACACAACCCTCTGCTTTTAATCTCGCGGTTATGATTCCAAAGAAAATGATGGATTTGACCAAGGATGAAATTGCTCTAGTCTCCTTGGATAAAAAGGCAAAAAATATCATAGCCAGTGCAGTGGATGACTCAATGCTACAAAACTTATTCCACTACAAATCTTCTACGGAGATGTGGGACAGTCTCGTAGTTCTCAAGAAAGTAACTGAAGAAGTTAGAGACGATCATAGATCCCTGCTGAATCAAGAATACGAGGCATTCAAGCAAGGTGTAATGATACTATTGCTGATAGTTTTGAAAAATTCTTCAAGATCGTTAATGACCTTAGAAACTACGGTCGCACCTTCACTAATGGTGAGCTAAACGAAAAATTCTTCAGATCCTTGACAAAGGACTGGGACACAAAGGTGGTAGCCATTCAGGAGTTTGGAAAGCTGCCCGAGATTGATCCCCAGAATCTGTTCAGAAATCTCCTCTCATATGAACTACAACTGAATACTTGAAAGAAAGAGGAGCAAAGCAGATAGACTTCAAGCAGAGAGAAATCAGTAGATCTGAAAGCTGAAGGGACAAGAAAATCTAAAGCTATGTCACCAGTAAGGACATAAGCTCCAAATGCACCAGAAGACTCTGAGCCAAGCACGCCAAACTCTGAGTTGTCTGATGGAGAGTTCTCACTAATCTCCAAGCAATTCAAAAGATTGCTCAGCAAGAGGAGGAGAATGTAAAATCAATCCTCCCATCAAACTTTAGAATATCATATCGTGATGGTGATTGGTCTAATAAATGCTACAATCGAGAGGACATGTATAAATCTAAAGTAAACAAACATTCTTCCTTTGACATAGTTTGTTATTGTTGTAACAAGGCAGGACACGTGATTGCAGAGTGTCTGTTGAAGAAGAAGGAAGGATCCAAGAAATAAGACAAGAGATCCTTCATAGGTAAGAGGTAGAAAGAGAAGAGCTTTATTGCAAAGAAGTCCAAGACTCTCAGTGATAATGACTCAAGTGAAAATGAAGAAGCTTACTTCGATCCCATGACTCAGTCAGATGAGGAAGTAGGCGACTCCCAATTCTATGGGAACGTAAACTCTCACACAATGAAGAAGCTTACTTCGAGCCCATGACTCAATCAAATGAGGAAGTGGGCGACTCCCAATTCTATGGGAACGTAAACTCTCACACAATGCTCTTTGAATCATAAACCTCTACTAATGGTCATGAAGACTATTATTCTAAGGAAGATTAATCTGACTTGATGTATCAACATCAAGAACTTTTGAGAGCCTTTGATAAATACTATAGGTAGTCAAAAAGCAATCAAAGAGATTGCTTCCCTCAAGGCAGTAAAATTAAGCCTGAAGGAGGAAATTGTTGAATTAACTCCTCTCAGAAATGAAGTTCACTCCTTGCAAGAGAAATTGAAATGCTCTGCTGAACCATTAAGTCGGAAATAAAAATACTATGATGAGCTAGAAGAAAAGCTCTTGGTAGAAAGGAAACTTGTTGAAAGTTACTCTAAGCCAATGACCATTCTTCCTCTCATCGATGAATTTTCTACTCCAAATAAGTGTTGTGGTCTTGTCCATATAGCTGAGAAATACAAGGATGCTAAGAGAGATACCACCAAAGGCACAGGGAAGGCACCTCAAAGTCAACCCGCTTTTAAGAAGGTAATCTTCCCTTCAAATAAATATGACTTTGAGACGTCCTATGGCCACTTGGATAGGACAACCTATGTCGAGCCTAAAATGCACTACCATGGATGGACCATCCCCAAAAGTTTGGTGGTAGTGTTTTCAAAAAACCTTTTGAAGAAATCACACTCAAAAGTTTTGGTCCATACGTTCATGGACCAAGTAGCAAGAAGGCTCCAAAATCAAAAACTGTTGTTCCCAAGGCTAAGGAAATAGTGAAGCCTTGTGTGTACTGCAATTACGAGGCTTCCACCTCCAAGTTAGTGGCCCCTTCTAGACCTCCCATTCAAAAGGTAAAGAAGGAGTACAAGAAAAGGAACAACATGTTTGAATGTTGGTGTTGCGGCAAGATTGGTCACTATCCATAGATTGTTGGTTTCATCTGATAAAGCTTGAAACTCCATGAGTTAACAGTGCGAGACCGACCACTCACAATGTTAATGTTCTCAGTGGTGTTAAACTAACAAGGAACCAAGGACCCAAATCAGTTTGGGTTCCTAATGGAAAATGATTTTTGATTGCAGGTATGTCCAAAGGTCAACAAAACTCCATTCTGGTATTTGGACAGTAGATGCTCTCAACATATGACCGGGACGAGAAGCCTACTGTTGGATCCCTAGTTGGATTTGGGCTAGGTTCACTAAATTAGGTTAAGTCTGACCCACATTGTATAGCCAGGGTCAAGTCTGGTAGTCCTAGAGTTTAGGCTAGTCATTAAGTTCAACCATCATGGAACAACCAGCAGAGGACATCACTAGTCTCAAAACTTAGAGGATTCAGAGAAAAAAATCATCAGTTTGAAGTTCGTCGAACTCAGCTCGACGATCATCGATCTCAGATTGACGAACTTAGAGTTATTTATCTGAGCTGAGCTCGATGATATTCAAGCTCAGGTCGACGATCGATTCTTTTAGACAGATTCTCAGCTCGATAAACTCAGAGCACAGATTTGCCAAGTTATTCTCAGTATGCAGTTCATAGAGCTCAGGTTGAAGAACAGGAATTCTCAGGTCGACGAACTTGGAACTCCAGTCGAAGAATTCCATTCAGAGGTCGACGATTTCTGTCCTGAGCCAGAATGAGAAGTTTTCCTCTCTTCTATCCCTTACTTTCTATATTATTTTGCAGTAATATTCCTGAATAATTAATGTTCATATTCCTCTAAATATAGACATTATTGGTAGCATTAATTATGCTCTTCATCAGGATAATTACTTGGTTATTTTATTAGGGACAGTTGGGGAAACTCATTTAAATCAATATTCTAGCCATTTTTTTCTCCAGATCTTTCAGCAATTAATGCCAGCAATTTAAATTTCAAAGGAGAAATTATTGACTGCAGAATATAAAAGAGTTTTTCTCTTTTCAGTAGAGAGACACTCAACCAGACATCAGAACATACTGAGCTAAACATTTTAGAAGAAAATATATAACACACAAGAATATACAGAGAGATAGATACTGAACATTCAGAACTCTCCCAGTGCAGAAAACATTCTATTTTATTCCTTATCCATTCTGAAGACTGAAGAAGAACATTCATCACTATCAAGAGACTTCTTCAACCTTCTCCTCCAGGAACATTCAAAGACAACTCATCTTGATTCAGTCAGAAAGTTGCAGGATTGTTTGTAGACAAGGCTGAAGACCTACACCCTGATAAAGGCTCCAATCTTCTAAACCATCTCAACCTCTCAGAAGGAGTCTTAACAACAGCAAATCCACTTGTCTTTTCTATTGTTTAGAGAAAAGAGAAGACCTCATCACCCCTCTCTCACCTCCTGTATAAAGGGTTTATTAACTCCCTTCAAAAGTTTATTCTTGGTTTTTGGGCACCTGATCAAAAGACTAAAGGGTTATGAGATATCCCTGAAAATAGATCTTGTGATGGCAGAAACCTGATCAAAAACCTTATAGTGGATTCCTACCAGGGTGGTAGAAGAGTGGATTTACCTAGGTTGGGGAACCACTATAAATTCTTGTGTTGTCTGGTTGTGTTCATTTTCTTTCTGTTCTTGTTGTGCTGCGAGAGATAGATTGATTAGTTTAACCTTTTTTATTTATTTCTATATTATTATTGGTATCACCTATTTTCTACTCTGATAAAATTAAAAACAGCCAAAGTTTTAATTACTCTATTCACCCCCCTCTAGAGAAAATCAGATCTAACCCTCATCTTTCAATTGGTATCAGAGGAGTGTTCCTTTGGTTGTACAAGCTAACACTTGAACCAAGATCCTCGTTAGATCAGATTTCCTCTTTTCCTAGTTTTTCTATTATCACAAAATGGCACAAAACAAAGACTATACAAGCACCAGACCTCTAGTTTGCAAATTAAATAAGTTTGCTATCTGGAAGGAAAGAATCAAATTATATATGAACTCCATTGATGAGGACATCTTTAATTCTATTTTGACAGGACCACCAGTTCAAGTGGCAACAACTACTGCTAGTTCCAACACACATGTTGTTCCACCACCTGAGTGGATAGATGCACAGAAAAAGGACAAAATAGCTAATGCAAAGGCCATGAATATTCTGGCTCAGACAATGTCTGATGATATTTTCTAGGTGGTGGTTGAATGCACATCAGCCAAGGCAATATGGTACTCACTTAACCAGATGGTTGCTGGTTCAGCTGATGAGAGAAAGAATAGGAGATCCAACCTTATCTTATAATATGAGAACTTTAAGAAGGATGAATCAGAGTCTATTGGTGACATGTACAACAGAATGAGCTCAATAATCAATGAGCTGAAAGCTCTAGACAAAGACATCACCCTTACTAAAGTAAATGATAAAATCCTCATGTGCTTCCCTAGCTCATGGGATTCAAGAATCTGGCCTATCAAGGAAGCTAGAAGTCTAAATGAGATTTCCACAGAATCTCTACTTGGAAAGCTCAAATCTTATGAGCAATTGATAAAGTTCAAAGAGGTTGTAGAGCAGAAGACTCCTTCATAAGGAAGAAAGGATCAATGTATTGCATTCAAAGCAAATGAAGAATCAGAAGCCCCAACAGTCAATGAAGAATTCCTGAGTCTCTTAGCAAAGAGATTTTACAAGATGGGCAAGAGGGATTTCAGAAGAAAGTCATCAAGGCAAGATAACAAGACCATGTATGACAAAACACCAAATAAAGAAGTTATCTATTTTGGCTGTAGGAAGCCTAAAAACTTCATCTCAGAGTGTCCAGAGAACCAAAATAAAGAGAGAAGAAGAGAAAAAGAAGCAAGGAAACAACACTATAATAAGCCCTCCTCCAGCAAGCATAAAAGGAAGGAGAAAGGCTTTGTGGCTGAGACATGGAGTGAGACTAAAGATGAATCTTCATCTTCCAGCTCCAGTGAAGATGAAGAGGAAGCAAAGGCAAAGGAGATTTGTCTGATGGCCATCAATGCATCGGGCAGTTGTTCAGAAGCAGAAGCTGAACAATCAGACAATGAAGACTCTGAATCTGAAGAAGATCAGGTACTATCTTCTTTTGATTCAAAAGAATTTAGAACTAAATTCAAGTCCTTATGTTTGGATTTAATTAATTATGAAAAAGAGATTAAGTAACTTAGAGAAAGACCAAATGAACAAGAAAACCTACTTTCTGAAAATAACAAATTAAAAGATGAAATAACATTAGCTAATGAACAGATTATATAATTAAAATCTTAATTAGCTGAGGCTAGGCAACTTGAAGAATCCCTAAATGGGAGAAGTATCAAGCTAATGAACATCACAAGCACAGTGAATGCCAAGCTCAATGACAAGCTAGGCTTAGGTGCATTATCAAGCCAACCCCCACTGATTCAGAAGAATATCTTAACAACTCCTATAAAATTTGTTTCAGAAAAGGGTAAAGAGAAAATAGAAGATAATAATCTTAAACAAACAGAACTCAAACACAAGAATAAGAAAAGGAGAAAGACAAAGAAAAATCTTAACCAGAACAATGTTCAGCATATTTCGTCAAACTCAGATCAACAAAATGTGTACAGTTTGTCGAACTCATGCCGGCGAACTCAGAACACAAACTTCTATTATACCTATTCTCAGAACTACGATCGATAAAACCAGTATGGTTCGTTGACTAGAGATTGACAAAATTGGGGCCCAGAAAATGAATACTTTCATTCTCTAAGTGGAGTTTGACGAACTCATCCCCGTTCGTCGACCTCAGATCGACGAACATACCAGAATTAATCGACCCCAGTTTGTAATAACAGAAACTTTAATTTCAACATACCTTTTAATCAACAAAGACAAAACATTAATCCCTTTAACCAATGGATAATTCCACCCAGAAGATATCATCCCTTATGTTTAAAAATCAACCTGATTATTCATACATTTCCAGCTTTAGTTATGTAAATCAACCAAGACCCAAGGTAACCTGGGTCAAGAATAACTAATCTGATTTATTGCAGGTGAAAGACTATCCCACCATAGAGTAACAGTGGTATCTGGATAGTTGTTGTTCAAAGAATATGACTGGAAACAAGGATAACCTAATCAACTATAAGTCAAAGCTTGGACCCAAAGTAATATTTGGTGATTCCAATTGTGGCCAGACTAAAGGATATGGAAAGGTAAAAAATTAGAGCAGTCACCTTCAGGAAGGTTCCATATGTAAATGGACTGAAGCACAACCTTATATCCATAAGTCAGTCAGGTATCATTTAACCAAACTTCCTGTATTATTACTTTAGTTGATAACAAAGTGGTTTTAACTGGCACTAGAATAAGAAATATCTATATAGTTAATTTTAAGTCAGCTAAAACTAAAATATGCTTTTTTAACCAAACCAGTAATAATAATGATCTTTGGCATAGGAGATTAGGACATGTAAACCCGAAAAACATTGCTAAACTATCTAGGGACAACCTTATTAGAGGATTGCCTTTTTACCCTTACAAGAAGGAAAGCCTTTGCAGGGCTTGTCAGTTAGGCAAGCAAACTAAAAATAGTTTTAAGTCAATTAATAAGAGTGATCCACCTAAGATACTATACTTGCTCCATATGGATCTTTTTGGACCCATTATTGTACAAATCCTAGGAGGGAAGTCTTATATCTTAGTAATTGTTGATGACTTCTCAAGGTTCACTTGGGTGTTCTTCTTGAGAAACAAGTCAGATAACTTCAAGGTTCTTACAGATTTTCTCAAAAGCATACAGATTGAGTACTCTACTCCAGTTGCATTGATTAGAAGTGATCATGGTACTGAGTTTGAGTCTCTTCTCATGCAAGAGATCTGTGAGAAGGAAGGTATCAGGCATTGCTTCTCTGCTCCTATAACTCCTCAACAAAATGGGGTAGCTGAAAGGAAAAATAGAACACTCATTGAAGCTGTAGGCACATTAATTGCAGATGCTCACTTATCCCTATCCTTTTGGGCAGAGGCTGTAAGCACAACAAACTATGTCCTGAACAGAAGTTTGATACATAAAATCAAGGGAAAGATCCCCTATGAACTACTCAGAGGGAAGAAACCTAAAGTAGATTATTTTAGAGTTTTTGGTTGTGTCTGTTACATTCATAACAACAACAAGAAATATATTAGAAAGTTTGAATCCAAGTCTGAAATTGGAATTTTTCTTGGATATTCCCAAGTAAGCAAGGATTATAGGATATATAATAAATCAACAATGAAAATGGAAGAGTCTATTCATATTTCATTTGATGAGACTAATATGTTTTACAAGGAGAAGATAGCTTCTACCAGTGAAACTTTGTAGGTACCTAACTTGTGTGAGAAGTTGGATGAGTTGACCCTCACCAATGAGGATATTACACATCCTTCTCCACATGTTGCTGAAGAAAGTGAAGATGAAGACACTGAGTTCAATGAAGAGCCAATAACATCTAACTTAATTCCACAAGAGGAATTAACTCCCAAAGCTATTGATCAACCAGCTCCTCCTACTGAGATAGTCACACTTAGAGATCACCCTGTATCTCAAGTGATTGGAGACTTAACAGTGGGTGTGCAGATAAGGCATCAACTCCACCAGGACATGATTCATGTCGGCTTCATATCTCAAACTGAGCCCCAATCCATTAAATATGCTGAGCAAGATACACACTGGATCATTGCAATGCAAAAGGAGCTCAATCAGTTTGAGAGATGTAGAGTTTGGGATTTAGTTCTAAGACCTATAGACTACCCAGTCATTGAAACTAAATGGGTATTTAGAAACAAACTAGTTGCTCAAGGGTACAGACAAGAGTAAGGCATAGACTATGACCAAACTTTTGCACCTGTTGCAAGGCTGAAAGAAATCAGGATATTCTTAGCCTATGCTGCCTAAAAAAGGTTCACAGTTTATCAAATGGATGTAAAGAGTGCATTCCTAAATGATGAACTCAAAGAAGAGGTCTATGTGGAATAACCACCAGGTTTTATCTCTTCAACTCATACCTCTTATGTTTTCAATTTGCATAAAGCTCTCTATGGTCTAAAGCAAGATCCAAGAGCTTGGCATGAAACCTTAGCTAGCTTTCTTTTAGAGCATAAATTTTCTAGAGGCATAGTAGATATGACTTTATTTATTAGCATCATCATGATAAAATCTTGTTAGTACAAATATATGTAGATGACATTATATTTGGCTCTATAGATCCCAAACTATGCAAAAGGTTCTCCAACCTTATGCATTCCAAGTTTGAGATGAGTAGCATGGGTGAGCTCTTCTACTTCCTTGGTATCCAAGTGAAACAGACTCCTGATGGCATCTTCATATCTCAATCCAAGTATGCTAAAGAGATGATAAAAAGGTTTATGATAGCTGATGACTCAGCAAAGAAAGCATCCATGGCTACAAATGCTGTGGTTGATTCTGATGAACATGGGAAACCAGTTGATCAGAAATTGTATAGGGTCATTGTTTGGTCCCTATTATATCTTACAACAAGTAGACCAGATATTATGTTTGCTAATTGTCTTTGTGCTAGGTTCCAGGTGAACCCTAAAGAATCTAACCTTATTTTCTTAAAAAGGTTTTTAAGATATATAAAGAGTTGCCCTAATTTAGAACTCTGGTATCCAACAGAGTCAGAATTTGAGTTAACTGGATACTCTGATGCTGAATTTACAGGATTTAGAGTGGACAGGAAGAGCACATCAGGAACATGTATGTTCCTTGGTGCTAGACTTGTCTCCTGGTTTTGCAAAAAACAAACATCTTTGTCTACAACAACATCAGAAGCTGAGTACATGGCAGCTGACAGTTGCTATTCACAGATGCTGTGGATTCAAAACCAACTCCTAGACTATGCTTTCAACTTAAATAATTCAACTCAACTTTGTGATAATACTAGTGCAATTTTTATTGCCTAGAATCCAGTGCATCATAATAGAACTAAGCATATAGAGATAAGACATCATTTCATTAGAGAGTGTGTGGATAAAAAAAATTAATCTTGTCTACATCTACACTGATTTTTAAAGAGAAGACATCTTCACAAAACCCTTGGATGAGAGGAACCATCTATTCTTTCTAAATCAGCTTGGTATGATCAATGAAGAAGTTTTAATTTAACTTTCTGTCTGTGGTCAAAGAATTTGCCATAGTTCGTCGACAGGAGATCGACGAACTGAGAAAAGTTCTTGAGAAAATTCGTTGACCTGAGATCGATGAACTCTCTGTGTGAGCCATTTTCGTCAGTCGGAGATCGACGATCTGGATTTAAAAAAAATTCGTTGACCTGAGAACGACGAAAAGTTTTCCCTTCTTCAGACTGAGATCGACAAACTATTTTGTCAATAAAATATTTCGTCGACCTCAGATCGAAGAGTTGTATTTATTTCGCAGGACGGAGTTTGTCACTTCACATTCTGAACAACCTTATATCTAAGTTTTCTTCGAGCTCCATCCCGCGCTTTCTGTTTCCCTTGCACTTGGTCTCTCTGTTTTCCTTTTGCAGGTGATCATGGCGATTCTAGCGAGCACTCTTGCGACAATGAAGTTCGATATGGGATTTGATATAGACTTCGAGTCATTCCAGCACTCAGATCAAATCTTCTTGGATATTCTGAAATTGTTTGAAGATCAGTAGTTGAAGAATCTTATGACAACACGGATAAAGATTGCTGCAACAGAAATTCGAGAATGGGTATTCACCTCCTCCTCACCAGAAGCTGATACTATGACAGGAAAAATATCTGGTAACATCGTTTCTCTCACCCCCGTCGTTCTATCTGACATATTTGGATTAGTGAATGGAGAAGAAGAGTTGGAAATAGACAGTACTGATAAGATGAAATGCTGATTAAGATGGATTATATTGGAGAAAACCCTAATAAACTGTTAAAGAAACATATGTCTGCTGATTATAAATTTCTAACGGATGTTGTGGGTAAGGTACTGATGGGCAAGCATACCACCAATGGCTATATCACCAGGCAGCAGTTCTTAGTGATGTGTGTAGTAGTCAACAAAAAGCCAGTGAACTGGGCTAGAATAATGTTTGAGATGATTAAGAAAAAGAATACAAAGAAAGAGGTCTGCTTTGGAAGGATTCTTGGAATCTTCCTTCAAGCAAAGGCTGCTGAATCCCTGATCTCCCAGACAATATTCATTAATGCCTACAAAAGGCTCACTTGTTCCTTATTTGGTAGGTGGGAGAGGAATATCCCCAAGCCATCCAAGGCTTCTTCCTCTTCCAGGACTTTTGAGGATACCAAAGCTGTAACAGCTGCTCCTTTACCCCTAGAAGATGCCACCACCACAAGGATTCCATCCCCTCCATCTTCATTTCAACAACCAACACCTCCTCAAGTTCAAACACCTTCAACAACCCTCCAACAAATATCCACATCTCAAGCCCATACACCAACACCTTCTGCTTCCCCACTCCAACATCCTTCACCAGTTCATACTCCTGAACATCAACCATCTCCACCCCAATATCCAGTGCATGCAACTCCACCTCACACTCTGGAGCATGTCACTCCACCTCACACTCCGGAGCATGTCACTCCACCTCAATCCCCACTTCCTTAATATCTAGCTGACATCCCCCTCTACAACATATCATCTATACCAACATTTGATCTGCTGTAATCCCCCATCCATTCCCCATCATCTACTGATGAGCCCATGTCAGATTCCACTCCCTTCCCTTCAACCTCATCCATCCATCCTTCTGTATCAACTCAGACACCCTTTGAGTTCATGCAAATGGATCCCCCTTCCATTTCCTCTCTTCTACAAATCATCACTCCACAACTCAAACAACACATAGTAGAGGATATTAAACCTCTTGCTGAATCCATTTCCACCCTCTCTGCTCTTCTGCCTACTGCCCTTTCTGTCCCTTCTTCTGGGGCCCTGGATTCAGGACCCTCTGAACCCAGATAGGGGGAGATATTCTATGAAGAAGCTCAAGTGTCTTCTCTAGCAGCAACAACAGCAGAAGAAGAACAACAATTTTGTAGATAGTTGAGTCACCAGATGTATAGATGGTTACAGAGGCTGAAATAATTGATTTAGTTATGTTGAATGCAGATATTTTGACTGTTGGTGATTGTTGCATCAATCCCACAGTAGACATCTTTGGGTTATTTGATTCTTTCAATACAGTTTATTTGAATTCTTCTCTTCTAGCAGTAAATCCATCTTTTGCTATAGTGTGTCACACTCCTCTAATAAGTCCTGAAGTTGTTAATCAACTGAAGGAAAGTTTTGCTATTAAAATAATTGAGGAACCATCAGGCCCAAATTATATTATTGATGATCGCCAAATCACTAGTTTGGATGATTTGATTGCTCAATATGTGGCACAATAACTTGTACTTATTCAGAATGATCCTACTTTGAAAGAATTTTTGTTGACTGACAAAGATATAGACGATTATCAGATGATAACTGAGAATTTTTCTCCACGTGAAGTTGTTGAACCCCAAGCACTTCCTCAAGTTGAAAAATAAATCTCAAAGGAAACTTTAAAAGAGATAGATGCTTTGTATGACAATCCTCAAGGATCTTCTGATGATGACATTGATGAAGAAGATTCTGATGAATCTGATGATTCCAAGGCTAGCAAGAAGGTTGCAAAGAAGAGGAAAGTTATTCCAAAGGCTACTCCTAAGCCAAATCCCACCAATGATACTCCATACTATATCTTGCAAAAGATTACTCCATACCCAGGAATGCCAGAGTTGATGTGGATATCAAAGAATGAGCAGAAAGAAAGAAAGAGGTGAAGGAGGTACAAGTATCCTCCTAAGAAATTTAGGAAAGACCCTCCTTCTCCTCATCCTCCATATTCTAGGGCCTCTGGAAATGTATCTCAAAGATCTGCACCTATCACAAAAACTTATCAGAGACATTCCAAGCTAGGCAGTGAGCAGTAGTCATCTCAAAGCAAACCTCCTCCAGCTACATATAAGAGAAGTACTATAGACTCCTTTGATGATTCATAGAAGGACTCAAGTCCTAAAAGGCCAACATCTCCTCCAATACCATTTGTAGATCCAGAGCAAGAGACAACAACTAAAATGGCCAGATTTCAAGAATTGATAGCACTTTCTCAAATCAACAAAGCAAAAGCGGAAGGAAAGGATCCCTCTCAATTTTCAATTGTCTTCATAAAGGAAGGAAGAACTAAAAAGGTATGCCAAGGCAAACAAATTCTTTAATGTTGATGATTACATGAAATTACACCCAGAAGCTGTAGTTCCAAGAGCAACATCTCTCAATATAATTAGGGCATCAGACATGACCATGTCAAAGAGACAAGCTGCCAATCCTAATAGAGAAATCATTTTCAGACAGCCTTCTGAGAAGCCTAAGAAAGAAAAGCCTAAGTAGAACAAGTAATTTTGTTTTTGTTTTTTTTCTTATTTTGAACTCTGTATGTTTAATCATGAAGCACCTTCTGCAAATATCTGTTGAATGTTTTATTTCTGTCAGATATATATTTATATGCTTTATGATTATTTATTTAATCTTGTTTTAGTGACCTCACACCAATAGGGGGAGATTGTTAGATCCCTAGTTGGATTTGGGCTAGGTTTACTAAATTAGGTTAAAGTCTGACCTACATTGTATGGACAGGGTCAGGTCTAGTAGTCCTAGAGTTTAGGCTAGTCATTAAGTTCAACCTTCATGGACCAGCCAGCAGAGGACATCAGTAGTCTCAAAACTTAGAAAATTCAGAGAACAGAATGATCAGTTCGAAGTTCTTCGAACTCAGCTCGACGATCGTCGATCTTAGATCAACGAACTCTGAGTTATTTATCAAAGCTGAGCTCGACGATATTTGAGCTCAGGTCGATGATCGATTCTTTCAGACAGATTCTCAGCTCGACGAACTCATAACGCAGATTTGGCAAGTTATTATCAGTATGCAGTTCGCAGAGCTCAGGTCAAAGAATAGGAATTCTTAGGTCGACGAACTTGGAACTCCAGTTGACAAATTCCGTTCATAGGTCGACGATTTCTGTCCCGAGCCAAAATGAGAAGTTTTCCTCTCTTCTATCCCTTACTTTCTAAATTATTTAGCAGTAATATTCCTGAATAATTAATGTTCATATTCTCCTGAATATAGCCGTTATTGGCAGTATTAATTATGGTCTTCATCAGGATAATTACTTACTTATTTTATTAGGGACAGTTGGGGAAACTCATTTAAGTCAATATTCCAGCCGTTTCTTTCTCCTGATCTTTCAGCAATTAATGCCAGCAATTCAAATTTCAAAGGAGAAATTATTAACTGTAGAATATAAAAGAGTTTTTCTTTTTTAAATAGAGAGACACTCTGCCAGACATCAGAACATACTGAGCCAGACATTTTAGAAGAAAAGATACATCACATAAGAATATACAGAGAGATAGATACTGAACATTCAGAACTCTCCCAGTGGAGAAAACATTCTGTTTTCTTCCTTGTCCATTCTGAAGACTGAAGAAGAACATTCATCACTATCAAGAGTCTTCTTCAACCTTCTCCTCCAGGAACATTCATGGAAAACTCATCTTGATTCAGTCAGAAAGTTCCATAATTGTTTTCAGACAAGGCTGAAGACCTACACCCTGAGCAAGGCTCCAATCTTCTGAACCATCTCAACCTCTCAGAAGGAGTCTTGACAACAGCAAATCCACTTGTCTTCTCTATTGTCTAGAGAAAAGAGAAGACCTCATAACCCCTCTCTCACCTCTTGTATAAAGGGTTTATTAACTCCCTTCAAAAGTTTATTCTTGTTGTTTGGGCACCTGATCAAAAGACTAAATGGTTGTGAGATCTCCCTGGAAATAGATCTTGTTATGGCAATCACCTGATCAAAAACCTGATAGTGGTATCCTACCAGGGTGGTTGAAGAGTGGATGTACCCAGGTTGGGAAACCACTAAAAAATTCTTGTGTTGTCTGGTTGTGTTCATTTTCTTTCTGTTCTTACAGTGTTGTGAGAGATAGATAGATAAATTAGTTTAACCTGTTTTTATTTCTTTCTTTATTGCTATTATTATTGGTATCACCTATTTTCTACTCTGATAAAATTAAAAATAGCCAAAGTTTTAATTACTATATTCATCCCCTCTACAGTAAATCAGATCTAACCCCCATCTTTCACGTACTGCTTGAATTTACCACAGTCGAAGACGGACCAAAAGTCATCTTTGGAGGGTCTGACCGGGGAATCACTACAGGCTACAATATGATTTCCAACGAGATAATTTCTTTCAAAAACATGGCTTATATTGAAGGATTACATCATAATCTGATAAGCATAAGCCAATTATTTTATAAAGGTTATATCGTTGAGTGCTACAAGGACAAGTTTCTGATAAAATTGTCTGCTAATCTGGAGACAATCTTAACAGGCAGTTGGAGTAGAAATATTTTTTGCCTAAACTTTCTTTGTTTAGATAATTCTATACTAGTGTGCTTTTTGACAAAAGATAGTGCATCTCTCTGTGACCAATACCACATGAGATTAGCACATATTAATTTCAAGACTATATATATGTTATTTTCTCACAACTCAGTGCGTGATGCCCCCAGCATAAAGTGCCTTTAAGAGAGTCCATCTCACGCATGCTAAATGGGTAAGCAGAAAAGGGCTACCTTTAAGGGTATTACTGAAAAAGGTTCCTCTAAGAAGTTTGTACTTACTTTATATAGACTTATTCGGTCCTATGTCAATTCACAGTTCAGGAGGTAAAGTCTATATGTTGGTCATTGCTGATTATTAATCTCGTTTTACTTGGGCGTTCTTTATAAAACACTACTCAGACACCTTTAAGACATTCACTAATTTTGTTAGGCAAATTCAGAATGAATTAAACTGCTCGGTGGTCAAAATAAGAAGTGATCACAGAACAAAATTTGAGTTTGGTGCAATGACAGAATTCTGTGGAAGTCAAGGTATCTTTCATGAGTTTTCCTCTCCGTGTTCTCCACAACAAAATGGAATTACTGAGAGGAGAAGTAGAACCCTCATTGAAGCAGATATAACTATGTTGAATGACGCTTCACTACCAGAGTACTTCTGGGCCAAAGAAGTCAACAAAGCTTGTCACCTGCATAACTGAGCTTTAATAAACAAAATCTATCGTAAGACTCCATATGAATTGTTAATGGGAAGAAAACTGACTGTGTCCTACTTTAGGATCTTTGGCAGTAAATGTTTCATACTTAACAATGGGAAGTATTACCGCATGAAGTTTAGTGAAAAATTATTTGAAGGTATTTTTGTAGGGTATAGTAGCCATAGTATGGCCTATAGAATTTTAAGAAGAAAACCCTGGTGGTAGAAGAGTCTATAAATATTGTATTCGATAAGACATGCATGGTTTTTAGAAGATTATCTAGTGTTGTTGGTGTTGATGTAGGTACCAGGTTAAAGGAACTAAGCTAGAAGAAGTGATCAAAGAAGATGCTCCAAGCTCAGTCAAGGTCGTCGATCCAAGTGTGGTGGATGAAGAACGACTAGATGAAGAACTACCTCAACCTACAGGAGATGCAATAGAAGTGGCAGAACCTTCTGGTGGGAGAGGATGAAATCTAGTGTTTAGACACTTAAGAGATGACCCAGTTGATCATATCATTGGAGAGCAAGGCGATAACAATAGAACCAGAAGAGGTACTGCTAACGAAGTTCTACATCTAAGATTTCTGTCTCAGGTTGAGCCAAAGAAGTTTGAAGAAGCAAATAAGGATGCATCTTAGATTATGTCTATGCAAGTGGAGCTTAACCAGTTTGAAAGATGCAAGGTTTTGGAGTTGGTGCCCAGGCCCAAAGGACAAAATATGTTCGGCACTAAATGGGAATTCAGTAACAAGCTGGGCGAAAATGGAGCCATTATAAAGAATAAGGTCATGCTTGCAGCTCAAGGGTACATACAAGAAGATGAGATCTACTTCGATTAGACCTTTACTCCAGTAGCCAGACTCGAAGCGATCAGGTTGTTTCTTGTGTATGTTGCTCACAAAGGCTTCAAGGACTATCAGATGGATGTGAAGTCAGCATTCCTCAATGGAGATCTAAAAGAGAAAGTATACATAACACAACCCACAGGTTTTGTCAACTCTACTTTCCTTGATTATGTATATTTTCTTAATAAAGCTCTATTCGTCTTAAAACAAGCTCCCTGAGCTTTGTATGAGACGCTATCTAACTTTCTTTTTGAGAACAAGTTCACAAGAGGAAAGATAGACAAGATATCATTTCTTAGGGATGTAAAAGACAAGATTTTGCTATTGCAAATCTATATAGATGGAATTATTTTTGGCTCTAAGGAAGACAACCTTTGCACGAAGTTTTCTAAACTCATCCAAGGGAAGTTTGAAATAAGCAGTATGAGAGAGCTGAAGTATTTCTTAGGACTTTAGGTGAAACAATCTGATGATGGAATTTTCATCTCATAGACAAAGTTCACCAAAAAATTACTTAAGAAATTCGGAATGGAGAACGCAACCTCGATGAGGAATCCAATGGGTTCAACTATGTCTCTGGACAAGGATGAGAAAGGGAAACCATTTGATGAAACCATGTATAGAAGCATAATTGGGTCCTTGCTCTATCTAACTACCAGTAGGCCTGATATAATGTTTTCCACATGCACATGCACTAGATTTTAGGTGAACTCTAAGGAATCTCATTACATTGCTGCAAAGAGGATTTTTTGAGATACCACAAGGGTACAACAAATCTTGGCTTATGGTATCTAAGAAGTAATGATGTCGAGCTAACTGGATTTTCAGATGCATATTTTATAGGTAGCAGGGATGACAGGAAAAGCATTTTCGTGGCATGCCAATTCCTTGGAAGATGGCTTATTTCATGGAGCAGTAAGAAGCAAAGTTGTGTGGTAACCTCCACTGCTGAGTCAGAGTATATCTCTACTAGTAGTTATTATGCACAGCTTCTCTAAATCAGGAATCAGCTAGAAGATTACAACTTGAAATTCAAGGAGATTCTGATGTTTTGCGACTCTACTAGTGTGATAGCGATTGCAAATAATCCAGTCTCTCACAGCCAGTCAATGTACATCAAAATCAGATATCATTTCATCCTGGAGTATATGGAGAGAAGGGACATAACTCCCAACTATGTCTCAACAGATAAATAGGTCACAGACATTTTCACGAAGCCACTAGACGAGGCCAAGTTTTCATTTTTCAAAATGGAAGTGGGCATGCTAAACAAGGACTCGTAAAGATGGGTAAGAGGACAAAAATTCTCACGAGAAGTACATCTCTCAATAGACAAAATTTTACAAGGCAAATTCATCGAGATGAACTTGTCGGAACTAAACGATTTGTAGAGATAATGCCAGTTTCCATGACGAAACTCGACGAATTTTGCTCGGCTTCCGTGGAATTTCGACGATTGGTACTTAGGTCAATTTTTATTGGATCCGAAGAGTCCCCAGTTTTAGGTACGCATCATTTTACCCTGTCTTAAAACTTTAAATAAATAAATATATATTTATTTAAGTTATCAGGGTAAACCGTCCACATTCCGTCAAAAGAGAATTCTGAATCCTGCTGAGTTCCACTTCCTGACGATTTGGACTCCGCGACAGCAATTGAGTCATCTTACCCGACGATTCATCTCTAACAATAGTTACTCTTCATTTCCTACAACAACAACAGTTCCATCAAAGTCTTGTCTTCTTGATTTCAATCTCGGCCACTGATGTTATTCTAGAGCTGATTGTCTCGTTCCTCTACTCTCTTCAGCTGTTATCCATGGATCCAAGAGGTACAAGTGGCTTGCTCGTAGGGGGAGAGCTAGTTCGAATAGGTTTTGCTACTTCCTTGGATGAATTCAAGAACTTCATCCTCATATTGGAATCAGCCGGTGTTGGGTAATGTATCCATAATAACCCTTATATGAAGAAGGGTCCAGTTAAGTTAAGATGAATTGTGATTGTATTTGATATGGTATTCTAGTTATGTAGTTGCAGGTTTACAATACTAAGTACACACAAATATTAGGTTACAGTTGGTTAGCATATACAAGACTATATAATGTAACCCTTCATTGTATAGGACATGATATTGACTCACGTATAATCTCTCTATTAGGGTGTACTTCTATCCCAAGTATGTGAGAATGTTTAAGGAAGAAGAAGAGCTTCAATTCAGAAAAACAGAAATTTTACCCAAGTAAAATTCGTCGAGTATCATAAGGGATATTCGTCGAGTATCAATGATATTTGTTGAATTCGTCGTATATACTCACTATTACTCGTCGAATTCTTCGTATATACTTGTGTAGAATTTCTGAAATAATTTGAAAAATAGTTAAGTAAAATTCTTCGAGAATCATCAAGTATACTCGTCGAATTCGTCGAATGTATCTAACGATACACGCTGAATTCATCGAATATACATGATGATACAAGCTGAATTCGTCGAGTCTTCCCGATGCTACTTCTCTGATTTTCCTAAGAAAAATTCGTCGAGTGCATCTTGGCATCGAGAGCGTCGAGTGCATCTTGGCATCGAGTTCGTCATGTGCTTGGATAGCGTCGAGAGCAATTAGTCTGCTAGCCTATACTCGTCGAATTCGTCGAGTATACAAGCTGATACTCAAAAAATTCGTCGAGTTTGACTTGAGCCTTGGCATTGTGTGTCTAGCCAGCTTGATATGTATCTGTCTAAGTCAAATTCATCGCATATATATGTCTATTCGACGAGTATACTAGTGATACTCGATGATACTCGACAAATATGACTTTGGTCATTTTTTCGAATATTTTTTTAGTCTCGGGTTGTGGCGGCCAGGCACAGAAATTTTCGTAATTTTTATTTTTAGAATTTCTTTTATAATTGTTGCATTTGAAGATGTCTATAAAAACTTAAGGTGGATTTTTATTCAATCCTAATCTTGAAAATTATTCTCATTTCAAATCGAGAATCTTTCAAAAAAGAACCTATCGGCCTCCTGTGTGATACACGAATTCCGATCGGCCGACCACAGTGAAATTTGCACGATTCAATCTTCATAGTCCTATATGACCGGATTGCTACTCTCTGTTGATCTATATTTCTCTAGATCTAGTTGATTGAAGATTGAAGATTCAAGGTCTTTGAAGATTTAAGATTTTTTTCATGTTCTCCAAGCGTTTTCGAGTTCAATTATTTTCGAAGAATGACAGAATGAAGTTTTTAGATCTGGTCAAGGATTGTGAATAATATTATTGTATAATAATCCTTTTCATTTGTAGGATATTTCTCTCCGAGTTGTAGATCCTTTTGTGGATAGAGTGGTAGATCCGTTTGTGGATCGAGTCATAAATCAGGTTGGGGATTGAGTTGTAGGAGAGGTTGTTCTCCGAGTGGTAGGAGGTTTGTCTCCGAGTTGTAGGAGTTATTGCTCTGATGTATAAGATTTAAAGAATCTGAGTTTGGTGAAGTAGGTGAATCTAGCCCTTTGTGGAAGATAGGCGAGATGGGAAAGTGGATGCACCCAACTCGGGGAATCACTATGAATCTCGGTATTTGTGCGCTTAATTTTGTTTAAGTAATTTTATTCCGCACAAAGAAATAGACATCACTCATTCACCCCCTCTAAGTGATTTAGGTAGACGTTTGATACTTTTAATTGGTATCAGAGGGGCATTTTATTCGATATAAGGTTAACACCTTGAACATGATCCCAGATCTAGGGTCATGAGATTTTGCTTAGTAACCATGGATAAAAGTAAAGTCATGTCTTATATGAATTTACCAATGTGCACAAAAGATAACTTTCCCATATGGAAAGAACGAGTCAGGTTCTTCATGGAAGCGGCAAGTCCAAGAATTTTTTAGATTGTTGAAGAAGGACCGCATATACCTACATAAGCATCAGCTCTGAACCCAACTATCATGATCCCCAAGAAGATGATGGATCTCACTAAAAATGAAATTGCCCTAGTCTCCTTGGACAAACGGCAAAGAACATTATAGCCACTGTAGTGGATGATTCGATGTTACAAACTTTATTCTACTGCAAATCTACCAAGGAGATGTGGGATTGCCTTGTAGTTTTGATGGAAGGAACAAAAGAAGTTATAGATGAACGCAGATCGTTGCTGAATCAAGAGTACGAAGTGTTCAAGCAGGGACCAAATGACACCATTGCAGACAGCTTCGAGAAATTCTTCAAGATTGTCAACGCTCTAAGAAACTATGGTCCCACCTTCACTAATGGTGAATTGAACGACAAATTCCTCAGATCCTTGACAACGGATTGGGACACTAAAGTGGTAGCCATTAGGGAGTTTGGGAAGCTGCCTGAAATTGACCCTCAAAACCTATTTAGAAAGTTGCTCTCCTGTGAGCTTCAAATTAACACCAGAAAGAAGGAGCAAAGTAGTAGGACTTCAAGTAGAGAGAATTAGGTTGCCCTGAAGACTAAAGGTTTGAGGAAGTCTAAAGTCGTGTCACAAGTGAGTACAAGTGCTCCAGACACCCCAGAAGACTCTGAGCCAAGCACATCAGGCTTTGAGCTATCTGATGGGGAGTTCTCCCTCATCTCTATGCAGTTCAAGAAACTGCTCAGCAAGAGGAGACGGATGAAGAATCAATCATCCTCTACTGATTTCGGGAGATCACGTCGTGACGATGATCGCTCCAAGAAAAGCTACAATAAGGAGGATAGGTATAAATCTAAACCAAGTAAACAGTTTTCCTCTGACATTGTTTGCTACTATTATAATAAGCCAGGACACATGATTGCGAAGTATCCCTACAAGAAGAAGGAAGGTTCCAAGAAGGACGAGAATAGATCCTTCAAAGGTAAAAAGAAGGAAGAGTAAAGCTTCGTCACCAAGAAGTCCAAGAATCTTAGTGACAACAATTCCAGTGAATCCAGTTCAGAAGATGAAGAAGCTTACTTTGGGCATATGGCTCGATCAGATGAGGAAGTTGGTGACTCAGAGTATCACGGGAAGGTAAACTGACACATGATACTCTCATAATCAGAAACGTCAACTAGTGGTATTAAAGGCTATTATTCTGAGGAAGATGTTCCCAACTTGGTGTCTCAGCATCAGGAACTTTTGAAGGCTTTTGAAAAATGCCGAAAGGTGCAAGCAAAAGCGATTGCCTCCCTCGAGGCAGTGGAAATGGGTTTGGAGGAGGAACTTGCAAAATTACAGATGAGTATAAAAATAAACAATTTTGTATAGTATTAATTTTGAATATTTATAAAAAAAACCTTAGTTTATAGATATAAAACTAGTTATTTTTGTTATATTTTATATTTATTTTCTAAGTTTTTCAGAATTTTTGTATTTTTTACTTAGGTCACGCCCCTAGGTCACGACCCTAGGTAACGCCCCTAGGTCACGCCCGTGACCTAGGGCGTGACAGCCCTATTTAATTCCTTTTATTTTTCTGTTTTTGTTATTTAGGAAAACTAAAGGACACGGCCACGACACGCCCGTGACCCAATGAGACACGCCCGTGACCGATGTTTCTAGCAAGATGTCACGTTGTCGCCACACCCCATGCCTCCCGATGAACCGACTACCAGACACGCCCGTGACTGAACTTGACACGTCCGTTCCCGCACCGATGTTAGACTGTTTCCAGCAAAATGCCGCGCTGTCGCCACGCCTCATGCCGCCTGATGACCCGACGGCCACGGCATGCACGTGACATAACAGACACGCCCGTGACCTGATGAAATTCTATCCAAAGTTTAGCCCAGCTCGACACATGGCCAGACACGCTGCTCGACACGCCCGTGACTCAATGAGACACGACTGTGTCCAGGGGCATGTCGTTTCATAATTTTTTCTATAAATATATGGGCAGGGCTGTGTAAAATTATTCGAACACAAACAACTTCCTTGAGAACTGTTAGGACTCTCCAGCTCTCTGACAAGGAACTGGTAGTAGCTTTCAAGTATTCCAAGTTCTGTAAGTTGTAATTTTTTCAGCTTTCTTTTCAGCTTTGTAGGAAGTTGTAATAACTTTTTGAATTTATAAAATAGAATGTTTTAATTTCTATTCTGAGTACTTTAAAATTTTATTTTCTATTTTAGTTTAGTTTATTTTCTCATACTATCTCGAATGAAAGGAGAAGCTCTGCTTATGTCCTTGATTAAGATAGCGTGAAACTTCTTTCAAAACTATTTTCTCAAAACCTTATTATTTCATACTATCCCGAATGAAAGGTGAGGCGGAAGCCTATGACCTGGATTAAGATAGTGTGAAAGCTTTTTAATAGTTTAAGATTTTACTACCCTATCCCGAATAAAGGGCGAAGTGAAAGATTAAGTCCTGAATTAAGATAGATAGGTAGATATTATTTTCTGTACTTTATACCGCCCCCATCCTGATAAGAGGCTAAGAACCCTTAGCACTTGGTCAAGCTGAGCTCTAGGCTGGATATTATTTTCAACAATTTCAACTCTACATTCTATTTATTCTAACTAGGGTTTTCTGTTAATTGATCATATACCAGGTGAAGAGACACTATGTTTTACGTTAACCCGTTTTAAACGCAAGCCTCCCCAGTCGTACTTTCAAGTCAGTGATGCTACCAAAGGGACCCTCTCGTTAAATTAGGTAATCGAGAAATAAAGTTGTTCTTTAATAGGTTAATTAATATTCTCTCATAGTAATTCTGAAATCAAGGACTACCTTCTGAGTCCTTATCTTAATAACATCGCGTATTTATATTTTTCTGTCTTTTATTTTTAATATAAACTCAACTCCGTTCTTTCGATAAAATAATAGTCCGTTCTAAAAAGTAGAATAATTAACACCGATCCTAGGAAAAAAATGACCTTGATATTTTCTACAAAATTTTATACTCCTATGCGATAGGTACACTTGCCTTAATCCACAGGATATAAGTAAGTAAAAAAGAGATAGACTTATATACGTAAAAGATTATATAACACCAAATCTTTCCTCTTTAAATCAAAATATACTTATCAATTACTTCCTCTTAGAGATGAAGTCCACTCCTTGAAAGAGGAATTGAAGAGCACAACTGAGACATTAAGGCAGAAGGAGAGATATCTAGATGAGCTGGAAGAAAAGCTCGCAGTGGAAAGTAAACTAGTAGAAAGATACTCGAAGCCAAAGACCGTTCTTCCTCTCATCGATGAGTTTTTAGCTCTTAAGAAGGGTAGTGGCCTTGGCCATATAGATGGTAAAGGTAAGGGTGCCAAGAAATCCAGTGCCAAAGAAAATGGGAAGGCACCATTAGGTCAACCCTCATTTAAGAAGGTAATCTTACTGATGAACAAGTTTGACCTTGAGTCATCCTACGGTCATTTTGTTAGGCCTACTTATATAGAGCCCAAGAAGCGATACCAGGGATGCAACCATCCCCTATACTATGGTGACAGTGTTTTCAAATCACCTTATGATGAGATTCAACTTCAGAATTATGGTCCATATATTCATGGACATAACTATAAGAAGGCACCAAAAGCCAATACTTGTGTACCTAAGGTAAAGGAGATGGATAAGCCCTGTGTCTGTTGCCATAAGGGGGCTTCCACCTCCAAGTATGTTTCCCCTGCTAGACCTCATATTCAAAGGGTAAAGCAGGAGTACAAGAGAAGGTACAACAGTTTTGACTGTTGGTGCTGCGGCAAAATTGGTCATTTTGGCGTAGAATGTTGGTTTAATCCTACAAATTTTGAAACTCCATGATTTTACCGTGCAAGACCTACAACTCACCAGGTTAATGTTCCTAGTGGTTGTAAGCTGACAAGGAACCAAGGACCCAAATATGTTTGGGTTCCTAAGGTAAAATGATTTATGCTTGCAGGTATGTTCAAAGGCCAACAAAAATCCAATCTGGTATTTAGAGAGTGGATGCTCTCGGCATATGATCGGGATAAGAAGCCTATTGTTTGATTATACCCCAGTCAAAGACGGACCAAAAGTCATATTTTAAGGGTCAGATAGGGGAACTACTAAAGGCTATGATATTATTTCCAACCGCCTAGTTTCTTTCACAGACGTGGTTTATGTTGAAGGATTACAGCATAATCTGATAAGCATAAGTCAACTATATGACATAGGCTATATAATTGAGTTCTTCAAGGACAAGTGTCTAATAAAGTCATCTGCTAATTTGGAGACGATCTTAACAGGCACTCGGAGTAAAATATATTTTGTTTAAATTTTCTATGTTTAGAAAATTCTACCCCAGTGTGCTTTTTTGCTAAAGTAGTGTGTCTCTTCGTGACCAATAACACTAGAGATTAGAACATATTAATTTCAAAATAATAAATATATTATTTTCTCACAACTTAGTGCGAGATGCCCCCAATATTAAGTGCGTTAAAGAGAGTCTGTGTCACTCATGCAAAATGGGTAAGCAGACAAGGGCTACCTTTAAGGGTATTACTGAAAAAGATTCTTCGATAATTTTGTATTTACTTCATATGGACTAATTCGGTCCCATGCCAATTCACAGTTTTGGAGGTAAATTATATATGCTGGTAATTGTTGATGATTACTCTCAATTTATTTGGTTGTTCTTAATAAAACACAAGTCAGACACCTTTGATTCTTTCACAAATTTTGTTCGACAAATTCAGAACAAATTAAACTGCTCAGTAGTCAAAATCAGAAGTGACCATGGAATAGAATTTGAGTCTGGTGCCATGAAAAAATTCTTTGAAAGCCAAAGTATCTTTCATGAGTTTACCTCCCAGCATACTCCACAGCAAAATGGAGTTATTGAGAGAAGGAATAGAACCCTAATTGAAGCATGTACAACTATGTTGAATGAAGCTTCACTTCGAGAGTACTTTTAGACTGAAGCAGTCAACATAGCTTGCCACGTGCAAAATAGATCTCTAATCAATAAGAACCACCGTATGACTCCCTATGAACTATTGATGGGCAGAAAACTGATTGTGTCATACTTTAGAGACTCTTTGGAAGTAAATGCTTCGTACTTAATAATGGGAAGTATTACCGCACAAAGTTTAGTGAAAAATGTTTTGAAGGAATTTTCGTAGGTTATAGTAGCCATAGTAAGCCATATAGGATATTCAATAAGAAAACCATGGTGGTAGAAGAATCTATAATTGTTGTATATGATGAGACAAGCCTGCTCCAAAGTAGCTCGTATAGTATTATTGGTGCAGATGCAGGTACCAGGTTCAAGAAATTAAGCTTGGATGAAGTAGTCAAGTAAGAGATTCCAAGCTCAGTCAAGGTCATTGATCTAAGTATGGTGGATGAAGAACAACAAGATGAACCAATCCCAGAGAATGCTACAGATATTATAGAACCTATTGGTGGATGAGGAAGAAATATAGTGTTCAGACACCTAATGGATCGCCCAGCTGATCAAATCATTGGAGCCAGGCGACGATGATAGAACAAGAAGAGGTACCGCTAACGAGTTATTGCATCTTAGTTTTCTATCTCAGCTTGAGCCGAAGAAGTTTGAAGAAGTAAACAAAGATGCCTCTTCGATTATGGAAATGTAAGAGGAGCTCAACCAGTTCGAACGATGCAAATTTTCAGAGTTGGTTCCCAGACCCAAGGGACAGAACGTGATCGGCACCTTGTGGGTTTTCAAAAACAAGCTGGATGAGAATGGTGTAATCATAAAGAACAAATCCCGGCTTGTAGCTAAAGGATATAGATAAGAAGAAGGGATCGAATTTGACCAAACCTTTGCTCCAATACCCATGCTCGAGGCCATCAGGTTGTTACTTGCATATGCTACCTTCAAAGGCTTCAAAGTGTATCAAATGGATGGGAAGTCAGCGTTCCTCAATGGGAATCTGAAAGAGGAAGTATACGTAGTGTAACCCCCAGGTTTTGTCAATTCCAACTTCCCTGAACATGTTTACTTTCTAAACAAAGCTCTATATGGCTTAAAACAAGCTCCACGAGATTGGTATGAGACATTGTCTATCTTTCTTTTTGAGAACAAGTTCACAAGAGGAAAGATAGACAAGATATTATTTCTTAGGGAAGTAAAAGGCGAGATTCTGCTAGTGAAAATCTATGTCAACAACATTATATTTGACTCTACGGAAGACAACCTTTGCAAGAAGTTTCCCAAACTTATGCAAGGGATGTTTGAAATGAGCTGTATGGGAGAGCTGAAGTATTTCTTAGGACATAAGGTAAAGCAATCTGAAGATGGAATTTTCATCTCTCAGACGAAGTTCACCAAGGAGCTTCTTGAAAAATTCGGAATGGAGAATGTAACCTCTATGAGGACTCCAATGGGTTCAACAATGTCTTCGGACAAAGATGAGAAAGGGAAACCTTTTAATGAAACCAAGTACAGAAGCATAATTGGATCCTTATTCTACCTCACTGTCAGTAGACCCGACATAATATTTTCAACATGCATCTGTGCTAGATTTCAGGTGAACTCAAAGGAATCTCATTACATCACTACAAAGTTAATTTTAAGATACCTTAGGTTACACTCCTCTGAAGGGGTTCCAGTAGGCACCGGTAACTGTGCATGAGTGTCATTCTCATATCTGTCTTAGTTCTAATGCCAAATACTCTGGGGAAGAGGGTATCTTGCATATCCTGAAACTTTTTATAAAGAGAAGTTGTTAGATGTTTGGTTAAAAAGAAACATGAAAAACACTTTGATTAGTGAATGAGTAGAGAGAGAACATAAAACCATAGATGTATGGCCATTTATACTTGTTAGGCAAGCGAGTTGCAATGGTCGTCACACTCCTCCACTGTGATAGCAAGCCTAACTTTCATTACTCGCATTGGAACATATCCTTCCACCAGGCTAATAGTTTGCATGCCTCTAAGAGGAAGGGGAAAGTATTCCTCTACTGTGCATGGAGATTGGGTATCTCCAACTTAGGGTGGAATGTACTCCTCTACAAAATTCACTGATCAGATATAACATTCCCGAGCTATTTTTGGGTCACTCTTGACCCTAAATAGTTTTCCTCCTAGTGGGAATTTCAGGACATAATGATAGGTTGAAGTGATAGCCTAAAAGTCATCTAGGAGAGGCCTCTTGAAAATTACATTATGACTGTTAGGGGCAGCAATAACTAGGAAGGAGTCTTACCTAGCTATTCCACATAAGATGACTGTCAGATGCATGATTCCTTCAACTTTCTTCCTTACCCCTGAGAAATCATAGAGGGGCTGTCACAGTCTTTCAAAGGCACATCCTTCTTCAATATCTCATAAACGGGTTTGAACATGACATTGATAGACCTTCCCATGTCTACTAGGATCCTGATGACTATGTAGTCCCCAAAGACGGCTTTGATGACGATCACATCGTGGAAAAAGTTGATGAATTGAGGTAGATCATCTTCTCTAAATTTCACTTCCCCGCGAGCTGGCGGAGCCAGTGATGCCGAGCCTACTTCCCTTTCTTGTAGGCGCCTCATGCACCCTTTACAGGAGGACTGCACTCCGGCCCCGCCGTGTTTGTAATTGATGTTTGTCAGTTAGCCAATTCCTTCTACCTCCACACTCTTTCCTTCCACACCTTCTTGTTTAACTAGGTTGCATCTTGGGGAACTTGGCCCTTCTCCCACTTTCTCCTTCCCTTTGCGTGACAGGAGGGTCTCTCTGGCTGTCTCCATCTTCCTTTCTGCCAGCAAACAATCCAATTTCCCTTCCTTCAGTAGCCTTTCCACAAGGATATGGAAAACTCGACAACATTCTGTATCGTTCCCAACATCGTGATGGAATTTACAATAGAGGTTCATGTTTCTACTCCCAGACCCTCCTATCATGGGCCCTTGGAGGTCGAAAGTCATGTTATTGCTGAAGGATCTGTTAGAACATGGTTTCCACATCTCTTTGTTTGAGAATAACAAATCTCAGTGTGTATTTTATCACGTTTATTGTGCGTTTATAGTATGCAGGTTTACATGTGGAAGAACACAAATTTCAATCTCTGTGACCTACCACCGGGAATTAGTACACCACTGGCACTAGCTCGGATGAATTAATTATTGTGCACAAGGAGTCTTCTCAGTTACCTATCGCGGGGCATTAGTCCTACTGTCGGGAGCTAGCCATTTTTACGATCACCGAGTCAATTTGCTGGGAAGAAACTACTAATGCCGGGCGCTAGCCTTACCATGCCGCGGTATCCAAAATTGGCGTGAATATATTTAGGATATTTTCCTTAATTTTGAAGACTGGGTGCTACCACCATGCTACCGCCAAAGCACCACTGCGTGGTAACTTCCAGCACAACTTTCTCTATTTAAAATAGCCCGAAATTGAGTGCCAGGCAACGGTTTTTCACAAAATTTAAAAGAAGAGTTCGCCCTAACAATCTATAGGGTTGGAAGGGGTCTTCCCAACTCATTGAGGAGGTGATTTCTTCAGAGGAGATCAAAAGGAATTCATGCGCAAGGATTCAAGGATATCAACACGATGATGAAGAAACCTTCTTCCTAATATTCACGTGGAGGATCCTCGCTATGAAAAACTCTCATCAAGTGCACACTTTCACGTATCAGAAGGACATTGAAGAGGAAGACTCTTAAGCCACAAAGATAAAACCTTTGCATCAAATCGACATCAACATCAAGGGTTCTAGTTAGAGGGGAGTTTTCTCTGATTCTTGTATATTCTTTAACCTTTTTGTATTCACTATGGAGAAATTGTTCGGTGTGGATGTCGAATTCCTGGGAGGAGTTCGTAGGAAATAGGCTTGAGAGGCTGTCAGCTTTCTAGGAGGGATCTGTGGAAATCATCTTGGGAGCATGTCTAAATCTTGGAGATCTAGTAGGCTCTAGGACCATTCCAAGGAGGAATGTGAAGAGTCGGGTCGTCAATCATCTTGGGAAGGAAAGAGAGATCCAACGGGTCCTGGGAGGGTCGGTATAGAAACCAAAAAAAAAGATAATACTCATCGCCTCCGATCTACGTCATCATGGAAATCAAGTTTTATTGTTGTAAACCCTTGTGTTTAATTTTGAATAAAAGTATATTTTGTTTATTTCAATTATAGTTTGGGGTTGCACGTTGCTAGGGTTCTGAAGGTTGTGTGAGAAATCAAAAAGAAATTTTTTACAAGGAGAAATGGCTCTATAACCTACCACCATGTGGTAGCCTTACCACTCACGGTAGCTTCCAAACAAAGCTGTCCATGGTGAAATTTATTTTAATTCTGAGTTTTAATTAAAAACCTTATCCCCCCTCTAAGGTTGTCCACTAGATCCAACAAGTGGTATCAGTGCTAGGTTACTTCAAAAAGGGTTAAAATCCTGAAGTAAGATGACCAACCCTTATCTCGAATCAACTAGTGGGGATGGAACTTTGTATAGTGAAAATCACTAGCATAACCTCTGTTTACAGGTGCAAACTATAATGAGTAGAAAATTCAAATGAGAAAATTTCTTATATTATTAGATATAGAAGTTTGGAACAGGACTAGTATCAAGCCCCCAAATAATTTAAATAAGCATGAATGTTATTTAAATGCCAAAGCTATGAATGGTCTATTTTGTGGGCTTGGACAAGAAATTTTCAAACACATATATACGCTTCCTACAGCTTATGATATATAGAAATGTCCTGAAATTACTTTTAGTTCTCCTTCTATAGATAATGCATATGAGCAATTTCTCATTGATTTAAGTGAAGAACCAAATGAAGACTTGCTCTTGGAGGAAGACATGGAAACCTCATTAAGGGAAAGGGAAGATGAAATCTCAACTATGAATGAGGAAACACAAGAAGAAGTCAAAGAAACTTTAGAGCGCCAAATAGGGGGCCAAAGACCAAGTTGCTGAGCCGGCCCTCGAATGCCTTGTTTGTTTTCCTGTTTAAATCATGTGTGGCCGGCCTGCGAGCTGAAGTTTGTAAGACACTATTTAAATTTGGTTTACTATTGTAAGGCCTTAAGGCCAGTACTTTTGTGTATTTTGTAGTTCATTCCTACGAGGTTTTGTTTATTGACATTCGTGCTTATGTTGGGTTCTTTCTCTTGCAACTTAATAATTTACTTTCACTAGGTGCTCTGTGTAGGACGCGTGTGTTGGTTGAATGGTTTCATTGAGTAACCCACCGGTCTGTCCATGGTATATGGCGTCTGGCCCCGAACGGACCTACTACTATATGCTATGTGACGGATAGGGGTGTTACAAGTGGATTAGGCATCGTGGGTGAAGCCATATTCGTCACTAGTGGTTCGATTCAATGATGTTGCATGACTTACACTTTAGGGATTTTGCTAGAAATCTGATTGCGGCGAAGATGCCGTTTGCGATGCCCTCTATTTCATGTGAGAACGAATGGTGATTTAGGGCAGAAATGATGTTGTTGTTGAATGTTATGTGAAGGCATGGCTTTGTCTCTTTGGTCGGCTAGCTTGCCCGTGATGTTGGAATTCATGTGTGGAGAGTGTCCCGGCAAGACAAGTCCCTTTCTGTGAAAACTGACAAGAACGCCAAGCTTTTGGACAAGCCCGGGCGATAAAGCCCACGAGAGGGTAGGGTCAAGCAAGGGTTCTTAGCATCAGTTTGTTTGTGTGACAGAACTGATGTGAGAGTCAAAGCTTGTAGGAGAGCCCATGTATTGCGACCCATGAGAGGGCAGGGCCTGTGCAAGAGTTCTGTGTTGCGGCTTGAATGCCGATGTGGTAAATTGGAAGTACCCGTATGATTAATGTGATGTGCTGATGCATGATGATGTATTAGAATCATACGCACTATAGGGTGCCTTGTGTGAAACCCAGGTTTGCATACATGATGCATTGTAGGCCCCTTTTATTTAAATGTTCAACATAGAAATATGTTTGATGTATGAGACACCCAAACCTGTATTGTCTATGTTTATTCATGTTTAATTACATATGCATACGAAGTGCTGACCTGTAGGGTGATGGAGTGCCCCGGGGTCCGCTAGGGACAGCTGAGAGGAGATGTTCTAGTTATATAGTTGAGGTCATCCTTTGCTTACCCACATTATAATAAATTTTTACAGGGCAATGATCGTAAGCTAGAGCAAGCTCGTCGGCCCAAAGGCCTAAACCTCATGAAGTGTAACCTCTTCTATTAGTTTGTTAATTGTTCAATGTTATGTTCCTTGTACTGTAATCCGGCTTACATGATGAGGTAGCTTAGGAGTGCTAAGGCACTTTGTTTGGTTTTATATTGTTGTAGTTTTAGACATCTCTATGTTGTAAGGCCTTAAGGTCATGTTGGACTCCTATGGTTGTGGATAACTTCTGCTCTTGTTATGTGTTTTCACCGTCTTATTTTTCTGAGTTTTTAGATTGATATTTACTTTATATCACTTTTTAATGCTAAAGTTGTGGCATCTATATGTTGTGGGGCCTCGGTCGGACTCATATTATATGGTCATTACAAGGGAGGTGATATAATTTTGTATCAAAGCAAGGTTAGTGCCAAAGATAAGGTTTAGTGGTTGATTTGACGTAATTAGATCTCGTAAAGAAGTTATCCACATAGGAGTATTGCGGGACTATGAGTGTCCTTGTGTTTTAGTTTTGTGAATGGAACCTGATTCCTGTTTTACCTTGCTTTTACTAAGGGTGTAATCGACGAGGCCGGGACGTCGAGGCTGCGAGAGGAGCCTTCTACGAGCAATGCTAGTGCTCCAGGTCCTATGGGTATGGGTGTATCCCTGACCGATTTCTATTGCATGATAGAGGAGGCAATTGTAGCATCCTAAGATGCGGTTGTAGCACAAGTTGTGAACCCTATTTCTCAGGTAATGACTCTCATTACCTCGGATGCGACACCGGTCATACTGAACGGAGGTTCCAGGCAGGCAGAGCTGTTTGCTGAGAGAGTTGTTGTTGGGCAAGAAGACCAGCAGATGAAGTATTTTCTAAGTTTCCATCCTTTAACATTCAAGGGAGTCGGCACACCGGCTGAAGCCGATAAATGGTTAGAAATAATTCAGGAACTCCAGAGGGCGATAGAAACACCACAGGATAAGTGGTCCTAATTCGCGACCTTCATGTTAGAATGTAATGCAAAGCTGTGGTGGGTGAGCCATAGCAGCGGCCACTTTTCTGGATGAACCCCATCCATGGATGTGTTTGTGAATGCCTTTTTAAGTAAGTATATTCCATCATCTATAAGGCTAGCTCTTCAGAGGCAGTTTCTATACTTAGTGTGGTGAGACAAATCCGTGGATGAGTACGTGCAGGAATTTACTCTTATGGGTCGTTATGTGGGAACGACCAAGGCTGATGATGAGGAGAGTGATAACCTCTTCTATCATGGGTTGAGAGAGAATTATAGATAACCCGTTATAAATCTCAAGAATGCGGGCTTCAATGAGTTGGTTGAGGCCTCTTTAACGTTGGAAAGTGACATGGAGCGAACCCAATATCGCAAGGGACATGCAGTGAAGCAGGGAGAAGAAAATCCTTCTTAGTCGCAGTGGAAGTCAAAAGGGAGTAGGTGGCGGAAGAAGCCCCATTCCTTCAGGTCAGGAGAGAAGAGCAGTACAACATTGGGAGAGTCTCGTTTCAAGGGAACACCAACGTGCTATAAGTGTGGCAAGACAGGCCACATAGCTCGATTTTGTACTGAGGGTGGTGCTAACCAGAGCGAATGCAGGAGCAATCAGTGCGTTCTTGTCCCAGTATCGTGGAGAAAGAAAAATAGCCGAGTCGAGTGCTTCACGTTTCCAAACAGTGCAGCCAAGGGCATACAATCTTGGGCAGCAGGAACTGATTCAGCAACCCGATGTGGTGATAGGTATGAAAAGCATAAGTTCAATTATTAGCTCAAGACATTTTGCAACTTTTTATGTGTGTGCTTGTTTAATAGGCTTTGTGTTAGGTTCTTGCAATCCCGCTAGAGTGTTGTTTGACCTGGGAGCATCGAACTCCTTTCTTATGGAAAGCTATATCCGGATAATTAAGGTCGAGCCCTTTTTGACGGATGCAGATCTTTGGGTGTGCATGCCCAATGGGTCTTTCATGACTACCGGGATGACCGGGTGCATTGGTTGGATTATAAGCGGAGTTGACTTCGTGTTGCTAGCAGTTATCCTACCATTAGCCGAGTTTGATGTGATCTTGGGGATGAACTGGCTTGCAGAGTAGCGGGATAGTATTGACTGCCTATCAAAGGTAGTGACCCTAAGGAGTGAGGGAAAGGAAGAAGTCAAGTTTGAGGGCTTTAGTGGAGTGTCCTGCTCCCAGATTTTGGCCATGCACTTATTGCTGGCAGTAAACAGGGGAGTAGCATTCGTAGCTTTGCTGGAGGTTCACCTTTCTATGTTGTTGATTAGAGAAGTGTCAATTGTGGCAGAATTTGAGGATGTGTTTCTTGATGTGCTTCCAGGAGGACCTCATAAGCGGGAGATTGATTTCTTGATTGTTTTGGTGCCAAGAGCTAGACCGGTGTCACGTCCCTCTTTTAGGATGGAACAAAAGAAGTTAACCGAGCTAAAGGTATAATTGTAGGAGCTATTGGAGCAGGGGTATATTAGGACTAACTCTCTGCCTTGGAGCGCGCCGATGTTTTTCGTAAAGAAGAAAGATGACAGTATGTGGTTGTGCATAAACTTACCCTCAAGAATATGTATCTGATTACACAGATAATTGACCTGTTCGACCAGTTGGTAGGATCGGTGGTGTACTCCAAGTTGGACTTGAAGCTGAGTATTACTAGTTACAGATTCGGGATGAGGACATACCCAAGACAGCGTTCGATAAGAGGTATGGCCACTTCGAGTTCTTGGTGATGTCGTTCGGTTTGACGAACACACCATTGGTGTTTATGGATATGATGAACCGAGTGTTTTGGGAGTACTTGGACTTTTTTTGGTGGTATTTATCGATGATACATTTGTGTACTCCAAGTCAGAGGTGGAGCATGAGACTCACATGAGAGTAGTCTTGCAGGTTCTGAGAGAGAACCAACTTTATGCTAATTTCTCGAAGTCCGAGTTCTGGTTAGAGAAGGTGGAATTTTTGGGCCATGTGATTAGTGGTGATGGGGTGGCGGTGGATCTGGCAAAAGTTGAAGCCATCAGGGATTTGCCAGTTCTGAGAATTGTGGTGGAAGTCAGGAGTTTCTTTAGACAAGCTGGGTGCTACAGAAGGTTTGTGGAAAACTTTTTGCGGATGGCTTTGCCCCTCACTTCTCTAACTCGTAAGAACAAAAAGTTTGAGTGGACGCAAGAGTGTAACCGCGCATTTGACACCTTGAAAGAAATGTTGATGTCAAATCTAATACTAAGTCTTCCTAAAGTTAGTGAAGCGTTAGGTTGCGGTTTGGGTTGTATGCTACTACCGCATGACATTGTGATAGCCTTTGGGTCGAGATAGTTGAAACCTTATGAGAGAAATTATCTCGTCCATTACTTGGATCTGGTGATAATAATCTTTACGTTAAAGCTATGGCGGCACTTTGTGTACGGTGCGAATGTGGAGATCTTCACGAATCACAAAAGCCTAAAGTGTCTTTTAAATCAAAGAGACTTAAACATGCAACAATGCAGGTGGGTCAAGTTCCTTGGGGACTATGATGTGGCGATTCAGTACATGCTAGGCAAGGCCAATATGATGGCTAATGCCTTGAGTAGAAAATATTTTGGATAAGTGAATTGGATTGAAGCTTATAATTACCGGTTAGTGCGGGACTTTGAGTCCCTTGACATTGATTGTGTAGCGAGAGGCAATTCTAGTATGGCTCGGTTGAACTGGATAGAGTTGTAGTGCAACTTATCTGATCGTGTTCAGGAGGTGACCACTATGGATACATAGTTCCAGCCATTAGTGGTAGAAGCTATGAAAGGTTAGGGTAGTACCTGGGATATGATTGATGGGATCTTAAAGAAGCATGGAAGGGTATGCATACCGCGATTTGGCAAGCTCTGTGAGGAGTTAATGTTTGAGGCCCACTTCATGAAGTAATCCATTCACCCGGACAGTACAATGATGTAACACCCTTATCCGTCACATATCATATAGCAGTAGGTCCGGCCGGGGCTCGACGCCATATACCACGGACAAACCGGTGGGTTACTCAATGAAACCAATCAACAAATCACAACGTCCTACACAAAGCATCTAGCGAAGCAATTTATTAAGTTGCAAGAAATAAAGAACCCAGCCATAAGCATGAATGTCCACTACTCAAACCAATAAGAATGTACAATACACAATACTGGCCTTATGGCCTTACAATAGTTTTCTCAAATATAAGTGTCTTCCAAACCTCGATACGCAGGCTGGTCACACATGAGAATACAAGAAAACACTCAAAAACTAGTCCTTCGAGGGCCGGCTCAGCAACTTGGGCTTTAGCACGCTATTTACCGCTCGGCTCCACAACACCTGCAAGCAACAATCCACCGCACGGTGGCAAACAAAAGCAACAGTCAGCCATTCTGACCAAATTATAACGATTTCTCCCCTAAACTCAGGGCGACAAAGCTTCTTCCCTGCACTTATTATCCTAGCAAGTAAAATAAAGAATAAGCACAACATCACAGGTGCAGGCTCAGACAGCCACACACCTCGTGCTCTCAGGGCACGAACTCTTTTAACCCAGTCATAACCGTGGTCTCACCACAATCCCTTGGATGGCAAATCTCATGAGTATTTTTTCGTCTTTCCGATCTAAGACTAAGACTCGCACGACCATGCCAATGTCCAGCCCCTTTTTTAGGTATCTGACACCAAACCACATAGCCCAGGTCCGCATCCACTTGCCCGTTGCTCACACCGCCTAGTCACTTCAAGACGTACATGCGGGTCAAGCTTCTCCCGGATCCTAAAATTCGATCACATAAGCATATAACCCAGTTATGTTCATGGTTGGCTCCCAGGCCACCAAGATGGAAGAAATGCATTTCCTCCCAATTTTTCTGGTGCGCCTTGGGGTTAATCACCAAGGATCCATGCTGTAATCTACCCCGTAGAAACTCGAAAACAATCAATAGCACGGAGTCTTCTCCGCCTGCAATGCAATGCAACATCACCGATCTAGACCAACATGTCCGGGTAGGCTTCACACATCATGCATATGTCCGTACTACGAGTCCGGAATATAACATGGGGGACTTTAGATATCTACCCCAAAGAACACCGCAAACTCACCGCACACTCGCGGGAGCGGGTTTTCCCATGCAAAGGAAGAAGAGCTTCACATGATCAAGATGAAGATCGTTACCCTAGCATTTTTCCTTGGCGCCATGGGAATCTACGTGGATGAAAAGCACTGTAATCTCCTTCCCTCCGTAGATCCGAACTCGGCTCGCGATTTGGAGCTCCGAAACTCCACCGGTGATCGGATCTAGCCTTTCTTCCTCCATGCTCTCTCCTCTCTCTAGATCTTAGAAAGAGAGTGAATCCAAGACAAATGAGGTTTTCTAAACCCTAAACCCGGGTATATCCCTGGGTAAATAACCCCCAGCCGTCGGATCTCAAAATAAGGAAACAGACGGCTGCGATTCAGACCAAAATTCCAAAACCTGGGCTGAACACGGCTTGCGACACGCCCATGTCCAAGGCCATGTCACTCATTCGCCGTCGAAACCATCGCACCCCAAAAAGAACACGGGCACTCGATACGCCCGTATCAGGCTTGACACGTCTATGTCATACAGTACACACCCGTGTAGTTGGGCGTTTTCCTCAAACGATACAGGTCCAAAACAACCAGAGCACGACACGGCCATGTGACACGCCCGTGTCACATGCCGCGTGCTAGACACGCCCTGGGACACACCCGTGCCCCATGCCATGTTGCTTCCTTAGCAAAACTCGCCAACCGACCCGAGCAGGACACGGGTATTAGACACGTCCGTGTCGAATTCCAAACGCCCGTGTCGGACCCGAACATGCCTGGGCTCAGGCCGTGCGCCCTCACTCAACGATCGTTGAGTGGAAAGCTTTCAGTGGCTGAAACGCCCTGGGACATGCCCGTGTCCCAGGCCGTGTTCAACCCCGACGACCGTTGACTCCAAAAATCGTCGACCACACGACCAACGCCGAACCCAAGCACGATACGCCTTGGACACGCCCATGTCCCAGGCCGTGTCACCTTTACCAAATCCCAGATTTGGCTCAAAATGCCACCCGCCACCCTTTTGAGTTTCGGGGCGTTACAACTCTCTCCCTCTTAAAAAATTTCGTCCACGAAATTACCAAAGGAAAAGAAAACAGAAAACCAAAAGCGGTACCTGAGTGAAATAACTCTTGGTACTCCTCAAGCATGGTCTGCTCCCATTCCCAAGAGAGCTCCTCACGACCGTAATTGTCCTAACGGACCTTGACCATTCTGATCTCCTTGTTACAAAGTCGCTTGACTTTTGAGTCCTCAATATAAACGGGCTTTACCTTAGTTGTCAACCCTTCGTCCACCGGTACTTGATCAACTGCGATCACCTACGAAGGCTCTTGCACCGCCTTCCACAACATTGATATGTGGAATACGTCATGTAGACCACTCAACTCCACCTATAGCTTCAGACGGTAAGCCGCTTCACCGATCTGCTCCATAATCTCAAACGGTCCAAGGTATCTCGGGCTCAGCTTCTTCAAGCGTCGCACCCGTGAAACACCCTTGAATGGCATTATCTTCAGATACATCCAATCGCCAACCGCGAACTCCACGTTCCTGTGCTTTGCCTTGTAGTATTTAGCTTGTCTATCCTGAGCGATCAGCAAACGCTCCCGAATGATTCGTACCACTGGAGTAGCACTTTCCACCTCTTACTTTTTGTACAACCTTGCCTCACCCGTTTCTATCCACGACAACGACATGCGACACTTTCTACCATATAGGGCTTCGAAGGGCTCCATTTGTATACTCGCCTGATAGCTATTGTTGTTCGCAAATTCCACCAGGTACAGGTCGTCCTCCCAATGCTTTCCGAAGTCTAGAACACACATGCGGAGCATGTCCTCCATGGTTCTGTTGACCCTCTCGGTCTGCCCATCCGTCTGCGGATGGAAGGTTGTGTTGAACTTCAACTTAGTTCCGAGCATCTGTTACACCAACCTCCAATCATTGGACGTGAACCGCCCATCTCGATCACTCACGATGCTGCAGGGTACACTATGAAGCCGCACAATATTATCCACATATAACTTCGCCAGTTTCTCCACTGAATCATCCTTCCTATGCGGAATGAAGTGCGACACCTTTGTTAACCGGTCTACGATAACCCAGATGGCGTCGTTTCCCTTCTGCGACCTTGGCAAACCATGCACAAAGTCCATCGAAATGTCGTCGAACTTCCACTCCGGAATAGGCAAGGATTTCAAGAATCCCCCTGGATTTTGGCACTCCGCCTTTACTAAGGCGCAAGTTTGGCATTTAGCCATAAATAGTGCCATATCATTCTTGAGCCCTGGCCACCAGAATAACTTCTTTAGATCCCGGTACATCTTTATGCTCCCTGGGTGGATTGTGTACTTGGTATGATGAGCCTCGTACATCAACTCCGCCCAAAGATTTCCCCCGTTTGGACACAAAAAACGATCGTCCTTCCTTAGTAGCCCATCTTCAACCGAAAAATGGGAATTTGACCCATCCAATGCTGCATCCATAAGCTCTTTCATGCTGCCATCCAACTCCATAGCCTGCCGAATCCGATCGGCCAGGTCATACTGAACTTCCGTCCAATTCAATAATGCTTCTGCGCTAGTATGCCTGTCAACACAACAGATCTCTAACGCCTCCAACTATCGAATTAGTCTCTCATCATGAACCGACAACCAGTTGGCTTGGGCGGGAGCCCTGCGACTTAATGCATCCGCAACAGCATTGCCTCTCCCGGGTACATAATGAATCTTAAACGTATAGTCCCCAAGGAACTCCATCCATCTCTGCTGCCTCATATTCAGATCCTTCTGATCCAACATGTACTTCAGGATCTTATGGTCAGTATAAATATCAAACTTTACACCATACAAATAATGTCGCCATAGCTTAAGCGCGAAAAATCACGGCCTCCAACTCCAAGTCGTGGACTAGATAATTACTTTCGTGCACTTTCAGCTGACACGATCCATACGCAATAACACTTCCATGTTGTAATAGCACGCAGCCCAAACCACTGCCTGAGGCATCACTATAAATCTCGAAGCCCTCGGTCCTACTTGGCGAACTTAGCACTGGCGCCGTGGTCAACCGACTCTTCAACTCCTCAAATGCTTGCACACACTCCTGCGACCCTACAAACTTCTGATCCTTCATTGTCAACTTCGTGAGAGGTAGCGCTATCCGCAAGAAGTTCTCTACGAAGCGCTTGTAATATCCGACAAGGTCAAGAAAACTCCGGACTTCTGCTACCGAAGACAACACAGGTCACTCTCATATCGCAACAATCTTCGCCGGATCTACCGCTATACCTTCTCCACTAACTACATGCCCAATGAACGCCACTGAGGATAACCAAAACTCACACTTGGAGAACTTTGCGTATAGTTCGTTCCTCCTAAGCGTCTCCAACACCAGATGCAGATGCTTGAAGTGATCTTCCTCGGACTGCGAGTACACCAATATGTCGTCAATGAAGACGATCACAAAATAGTCTAGGTACTCCCTGAACATTCTATTCATCAGATCCATGAACACCGATGGCGCATTGGTCAGCCCAAACGGCATGACCGTGAACTCGAAATGCCCATACCTTATGCTGAACGTTGTCTTCAGGATATCACTCTCCCTTATCCTTAGGTGAAATAACCGGACTTCAGATCAAACTTTGAATATACCGACGACCCGACTAACTGATCAAAAAGATCATCAATCCTTTTGATCGGATATTTGTTCTTTTCCGTTAGCTTGTTCAACTCTCTGTAGTCGATACACAGCCGCAAGCTCCCGTCCTTCTTCTTAACAAAGAGGACCGGTTCACTCCAAGGCGACGAGCTTGGACGCACATACCCTTGCTCCATCAACTCATCCAGTTGAACCTTTAGCTCCGCCATCTCCTTAGGCGCCAACCTATAAGGAGAGCGTGACACAGGTTTGGCACCTGACACTAGATCGATGGTGAAATCGATCTCTCGCTGCGGTGGGGCTCTGGGTAGATAGTCCGGGAAGACGTCGGGGTACTCGCATACCACTGGGATACCATCCAAAGTGGCCTAAGGCTTTACAGCCTCCACTAACATGAAGAATAGCTTTTCTCTAGCACGAACCGCCTTCACCATCTAAAGAGCAGACATCAACGTCTTGCTTGACCCCTTATAACCGCAAACGTTGTCTCTTGCCCAACACTAAGCTTGACCTCTTTACAGTTGCAATCTATAAAAGCCTTTGCTCCGAAAGCCAATCCATACTGAAGATGACGTCGAACTCTACTAGTGGCAGCAACGACGCTAGAAAGTCAAACTCTTGGCTTCCAATATGATCCTTTACGGCACATACTCTGTCCACACGCATCGAACACCCATTCGTCAGCAACACATCAAATTTTTCCTTCGCCATCGAAGAAGGGACTCCGATGCGCGTTATGAAACTTTCGTACAAAAAGGAGTGTGAAGCTCCCGTATCGAATAGTGCTCGTGCCGGACAATCACCAATCATAACAAAGCCTATACCAACAGTATTAAGCTAACAAGCACTAGGTAACAATATTTAAAGCTAACTTGCTATAAATTAAACCGTACATGTCACCACATCTGCCTGTTTAATGGCCTCCTGCTGGCCTAAATTATAGACTCTCGGTTGAGTCGGAGCATAGTGGGATGCGGTTGACTCCACCGCCTTGCCCTTTTCTTCATAAGTTGCTCCTTGCTTTCTCTCGGACTTTGGGCGTCTGCTCCAACAATCACGGGCAAAATGCCCCGTATTTCCACAAGTAAAACAAGCGCCCGAGGTTCGGTTGGTAGTTTCCCCCGAGGTACCCGAAGAAGGGGCTGGACCCGACGTCCGAGCCTTCTTATTCCACCTTCAAAAACCAGATTTTGAAGTCAGCACCCTGAACTCTGACTTCCTACCACTGGAGTCCTTCTTTGCCTGAACATTCTTCATGTCTTTTTCTAAAGACCAGGCCGTGTTGACCAAGGTTAGGAAACCCTGCATCATCGGCCCCGATAGTAGCAGTCTCAAGTCATCCCTTAGACCTTCGTAGAACTGGCTTATCTTGCGCTCCTCATCAACAAAGGTAGCGCTTGCATACCGACCTAGACGAGTAAACTCGTGGGTATAGTCATCCACGTTGCTTTCACCTTGAACTAGCTTCTGGAACTCATTTTTCATTGCTATCCTCTGACCTGAGGGGAGGTAGCAAGCAAAGAACAGTCTCGAAAATTCATCCATCGAGACGTCCGTCAACTTCCTACCCCTCAGATGGTGTAGCTCCAAGACTTCCCACCATAGCCTTGCGTCACCATCCAGTAAGAACGTGGTAATTGTGGTCTTCTGCCACTCTTCAGTCTCAGTAGCTATCAACACTCTCTTAATTCTAGAGAGCCAATCCTCTTCTTGAGTTGGGGTTCCCGTCCCCGAGAACACTGGCGGATTGAAACCCATCACGTGCTTAAGTTTCTTTTTCGTTGCTCTCCTAGGCAACACTGGCTCCATTACCACCTGTTCCACTCTCCTTGGCTCCGCCGCTTGGAGCGGTACTTGCTCCACAGTAGGATCAGGCTACTGCACCTGCCTCATAGGCTCCGCATTCATCATCGCAAACACAACCTCCGCTACTAATCGAATGGTCTTAGCTGAAGGAGGTGTTGCAGGCGCATCATTTGGTGCGCTGCTTGCCTCAAAAATTGGCCGTTCTGACGACCCAGCACCACTCCTGGTCACCTATAATCGTGCAAAACACCGATAAGCGACCAAACAACAATGAAAAAGCAAATATATGAACACGCGGGTTCCTCAAACAAGTGTATTTTCATTCCTAAGTGGACATTCATGGGTTCTTTTCATGTTATAATGATGACACACACACACATGTGCTCACCAACCCTTAAAGTGAATTCGTCCACAAATTCATTTAAGCTTGAACGAAACTGGTAGTCTGATACCAAATTGTAACACCCCTATCCGTCACATAGCATATAACAGTAGGTCCGGTCGGGGCCCGATGCCATATACCACGGACAGACTGGTGGGTTACTCAATGAAACCAATCAACCAATCACAACATCCTACACAGAGCATCTAGCTGAAGAAATTTATTAAGTTGCAAGAAATAAAGAACCAAGCCACAAGCATGAATGTCCACTACTCAAACCAACAGGAATGTACAATACACAATACTGGCCTTATGGCCTTACAATAGTTTTCTCAAATATTAGTGTCTTCCAAACCTCGGCACGCAGGCCGGTCACACATGAGAATACAAGAAAACACTCAAAAACTAGGCCTTCGAGGGTCGGCTCAGCAACTTGAGCTTTAGCCCACTATTTACCGCTCGGCTCCACAACACCTGCAAGCAACAATCCACCTCACGGTGGCAAACAAAAGCAACGGCCAGCCATGCAGACCAAATTATAACGATTCCGCCCCAAAACTCGGGGCGGCAAAGCTTCTTCCCTGCACTTGTTAGCCTAGCAAGTAAAATAGAGAATAAGCACAACATCACAGGTGCAGGCTCACACGGCGACACACCCCATGCTTTCAGGGAACTAACTCGGTGAACCCAGTCATAACCGTGGTCTCACCACCACCCCTTGGACGACAAATCTCGTGAGAATTTTTTTGTCTTTCCAGTCTAAGACAAAGACTCGCATGACCATGCCAATGGCCAGTCCCTTTTTCAGGTATCTAACACCAAAACACATAGCCCGGGTTCGCATCCACTTGCCCTTTTCTTACACTGCCTAGTAACTTTAAGACGTATGCGCGGGTCAATCTTCTCCCAGTTCCCAAAATTCGATCACACAAGCACATAACCCAGTTATGTTCATGGTTGGCTCCCAGGCCACCAAGATGGCATAAATGCATTTCAGCCAAATTTTCTGGGTTCGCCTTGGGGTTAATCCCCAAGGATCCCTGTTGCAATCTACCCCGTAGAAACCTGAAAATAATCAATGGCACGGAGTCTTCTCCGGCTATAATGCAATGCAACATCACCGATCCAGACCAACTTGTTCGGGTAGGCTTCACACATCATGCCTATGTCCGTACTACGATTCTAGACTCTAACAAGGGGGACTTTACATATCTACCCCAAGGAACACCGCAAACTCACCGCACACTCGCGGGAGCGAGTTTTCCCATGCAAAGGAAGAAGAGCTTCACATGCTCAAGATGAAAATCGTTACCCTAGCATTTTTCCTTTGCGCCATGGAAATCTACGCAAATGAAAAGCACCGCAATCTCCTTGCCTCAGTAGATCCGAAGTCGGCTCGCGATTTGGAGCTTCAAAACTCCGCCGGTGATCGGATCTAGCCTTCCTTCTTCCTCCTTGCTCTCTCCTCTCTCTTGATCTTGGAAAGAGAGTGAATCTAAGAAAAATGAGGTTTTCTAAACCCTAAACCCGGGTATATCCCGTGGGAAACAACCCTGAGCCGTCGGATCTCAAAATAAGGAAACGGATGGCTGCGATTCCGCCCAAAATTCCAAAACTTGGGCCGAACATGGCTTGCGACACGCCCGTGTCCAAGGCCGTATAACTCATTCGTCATCGAAACCGTCGCGCCCCAAAAAGAACAAGGGCACTCGACACGCCCTTGTCGGGCTTTACATGCCCATGTCTTACAGTACATGCCCGTGTAGATGGGCGTGTTCCTCCAACGATACAGGTCCAAAACAACCAGAGTGTTGGAACACCCTATTACTAATTTGGGTAAGGATCACTATGTTTTTCTTAGGAAACCAGGTTGACCTAGATGTATAGTTGAAAAGGTCAACATTAGAATGTGTCTAGGGCTTAGAACTTAGGTTTGAAGCTGCCCCCAGGACAATTCCAAGATTTCAGAGATAGAGCCAAGTCTAAGACCTTTTTCGTCGAGCTCAGTTCGACGAAGCGTCGAACTCCGTTCGACGCTCTCTGAGCTCAACTAAGTTAAGACGTCGAGCTCTGTTCGACGATCTTCTAGCTCAGGTCGACGATCCTTCTTCACTTATTCTCCAGGTCGCTGAGCTCAGTTCGACGATCTTCGAGCTCAGTTCGACGTTTTCTGTCTGATGATCATTTCCAGTCTCTAAGCTCAGTTCGACGATCGTAGAGCTCAGATCGACGCTTTTCCTCAGTTCGACGATCTTAAGGATTCAAATTTAGTCAGACTTTGGAATGTATTTCAAATTATCTCAGCATTTATGTCAAGAGATCTGCCAACCGTTTTCATTTATTCTGGAGCAAGTTTCAAGGAATTATTCAGAGAATGTTTTACTGGACTTTCCTATAGAAGACAAAATCTGTTATGGAAGGCATTTAATGTCTGGTTAACGGCTATCTTGGACATAGAATCTTCAGAGAATTAAGATATTCTTCTTCACCTCTTTTGCAATACAACAACACACAGATACACAGAGAGATATAGATAAGAAAGAAAAGAAAGAAGTGATTCACAGATTTCTCAGATCAACACAAGAAAACTCAAGTGATCCATCCTGAAGAATTAGCTGAATAATTTTGGGTACTCAAAAAGTGATCACAGCTTCATCCCAAGGACTCCAGACATCTCATCTTTCAGCCTCTGCTGAAACTATCTTATGCTGGAGATCTGAAGCTTCTGAAGACCTATCACCCTGAAGCAAAGCTTCCTCTCCTGAACTAGTCAACATCTCAGGGGGAGCTTTGACAATACAAATCCACTAGTGCTTCTCTCTTTGATTGAGACAGAGAAGACAACTTCACCCTTTTTCTTTTCCTTTTCTTTTCACTTTGTAAAAGGGTTTTCAAAACTCCCTTCAAAAGTCTTGATTCTGGTTCTGAGAACCTTGTCAAAACTCAGTGGTGGCAAGACACCTGATCAAAAAATCTAGTTTGGTTTTTGAGCACCTTATCAAAAGCTCATTGGTTCCCAGGACACCTGATCAACTCATCCTGCAGTGGATTCCTACCAAGGGTGGTAGAAGAGTGGATGTACCCAGGTTTTGGGGAACCACTATAGCTCCTTGTGTTTTCTGGTTTGCTTGTGTGCTCTCTTTGCTGTGTGCTGTGCTCTTCCTTTTTACTGTCTTTTTAATTCTATAGCTAGGCACCCTACACACATATATATAAATCAAATCTTAAAAGCTTTGCTAAGTTTAAAATTGTGAATTTACTTTAATTAAACTCTATTCACCCCCCTCTAGAGTTGAGATAGATCTTACCCTCACTTTCAATTGGTATCAGAGGCAGGTTGGTTGTTCATACAGGCAAACACCTGAACCAAAAGATCCTTGATAAGATCAATCCTTTAAGAGGGTTATTTTCATTATATTTAATTTTGTATAAAGACATGGCACAGAACAAAGATTATGCAAGCACCAGTCCTCCAGTGTGCAATCTATCCAAGTTTGCACTTTGGAAAGCAAGGATTAGACTTTACATGAATTCTATTGATGAAGATATATTTAATTCTGTTTTGACAGTATGCCCAAGTCCACCAGCAAGCTCAAGTACAAATGATGTTCCACCTCCTTCAGGAACAGGTGCTGAAATAAAGAAGTGAAAGACTGCAGATGCCAAGGCCATGAACATCTTAGCTCAGACAATGTCTGATGAGATATTTCAGAAGGTAGCTGACTGCAACTCAGCCAAAGGAATTTGGGACAAGCTCTCTGAAATTGTCTCAGGATCTGCTGATGCAAGGAAAGACAGGAGATCCCATCTGATAAGCCAATATGAGAACTTCAAAAAGGGAGAAGCTTAATCAGTGGCTGACATGTACAATAGACTAAGTCTGATTGTCAATGAGTTAAAGACTCTGGATAAAGAAATCTCATTGACTGAGCTGAATGACAAAATCTTAATGTGCTTCCCCAGCACTTGGGATTTAAGAATCTGGCCAATCAAAGATGCCAGAAGTCTAAATGAGATTACCACTGAAGCTCTCCTGGGCAAGCTCAAATCCTATGAGCTGCTCATTAAAAATAGAGAAGAAGAACAAAAGGCTACTTCTCCAGTCACAAGGAAAGAAAAGACCATAGCCTTCAAAGCTGCAGAAGAGGAGCCTGAAGATAAAGCTACAGGAAATGATGAGCTCCTAAGTCTACTGGCCAAAAGATTCTACAAGATGGCCAGAAAAGACTTCAGAAAGAGATCATACAAGGGTCATGATAAACCAAGGTATGATAAATAAAATAACAATAAAGAAATTATATGTTTTGGTTGCAGGAAACCAGGCCATATTGTGCCTGACTGTCCGGAAAATAAGAACAAGGACAAGAAAGATAGAAGAGAAAGAAGAAAGGAAAAAGACTTCAGAAAGAACAGCTCAGACAAACCCTCCTCCAGCAAGAACAAACATACAAGGAAGGGTTTTGTTGCTGAGACATGGAGTGAAACTGAAGAGGAGTCTGAAGCTTCATCCAGTTCCAGTGATGATGAGGATGATGCTGATGAAAAGGAATTCTGCATGATGGCTATTAATGCCTCACAATCAATTTCAGAAGCAGAAGAATCAGAGTCAGACTCAGAAGTTCAACCAGATGAAGATCAGGTAATCAATTCTTTTGATTTCAACTCTGAGGATTTTAAACATGAATTTAAAGTACTATGCCTAGATTTGTTAGAATCTGAGAAGGAAATCATTTCCCTCAGAAATCAACTGTCTGAGTATAGCACCTTAAAATCAGAGAACCTCAAACTCTCTGAAGAGTTAGAATGCTATAGGGAGCAGATAACTTCACTAAAAAGTGAACTATCCAAGGCCAAGCAATTTGAAGAATCCCTTAATGGGAGAAGTATCAAATTAATGGACATCACAAGCACAGTGAACTCAAGATTAAATAGTACACTAGGCTTGGGTGCCTCATCTAGCCAACCCATAGTATTAACAACCCCAATCAAATTTATTTCTGATAAAGGAAAGGGTGTTGTAGAAGTAGCTAGGAAAAATTCAGATCTACCTAATAAAAAGAAAGCTTAACAGAAAACGTCGAGCAGAGGTCGACGATCGTCGAACAGAGGTCAACGATCTCAGGCTGAAACGTCGAACTCAGCTCAACGTTTCCTAAACTCTGAACTCCCTCATAGTCGATCTTCGAACGGAGCTCGACGATTTTACCCAAGATCGTCGAACCCAGCTCGACGATCGTCGAACGAAGTTCAGAGCTTTGAACCTTCTTTCAGAGGCAAATCTCAATTCAATCCTAGAAGTGCTTCATCCCAATGCTTTAATCCCTATACTGAATGGATAGTACCTCCTAGGAGATACCATCCTGAAGGTTATAAGGATCAACCTGGGATGTCTTTTATTTCTGAATTTAAGGGTTATCAACCTAGGCCCAAGGTTAACTGGGTCAAAAACATATAAGCTGTTTATGTGCAGGTGAAGACTTATCACACATCAAACCAGCTATGGTATCTGAATAGTGGGTGCTCAAAGCACATGACAAGGAATAAGGACAACTTCACATCCTTTAAAGCCAAGCTTGGACCCAAAGTAATTTTTGGTGATTCAAACTTTGGAACTACAAAAGGATATGGTGCAGTCCAAATTGGGGCAGTCACCTTCAAGAAGGTAGCCTATGTTGAAGGACTCAAGCACAATCTGATAAGCATTAGCCAGCTGTGTGATGAAGGATATCAAGTGACTTTCAACAAAGAAATATGCAAGGTCAAGCCAGAAGACAACACAACTGTATTGACAGGTAACAAGAAAGGTAATATTTACTTAGTAGACTTTCATTCATCTAAGGTAGATATTTGCCTGTTTAATTCCATATCTAGACCTAATATTCTATGGCATAAGAGACTAGGACATGTTAACCTTAGAACCATTGCTAGTCTATCCAAGGACAACCTTGTCAGAGGACTACCTTCTGGCCCCTACAAGAAGGAAGGACTCTGCAAGGCTTGTCAATTAGGCAAGCAAACTAAAAATAGCTTTAAATCAATTAACAAGAGTGATTCACCTAGGATTTTGTATCTGTTACACATGGATCTTTTTGGACCCATTGCAGTACAAAACTTAGGAGGGAAATCCTACACTTTAGTGGTTGTAGATGACTTCTCAAGATTCACATGGGTATTCTTTCTGAGGAAGAAGTCTGATAACTTTAAATGTTTGACAGATTTTCTCAAGTGCATTCAGACTGAGTTCAACACTCATATTGCCCTGATCAGAAGTAATCATGGGACAGAGTTTGATTCTCTTCTCATGCAAGAGTTCTGTCAAAGTGAAGGGATCAGGCATACTTTCTCAGCTCCTAGAACTCCTCAACAAAATGGGGTAGCTGAAAGGAAAAATAGAACCCTTATTGAATCTGCAACTACATTATTGACAGATGCTAACCTACCTCTATCCTTTTGGGCTGAGGCAGTGAACACCTCCAATTATGTGATGAATCGAAGTCTAATACATAAACTGAAGGGCAAGACTCCCTATGAATTACTCAAAGGGAAGAAACCTAAAGTAGACTATTTTAAGGATTTGGTTGCACTTGTTACATTCATAATAATGACAAGAAATATCTAGCAAAATTCCAAGCAAAAGCTGATAAAGGAGTGTTTCTGGGATACTCCATGATCAGTAAAGCTTATAGGGTTTATAATAAAACTACTCAAAAAATAGAAGAATCTGTCCACATTACCTTTGATGAAGCTAACATGTCTTTCAAGGAGAAGAATACTTCTACCATAGAACATTTGCAGGTGCACTCTCTAGCTGAAGACTTGGACAGATTACAAGTTACACAAAAGGATGGCAATAGTGAAGATGAAGAAGCTGCTCACCATCAGGAAGAAAATCTTCTTGAAGAACCAGTTGTTGTTCCACAAGAGGACACAACAACACAGGTTGGTGAACCATCAACACCCCCTGTTGATCTAATAACAACAAGAGATCATCCAATTTCTCAAGTAATTGGAGACATCTCAGCTGGTGTGCAAACTAGAAATCAGGTCAACCAGAACCTGATGCACACTTGCTTCCTCTCTCAAATTGAACCTCAAATCATTCAAGATGCAGAACAAGATCCACACTGGATTATTACAATGCAAGAGGAGTTGCATCAATTTGAAAGAAATAAATTTTGGGAACTAGTGCCTAAGCCAAAAGATCATTCCATTGTTGGAACCAAATGGGTGTTCAGAAATAAGCTGGATGATCAAGGAATCATTGTAAAGAATAAGGCAAGGCTAGTTGCTCAAGGGTACTCTCAGGAAGAAGGGATAGACTATGACCAGACCTTTGCACCTGTTGCAAGATTAGAAGCCATAAGAATCTTTCTGGCTTATGCTGCTCACAAGGGATTCAAAGTCTATCAAATGGATGTCAAGAGTGCTTTTCTCAATGGGGAGATCAAAGAAGAATTTTATGTCAGACAACCTCCAGTTTTTATCTCTCTAACCCATCCTGATTATGTTTTTAAACTACATAAAGCATTATATGGTCTCAAGAAAGCTCCTAGAGCATGGTATGAGACCCTAGCATGTTTTCTGCTGAAAAATGATTTTATTAGGGGGAGAGTAGACAAAACTCTTTTTATTAGAACCCATAAGTCCCATACCCTACTAGTACAAATCTATGTAGATGATATTATATTTGGTTCTACTGATTCAAACTTGTGCAAAAAGTTTTCCAAGCTTATGCACTCTAAATTTGAAATGAGTAGCATGGGTGAGCTATCCTTCTTCTTAGGATTGCAAGTCAAACAACATGCTGAAGGCATATTTATTTCTCAAACCAAGTATGCAAAAGAGCTGGTTAAGAAATTTGGTATGTCTGATGCATCATGTATGAAAACACCCATGCTTACCAATGCTGTATTGGATGCTAATGAACATGGGAAACCAGTTGATCAGACAACATATAGAGCAATGATTGGCTCTCTATTGTATGTTACAGCCAGTAGGCCTGACATAATGTTTGCTACATGTATATGTGCTAGATTTCAAGTTAGCCCTAGAGAGTCACACTTAACCTTAGTTAAGAGGATTCTTAGGTATGTTAAAAGCTGTCCAAATCTAGGACTCTGGTATCCAAAAGAATTAGCATTTGACTTAACTGGATTCTCAGATGCTGATTATGCTGGATGCAGAATAGACAGGAAAAGCACCAGTGGAACTTGTCAGTTCCTTGGTGATTGACTTGTCTCTTGGTATTGTAAGAAACAAACATCTGTGTCAACCTCAACTGCTGAAGCTGAATATATGGCTGCAGGCAGTTGTTGTTCACAAATATTGTGGATACAAAACCAACTCCTAGACTATGGTTACAACTTAGAGAAGTCAAAAATATTTTGTGACAACACCAGTGCTATTTCCATTGCACAAAATCCAGTCCTCCATAGTAGGACAAAACACATAGAAATTAGACATCATTTTCTAAGGGATAATGTTGAGAAAAGTAAAATTGAACTTCAATATATCCCAACTGATTTGCAAAGGGGAGATAATTTCACCAAGCCTTTGGATGAAAAGAAACACAACTTCTTCCTCAATCAGTTAGGCATGTTAGATGGAGGAAGCCTAAAATAAATTACAAGATTTAGAAAAGCTAAAAACAGACCAAGACTAGGCTAAAAACTTATCTCTTTTTGTGTCTGTAGTATAGGTTTTGTCTCTGAACTGCGCTCGACGTTTCCCCAGAAATCGTCGAACGGAGATCGACGATTTTTCAGAAATCATCGACCGAAGATCGACGTTTCTTGAATCGTCAATCTGAGTTCAGCGCCACCATTAGCTCCAGGCTTCCATTCTGTCTGTTCAGAGGTCGTCGAGCGGAGCTCGACGCTCGACAATATCGTCGAACGGAGTTCGACGCTATTGGCGCCTCTTCAGATTCCTTTAGTAGCCCAAATCGTCGAGCTGAGTTCGAAGTTTCATCGAACTGAGCTCCACGATTTTCTGTTTCGCCGTCGAACCCTAATATAAAATCATTTCTTCGGCCTTCATTTGCCTTTTACGCTTTCATACCCTCTGCAACTTTCTCTCTTTCCCTCCAAATCTCCTACACTTGGTCGTGTTTGTTTCATTGTTGCAGGTACAGATGGCTGGGTCAAGCGCTGCTATTTCAAAGATGAAATTCGATACAGGTTTTGATATTGATATGAATTCGTTCGATGGAAGTGATCAGCGATTCAAGGACATTCTCAACCTCTTCCAAGAACAGCAGCTATCTCAGATCATGACCACCCGAATGAAGATTGCTTCAGAAGAGATAAAAGAATGGTGTTTTACCGCGACATATGAGAATGAGAATTCTGTCATCGGCTCCATAAAAGGGACTCAGGTACCATTGTCCCCGGCCCTTCTGACTGAAGTTTTCCTCCTTAGTTCTGGAGATGACTCCATTGATTTATCTGGAGAAGAGTATGCCTCTATGCTTGATAGAATGGGTCACACTGCTGTGAACCCTAACAAACTGTTTAAAATGAATCTGTCTATCGAATACCAATTTCTGGCTGATGTGGTTGGCAAAGTGCTTCTGGCAAAGCACTCAGCCCATGACACTATATTAAGATATCAATTCTGCTTAATGGGAGCACTGGTTGATAAGAAGCATTTAGACTGGGGATCAATCTTTTTCAGCTTAATCAAGAAGAAACTGAACAAAAACCATGTAAGCTTTGGGAGAATATTAGGGGTTTACCTGCACTCCAGGTGCCCTGAGCTGCTGACCTCTAGTGGGATGTTCATCAATGCATCCAAGAGGCTTACCTACGCCCTATTCAGCAAATGGGACAGGCAAATCATCAACCCAATCAGGGCTGCTGCTGCACCACTTGCTTCAGGCACCAGGACTACACAAGTCACTCCTCCTCAGGTATCTGCCCAGCAGAAGAATTGACTGCCTCTTCCTCTCCTCCTCCAGCTGTTTCTATCCCAGTCACCACCTCAACCTCTCCTCAAATCTTAGTTTCTTCCTACATTACCATTTCCTCACCAATGTCACCTCCTCCAGCCACAACCTCAGAAGAATTCCATCCTCTATTCTCTTATCCAACTTTCACCTCTCCATAATTCTCTCTTATAGATGACTCCTTTATGGATGATTCTCCTCCCTCTCCTTCTGAGCTTCCCTCAACATCCTCCTATCAACAACTTCTTCACGAAATCCTCTCTTAACCATCCTTTACCCCATCATATGACTCTTCCATCTCATCCATCTCCACCTCAATAACTTCTATCTCCACTATTCCTCCTTCAGAGCCATCCATCCCTACACTTTCCACCACCACATCCTCCATCCCATTAGTCCCAGTCACCCTCATTCCAGTACCTTCACCTCCTACCTCTGTTCAAGCCCATCTTGAACAAGTAGATATTTCAAACCTGGCAGACAAGCTTTATGTGTTGCTAGCCCCCAGGCTAACCTCACTGCTGGAGACCTCCTTGGATCCACTCCTGAAACATGTTCAGGAGTTGTCTACCAAGTTGTCTTCCTTCATCTCTTCCCAGGCAACACCTTCATCTGGGTGCCTTGATTCAATTGTCTCTGAACCAAGGCAGGGGAAGATGCCTCATAAAGCAGTGGGTGTGCCTGAGATTGCTGAAGGTTCCAGTTCTGCTCCTATTTTTGCAATGGACCTTCAGAGTCTGCTCTCTACCTTTGATACTGTATATTTCAGCTCTCTGCCAGTTCAACAATCTGAAGACCTCACTAAGGCCATTGTGCCTATCAATTACTGTGATCCCAGGCTGATTGAAATATATGTAAATTCCTTCAAAGCTGTGGATGCTGATATTTTAAGTGCTGCTGCTGCTGTTACAACAAGTTTGCCTTCAGAAGATACTGAAATGGTCTCTGTGATTGAAGATACTGCTGCTGCTAAAGAACTTACTACCTACCTAGAAGAATCTGAATCTATTTCTGCTTCAATTATTTCTACTCCTGCTGTCTCTGCTCCTGTTATTGATGCTGCTACTGCTCCAGTCCTTACCCCTGATCAAATCAAGCAACAAGAAAAGTATATAAAAAGCATTGATGACTTGTATGATAGACCATAAAGTTCAGAGAGTGATCAGTTTCAAACTGAATCTGATGATTCTTCTAATACTATTGCCAAGAAAAGGAAGGCCAGAAGCAAAGCTATGATGAAGGTTCCCCCAGCTCAAGCTAAACATTCAAATGACATTCCATACAATATTTTGCATGATTGTCAAATTACTGAACATTGGATGCAATTTTCTAAAAATCAACTAAAGGCTTTGAGAAAGAAAAGAAAGTTTGAAAAGTATGAGAAAGGTTCATCTCATTTTTAGCCTCCTCCTCCAGATTCAAGGACAGGTGGAGGCTCAGCTTCTCAAGCCCCAGCTTCCAAACAAAGTTCCTCCCAGTCTTATCAGAGATACCAGCCTAGGGGGCAATACCAAAGGGGTTATCAGTCAAGAAGAGGACAGTATAGAGGAAGCCAAAGAGAGCATAGATTTCAAGCTAGGGAAGGACAAAGGTTCACAGACTCTTCTCAAGGTCCTTTCCCTTACAAGCTCAGAGAAAAAGTTGAGACCAGAACTCCTACTTCTTCAGAAACTATTAACAGATATGAGCCTGCAGTGCCATTTGAAGACCCAGAGAACAATCCATTGTCATGGACTGCAAGGATGAAAGAATTGGCTGCACTAGATCAATTGAAGAAAGCAAGAGAGCAAGGAAAAGATACCTCCAATATTACCACTCTGTCAGAACAAAGAAAAGTTGAATTGGAAAGGTATTCTTCAAGCAAATTCTTTGACCCAGTAGACTACCTGAAGCTGCATCCTGAGGCTGTGGTTCCAAGAGCTAGATCTCAAACCTCCTTAGGAGTAGAAGATGACAGAAGGTCAAAGAAGGAAGCCTTTAATCCTAACAGAGAAATTATATTCAAGAAAGGAAATGAAAAGAAGTAACATGTGTAAGCAGACAGTATAATCTTTCTGAACTTTTGCTGAAATTCCTCTTGATTGATGCTATGATTTCTTGCTCTATTATTTTGTTTGTTGCTCTTCTATATGTTGTTGTAATTTTTATTTCTAGAATATGTAAATAGTAATCCTAACCCAAATAGGGGGAGATTGTTGGAACACCCTATTACTAATTTGGGTAAGGATCACTATGTTTTTCTTAGAAAACCAGGTTGACCTAGATGTATAGTTGAAAAGGTCAACATTAGAATGTGTCTAGGGCTTAGAACTTAGGTTTGAAGCTGCCCCCAGGACCATTCCAAGATTTCAGAGATAGAGCCAAGTCTAAGACCTTTTTCGTCGAGCTCAGTTCGACGAAACGTCGAACTCCATTCGACGCTCTCTGAGCTCAACTAAGTTAAGACGTCGAGCTCTGTTCGACGATCTTTTAGCTCAGGTCGACGATCCTTCTTCACTTATTCTCCAGGTCGCTGAGCTCAGTTCGACGATCTTCGAGCTCAGTTCGACGTTTTCTGTCTGATGATCATTTCCAGTCTCTAAGCTCAGTTCGACGATCGTAGAGCTCAGATCGACGCATTTCCTCAGTTCGACGATCTTAAGGATTCAAATTTAGTCAGACTTTGGAATGTATTTCAAATTATCTCAGCATTTATGTCAAGAGATCTGCCAGCCGTTTTCATTTATTCTGGAGCAAGTTTCAATGAATTATTCAGAGAATGTTTTACTGGACTTTCCTCTAGAAGACAAAATCTGTTATGGAAGGCATTTAATGTCTGGTTAACGGCTATCTTGGACATAGAATCTTCAGAGAATTAAGATATTCTTCTTCACCTCTTTTGCAATACAACAGCACACAGATACACAGAGAGATACAGATAAGAAAGAAAAGAAAGAAGTGATTCACAGATTTCTCTGATCAACACAAGAAAACTCAAGTGATCCATCCTGAAGAATTAGCTGAATAATTTTGTGTACTTAAAAAGTGATCACAGCTTCATCCCAAGGACTCCAGACATCTCATCTTTTAGCCTCTGCTGAAACTATCTTATGCTGGAGATCTGAAGCTTCTGAAGACCTATCACCCTGAAGCAAAGCTTCCTCTCCTGAACTAGTCAACATCTCAGGGGGAGCTTTGACAATACAAATCCACTAGTGCTTCTCTCTTTGATTGAGACAGAGAAGACAACTTCACCCTTTTTCTTTTACTTTTCTTTTCACTCTGTAAAAGGGTTTTCAAAACTCCCTTCAAAAGTCTTGATTCTGGTTCTGAGAACCTTGTCAAAACTCAGTGGTGGCAAGACACCTGATCAAAAAATCTAGTTTGGTTTTTGAGCACCTTATCAAAAGCTCATTGGTGCCCAGGACACCTGATCAACTCATCCTGCAGTGGATTCCTACCAAGGGTGGTAGAAGAGTGGATGTACCCAGGTTTTTGGGGAACCACTATAGCTCCTTGTGTTTTTTAGTTTGCTTGTGTGCTCTCTTTGCTGTGTGCTGTGCTCTTCCTTTTTACTATCTTTTTAATTCTATAGCTAGGCACCCTACACATATATATAAATCAAATCTTAAAAGCTTTGTTAAGTTTAAAATTGTGAATTTACTTTAATTAAACTCTATTCACCCCCCTCTAGAGTTGAGACAGATCTTACCCTCACTTTCACAGAGCACGACACAGCTATGTGACACGCCCGTGTCACATGTCGTGTGCTAGACACGCCATGGGACACGCTCGTTCCACAGGCCGTGTTGCTGCCTTAGCACAACTCGCCAACCGACCCGAGCAGGACACGGGTATTCGACATGCCCGTGTCGAATTCTACACGCCCGTGTCGAATTCTACATGCCCGTGTCAAACCCGAACACGCCTGGGCTCAGGCCGTGCGCCCTCACTCAACGATCGTTGAGTGGAAAGCTTTGAGTGGCTGACACACCCTGGGACACGCCCGTGTCCCAGGCCTTGTTAACCCCCGATGACCGTTGACTCCAAAAATTATCGACCACGCGGCCAACGCCGAACCCGAGCACGACACGCCCGTGTCCCAGGCCGTATCACCTCTACCAAATCCAAGATTTGGCTCAAAATTCCACCCGCCACCCTTTTGAGTTTCGGGGCATTACAATGATGTACTTGGATTCGAAGAAATCCTTTTGGTGTCCTAGAATGAAGCGGGATATAGATGTGTATGTGTGTTGGCGCCAGACTTGTACCTTAGTGAAGGCTGAGTGTCAGACGCTGAGCGGGTTCCTAAAGCCCCTTCCTATCCCTTAATGGAAATTTGACGACATCTTCATGGACTTTGTGCATAGTTTACCTCGGTCGCAGCAGGGTAACGATGTGATTTGGGTGGTTGTGGATTGCTTGACCAAGGTGGCTCACTTCATTCCAAAATGGAAGGAGGACAGCGTGGATAAGCTGGAGAAATTGTATGTTCGTAACATTGTGCGATTGCACGGGATTCCAAGGAGAATTGTTAGTGATCACGATGGAAGGTTTAGTTCCAAGGACTAGAGACTAGTGTCGAAGAGTCTGGGCATAAAGCTCTTGTTTAGTATGACATTCCATCCCCAAGTTGATGGTCAAACAGAGAGGACGATTCATACACTGGAGGATATGCTGAGAATGTGTACCCTTGATTTTGGGAAGAAGTGGGAAAACCACCTTTTCATGGTGTAATTTGCCTATAATAATAGTTTCCAGGCGAGTATCAAGATGGCATCATACGAGGCTTTGTGTGGAAGGCGGTGTCGAACACCCATGTCTTGGATGGAGGTGGGGGATGCCAAACTTTTTGGAAAATAAATGGTGGTCGATGCTTGTGAGTTTGTGTGTACAACTCAAGAGAACATGAAAGTTGCTCAAGATCGGCAGGCGAAGTAATTCAATATGCGCCATAGGAATGTAGAGTTTGCGGTAGGTGACTTGGTCTATCTAAAGATTAAGCCATTCAAAGGCGTTTCGCGGATTCGCTGACTCAAGAAGTTGAGTCCAAGATTTTTGGGGTCGTTCAAAGTTACATAACACATCAGAGAAGCAAACTATAGGTTGGCATTGTCCACAAAGCTGAGTGGATTACACGATATTTTCCATGTCTCAGTATTAAGGTAGGCTTTCATGGAGGCAAGTGTTGTGGTCGAGTCGGTGGCGGTGCCGGTGCAAGAGGACTTGAGGATGAGAGTCCATCTGATTGGCGTAGAGGATTCATAAATTCGGCAGTTGCGGAATAAAGAGGTTAAGCTCGTGAAAGTGCACTGGTATAACTGCGAGTGAGATAAATTATCTTGGGAGCACGAGCAAGCGATGCGGGAAGACTTCCTGGATTTTTTTGCATCAGGTATGCTTATTGTTTTGAGTGCATTTTAAATTTCAAGGACAAAATTCTTTTAAAAGGGGGGGGGGGTGGAGTTATAACACCCATTAGTCTTGAATTTGAGGTTTTGGGAGCTACCGTGTGACGGTAGGTAGCTACCGCCTGATGGTAGTCATTGTTTGTCGAGACCGAAGTGTCGGGACGGACTGTTGAGTAGTTAACGTGCAGCGTTAGGTAGCTACTACACAGAGGTAGCCCCTTTTTGTTGAGGGCGTTAAGACGAAAGCATCGAGACGAATGCATTGAGAAGCTACCGCGTGGCGGTATCGCTACCGCTAGCGGTAGTGTGGTGTTCTGCAGAGACTGGCGGGTCTGCAAGATATCGCGGAGCGGTAGGTAACTACCGCCCGATGGTAGTAGACGGAAATAGTTTCGTAAGTGATGATTTTTGGCCGTTTTATCTTCTTTGAATTCGATCCTATGGCCCAGAATCCTCCGTCCATGAGCCTTAAGTAGGCTGAGGGACTCTTTCCGCTCATTTTTTTCTCATCTTGGAGTGAGAGTAAGGGTTTGAGAGAGGGAGATATTGGAGGAGGAAGAAGAGACTCTTTCTGCCATTGATGAAGCTTCAAAGCTCCGTTTGTCGATCCAAGGCTAGATTTGTGGAGAGGGCTTGAAGGAGCACACTTTTATCCTTGCAAATCAAGATCTTTATGGCTTGGAAGAGGAGTCGTAAGGTAACGACATTTCACCTCTCGACTTTTAGGATGCGTGCATGACATCCGTTTTGTTATTTACTTTTATTCAAGCGTTTAGGCAACAGATCTCTCAAATTAGAGGGCTTTGGGTCTCTATGGTTTAAGAAGAGCCACCGGGTCAATTGAGAGTCCTTACCCGGCATGTTGTTGCACTAGAAATCTACTCCGCTAGTGGATTAGGCATTGTGGGTGAAGCCGTTGTTGGTGTTACCATGGTGATCTAGAAGTGATCAAACATGTAGTCTCACTGCCAACGTAATATAAGACTACAGGGTGGCACATAATAGCGTATGTATACGTTGGATGAATGGATTGTGCTAGTCTTACTCATATGTGTTGAGTGTGTTGAGACCACACTGCCAGGTGTTGAGTGTGTTGAGACCACACTATCAGGCGTTGAGTGTGTTAATACCACACAGCCAGGCCGTTAGTGTGTTGAGACTACACTGCCAGGCGTTGAGTGTGTTGAGACCACACTATCAGGCGTTGAGTGTGTTGAGACCACACTGCCAGGCGTTGAGTACATTGAGACCACACTACTAGACGTTGAGTGCATTGAGACCACACTGCCAAGCATTGAGTGTGTTGAGATCACACAGCTAAGCATTGAGAGCGTTGAGGCCACTCGACACTTCGTCGAGTCAAGTGTTGATTCGTCAAATCATGCATTGAGACCATACTTCCAGATTTTGAGTGCGTTGAGACCACTCGACGCTTCATCAAGTCAAGTGTTGATTCTACGAGAAGATTCCCTGTGTTACTGGTCTACCGATAGCAAGTATTTTCTGCTATTTATTCCTTTGTATATAAATAGAAGATGTCTTAGGGTTTTTACCAACTACTGCATTGTGCTAAGCCCGAGAGAAAAATACCGACCGAAATCATTTCTGAAAGTCCCGATCCCGTCACCGTCACTCAGCCCATTTCCGGCGCCGCCGCCGACTCTTCTAGAGTAGACATAGCAGTCTATGAAGACGTAGAGTGCTTTCTTCCAACCTAGATCTTGTGTGAAAAGAGGATGAGGGTTCTACCATTCATATGGATCATCTGTAGAGATGTGGACATAATTCTATGCTCGGAACTCCAGCAGCTTGTGTTTGTTAGAATTTTTCGGAGCACCTTTGTTGAGTAGTGACTCAATCCCGCAAATGTATATTTTATTTACTACAACTTTACTTCTTGATTGTTGGATCTTAAGCAGGCCAAGCGGTTGATATCTAGCTGCAGAGGTCTACTACTCTCAGTAGTGTGGCGGTTTGGATCAGAGGTCTAGCGATGAACCTCAGCTGGCGGTGAGGAGGATAGTAGTAGTGGCGGACTGAGGGATAGTCGCACCAGTGGCCTGGGTGTTAGCCGCAGTAGCGGTCTGGCAATTAGTCACAGCATTGGTCTGATAGTTAGCCGCAATTGTGGTATGGTGGCAACCCACAGTTGCGGTCTGGTGGCTTGCCATAGTACCGGTCTGATGGTTAGCCACAACTGCGGTCTGGTGGCTTGCTGCAATAGTGGTCTGATAGTTAGCCACAACCGCGGTCTGGTGGCAATCCACAGTTGCGGTCTGGTGGTCTGCACCAGCAGTCTTCCCTGGTGGTCTGGCGGCTTACCTTAGTTACTGTTAGAAGAGCTTTAGTTGTTCTTTGTATAGTGAGTGGTTTGATGTTGTCAAACCGCATATGCCGCGTGGATTGTATTTAGTACCACATCATTTGTTGTATTCTCTCATCTCCCCCGTTTTCTAAAAATAAGGGGGCATACCTATGTAATGATTATCTTTTTTGAACAATAAAATTTTCCTTTATTTAGCTCTTTTTCACATGGTGTCAAAGCGAATCGATCTTTTGCTCAAGTTCGCACGATTTTTTCTGTTCGCGTGGTTTCCCTCCCTGCCCTCTCTTATTTGTTCTATTCGCGTAGCTTCTATTCTATTCGCGCAGTTTGCTTTCCGGGTAGTTTTGTTCGTGCGGTTTGTTATGCAGCTTTTTTTTTCGTGTCGACTTTCTTCTAGTAGCTTGTCTTTGCGACTTGTTGAGTTTGCTCGGTTTGTTTTCTCTACCCGTGCAGTTTATCATTCATTTTCTATGGACACTCCTGCTCTATCTTCTTCTTCTACTATCTCTGAACCTCCTTGTCTTTTTACTTCTTCTTTTTCTTATTTCGGTAATTTGGGGACTGCTTCGAAGCTTATCGGTCCCAATTACCCTGACTGGAGTGTATCCTTCATTTTTTATATTACATTCTCAGCAAAAATGTCATCATTTGAATGATAACCCCCCTTATTTTGGATCTGTTTCTTTTAATGATTGGCATGCTTCTAATACATTGGTGCGTTCTTGGTTGGCCAATAGTTTGTGTGATGAGTGCCTTCCTGTCATTCGACATGATCTGACATTGAAGGTTGTCTGGAATCATCTTCCAGCTTTATATACCAAGGGAGCCCAAAATTTGTGCATTTAAACTCTGTATTACTTTCTTTTTGCTAGACCAGTCATGACTCCTGCTTCTGCCTATCAGGAGTTTTAGACTCTTGGTGCTGAACTTCTTCAGCATAGACCTTTTTCTGCTGATCTGGCTGAGCAACACAGGCATTTTCAGGAGCTTCTTGTTGTTTTCTATCTACTTTGCCTATGGGACTCTTATGATATGATTCGCCAACAAATTCTTGGAGAGGCAGATACTCCGACTCTGGATACTACTTCTATAAGAATTTCTGCTGTTACTACTCTTCTTCAGCATCCTTTACTTTCCTCTCCGTCTCTGTCTTTTGATCTTATTGCTCATCCTACTCGACATGAGAGCTTTGGTGGTCGCGGTGGCCGTGGTGGTGGCCATGGTAGTGGTTGTGGTTCCTCTATGCATCTTTGTTCTCATGGTGGCTGACTTGGTCACTTGGTTGATCGTTGTTGGACCAAATATCCTCATCTTCATCCAACATCGATGGATTCCTCCAAGCAGTCCACTTCTTCTCTTTCTACTTCTGGTGCTGCTCAGTTGGCTACCACGGGTAGGTGTCTCATTGATTCTGGTGCTACTACTCATATGATAGGCAATTCTTGTCTTTTCTCTTATCTTGATAAGAGCAACTGGATACCTTCGGTTCTTATTGTGGATGGTTCTCCATCTCCGGTTTGTGGGTCTAGAACCGTGCATATTACTCACTCTCTTCAACTATAGGACACTCTTTATGTCCCGAATTTTCCGTGCAACCATCTTTCTGTTACTACTCTTTGCAAATAGTTGAATTGTGAAGCTATTGTTTGTAACACATCCGTCCATCATATGAAATATAACAGAGGATTCAGCCAGGGCCCCACGCCATATTTCATAGACAGTCGGCGATGTTACTTATTAATATCAAAATCCAATACTTGCATCCTAACTCAGAGCATTTTTGCAGAAGCTTTAGGGGTTATTAATGAACTCATCACACATGAATGTCCACTATATATAAACAACCACATTTATATATCATAGGAATGTATACAAAAATACACAAAAGAGTTTGGCCTTAAGGCCTTACAGTTAAACTTCACAGGTGTGGATTACAAACATTGGCACGCAGGCCGGCCACACATGAAAATAGTAAAACTTTTCCACTCGGCCGTCGAGGACCAGCATACCAGCAAGGGCTTCAGCCCGCTATTTACCGCTCGGTCTAGAAACTGCACAACATAGCCCACCAAAACGTGGCAAACAAAGCAATGGTAAGCTTTAGCTGACCAATTTTATAACGACCCCACCCCTTACTCGGGGCGGTGATTCTCCTTCCCTGCAAGCAATGCAATATCCACAAATATATAACACGAAAGTGCACGACCACATATTTCAATATATCACAAACGTCGGTAGCACGGCCCGACGCTCCCTACACTCAAGGCACATTATCGGTGTACCGGAAAACTAGGGTCCCACCAATCATTGAGCATTCATGCTCGACGGCCCACAGCCGGAGACTTTAGTCTTGATGGCGTACAACCCAAGACTCTCATTATGTGATCCTAACGAATGCCAATATCCCAGGCACTCAAGTTAGACAACCATAATGCGGAGATAGTTCAGCTTTTACCCGTTGCTCAAATCGCCGATTAAATGTCTAGACTGATGCGGGTCAGCTTCCCCTTATCCGTTCGGCATGACGGCCTTTAGAGCTCGCAGCTCACAAAAGCCACACTGTCCACCAATGACTGGCTTCAAATAAAAAAGGGAGTTAGTGCCAACATTCGTCGCGATCGCTTGGTGGGACCAACAAAAGCTCTCTTTCTGTACCCAAACTCAACCCAAACCCTGCAGCAACCTGTAGTGCCAAAAAAACTGGTCTTTCACACCACAATTAGCTCTCTGGGAGCTATAGCTGTCGACGACACCCACTGTCTCCCTACGACATTGACAATTTCTCCAAAACTGTGATTTTACCAGAATATTTTCATGTAGATCCTCTCCAGTACTACCTGTTACTCCAATTCGCAGGCATAACCCACATACTAAGTAAAATACTCGTTTATACGGGGAGTATTCTCCGGTTCGCAAAATAAAGCATCACCATTCCAGACCAACCCGTCTAAATGGGCTTCACACAGCTTGTCTTTTCCGTACTTTACATTTCCGGATCTAATGTAATATTAAATGGGGATCATACCGATCGACCCAAAGGAATCCACCCTTTTTCCACCTTTTTGGTGAGAGGTTCTATGCAGGTATGCGTATTGAGGACTTCACTTGTCCAGGAGAAAATCATTTCCCTTATAGTTATTTTGGAGCCATGGCGAAGCTTTTCTACGTTGATGGAAGTGAGCGCCTCACTTTCCTCTTTGCGGATCTAGCCTCAGATATGGCTTCCGACCACAAGATCTCCTTCAGCACCTTTACAAAGATCAGCCCAAACCCTTAGCTCCAGCCTTTAGTTCTTTTCTCAAGAACTTGGATGAAATGAAGAAAGAGAGTGAGAAGGAAATAATGATCTCCTCATCCCACACCCTTCTGGATAAGTGGCCTTGGGATTAACTCCAGTCACACGATTAACCCATCAAAACGAAGCAAAGGCCAAGATTTGGGTTGACTAGTCAACTTTGGCGCTATCGCCTGGCGACATCGATTGTCACCACTTGGCGACATCAATTTAACCGCTTTGACCCAGGTCAACCACCACTTATTGGCCGCTTAACAGCCAATCCGGCACATGTCTCACGCCACATGGCCATATCGCCCGGCGATACCCACTGTCGCCCGCGATATCACGTCACTCAATGCATTCAGGCATTGAGTGCGCCGAGTGTGTCGAGTGCGTCGAGTGCGTCGAGTGCTGACTCAATGCTTATCACTATCTACATCCTGCAATACCCACTATCGCCACTCTGCAATATCATTTCGACGATTTGTCGAATGCGTTGAGTGTGTCGAGTGCAGCTCGATGAACGCTGCATCGGTATCGGCATCAGGCGATAGTGACAAAATTTCTACTGTCAAATTTGGGGTGTTACATTTTTACTGCATCTACTTGTGCTTTTCAGATACCTCATTCCAAGGAGATTATTGCTACTAGGACTAAGAGCGGTGGCTTGTTCTATCTTGATACTACTTCTGCATTTTCTGCCTCTTCTTCTCTACTTCAGTGACATCTTCTCCTTGGGCATCCACCTTCTCAGATTCTTTAACAGCTTCTACCAAATTTACCTCACGGCGATTCTTCACTTGATTGTGAAGCTTGTCAGTTTGGCAAGCATCATCGGTCTACTTTTCCTGCTAAGCATAGTCGCAGTTCTTCCCGTCTCATTGACTTGGTTCATTCATATATTTGGTGTCCTGCTCCCCTTCCAACTATTGGTCGGGGTAGTTTGTATTTTGTTACATTTATAGATGATTTTTCTCGGTGTACTTGTTCTGCAAACGCTCTGAGATTTTCTCAATATTTTCTGTATTTTATAATGAAATTCGTACACAATTTGATACTTTTATTAAAACTCTTCACACTGATAATGCTAAAGAATATCGTAGTCATCAGTTCACATCATTTTGTTTGGATCATGACATTGTCCATCAGACTACTTTCCCTTACACTTCACAATAGAATGGCATTGTTGAACATAAAAATCACCATCTTTTGGATGTAGCTCGTAGTCTTCTCAATCATACGTATGTTCCTCTGTCCATTGGAGTCATGCGGTTCTTCTTTCCCATTTTCTCATTATTCGAGTTCTGTCTTTGATTCTCAATGGCAAGACACCTTTTTCTATTCTATATCCTGATGGGACATCATTTCTGTTACCTCATATCTTTGGATGCACAACATTTGATCCTATTCTTCGAAGATAGTATGTCTCGGCGGATGTTACTTTCTTTGAGTATGCTCCATTCTTTTCTTCTCCCTCTCTTCTTCCTTCTTCTGATTCTTCTTCTTCTTTTCCCACTATATCGACACCTCTTCCAGAGCCTGCCCTTCTTATTTCTCCTCATATTTCTGATTTTTCGACTGTACCTGATTCTTCTCCTAAGCTACTGCCACCAACACCTAGTCCAGTAGTCTCTTCTTTGGATGGGGCAGATATAGTAGATATGACAGATTTTGATCTTCTAATCACTCTTCGGAAAGGTGTTCGCTCCTGCAATCAACATCCTCTTCAGGCTGTGTTCTCTTATGCTCCGCTCTCTCCTTTATCATGGAGCTTTTCTCTTGCTCTCTCGACAAATGTTGTTACAGCCTCATATCAAAATGCTCTTATTATTCCTCATTGGAAAACTGCTATGGATGAATAGATGCACACTCTTACTGAACGGGGTACTTATACTGTTGTTCCTACTCCTTCAGGAGTTGATGTGGTTGTCTGTCGCTGGGTCTTTATCATCAATTTTCTCTCTGATGGTTCTATTGATCATTACAAGGAACGACTTATTTGGCAAAGGTTTTAGGCAGACCTATGGTGTGGATTTCTTTGATACTTTCTCTTTTGTGGCTTGGATTACTACAATCCGTGTTCACTTTTTGGTGGGTGTCAACAGAGAATGAGAACTGCCTCAGTTTGATGTGAAGACTGTCTTTCTTTATGGTGATTTGCAGGAAACTGTCTATATGGAGCAACCTCCTGGGTATGTTGGTTAGGGGGAGTCTCAAGTCTGTAAATTGCAAAAGGAGATCTATGGTAATAAGCAAAGCCCCAGGTGTCACAACCCGTATTTTCTCAACATAAAAAATTATATCAGAGCAAGAGAAAATACGTGTTGTGATGCCATGCTGAATGTATTTGTTATCAAGGATAACTAAATCACCTAGAGGGGGGGGGGTTGAATAGGTTTCTTAATTACTTGCGGTTATTTTTGTTCTTTGTTTGTGAGTAATTTACAGTTTTCAAGTCATACACCTCCAATAAAGAAACAACACAAAGAAGCACCCACAAGATATATAGTGGTTCCCCAGAATATGGGTACGTCCACTTTCCCTCCCACCTTTCTAACTTATAGTTAGACAAGGAACTTCTCCAATCTCGACTCTAATAGCTTACAACACGATCTTACAGGACCACTCGGCCTCCTCCAATACCAACAGCTCCGGCACAAGGCCCTACAAATCAGTGTTCTAAAGATCACCTACCTTAGGCTGTTAAGCCCTACACTCAGGCTGGGAGGACAACCCTATTTTAGATCCACAATTGATCTTACCTCAGAGAGAATGACACTCCTACCTCAGGCAGATAAGCCCTACCTCATATCAAAAGGATCCTAAAGCACAGGTATAAGTGCCCTATAAATCAGTGAGAATGACTCACCTACCTCTGGTTTTTAAGCCGTATAGCTCTGTGATCAAATGATTACCTACCTCATATCCAAGAAGGATCCTACCTTAGATTCACAAGTGAATCCTACCATTCAGGCCAAAGCCCTACTCTCAGATTATCAACAGAATCCTACCTCAGGCAAATCTGCCCTACAACTCAGATCCAAACTTGGATCCTTCCTTAGAGCGAATTTGCTCCTACCACTCAGATCTAGAAGAATCCTACAAGGTGGAAATGAGTTTGTGAGTTGATTGGACACAAGAGAAATTTCTCTGTGTTAATATACCTAGATTGGATAAACTCAGCCAAACTTTGACTCCAGGAATGTGTTTCCTGAGTCTACTTATCTAGACTAAGAGACACTAAGTCCTAACTACTCCATAATAACAAGATTATATCTACTTGAGCGGGAAGTAACTTGCAGAACTCTGTTCTGCTCCTTGAACTGAGAGAACTTTAGTCCTGTCTTCTTGGAAGTAGCTGCAGCTTGCCTTGCTGCTTCCTGAGCTGAGAAAATCTCAGCCCTATCTTTTTGACTACTGACTAAGAAAACTCTGCCTCTTCTTCCTTTCCAGGACTGAGAAGATTAAACCCTAACTCCTTCAACACAGCTCCAGAATATAAGTCCTTCAGAATGGATTGGCTGGAACTGTGGAAAACTTGCAGTAAGGGTTTGTCCTTACTGCTTCCTTTTTCCTCAGAAAAACACTCTGAACTTGCTTGCTGGTGCAGGTGAGTATGGCACCAGCTATCTTGCTTTAGATACCAGATCTGGTAGCTAGGGTTATACCTTGGCTGCCTCCTTTTCTTCAAAAGAAATCTATGATCTTGCTGATGTCGATGAGGAAGATAATAGCTACCTGTGTTGAGCTTTTAGACCGCCTGATTTTTAACTCTCATCTTCAGCCTCTGCAATAATGGCGAGGAAGAAGACGATGGCCACCTGTATTTCGACAAAGCTAATTTCTTCTTCGTCGATCTCGCCTTTTTTATTTCACCGATCAATGGCTATTTTGACACGTGGGCCCCATTGGAATTTACAGCTGTATCTTTGCTTTAACAGCCAAAAGTCGTAATGTATGCCTGCAGCACCGTTTGTCGCGTACCGTAGCTATCCCGCTATATTTCTAATAATGTTGACTTTGTTGAATTTGCTGATGTCACTAACTGTGGACTTAGCTAAAATCAAGCATCGGAAGTATAGGAGTTGAGTGAGTAAGCATCACTCAACGCCAAAACATTTAGATAGATTTCTATCTATCTCAAGCGTTGAGTGAATAAGCTTCACTCAATACATTTGACATTATCCAATCATTCAGTCACTAGGCGTCGAGTGAGCAACCTTCACTCAATGTCAAAACACTTAAAAACATTTCTCAGCCATTAGGCATTGAAAGTGTTGAATCCAGTTAACGCTATTTGTCTCTAGGCATTGAGAGCGTTGAGTCCACTCAATGCCTTTGCCTTAGCCAATATTCCTGCTACTCTAGCATTGAGAGCGTTGAGGACACTCAACATTTTTTTCCCTTAGCCACTTTCTGTTGCTAAGCATTGAGAGCATTAAGTGTGTCTTCATCACTCAACGCTTTTTGCCTAGACAACTTTCTGTCTCTTGGAGTTGAGTGAGTAAGATTCACTCAATGCCATATCACTTAGAAATGATTCTAGTCACTTGGCATTGAGTGAGAAGCCTTCACTCAATGCTTTTGGACTTAGCCATTTTTTCTGCTTTGGAAGCATTGAGTGTTGCTTCTTCACTCAATACTTTCAACCTCTATCAATTATATTGACATGGCATTGAGTGAGTAGACTTCTCTCGACACCTCTATCCTTTGACAGATTCTCAGTTGATTAGGCATTGAGTGAGCAGCCTTCACTCAACGCTTTTGTCCTTAAACAAAATCCTGTGTTGGAAACACTATCTCTGACTGACTAAGGTTTAGTCAATGCTTTTTATCACATGACATTAAGTGAGTAAGCTTCACTCAATGCCTGTGGACTTAGTCAAATATTTGCACAGAATTTCTATGGCTTCGACTGACTGGGCAATACTCAATGATTTTGATATTATGGCATTGAGTGAGCAGACATCACTCAACGCCTGTGGACTTAGCCACATTTTAGCTATTCAATGTTTGGCTTTGACTGTCCAAGCTATTTTTAACAATTTTACTCACTTGGCATTGAGTGAGTAGACTCCACTCAATGCCTGTGGACATAGGCGATTTCCAGCCTATCTAGCATCTTCCCTTGCATCTGGCGTTGAGTGAGTAAGACTCACTCCATGCCTTTGGACTTAGGCAAATTCCTTCCTGTCCTGCATCTATCTTTGTGTCCATCAATCCAATCACTTATAACACCTGTCCTATCAATGTTTCAAGGACAACCTGAATGCATGAACTTAAGTACACATCAAATACAACTATGTTCTTAGTGTTGATGATGATGCCACTTCAAATCCAATCTAGTGAACATTGTGGGTAATGGACTCAACAATCTCCCCCTATTTGAAGAAGGCAGAACACCCGGCAATACTAAGAAACATTAACTTTATAAGTAGATTAATTTAATGTAGCTGTAGATTATATATGTTACATCTGCTAGCTTATGCTATATGAATTTTAGCATATCAATTCAATGTACTCCATTTAACTGCATTGACTCAACAAGTCAAATCAATGCATCCTCATACCACTTGAATAATTGCTCAAGTAATATGCACTCTCCTTTATACCACTTAAGATGTCAATGGAGCATCACTAGAAGCACTGACTCAACATGACCTGATCATATCAAGTATTGCTTCCCTATATCCCCCTTATGTATTGCCACACATCTCCCCCTTTCTAGGTTCTTCAATAGGTATATCTATTGAGGGAGGAGATGGGATCAAGGGAGAATTTATCTCTTGATCCTAGCCAATGTCCCATATTGATACCACTAAGGAAATTAGCATAGAGATCAAACTACTTGATTAGAAGTCATACCTTTTGTTTTGATACTAGAGATTGTAGTCCACTTGCAAATGTTGTATCTACAGAATCAACATCCAATTATGGTGATATCATTGACACACCACAACACTACAGCACCCTAACACATGAGTGGACCATGGATCCACTTGAGCAAGCTGCTACTTATTCCTCTTCTCCCGTAGAAACACTGTTTTCTCAACAGCAGCAGTCCATCTCAGACTCAGAGAATATTATGGCTATGTCATAAATAATCTCCCCCTTAGTCTGTGCATTATCCTTAGGACAAATTGATCAGTAGTGAAGATCTTTGATCCACTGTAGTAGCTGCTTGTTCCTTCTCAACAACAGACTGATCCTGTTCTAGCAAGTGTTAGACATGCTCCCCCTTAATAGGAGCATTTCCTGTCATCATTTCTGCCGGAGTTGAGCTTGCTCCCCGTCAATAGGAGCATCATTGTCATTCCCTCTGCTGGACACTTGAGTCCATCTTAGTCTTGATACCACTTAATGATCTTTATAGTCTTGATGTTACATCAAGGACTTATCTACCTGCAAGAGAAGCAAATCGTGCAACACAAACTAAAATTTGGAGCAACTAAAGCTGTCCCAAGTTCCACATGTCCAATCTCAACCTAGAGGGTGTTTAACTTGACTTCATCTAGTGTCATGATAAACATGTCAGCCACTTGTCAGTGAGGGCAAACTTAGGATAGAGTTATTCTATATGCTCCCTAACTAAATGATACTTAATCTACATATGCATATTCCTGCTATGAAAGACAAGATTCCTAGCAATTTAGATTACAATAGTAGAATATCAATATAAAGAAGTTCAACTTATCTGGAGGATGTGGTCCTGATACGATGGAGCTGATATTGCAAGACTAGTTTCTTTCTTGCATCTCCAAGTAGTCAGTCTTCTTCATAGGATTTGATAGGTTCCATCTTTTCTTATCCTATCTACCTTGCACCATATGGTGGAGGTGCTTCATCTCACCTGTTCTCCTTTCATCTGACTGGGCAGTCAACATTGACATGCCTAGCCTTGCTACAACAACAACATATTATTTTAGGGAAATATGTTCTTTGGGTTTAGGATCATTACCTGTCTCCTTTGGAGAGCATCATCCCAGATTTGTTGTGTTCTTCCTTGTACTGTGAAGAGGTGGAAGAATTTTTCTTTCACTGCTTTCACTTCTTTAGTAACAGATTTGCAACTGTCCAAGCTACATGACTGTTTGAGTTGGTTGAATACCACTTGGATAGTTTTGGTAGGGTTTTGTATTCCATCTCTGCTTGCACAACATACTCTCTTTTTATCATTTCAATCTTGTGTTGATACCACTCCAATGGTTATCTTACCACTTGAGTAGATGCCACGTGAACCTTGAATGATTTTTCCTTAAACCATCCTTTCATTCTAGTACCAAGTCTTTCTTTACACTGTTATTCCCATAGGAATATGCTGACTTGTATCAACAATGGTTGGAGCAATCCAGCTTTTCTTGTGAGCTTGCTCACTTACAGTAGTTGCAATCATCTGGATAGTCTTCCTCTCATCCTCAGCATTGCCCATATGGACAATCTGAACTTCAGAAGTACTCTTCTGATCTCTTTGGAGTTGGATATTCTCAGACACCAATTCTTTAGGCTAGACTTTAAGGTTTCCAGACTGAACTAGACTGTATTGGCTCCCCCTTAATAATTCCACAGATTCAGTCCACACTGCCCATTGACTTGGACAACCTTTGCTACAAGTTCAGATGATGCTGAAACTTGAGCACACTTCTTTTCAAGTTTCCTTTAAAGAGTCTACTAGAGTCTACCCGAGGATACCACTTGAGAAAATTTTCAGCTAAGCATTATGTATTCCTTCATTGCTACTCTCAAAAGAGCTACTTCCAATGCTCTCCTCACTGAGTACAACATGCATTTCCATCACTGATTTGCTTGTGTGGTAGCAAAAAATTTTCAAACAAGACATTCCTGCTAGCTGGATCCAGCTGGCCTTTATCCATGAGTGTGCACTTGTCCTTCTTCAGGATTTCTCTCAACATTCTCTTCCTCTTGGGCAGTAAGAGGAGTATCCTAGATGGTCAATATACATCAACAACTTCCCAACAGTAGATCTTAGGTCTTTCCCTCACTAGAGTATGATCCATAAGATGACTTTCTTATTCCAGTCCAAGTTCTGGAACATCCTCTATCCAAATACCACATGGGGGTATGGGCACTTGGACTAACCTCTAAACAAAGTTCATCCTACCTTAGGACCCCAATATAAATTGGGTCCTAGGTTCCTGTTAGCAAAAACATGCACATGTCTACCTATAGCAGTCCTATCAGGAAGACTTACCCTTGCCCTTGGCACACTAGGGTTGTGCCAACAATCAATGACAAAGTGGCCCACTTTGCCACAACACAAGCACTCATGGATATTATATCTTCTCTTTTGAGCAGGTCCAATAACATGGTTGACTGCAAACTGGACAGAAGGAAAAGCAGTTTCCTTATTCAAATTTCTCTCAGCCATATTCTGACTGAAGGTAGGTCTGGCAGTAAAAGTGCTTGGTTTTTCATGAGGTCTACCAGCAACAGTCTTCTTTGTAGAAGTCACACTGTTAATGGCCATAGAAATACACAAGTCTAACTTGCTGGCAGACTTGACCTTGGTAAGAGTGTGTGCAGGGAGATCTTGAGAAAAGGCCACTTCCTTACTCATGAGTGAGGGGGCTGATGCACTAAATACAAAAGGTCTATGATGGGCCTTTTGTACTTCTTTATGGGGAGCCTTACAGGAACTCATTCCCCTACCCTTTCTTCCTCCATTGAAAAATACATTTGTATTATTACAAGGAAGATTCGCATCCCTCTAGTTACCATTCTTGTAGTCATGACCATGCCTGTTGGATGGGAGGATTACCTTATGAAAGGTTGACTGAGGCTTGGCCGGAACTTTGCCTCTCCTTTGGGCGAGGGCAACTCTAGAATTTCTCTTAGATTCAACAGCTCTTTTGAGTGCATCAATCTTAGAGAAATTTACCACAATTCTCTTATTCCTCTCAAGCTTCTCTTGAAGGTCCATGATAAGAGAATTCTTATATTTGATGCTCCCAGCATGGATGTCTACCATGGTATTTAGATGGACAACTTCCTTCATTTTCAGATTAAGCAAAGATGTTGTCTCATCCTGCCGGGATGCAGCTAGCTTTAAGGAAATAATTTCCTCAGCTTGCTTTTTGGCCTGCATCTTGCTTTTTCTAAAAGTGTTCAGAAGTGCACCATGATACTAAATCAATAGATTGATATCATCTTCTATCATGGCACCCTCATCACCACTTGATGAGGATGCATCAGAGATTGGGATGGACTCATGACCTGAGCAATGAGAAGAACTAGATAGAGATTGTACCTGATTTGGACCAGGCTGATCCTGGTTGGATTCTTCTTATTTTGTCACAGAAATTAGCCCATAACATCTGCAGTCATCTTCTTCTTTTTCATCCTCTGAATCACTGTCAGAAAGACTGACTTTCTCTGTCCCTTCAATATAGATAGTAAGAGAATTCCATATCTCTTTGGTTGTCTTGCAGTGGACCAAGATCTGAAATGTGGAGTCATCTATGACACTTACCATGATGTGTTGTGCTCTATTGTCCATAGCAGGCAAGATGACTTCATCCTTAGTCATTTCACCATAGCTCTTTGGGTTCAGGATACTTGCATCTAATGTAGAGACATTCATGGGAATGAAGGGTCCTTATTGAATTAATTCCAAGACTCTGGGATCAATGGCTTCCATGATCTTCCTGATCCTTTATTTCCAACTCCCAAAGTTTTCCTTGCTGCATACTTGAAGCTCCATTTCTTATGGTTCCTTCTGAACCCATAAGTGCAAACCTTTTAGCTATCCTTTGAGGTCTACTCGGACTGTTAAGTCCTTTTTGAGTAACCTCCCTCTAATACCACTTAAAAGTCTTTATTTTAAAGGATAGCTAAATCACCTAGAGGGGGGGGGGGGATGGATAGGTTTCTTAATTACTTGTGGTTATTTTTAATTCTCTTTCTTTAAGTTCTTTGTTGGTGAGTAATTTACAACTTTCAAGGCACACACCTGCAACAAAGAAACAACTCAAAGAAGCACACACAAGATATATAGTGGTTCCCTAGATTATGGGTACGTCCACTTTCCCTCCCACCTTTCTAACTTATTGTTAGACAGGGCAGTTCTCCAATCTCGTCTCAAAGAGCCTACAACACGATCCTGCAGGACCACTCGGTCTCCTCCAAAACCTACAGCTCAGGCACAAGGCTCTACAACTCAGTGATCCAAAGATCACCTACCACAGGCTGTTAAGCCCTATAACTCAGGCTGGGAGGACAACCCTACCTCAGATCCATAAGGGATCCTACCTCAGAGAGAATGACTCTCCTACTTTAGGCTGATAAGCCCTACTACAAATCCAAAGGATCCTATAGCTCAGGTAAAAGTGCCTTACAACTTAGTGAGAATGACTTACCTACCTCAGGCTGTTAAGCCTTACAGCTTAGTGATCAAATGATTGTCTACCTCAGATCCAAGCAGGATCCTACCTCACATTCACAAGTGAATCCTATAATTCAAGCCAAATCCCTACTCTCAGATTCTCAACAAAATCCTACCTCAGGCAAATCTGCCCTACAACTCAGATCCAAACTTAGATCCTACCTCAGAGAAAATTTTCTCCTACCATACAGATCTAGAAGGATCCTACAAGGTGGAAATTGGTTAGTGAGTTGATTGGACATAAGAGAAATTTCTCTGTGTCAATCTACCTGGACTGGGATAAACTCAGCCTAACTTTGACTCCAAGAATTTGTTTCCTGATTCTACTTATCAAGATAAAGAAACACTTTGTCCTAACTACTCCATAACAACAAGAATATATCTACTTGAGCGGTAAGTAACTTGCAGAACTCTGTTCTGCTCCCTGAACTGAGAGAACTTCAGTCCTATCTTCATGGAAGTAACTGCAGCTTACCTTGCAGCTTCCTGAGCAGAGAAAATCTCAGCCCTACCTTTTTGACATCAGACCAAGACACCTCTGCCTCTTCTTCCTTTCCTGGACTAAGAAGATTCAGCCTTAACTCATTCACCACAGCTTCCAGAAAATAAGTTCTTCAGAATGGATCGGCTGGAACTGTGGAGAACTTGCAGCAAGGGTTGGTCCTTACTACTTCTTCTTTCCTTAGAGAAATACTCTGAACTTGCTTGTTGGTGGAGGTGAGTATGACACCCGCTATCTTGCTTTAGATCCTAGATCTGGCAGCTAGGGTTAGACATTGGCAGCCTCCTTTTCTTCAGAGAAAATCTCTGATCTTGCTAAAGTCGATGAGGAAGACAATAGCTAACTGTGTTGATCTTTTAGACCAGCTGATTTTAAACTCTCTTCTTCGGCCTCTACAAAAATGGCGAGGAAGAAGATGATGGCCAGCTGTATTTCCACAAAGCTAATTTATCCTTCGTCGATCTCTCCTTTTCTATTTTGCTGATTAACGGCTATTTTTACCCATGGGCCCCACTGGAATTGATAGCTGCAACTTTGCTTTAAAGCGAAAAGTCGTACTATTGGTCTGCGGCGCCGTTTGTCGCGTACCGTAGCTATCCCGCCAAATTTTGAATAATGTTCACTTTGTTGACGTCACCATCTGTGGACTTAGCTAAAATCAAGCATCAGTAGTATAGGCGTTGACTGAGTAAGCATCACGTAATGCCAAAACACTTAGACAAATTTCTTTCTATCTCAGGCATTGAGTGAACAAGCTTCATGCCACGCATTTCGCCTTAGCCAATCATTCTGTCACTAGGTGTTGAGTGAGCAACTTTCACTCAACGCCAAAACACTTAGAAAAATTTCTCTGCCATTATGCGTTGAGGTTGTTGAGTCCACTCAACGCTATCTGTCTCTAGACGTTGAGAGCATTGAGTGCACTCAATGCTTTTTTCCTTAGTAAATATTCCTACTTCTCTGGCTTTGAGAGCATTGAGTCCACTAAACTTATTTTGCCTTAGCCACTTTCTATTGCTAGGCGTTGAGAGCGTTGAGTGTGTCTTCATCACTCAATGCTTTTTGTCTTAGCCAACTTTCTATCTCTTACCGTTGAGTGAGTAAGCTTCACTAAACGCCTTATCACTTAGAAATGATTCTAGTCACTTCGCGTTGAGTGAGCAGCCTTCACTCAACACTTTTGGTTTTAGCCGTTTTCCTGCTTGGGAAGCGTTGAGTGTTGCTTATTCACTCAATGCTTTCAGCATCTGTCAATTATATTGACATGACATTGAGTGAGTAGACTTCACTCAATTCCTCTATCCTTAGATAGATTCATAGTTGATTAGGCATTGAGTGAGCAGCCTTCACTAAATGCTTGTGTCCTTAGTCAAAATTTTGTGTTGGAAACACTATTACTGACGAACTAAGGTTCAGTCAATGCTTTTTATCACATGGCATTGAGTGAGTAAGCTTCACTCAATGCCTGTGTACTTAGTCAAATACATGAACAAAATTTCTATGGCTTTGACTGACTGAGCAATACTCAATGATTTTGATATTATGGCATTGAGTGAGTAGACTTCACTCAACGCCTGTGTATATAGCCACATTTCAGCCAGCCAAATGTTTGGCTTTGACTTTCCAAGCTATTTTCAATGATTTTAATCACCTGGCGTTGAGTGAGTAGACTCCACTCAACACCTGTGGACTTAGGTGATTTCCAGCCTATCTAGCATCTTCCCTTGCATCTGGAGTTGAGTGAGTAAGCTTCACTCAAAGCCTGTGGACTTAGGCAAATTCCCGCCTGTCCTGCATCTATCTTTGTGTCCACTTGTCCAATCACATGGAACACCTGTCCTATTAATGTTTCAAGGGCAACCTGCATGCATGAACTTAAGCACACATCAAATACAACTATGCTCTTAGTGTTGATGGTGATGCCACTTCAAATCCAATCTAGGGAACATTCTGGGCAATGAACCCAACAATCTCCCCCTATTTGAAGAAGGCAGAGCACCCAGTAATACTAAGAAGCATTAACATTATAAGCAGATTAATTTCATGTAGCTATAGATTATATCTGCTACATCCACTAGCTTATGCTATATGAATTTTAGCAAATCAATTAAAGGTACTCCATTTACCTGCATTGACTCACCAAGTCAAGTCAATGCATCCTCATACCACTTGAACAATTGCTAAAGTAATATGCACTCTCCTTTATACCACTTAAGATATCAATGGAGCACCACTAGAAGCACTGACTCAACATGACCTGATCATGCTAAGTATTGCTTCCACATATCCCCCTTATATATTGCCACACATCTCCCCCTTTCTTGCTTCTTCAATAGGTATATCTATTGAGGGAGGAGAAGGGATCAAAGGAGAATTTATCTCTTGATCCTAGCCAAAGTCCCATGTTGATACCACTAAGGAAATTAGCTTAGAGATCAAACTACTTGATTAGGAGTCATACCTTTTGCTTTGATACCAGAGATTGTAACCCACTTGCTGATGTTGTATCTACAGAATCAGCGTCCACTTGTGGCGATATCATTGATACACCACATCACTGCAGCACCTTAATACATGAGTGGACCATGGATCTACTTGAGATGGCTACTAGCTATTCCTCTTCTCCTGCAGCAACACTATTTTCTCAACAACAGCAGTCCATCTCAGACTCAGAGAAGATTATGACTTTGCCATAAATAATCTCCCCCTTAGTCTATGCATTGTCCTTAGGACAAACTGATCAGCAGTGAAGATCTTTGATCCACTGTAGTAGCTACTTGTTCCTTTTCAACAGGAGACTGATCCTATTCCAGCAAGTGATGGACATGCTCCCCCTTAATACGAGCATTTCCTATCATCATTTATGCAGGAGCTGAGCTTTCTCCCCCTCAACAGGAGCATCACAGCCATTCCCTTTGCTGGACACTTGAGTCCATCTTAGTCTTGATACCACTTAATGGTCATTATAGTCTTGATGTAACTCAACGCACTCGACGCCAGAGAAAACTTTAGTCAAACACTCGATGCCAAGACTGTTATACTCAAAGAACTTGACACCAAAGTCATTACTCGACGAAAAAGACTTAGCTTCTCATAAATACTCAACATACTCGATGACAAAGGCGAATCACTCGAAGCTCTCGATGCTAAAGGTTAGACACTCGACTCTACCAATGCCAAAGGTTAAACACTTGACGCTCTCGATGCCAATGGTTAAACACTCGACGCTCTCGATGCCAAAGTTTAAACACTCGATTCTCTGGACTCCAAAGGTTAAACACTCGGTGCTCTCGACGCCAAAGGTTAAACACTCGATTCTATCGATGCCAAAGGTTAATCACTCGACGAATTTGACTTAACGCCAGTTTCTCTCAACATACTCGACGCCAAAGCATAATCACTAGCCACACTCGATGCCACAGACTAAATAGTCGGCGAATTTGACTTAACCCAGTGATACTCGACGAAAAGGACTTAACCACTCTGGGATACTCGACAAATCTTAGGCAGACTCATCAAATCGAGATATTAGACGGAAAGGTGGACCTAATACCAATATTCAACGAATTCTCAACGTTGACTTACCCATACTAGAAGAATTTCACAGTCAATTTCCTTCTGTACCCGGCAGACTTCTACCTAGCCGAACCCTACACTACACCTATATTCTAAGGAGGGAAAAATCAAGATGATAAAAAAGAAATACATTCAAAAGACTTAGCAAGGGGAAAGAAATAACCACTTGCCTCAAGATCTACCAAAATCCGGCCTTACGAGCGCTCAGCTCCAAGGATCAGCCATATGAACTCCTAGGCAACGATTCCTGAAATTTTTCGAGACAAACGAGATTCAAGATCAAAAACCCTAACGCCAAAAATCAACAAAACGGGAAAAAACATAAAGCACACACATAGTCCTCGGCGAGAGCTTTCCGAATCTACCCTCCGAAGACAATTGTGGGAGCCGGAACTCCTACAGGCGTCGGTCGAAGACCTCGCGATGTCCACCGCTATCCTTCTTCCGTGTTTCAGTCCGACAGCTTGGGAGAGAAGATGAATAGGGTTCCGTCTATACGTATGAACTATATATATATATATATAATATTATATTATTATTATTATTTAAATGTCTAAACGACAAAAAACTCGAATCATCTCGTATTTCCCCGAAACTTGCGCAAAGGCTAAATACCAACGCCACAAAACCAATGGTGGAGTCGAAATTAAAATTCGACAAACCAAACTCGGGTTTAAATTCTCCGAAGTTTCAACTAACATCAACCTACTAAAACCCACCGAGTCAAAACCTCGGATTTCAATGAGAAAAACAAATCACGCTCCAACAACGACTCTCGTTAACTACGTGTCAACATAATGCCCTAACGTCATTATTATGTCACTAAAGAAATTAAAATAAAGATCGAAAAATCAGGGGCGTTACAATCACTCCCCTTAAAGAAAGTTTCGTCCTTAAACTTGATACGCAAACCAAAACAACTAATAAAAGGAAATAACCAATGGTTATCGAAAAGAAACACATACAAAAAGAAACTAGGAGAACAGATGAGGATAAGCTTCTCTCATAACTGACTCTAACTCCCAAATCGCGCTCTCAATGTTTTTGTTTTGCCAAAGAACCTTGAACATGGGTATTGTCTTCTTTTGCAACACTCGATCCTGAGTATCCATAATACGAATAGGCACTTCAACATAAGAAAGATTAGGCTGCAACTAGGGCACCGAGTCAAAGACATGTCGATCACTAAGCATACATTTCTGCAACTATATCACATGAAACACATCATGCACACCATGGAAATTAGCGGGCAAATCCAGCCTATAAGCTGACATCTTGATGCGTTCAATAACTTGGAAAGGTCCCACATACCTGGGATCCAACTTGTGATTCCTTCCAAAAACTCTTAACACCTACCATCGGAGAAACCTTGAGAAAAACCATGTCCCAAACTGCATTCTACAGATCAAACCATCTCGGATTAGCGTTCTTCTCATAACGCTCCTGAGTTATATGAAGCTTCTCTCAAATAGGCAACACAGAGGTACTCATCTCTTCCAAAGCTTCTGGACCCAACAATGGTCTTTCACCAACTTCAGTCCAAATTGAGGGGGTTCGACAACGCATCACATACAAAGCCTCAAAAGGGATCATCTTCAAACCTCCAAATAACTATTATTATATGCAAATTCCATCAATGCTCGTCCCATGATCCTCCATGGTCCAAGATATAAAATCTGATCATATCCTCCAAAATCTAATTAACTCTCTCAATTTGACCATTTGTCTGCAGATCATAAGCAGTGGAATACCTGAGATCTTTACACAACCCTTCCCGCAAACTCTTCTAAAAACGAGACGCAAACCTGGAATCTCGATCTAACACGATACTTGCAGGTACTCTGTGTAATCTAATAACCTCTTCCAAAAACAACTCTGTTATCTTCTTTATGAAGTAATAAATCTTGAACAGAACGAAGTGAGCACACTTCGTCAATCTGTCAATAATGACCCATACAGAATCATATCCTCGGGGAGATCTTGGTAAACCAGTAATAAAGCCCATAGAAATTCTCTCCCACTTCCAACTTGGAGTATCCAAAGGCATCAGCTTGCCACCAGGACTTCTATGATCTACCTTAACTCGCTTGCAAGTAAAACACTCAGACACAAACTTGGCTATATCATTCTTCATTCCATACCACCAAACAGTATGTTTTAAATATATATACATCTTTATAGAACCAGGGTGGTAGGCAATACTAGATCCATGCGCTTCACTACATATCCTTGCTCGAATATCCTCAACAACCGGTATAAAATACCTATTGCGGTACTTCAAAGTACCTGCATCATAGATAGAAAAGTCCGATAATTCCCCTTTTTTAGTTCTACTACTAATATACTGCAAATCAAGGTCGTCCTTTTGATGAAGCCTTATAAGCGTAATCCATGAAGGCTCTGCCACTTCCAAGTTTCTTTGCGAATCGCTACTTCCGACAGAGATGCCCATTAATAAAAATTCGTCCACCAAAGATTCCACAGAATGGTTAAAGAACTGCGCAGTCTTCCTACTCAAGGCATCGACCACCACATTAGCCTTACCCAGATGATATAGGATATAAACATCTTAATCCGCGACATACTCCAACAATCTATGCTGGAGAAAATTCAACTCCTTCTGAGTGAAGTCATACTTCAAGCACTTATGGTCCGTATAAATCTTGCACAACGCACCATATAATAAATGTCTCCACTACTTCAAGGCATATATCACTGCTGCAAACTCCAAATCGTAGGTAGGTTAATTATTTTTGTGAACCTTCAATTTCCTTGACCAATACGCAATCACTTTTCCCTCTTTTATCAATACACATCCAAGCCCGATGTGAGATGCATCTACATAAACTGCATAATCTACTCGCTCGGTAAGCAAGGTCAAATCCAGAGCAGTGCGCAATTTCCTCTTCAGTTCTTGAAAGGCTCCTTTGCACTCATCGCTCCACACAAATGCAGCATTCTTCTGCGTGAGCTTAGTCAAAGGTGCGGACAACACAGAGAATCCTTCCATGAACCTTCTGTAATAGCCTACCAAGCCTAGGAAGCTTCTTATCTCTTTAGGTGTGGTAGATCTTTTCCAATCCATAACAAAGGCTATCTTCTGTGGATCAACAAAAATTCCGTCCTTATTTACGACATGACCCAAAAATGGCACTAGAGGTAGCAAAAACTCGCACTTATTCAACTTTGCATATTACTTATGTTCTCTTAAAGTTGACAGAACTAAACGCAAGTGCTAGGAATGCTCCTCAGCACTCCGGGAATAGACCAAAATATTGTCAATAAAAATGACCACAAATTTGTCTAGGAAATCTTTGAACACCCTATTCATCATGTCTATGAAAGCAGATTGTGCATTTGTCAATCCAAAAGACATCACCAAGAACTCAAAATTCCCATGACGAGAATGGAAGCAGTCCGCAGAACATCCTGTAACGACCCCATCCGTTACATGAAATATAATAGAGGGTCCGGCCAGGGCCCCACACTATATGCCACCAACAGGTGGCGAGGTTACAGGTTAATATCAAGAACTAATACACGCACCCTAACTCAGAGCATTCTAGCGGAAGCTTTAGGGGTTCAAACCGTACTCAACAATCATGAATGTCCACTATATATATAAATAACAACTCATTTCCATCCGCGTAGAAACGCTTTGCCATGGCTCCAAAGAGAATGTCAAGGGTAACAATCTTTCTTCTTGGACATGTGAAGTCCTTATTTTGGCATGTGCATGGATTTCCCCCACCAAAAGCTGGACTGTTGAGGGATTTCTGTTAGGTTGATTCTTGAAATCCCTTAGAAGTCTTGCATATAGATCCGGAAATGTGTAGTACGGAATAGGAATGCTATGTGAAGCTCATCTGGACAGATTAGTCTTGATTGGTGATGCTTTATTTGGCACACCGGAGAAGATTCTGTGTATAAACGGGTATTTTATGGAGTCGGTGGGTTATGCCTGTGAAATGGAGTAACAGGAAGTACTGGAATGTAAGTCCAGGAAAATACCCTCGAAATTCGTGGACTGTATGCTATGAAAAGACTAGTAATTCTGGCACTGCAGGATGCTGTAGGGTATGGGTTGAGTTTGGGCGCAGAAAGAGAGCTTCTGTTGGTCCCGCCAAGTGATCGTGATGAATACTGGCACTAGCTACAACTTTGATTATGAAGCCCATCCTTCAGGGACATTGTGGCTATTATGAGCTATGCGCTCTTAAAGGCCGGTGAGCCAAACGGACATGGGGATGCCGACCCGCATCAGTCTAGACATTGAACTGGAGATTTGAGCAACGAGCAAGGGCTGAACTGTATCCCCGTTATAGTTGTATGACATGAGTGCCTGGGATATTGGCATTCATCAGGTTCACATAATGAGAGTCTTGGGTTGTACGCCATCAAAACTAAAGTCTCCGATCGTAGGCCGTGGAGCATGCATGCTCAAAGTTTACTGTTGGGTTCGAGACCTGAGAACGGTTGTTGGACCCTGGTTTTCCGGTACACCAAGAATGTTCCCTGAGTGTACGAAGCGTCGGGCCGCATGGTCGACGTTTGTGATATATTGATTATTCGTGAGTGCACATCTTGTGATATATTTGCTTGTGAAATGATATGCCTGCAGGGAAGGAATACCACTGCCCCGGGAAAGGGGTAGAGTTGTTATAAATTGGTCACCTAAATGTTGACCATTGCCTTTTTTGCCACCATTGCGGTGGGCTATCCTTGTGCAGGTGCTGGAGAGCCAAGCGGGAAATAGCGGGCCGAAGCCCTTGCTGCTACTGCTAGCCCTCGAAGGCCGAATGAATAATTTTCCTGTTTTCATGTGTGGCCGGCCTGCATGTCGATGTTTGTAATCCACACCTGTGAAGCTTAACTGTAAGGCCTTAAGGACAAACATTTTGTGTGTTTTGTATACATTCCTTGGAGTTATATATAAATGTGGTTATTTATATATATAATGGACATTCATGATTGTTGAGTTTAGTTTGAACCCCTAAAGCTTCCGCTAGAATGCTCTGAGTTAGGGTGCGTGTATTAGTTCTTGATATTAACATGTAACCTCGCCACCTATTTGTGACATATAGTGTGGGGCCCCGACCGGACCCTCTATTATATGTCAAGTAACGGATGGGGTCGTTACACATCCGACTCACAGATTCTCAACAGATGGTCATCTGAACGAAGGTCAATCTTCGAAAACACTGTACTACCATGCAACTGATCAAACAAATCATTTATCCGCGATAAGAGATATCTGTTCTTGATAGTTACCTTATTTAACTCCCATTAATCAATGCACAACCTCATAGATCCATCCTTCTTCTTAACAAACAACACAAGAGCACCCCAAGGAGAAGAACTTGGCCTAATGAATCCACACTACAATAACTCATTTATCTGGGTATGCAACTCTTCCAACTCACGCAGGGCCATACTGTACGGTTCCTTATCAATAAGGCGAGTATCCGATGTATCTATCTGGGAAACTCACAACATCATATGACAAACCAAATAAGCACGGAAACCAGAATCTAAAAGCTTCCGAGAACATACCGCAGAAATAATCGAGAATCCTGGCGTAGAAAACCATACACACTCCTGGGGTGGTCGTTGTCCATCTTGAATTCCAAACGCTTAACCTTACATTGGATAACCACATCATATATGGACAACCAGTCCATGCCCAGAATCACATCAAAGTCCTCCAAGTCTAACACCTCAGATTGGCAAATGCTAGAAAATCACCTAAAAATAGGGCAACTCTGGATACCCTGGTTTGACACCACCGAGTCACCAGAGCGAAACTTAATGCGAAATGAATCGCCAGCTTGATCAAGTGTTAGACGATGATGCTCTATGAAAGTCCTAGCCACGAAAGAGTGGATAGCACCAAAATTAAACAGAACGCGCGCCCACCGATTCTTTACCTTAAACTTTCCTCTAAAATCGCATACATAACTAATCGACCAACATCGAAACAATAGCTATGAGTTAACGAACTAGATTAGAATCTAACCTGATATCACTTTGGTGGACGTCTGTGCTTCTTCCAAAGTCACCACTTTCATCTTGCCCTCCCCTTTATCCAAAAGCTGTGGCGGCGGTAAGGCTTGAAGTTGAACTGGCTGCAACGGGGGTTGAGAGGCATCCCGACTTAAAATGCACTTTCTGTCCGCACTGTAAATAGGCCATATCCTTTCTCCAACAATGGGCCACATCAAGCCCATTTCTCTTACTTGAAGAACAAACCAAATCTCCTTTGGGAGCATTCTGAATTGCAAGCACTTGCTGCTGCTTATGAGCTCCCAACCTCTTGAAACACTTTTCAAATGGATGTCATGGCCGACCACAAAAACTACACACCTCCTTGGTTCATTTCTTCGAAGCGAGGCCATAATCCCGAGAGCTCTTACCATCTTCCGACTTTCTCTTATCCTTTCTCATTTGCTTTCCTCAATTCTTTACATTATCCATCGCTTAAACTTTCAGATCAGCTTCTACTACCTCAGCATAATTCTCAGATCCATATGCAATAGCCAATTGCAGGATGTCACTCCTAAGACCACTCGGAAAGCACTTCACTCTACTCACTTCAGAGGCTACCAAATTCGAAGCAAACCTGCTTAACTTGTTGAACTCTATATCGTACTCACTGACTGAGAGTTGTCTTTGCTTCATATGCAAAAAGTTGTTCATCAAACGGTCTTGATCGACCGACGGCAAGAATTTCCTCAGCAGCAACTCCTTGAATGATTCCCACGAGCACCTATCCGTAAGGTTCTCCATCTCTCTTAACCACCTGCTCTTCGCAAGGCCCTTCTGTTGGTAAGCGGCGTCCATCACTCTTTGGTCAACAGAAACTCCTGAATACGAGAACATCTCCACGATAGCAATAATCCAGTCATCCATCACCATAAAGTCCGCTCTACCATCATAGATAGGAGGTCCTAATTGTTGGAAATGTGAAATGAAATTCATCTATAGTGGCAGCAAAACTAGAGGCACCAATGGAGCAGTAGTAATAGGAATGGCTTGACCCACAATAGGGTCCTGCACTCTAGGATGATGTCATGAAATGACCAACAATAATGCCTGAATCTGCGATTGCATCTCAACCATCTGCTTAGACAGAGCCTCATTACTCTGTCGTATCCCTTCAATCACAGCTTCACTCTACGCACCTGATGACTCGCCCTCAAACTGGGGAGTCGACCTCATTGCAACACGCTTAGGCAGTATCTTAATAATACATCGAATGACTAATCAAAACCTTCTTAATGATATAACTACTCAACTTAGTTCAGACCATACATGTATGGATACTTGCCTTTGCTGCTAACTTGCTTTGGGATTTCATAAATGATGTTATGCTTAAACTTGGGATGATATACCATCATCATATTAACACATGTGCGTAAACTATGAAAGCATGAATTCTTATTCTTTTTGGTTTAAATTCAAGTGTGTACATATATCATCGTGTAGATTTTGGCTTGGCATATGTGCTAATGCTATGTTATGTCATGCATGTTTTGCTATGCAGTCTAATAAAGGCCTTAATGCATGTTATGAGCGGAATATACATGAAATATTATGCATCCCATACTACATAATATTGCATGTAATAAAAACAAAATCTAATGGCCAATAATGTCATGATTGTTATGCATCTCATACTACATAACAGTCATATGTTGCTTCCTATGAGGATCCATATACAAACACATATTATGCATCTCATACTACATAATATGCCTCGTATACTTTTTATCATGCTTATGAGTGTAGTGTTAATGCTTCGACCAAGACATACTGATGACGCATCAGTGTGTGTATGAAATAGAACAAGACCACTAAACTACCCCTCTGATACCAACTGTCACAACACGTATTTTCTCAATATAAAACATTATATCAGAATAAGAGAAAACACATGCCGTTATGTTATGCCGTGCATGGAATAACTACAGACGCTCAGACAAGAACCTACTCCTAACACCTTTCAAAGCAGTCTCTAGTTTATTAAGATAAAAACACATTTTCTTAGTTAAGCTTGACGGTTGTATCCCTCGGCTCAGTGGATCAACTAATCCACGAATATATATATATATATATATGATACAAAAAATACTTTTCTTTGCTCAATTATTATCCTACATGAACAGAAGCATCCCAAAAGGGCAAGTGATATGCATACTTCTAGATTTATTATAAGTATGAAAAGAGCTTTTATGTTTGTTAAAATATAGTGTTATTTGATTTAAAAGATGCCATGAGAATGAGATTAGTAAAATTGTAATGTTTATAACTTGAAAAAAACTACATGCAATCTTAACATAAACCTTCCCAGAGAGCAAATAAAAACAACAAATCATCTAAACAGTGATTTAGCAGCTAGCAAGTAACTTAACATTCTACAAATTTCTGGTGGGCGCCAACAACCTTACACGAACCCACCAAAAGGCATGTGTGTCTAAACTAAAGAAAAACACAACAACAAAACTACCTCACAACGGTGAGGAAAAAGCAACTACAACAACTGCAGAACACCAGCACTACCAACCCTAGCCGCTCGATCAAGTACTGCTCCGAACCTGAGATATTCAAAAGAAAAGAATACCTCAGCAAGATTATACAAGTGGCAAACAAGGATTATTAAAAGCAATAATCAAAAGAGACAAATAGGTACCAACCCAAATATAAGGAAAAACAATCCAAATACAACAATTAAGTAGACCAGAATAAGTAAGAAAGAGTTCCCAAGGGTATAAGTATGAGAAGTTGCACCAAGTGCGAAATGAAGCAATGATTCAATAAGATCTGCAAGTGTAGGCATAATAACACATGTTTATATAATTAGAAGGAAGAGACTAAACAGCTCTAAATATTTGAATCATTAACACTTGGCAAAAAGGGTACTGAGGTGGTGGCACATTGTCCAACACAGACCATCAGACCAAACATCTCAAAAAGTCATTGGGGTGGTGGCCACAATGTCCAACACAACCCAATAGTCCAAACATCTCAAAGAGATACTATGGTGGTAGCCATAATGTCCAACACAACCCAACTGTTAAAACACCTCAAAAAGGCACTGTGGTGGTGGCCACACTGTCCAACACAACCCAACAGTCCAGAAGAAAACAAACAACACACCAAGTGTATTGATTAACGAACTGGCATCATGTTAGAGGCTATTTATCCACTGCCAACCTAGCCACAATCAAACATCCAGAACACAAATAAACCCGAGCCTATCATCAAAATCCCTCAACAGCAAGGAGGAAATAAAATCCAAAAAAACTCATCTAAGTCTAAACCCGACGAATTAACCTCATACGGTGAGAAATATTCCAAGTCCATATCCATTCGCCAAGTATACCCGTAGAATCGCCTTTCCCTTACCTCAATACTCAATGAATCGGCACAAATCTTCTAAGTACACGAGAAATTCGTCGATAATACACGACGATTCGCCTTTACCTCAAGACGAAACTCGACAAAAAACACTTCACTCAATGCCAGGGCTTAACTCATCGAATTTCACTTCACTAGACGCCTAACTGAGTTCACTCAATGCACTCGACGCTAGAGATAACTTTACTCAAACACTCGATGCCAAGACTCTTATACAAAAAGCACTCGATGCCAAAGTCATTACACGACAAAAAAACATAGCTTCTCATAAATACTAAATGTACTCGATGCCAAAGGCTAAACACTCGACTCTCTCGATGCCAAAGATTAAACACTCAACTCTCTCGACTCCAAAGGTTAAACACTCGACGCTCTCAACGCCAAAGGTTAAACACACGATGCTCTCGATGCCAAAGGTTAAACACTTGATGCTCTCAACGCCAAATGTTAAACACTCGACGCTCTCGAAGCCAAAGGTTAAACACTCGACGCTCTCGAAGCCAAAGGTTAATCACTCGATGAATTTGACTTAATGCAAGTTTCTATCAATGAACTCGAAGCCAAAGCATAATCACTAGACGCACTCGATGCCACAGACTAAACACTCGATGAATTTGACTTAACCCAATGATACTCGACGAAAAGGACTTTACCTCTTAGGCATACTCAACAAATCTTAGGCAGACTCAGCAAATCGAGATTATTAGATGGAAAGGTGGACCTAATACCAATATTCAACGAATTCTCAAGGTTGACTTACCCATACTGGACGAATTTCACAGTCAATTTCCTTCTGTAACCGGCAGACTTCTACCTAGCCAAACCCTACACAACTCCTATCTTCTAAGGAAGGAAAATAAATACGAACAAAAGACTTAGCAAGGGGAATTAAATCACCACTTGCCTCAAGATCTACCAAAATCCGGCCCCAAGAGCACTCCGCTCCAAGGATCGGCCTCAAGATCTCCTAGGCAACGATTCCTGAAACTTTTCAGGACAAATGAGAGTCAAGATCAATAACCCTAACGCCAAAAATCCACAAAATAGGGAAAACTTACCCCACACGCGTAGATCTCGGCGAGAGCTTTCCAAATCTACCCTTTGACGACAATTTCGAGTACCAGAACTCCTACAGGCAGCGGCCAAAGACCTCGCGATGTCTGTCGCTATCCTTCTTTCGCGATTCAATCTGATGGCTTGGGTGAGATGATAAATAGGGTTCTGTCTAAATGTACAAACTTATATATATATAATATTATATTATTATTATTATTTAAACGTCTAAATGACCAAAAACTCGAATCATTTAGGATTTCCACGAAATTCGCACCAATGCTAAATACCAATGCCACAAAACCAATGGCAGAGTCGAAATTAAAATTCAACAAAGCAAACTCGAGTTAAAATTCCCCAAAGTTACACCCAACATCAACCTACTAAAACCCACCGAGTCAAAACCTCGGATTTCGATGAGCAAAAAAATCACGCTCCAACAATGACGGCCGTTAACCGTCAACGTAATGCCCTAACATCATTATTACGTAACTAAAAAAATTTAAATAAACATCGAAAAATTAGGGGCGTTACACCAGGACCTTGTTTGACAAGTTCAATGAAGTTATTTCTATGGTTGTATTTGCTCGAATTGCTGCATAACACTATTTGTTCATTCACAAAGCATTGACTGGTCTTGTTATCCTTGTTGTTTATGTTAATGCCATTCTTCTTATAGGGGATGATAGAGAAGGTGTGGATATGACAAAGAAGCATCTTCTTCAGCATTTTGTTACTAAAGATATGGGCTCTCCGCAATATTTCTTTGGGATTGAAATATCCAGGAAACCAGGGTATATTGTTCTTGCACAGCAGAAGTATGCTTTGGATCTCTCAAAATAGACATGTCTTCTTGGGTCTAAACCTGCTCGATCTCCAATGTCTATTGGAGATGACAAGTGTTGAAGTAATGATGGCGACGTTGCAGATGTGGCCGTTAATCCCCGACATAGAGAATTTATTGATTGGGACGATCGATGCTGCAAACTCGAAGATGGAATTCTACCACGACGTTCTTTGCCAACGCCGCTACATGTTTTGAACGACGTCCGCCGTTACAATCAAATAAAATTATAAAATTTAAAATTTAAAATTTAAAATTATATATTATTATGCAATTTATTTATTTAAGCATTTAAATTTCATGCATTTGATTAATGTATTTTTATTTCATGTTGATGGGTTCATATAACCATCACATTGTATTGTTTTTATTTCATGTTGTGATGAGTGCATATAACCATCATATGTTTATTTTATTTTGAATCTAGTAGATTGAGTGGTGTAGGCTATATAATGTCATGTTATGAAGAGTTTAGTAATGTTGAAATGGAATTGAAAACCTAGAATCTCAATTGAGAAACTTTCCCCCTCTTTCCCTCTTTGAAAATTCAGCCCCCTCCCTTTCTCTCCTCTCTCTTGGCCGCCGGCAACCTTCTTCGCTCTCTCAATTCCGGCCCCCCTCTCATCCTACTCCTCTCCACCTCTTTGTGAGAGTCTCATCCTCTACTTTCCCCTCTTTCTACTCCAAAAATCTCTTGGCCACCCTCCTTCCACACCAAACCTGAGCCTCCATCTCCCTCCAAGCCGTCGGCCACCACAACCCCCTTAGGGCTCGGACAAATCCAAGCCGAGACCCTCTCTCCCTCCCTTTCTCTCTCTCGGACACCTCCCTCTCTCCCTCCAAAGACCAAGCCAGCCTCCTCCTTCAATACCAAACCGACCTCTCTATCCACCCACAAAAGAAAACCGAGTAGCCCTCTCTTCCTTCTTAATATTTGGCCACCACCTTTTCTCTATCCTTCTTGAAGAATTCGGCCAACAAGGTTCTCCCTCTCCTAGGGTTTCGCAAAAGGGAAACACAACTTGCAACTTTATCATCCGGTGCAGATCCGTGGATTGGCATGGAGATTGATTCAACCACCGTCGTGTGTGCTTCCTCCACCCATTTTTGTGGACGGATTTATTAAGATTTGGGTAATGATTCCTAAATCATCTCGTGCGTGTTTCTTCTATAATATTGTGATATTTTGGTGGAATAGAAGGCTAGTATTTTGCCCTTATTTATATTGAAATTAGTGCTTAAATAAATCTGATTTTCAAGCACGTTCCTTCCAAATATTTTCATAAAAATAGGATCAGGTAGATCTTGTGAACGCTAGTAGATATCAGATTCATTATACTTGATTTCTCCTCGAGTTCTAGGGATTTTTGTTAACCTCAATTTAAATTAATTTGGGATCAATTTTGGACTTCTTTTAAATCGTTATTTTAGTCAGGATCCTCTCTTATTGGGTTTTTGAATGTTTACGGATAAATTTAATTTGAATTGCTAATTGTCCGGATCGGGTAGGTCCTATTTGCTTGAGCGAACATTGGCATATATCCCTTGTTCAATCTCTAATAGGGTTAGCGACCCTTTTGTTTTTTTATGTTGTTAAATTGGTGGAATCATCGATCGATAGTATTTTAGAGAGAACCTGCACGCTACGTAACATGTTTAATTGTCCGCACCTAAAAGATATTAGTTTTATCTATCAGAACCATTAGCCTGCATCAATTTGGTATCAGAGAGAGGTTTAAGTCAATTTCCTAATTGTCACCCTCCCCTTTTTCTTAGCACGTTGACACGCACTTGTCTTGCATGATTTGTTGTAAAAAAAACACACACAAAAATTATTTTTGGCCTGCAAATAGAGGTCTAAAACTTTTATTTTGCTGCAAAAATATATAAATATATATTTTAATAATCTCCATATTATTTTCATCGAGAAAATAAAAAAAATATTTTACTACCCTAGTTATTAAGCGGAAACAAATCCGTCTTTCTTAGATTATATTTGTCAGATTCATATTATTTCTTGCATGCGCACAAGAACCGGGTAGCTTATTCTTACGGTCCCCAACAAAAATGGCCTATGACGTGTATGCTTCCCGATTAGACTATTTGTATGCTAAAGTCATGGCTAATCACACCCCAGCCTTGCTTATATATCAGAGGAATACCAACCATCCCCACACTTTTCCTCCAACTAGGAATGGGGTACCCACTTATGATGGTTATGAGATTCCTCAAATTTTTAGGGACTAGATTAAGGGAATAGAAATTTATTTTGATTATCACGAATGGGACGACCACCAAAGGCTATCGTCGCCCGAGAGAGATTAGTAGGTCAAGCCCAGGTGTTTTGGCTAAACGAAGAGCGTCGTGTGGGTGGTTATCAATATGCTTAGCCGAAAAAGCGTATCCTTCTCACTTTTCAATTTGACCCCGCCCACCTTCGTACTAATAACACCACACCCGTTAGCAAGAATAGATATGGCACTAGACCCATAGCTGCCTATAGGAGTGACCATATGCCTCAGGCGAGATCCTATCCCCACAAAGATAGGACCACCCAAAGTGTGCTTATTTCCACCTTTAGGAAAAATTAGTTTAGCTCGTATGTCTTGGACTCAAAAGATGTTACTGTTGGGTTATCTCGTGAGGGTTGGCACAACACTTTGTGCACGCAGCGGAAAGGAAAAGTACGAGAACAGCCCAAGAGAACTGGATCTGGACATGATCGTTGTATCAAGAAGTAAACAAAATAACTAGGGCAAAATACCTTAGTGGCGTTGAGTCACAACTCAACGAAGATGCTCCAAGTATTGAGTGCTGTCGGTGGCGAGTTGCACGTGGAATAATATCCACGTCTCTGCAGAAATCCACACGAGTAGGAGAAACCCGAACTGCTCGTCGCACGAACAATCGGGAGGAAGACAGCCGCACCTTTGCAACTCCACGGACTGCTAGGTCCGCGCCAGGAGAGGCAAGAACAACGACTATCGCCAGAAATGGGAGGGTCAGCGGAGCAGACACGGCGGCGGCGGAACACTTCCGTCCGGCGATGTGCGTGATGCGGCGGAACGAGCGATCGGCGGAACTCTTTCCGTCGGGTTCTAATCGGCCGCAAAAAGCACAAGTCACACACCTTTCCAAAACCCTAAGTGTCTATTTATACCAAAGGTATAAATAGACCTAAAGGAATGGCTATCCGCAGACCACACAGCATAGGGTCCCTGGAAGAATTCGGCAAGAATCGGCAAAGGCGTTCGGCGAGAATCATCCGCCAAGTCGTCGAGAATCAGGGACGATTCTCGACGAATGGCCTTTAGTCGTCGAGTCATACTCGATAACTCTTGACGATAATCGTCGATCGGCGAGAATCATCAGGCAGGTTCGGCGAGAAACAATGGATAGTCCCGACGACTAAGTCTTTGATTCTCGACGAATCTATCAGATTGATTCTCAACTAAACCCCCATAGTCGTCGAGACATTCTCGACGACATTGCCTTGGTCGTCGAGACATTCTCGACGATTTGCCTTGGTCGTCGAGACATTCTCGACGATTTGCCTTGGTCGTCGAGACATTCTCGACGACCTTTCGACTATCCATGCCCTATGAACTTTATTGGCAACAATTGCCTGACCCCCATACATAATGGTGATTGGTAACCTTTACCAATACGGTCAATCTTCCAACTCCTCCATAGCTCTTATGTGCGACCCTGCAGGCTCATATTGCGTTGGCAGTGAGATTACATGTTTGACAACTTCTAGATCACCATGGTAACTCCAACAGTTACTACTAGGGTTTTGCCTTTGTTAGCTTCGACGTCTGATCCTCCTAAGATTGTGAATGATACCCATGAGGATTCTGATGTATATGTAGTATCTCTTGATTCTGAGGATGACCAGCTAGGTGAGAGTATTCTGTCATGTATGATAGTGCCCGACGATTCTGATGATTATGACATTGATGGGATACCTAGTGATTTGGAAGATGATGTATAGGATGATGGAATTCTAATTGGTGAGAGTATCCCATTGCCTATTACATGCTCTGTTAGTGTTTTGTCTGATAACCCTAATATTGAGTGCCCTCTCCAGGCTACGATCCCCATCGTGATAGAGCCTACGATTACACCAGTTGAGATTGTATATGAGTCATCTGAGGAGCCTGAGAGTGAGGATTTCCCTAGTGTTATTGTGGATGAGTTACCATCCGAGGGAAGGGTACTTTTGGACGATTCTCTTATTGTATACCAGGATGAGAGTTCCTGGATGTTGTCATTGTTGGGTGAAATTTATAATGATTTGGATTTTATCCCAGTATTGAATTTACCGACCCTTCTTCCTATTTACTTGCCTATATTAAATGACTTATTAGGTCGTGGATCCGGTAGTCCTAGTGTGAGTTTTTGTGCCACGCCCACTCTATTAGTTCCTACATTAGCGTTGTCTCAGCGTTTAGATATTAATAAGTAGAGTACACTAGTATTAGGTCTTTTCACCGCACCTCATAGATCAGACTACGCGTCACCTTTGACAGTTCATTTTTTTGCCTGCCCAGATATGATTTTTGTAACACCCCGGTTTTCCAGGCCTTGGATCTCTAGAATCTACTGCGTGGCAGAAGTAGCTATCGCCCGACGGCAGCACTATTTCGTCGGGTGTGGAAAGATCGACGAAAGCTGTTAGTCGAGTGCTGAGAGGACTATCGCTCGTCGGTAGTTAACTACCGCGTGGCGGTAACTCTAGGGTTTGCGTTGAAAGCGTTGAGTGCTAGCACGCGCTAGCAATCTACCGCGCGGCGATATCTTGGCATTGAGAGGCTGGCATTGAGTGAGCTACCGCACAACATTAGTTCTACCGCCTGTGTTAGTGCGGTATTATTTTTCTGGCTAAGCGCTCGGGAAACTACCGCTCGGTAGTAGGTAGTTACCGCCCAGCAGTAGCGGACGGAAGCAGTTCCATCATTTGGCTTTTTAGCCGTCCGATTTCATTTAGTTTTTTATCCTAAGGCCCAAGACTCTCCCTCCAGAGTGCTTTTATAAGGATGAACAGTTGTTTCCCCTCATTTTTTTCATTTAAGAAGTGGGAGTTAGGGTTTTTGAGAAGGAGAGTGGAGGAGCAAGAAGAGAGCTTTCTTTCGCCATTGACGGAGTTTCGGATCCCCAATCATTAATCCGTGTCCAGATCCATGGAGAGGACTTGGAGGCGCTCATTTCATCCATGCAAGACAAGGTTTCCATGGCTAGGAAGAGGAGTTGTAAGGTAACGATACTTCTCCTCTCGGTCCTTAGGATGCGTGCATGGCATCCATGTTTTTTTTGCTTTCTCTCAAGCATTTAGGCACGAGATCTCTCAAGTGAGAGGGTTTCGGGTCGCCATGGTTCAAGAGGAGCTACTGGGTCGATTGAGTCCATCCCTGGTATAATATTGCACTAAAAATCCGCTTCGTTAGTGTATTAGGCATTTTGGGTGAAGCCGTAGTCGCGACCGTTAGTCCGACTCGGTTATGTTGCATAACAAGTCTTAAGGATTTTGTTAGAAATCCGTTAGCAGCAAAACACAATTTGTGATGATTGTTTCCCCCCTATTTTGTGTGAGTACGTGTAACCAGAATCGGACCGGGTGGAAATTAGAGTGCATGCTAGGATACGGGGAAGGTACTGTATAAATGGCTGATTAGGGTGGGAAAGGCTTGGGATTATGATGTGCTAAGGTGCGTTTGTCTTTATGGTCGGTTGGCTAGCCCGTGACGCTGCAAAGTCACGTGTAAGGAGTGTCCTGGCGAGACAAGTCCCCTTTTGTGGAACTGACAAGAACGCCAAGCTTTGGACAAGCTCGGACGATACTAGATGGGTCCCGCTAGGTATCCTTCGGTGGACTTGGTTCCGATATTGGAGATGGGTCTGGGTCGTCATGAACGGGTGGACTCTAGCAAGGGTTCTTAGCATCGATTTGTTTGTGAGGTAGAATCCTAATGTGAGAAGTCAGATCTTGCAAGCAAGCCCGAGTTTAAGACCCATGAGCGGGTGGGGCCTGAGCGAAATTTCCGTGTGGCGGCTTGTATTACATTTGAGGGGAAATTGGAGTACCCTTGTGTTTGTGGCTTGATTGCCGAAGGGGAAGTTGGAAGTACCCGAATGATTATGTGTTAGAAGCATACGCTTAGGGTGCCTTAGGTGAAGCCCAGGTTGCATACACGTTGCATTATAGGACCTTTTTATTATATACTGAACGCAGAAACGTGTTTGCTGTATGGGATATCCAAACTTGTTTTATAGCTTTACATGTTCATGTTTATTGCATACGAAGTGCTGACCAGCAGGGTGATGGTGTGCCTTGGGTTCCACTAGGGATGGCCGGGAGGAGATGTGTTGGTTACACAGTTGAGGTCAGCCATTGCTGACCCACGTTACAACCAATTTTTACAGGGTAAAGATCGTAAGCGGGAGCAAGATTTCCGGCCAAAAAGGCCTAAGCCTCGTGAAGTGGTTCATTTTGTGTTGTAACTCTGTTTTGTTGGGTGTTATGCTTTATGTACTATGTTTCCGGATTGCACGCCGAGGTATCCTAGGAGTGCTTATGCACGTTAATGCTTGATGTTATTATTTGAGTTTTGCACTCTTAATTGTTGTAAGGCCATAAGGCCATGTTGATACTCATATATTAGTGGATAACTTCTAGTCTTGTTCTTTTGATTTCGTTGTGTTTAGTCTGAGTTTTGAGTTGGGTAGTTTATATCATTCTTATAATACTTATGATGTGGCATCCATATTTTGTGGGGCCCTGGCAGGACACATATTATACGGTCATTACAGGGGAGGTGTTATAATTTGGTATCAGAGGGAGGTTTTTTAGTGTCATGGTATGGATTCGTTGTCGAATGTTATAATCGGATCACATTAAGAAGTTATACACATAAGAGTATCGCGGTACCGTGAGTGTCCTAATATCTAAGTTTTGCGAATAGAGGCTGATTTTTGTTTTACCTTGCTTTTGCTAAGGGTACAAGTAAGGATGTGGAGACGTCGAGACCGCACGAAGAGCTATCGACGAGCTGTGCTACTGCTCCGGGTCTGATGGGCATGGGTGCAACCCAAGCCCACTTCTGTGATATGCTAGCGGAGGCAATGGTAGCGGCCCAAGCCATAGAAGCAATGCAAGTTGTGACCCCCTATTGCTCAGGTAGCAACTCCTACTACCCCAGATGCGGCAACCATCGTGCCAGGCGGAGGAGTCAGGAAAGAAGAGTCGTTGGCTGAAAGAGTGGTTGTCGGGCACGGAGACCGACAAATGAAATATTTTCTAAGCTTTCATCCTCAAATGTTTAAGGGAGTCGGCACGCCTACCGATACAGAGGATTAGGGGCAAAGGATTCATGAACTTCTAAGGGCAGCAGAGACGCTAGTAGAGAATTAGTCCGAGTTTGCGAGTTTCATGTCGGAAGGTGACGCTAAACTATGGTGGGTGAGTCTTAGCGGTCGCTAGTTTCTGGGACCGCACCCCGTCCATAGAAGAATTTTGGAATGCTTTCTTGAAGAGGTATATCCCCGTGTTGACGAGGATAGATCTTCAGAGACAGTTTTTGCACTTGGTGCAGTGGGACAAGACAGTTGATGAGTACGTCTAGGAGTTCACTTGGTTGGGATGTTATGCTGGGATTACCATGGCAGATGATGTAGAGAGGGACAACCTATTCTACCATGGACTGAGGGAGAATCTTAGGTAACCCCTCATAGCTATGAAGATAGTGGGCTTCATTGAGTTGGTCGAGGCTGCTAGGACGTTATAGAGCGATATGGAGCGAACCCAACGTCGGAAGGGTTTTGTAGCCAAGAAGGTAGAAGGAAAGCCTTCTAAATCACAAGGGAAATCTGACGGAAGTAAGTGGAAGAAGAAGTCCCATGCCTACAAGACTTGGGAGAAGAGTAGTACGATGTCGGGGGGTCTGGCTTCAAGGGACCACCATCGTGCTACAAGTGTGGCATGCCGGGACATATAACTCTTTTTGCACTAAAGGTGGCACTGAGCAGAAGCAGAGGCAAGAGCAGTCGGTGCGCTCTGGGCCCAGCGCGGCAGAGAAGGGAAAGTTGGCGGAGTCGAGCGCTTATCGTTTCCAACCCGTGCAGCCAAAGGGCATACAACTTTGGGCAACAGGAAGCGATCCGCCAACTCGATGTGGTGACAGGTATGGGAAAGTTTAGGTTCATTTATTTACTTTAGACTTTTGAGACCTTTTTTGTATGTTGTCGGTGTTGTAGGATTTGTGCTAGTTTCTAGTTACCCCGCTAGGGTATTGTTTGATACAGTGCGTCATACTCTTTTCTTGTGGAAAGCTTTATCTGGAGAATTGGAGTCGAACCCTCTTCGACGGGCACAGAGCTTAAGGTGCGCATGCCCAATTGGACCTTCATGACCACCAAGATGAGAGGGCGCATTGGTTGGAGTTTAGGCGGAGTTGATTTCGGATTGGTAGCAGTGGTTCTGCCGTTGGACGAATTTGATGTGATCTTGGGGATGGACTTGCTTGCAGAGCAGCATGCCAGTATTGACTGTTTGTCAAAGGTAGTGACCCTAAGAAGTGAGGAAAAGGAATAAGTTATATTCAAGGTCCTTAATGGAGTGGCCTGTTCCCTGATTTCGACCATGAAGTTGGTGAGGAAAGTCAACCTGGGAGGAGTAGCTCTTGTAGCATTATTGGAAGTAAGCCTTTCCAAGTTATAACTTGGATAAGTGTCGGTAGTGAAAGAATTTGAGGATGTGTTTCCTGAGGAGCTTCCTCGAGCACCTCCTTGACGGGAGATTGATTTATCGATTGAGTTAGTGCCGGAGGCTAGGCTGGTGTCACGTCCTCCTTTTAGGATGACACCAAAGTAGTTGGCCGAACTCAAGGTACAACTGCAGGAACTGTTGGAGCAGGGGTATATTTGACCCAGTTCTTCTCCATGGAGCGCGCCAATGCTATTTATTAAGAAGAAAGATGGTAGTATGCAGCTGTGCATAGACTATCGAGAGTTGAATAAACTGACCGTCAAGAATAAGTATCTGATTCCACAGATAGATGAACTGTTCGACCAATTGGTGGGGTCAGTGGTGTACTCTAAGTTGGACTTGAAGTCAGGATGCTACCAGTTGTGGATTCAAGATGAGGACATACCCAAGACAGCTTTTGGTACGAGGTATGGTCACTTCGAGTTCTCAGTGATGTCGTTCGGGTTGACGAACGTGCCATCAGTATTCTTGGATTTGATGAATCGAATATTTCGGGAAAACTTGAACTCTTTTGTAGTTGTCTTTATTGATGATATTTTGGTCTACTCCAAAATGGAGGCGGAGCATGAGACTCATCGGAGAGTAGTCTTGCAGACCTTGAGAGAAGACCTGTTGTATGTAAAGTTCTCGAAATGCAAGTTCTGGTTAGAGAAGGTGGCATTTTTGGGCCATGTAATTAGTGGTGATGGGGTGGTGGTGGATCCAGCAAAAGTTTAGGCCATCGGAGATTGACTAGTTTTGAGCATCGTAGTGGAAGTCAGGAGTTTCCTTCGACTAGTCGGGTGCTATAGAAGATTTGTGGAAAACATTTTGCGGATAGCTCTGCCCCTCACTTCGTTTACTCCTAAGAACCAAAAGATCGTGTGGACTCAGGGGTGTAGTCAAGCGTTTGACACATTGAAGAAAAGGCTGATGACAGCTCCAATCCTAAGTCTTCCAAAAGGGACCAAAGGGTTTCAGATTTTTAGTGACGCATCTGGTTATGGATTGGGTTGCGTGTTAGTGCAACATGGTAAGTATTGGAACCCCAGTTTGGATTTGGGCTAGGTTAACTATTAGGTTTGTTGACCCAATATGTATAGCCTAGGGTCATTTGTTAGTTCCAGGGTCAAGGTCAGTCTCATTAGGTTAGATTATTGAAACCTATCTTCAGGAGACTTCAGAGTCACAAGACTTTAGAGATAGAAGAATTCAAGGAAAATCAGTTAAAAGATTTCAGAAGTTCAGCTCGACGATAGCTGAACTCAGCTCGACGATCATCGATCTCAGATCGACGAACTCAGAGTTCCTTCTCTGAGTAGAGCTCGACGAAAGTCCAGCTAAGATTGATGAACTTTGATCTCATATCATAATTTTAGCTCGACGAAAGACTATCTCTGGTCGATGAACTTGGAGATCAGATTGGCAGTTCATTTTCAGATCGATAATCGTTGAGCTCAGCTCGACAAAGGAGAATTCTCAGCTCGACGAACATGGAGTTTAGGTCGATGAAATTATTCCTGAGTTTCGACTATTTCCTTCCAGGATCTGTTCGACTTTTCTTCTCTCTATAGTTTCTCAGATCGACTATAAAATTGATTTCAAATTCGATTATATTAAGACAGTAATACTCTGATAATTAATGCTCATATTCTCAAGAATATAGTCGTTCCAGGCAGCATTAATTATGGCCTTCACAGAGTTATTTCTCTACCATATTCAATAAGACAGTTGGGGAAACTCATTAAAAACAAATTCTAGCCGTTCAAACTCCCAGAATTTCTGCAGTCAGTCAAGGAAAGGAATTAAAAATTCAAAGGATGAAATCTGCAAGGGATATATAAGGATTATTCATTATGATAGAAATAAGTTAGTTAGCCATGACAAAAAGAATAATCTATAGAAAAACTGAAAGAAGAATAACACCCATATAACTCAAGTTCTTCTGCAGTTTTTTGCTTCAGGGCTTTCAAGAGACAATCCATAACATCTGTCTAAATGATTCCTGAAGATCAACAAGCAATCTGAAGTCCTACACCCTGAGCAAAGCTTCCATTCTCCTCAATTATTCTACATCTCAGGGAGAGCTTTGACAACAACAGCAATCCACTAGTCTTCTCAAAAACATTGAGAAAGAGAAGACACTATCAAATTTCTTTTTACTTTGCTGTAAAAGGGTTTTTAACTCCCTTCAAAAGTTATCCCTTTGGTTGTTAAGTCTCCTGATCAAAAGACTTAGTTTGGTTTTTGAGCACTAGGTCAAAAGCTCAAAGGGTTGTTAGATCTCCCTTGAAAATAGATCTTGTGGTGACAGGGCACCTGAGAAAAAACCTTTGGTGGCAGGGCACCTGATCAAAAACCTATAGTGGATTCCTACCATGGTGGTAGAAGAGTGGATGTACCCAAGTTTTAGGGGAACCACTATAAAATCTTTGTGTCTTCTAGTTGCTCTATTTGTTATTTTTTGTGCTGTGATTTTCTGTGTTTTATTTCTGCCTATTTATATATCGATATCACTTATTTTAATCCGCTATAAAAATTTATCAAAAGTTTTTTAATACTCTATTCACCCCCCCCCCTCTAGAGTTAGTGTGATCTATCCCTTCACTTTCAATTGGTATCAGAGGGAAAGGTTGTTTGGTTTCACAAGCTAACACCGAACCAAAAGATCTTTGATAGATCCTATTTACTCTAGTCTGTCTTTTATATCATGGCACAAAATAAGGAGTACACAAGCACCAGACCTCTAGTGTGCAATCTTAAAAAGTTTGCACTTTGGAAGGCAAGGATTAGGCTTTATATGAATTCAATTGATGAAGACATTTATAATTCTATCTTGACAGGTCGCCCACTACCAATGATAACTACATCAGATACAACTGCAGTTCCACCACCTGAGTGGACTGATGCACAGAAGAAAGCTAAGGTTGCTGATGACAAGGCTATGAACATTCTAGCTCAACCTATGTCTGATGACATATTCCAGAAAGTGGTTGAATGCACATCAGCAAAAGCCATTTGGGATTCCCTACACCAAATGGTAACAGGATCTGTTGATGAAAGGAAAGATAGGAGATCCCTTCCTATTTCACAATATAAGAATTTCAAGAAGGAAGAGTCAGAGTCAGTTGCATATATGTACAACAGACTTAGCCTGATTATCAATGAGTTGAAAAACTTGGACAAGAACATCTCATTAATAGAAATTTATGATAAGATTCTTGTGTGCTTCCCCAGCACATGGGATTCTAGGATCTGGCCAATCAAGGAGGCCAGAAGCCTAAATGAGATTTCTATTGAGTCATTATTAGGCAAGCTCAAGTCCTATGAGCAGCTTATCAAAACTAGGGAAGCACCTGAACAAAATACTTCTACCTCAGGAAGGAAGGAGCAAAGTATTGCCTTCAAGGCATCTGAGGAATCAGAAGCACTACCTACCAATGAAGAGCTAATGAGTCTATTAGCTAAAAGATTCTACAAAAAGTCTAAGAAGGACTTCAGAAGAAGGTCAACCAGAAATAAGGACAAGCCAAGGTATGACAAGACTCCTACTAAGAAAATTGTTTGATATAGATACAGGAAGCCATGACACATTCTCCCAGAATTTCGAGAGGCTCAAAAGAAGGATAGGAGAAAAGAGAAAGAGTCTAAGAAGCACTCCAACAAGCCCTCCTCCAACAAATACAAGAAGAAGGAGGAGAAGGAATTTGTGGCTGAAACCTGTAGTATCTCAGAAGAAGAAACTTCATCCAGTTCTAGTGAGGATGAAGAAGAGGAAAAAGCCAGAGAGATCTTCTTGATGGAAATTGATGCATCATGCAGCCACTCAAAAGCTGAAGAATCAGCAGAATCTGAATCAGAATAGGACCAGGTAATAGATTCTTTTGATTTTACTTCTGATCAATTTAAAACTGAATTCAAACTCCTATGCAATGATTTAATTAAATCTAAGAAGAAAATAAAACTTATCAGAGAAAAACAAATTGAATATGACAATCTTTTTCTGAAAACATCAAACTGAAAGATGAATTAGACTTAGCTTATGAACAAATTATTTCATTAAAAACTAAATTAAATGAGACTACAGAATTTGAAGAATCCCATAATAGGAGAAGCATCAAATTGATGATTATCACCAACACATTTAATGCCAGGCTTAATGGAAAACTGGGCTTGGGAGCTTCATCAAGTTAGCCTCCTCTTCTTAAGAAAAACATTCTTTCTACCCCTATTAAATTCATATCTGAAAACGGCAAAGAAAAATAGAAGATAATAACCAACAAATTGAAGTGTTTCAAAAACCTAAACAAAAGAAAAAGGGAAATTTTAACAAATACAATGTTCAACATTTTTAGTCGAACCAAGATCGACGAAATGTATATGGGTCGTCAAACTCAGATTGACGAACTATGAATGCAGATTTTTTATATAACTATTCTTCTAACTACAACCGACGAAATCAATATGGTTCGTCGAACCGCGATCGACGAAATTGGGGTGCAGAAAATGAAGATTTTCATTCCCTGAGCGGAGGTCGACGAACTCATCCTTACTCGTCGAACGCAGATCGACGAACTTACTACAATTCGTCGAACCCAGAAAATTATAACAAAAACCTAAACTCTTTTAGAAATTTTAATCAAACTAGATCTTTTATTAATCCCTTTACCCAGTGGATAATTCCACCTAGAAGATTTATCCCCCATAGGATTTATAGACCAACCAGAATTCTCTTTCATTTCCAGTTATAAATTTGAGAAGAATCTAGGACCCAAGGATACCTAGGTCAAGAACACCTAATCTATTTTCATGCTGGTGATGGACTATCCTACCACAGAGCAATAGTGGTACTTGGATAGTGGGTGTTCAAAATATATGACAAGCAGCAAGGGAAATCTGACTGATTACAAGTAAAAGCTTGGACCAAAGGTGATCTTTGGAGATTCCAACTGTGGTCAAACAAAAGGATATGGGAATGTCAAAGTTAGAGCTATCACCTTCAGGAAGGTAGCCTATGTGAGTGGTCTCAAGCATAACCTGATATCCATAAGCCAATTATGTGATGAAGGTTATCAGGTATCATTTAATCAATCCTGTTGTTTTATTACTTCTGATAACAATAAAATTGTTTTAACTGGACTTAGAGAAGGCAATATATATGTAGTAAGTTTTAAGTCTGCCATTTCAGAATTTTTTTTATTTAATAAGATTTGTAATACTAATGACTTATGGCATAAAAGACTAGGACATGTAAATTTAAGAAATATTGCTAAACTATCTAGGGACAACCTTATTAGAGGATTGCCTTCTGGCCCCTACAAGAAGCAATGTCTCTGCAGGGCTTGTCAATTATGCAAGCAGACAAAAAATAGTTTTAAATCTATCAATAAAAGTGATTCACCCAGAATCTTGTATTTGCTACACATGGATCTTTTTAGACCCATTGATGTACAAAGTTTGGGAGGGAAATCTTATACTCTAGTTATTATAAACGACTTTTCTAGATTCACTTGGGTGCTCTTTCTGAGAAACAAGTCAGATAACTTTAAAGTTCTTACAGAATTTCTTGGGAGTATAAAGATTGAGTACTCTACTCCAGTTGCATTGATTAGAAGTGATCATGGTACTGAGTTTGAATCTCTTATTATGTAAGAATTCTGTGAGAAGGAGGGGATCAGGAATTGCTTCTCTGCTCCTTTAACAAAATAGGGTAGCATAAAGGAAAAAATATAACCCTTATTAAATTTGTAGGGACATTGCTTGCAGATGCTTACTTGCCCCTATCCTTTTGGGCAGAGGCTTTAAGCACATAAAATTATGTTCTGAATAGAAGTTTAATACATAAACTTCAGGGTAAGACTCCCTATGAATTTATTAAAGTAAAGCAACCTAACATAAATTATTTTAGAGTATTTGGTTGTAGATGTTATATTCATATAAATAACAAGAAACATCTTAGAAAGTTTGAATCCAAAGCTGTAGAGGGAATTTTTTCTTGGATATTCCCAAGTCAGCAAGGCTTATAGGGTATTTAACAAATCAACCTTTAAAATGGAAGAGTCTGTACATATAACTTTTGATGAAGGTAATATGTGTTATAAGGAGAAGGATTCTTCTACCAGAGATACATTGCAGGTACCCATTCTGTGTGAGAAATTGGATGACTTAAACCTCACCCAAGAGTTTGCATTGCATCCTTCTCCACAGATTAATGAAGTGAGTGAAGAAGAAATTATTGGAATAGCTGAACCAAAAATAGCAAACATAATTCCAAAGAGGATTTAATTCCCCAAGCTGTTGATGTATTGACTCCATCTACTAATCTTGTCACACTTAGAGATCATTCCATATCTCAAGTGATTGGAGACATATTAGTTGGTGTGCAAATAAGGCATCAACTCAACCAAGATTTGATGCATGCTTACTTCATATCTCAGATTGAACCTCAATCCATAAAAGATGCAGAGCAAGATCCAAACTTGATTATTGCAATGCAAGAGGAGCACAATCAATTTGAGAGATGCAGAGTTTGGGATTTAGTTCCTAGACCCAAAGACTACCCTATCATTGGAACTAAATGGGTTTTCAGGAACAAGTTGGATAATCAAGGATCAATTGTAAGGAACAAAGCAAGATTAGTAGCTCAAGGCTATTCACAGGAGGAAGGAATTGATTATGACCAGACCTTTTCCCCTGTTGTAAGGCTAGAGGCTATCGGAATATTTCTTGCATATACAGCATATAAGAAATTCAAAGTCTACCAAATGGATGTCAAAAGTGCATTCCTTAATGGTGAACTCAATGAGGAAGTCTATGTGGAGCAACCACCAGGTTTTATCTCTTCAACTTATCCCTCTTTTGTTTTTAAGTTGCATAAAGCTCTCTAATGTTTAAAGCAAGCTCCAAGAGCTTGGTATGAGACCATAACCAGCTTTCTTTTAGAGTATAAGTTCACTAGGGGCATTGTAGATAGGACTTTATTTATTAGGAAAATAATGGAGAAGGTTTAATTTGATTTCTGTCCACGGTCGAAGAATTGGTCACCTTTCGTCGAACTGAGATCGACAATCTGTGAACTCTTCTTGATATTTTTCGTCGACCGGAGATCGACAAAATCTATTTGTGAAGTCATTTTCGTAGAACGGAGATCGACGATATTGCTTCAGAAAATATTTCGTCGACCTGAGAACGACGAACTATTTTCCCCCTCTTGAAACTGAGATCAACATTATTATTTATTCATGGAATTTATTTTCGTCGACCTGAGTTCGAAGATTTTCTTTTTCGCAGGACGGAGTTCGCCGCTTCCTCTTCTGAAAACCTATAATTAGGCTTTCATCAAACTCCATTCCGCATCTTCTAGTTCTCTTGCACTTGATCTCTTATTGTTTTTTTACAGAGCAATGGCCGTCTCTCTAGCAAACCTTACAGCGATGAAGTTTGATGCAGGCTTTGATACTTATTTGGAATCATTCTCTCACTCAGATCGAATATTCCAAGATATTCTGAAATAGTTTAAAGGTCTGAATCTGCAGTTCTTCATGGCGACAAGGATAAAACTACCAGTAAAAAAGATTAAGGAATGGGATTTCACGATAACTTCTCCAGAACAAACCACCATTACTAGATCGATTTCGGGTCATCAGGTTCTTCTTACACCTAATACTTTAACAGAGCTTTTTGGTTTTGTGAATGAATAAGATGAATTTGAGTTATCTAGCAATGAGTTTGATGATATGCTAGTGGTAATGGGCCACTTACAGGGAAACCCTAATAAACTGTTGCAGAAGATCTTGTCAGTTGAATACAATTTCTAGCAGATGTGGTCGGAAAGGTCATCCTAGGGAAGCACTCTGCCCATGACCATATTACCAGGCATTAGTTTAATTTGATGAGTGCCTTGGTAAACAAGAAATCAGTGGACTGGGGTAGCATTATATTTGATTTGATCAAAAAGAAAATCAGTAAGAAGGATGTAAGTTTTGGAAGGATTCTAGGAATTTTCCTCCAGGCAAAGGTTCTAGAATTGTTGGTCTCCCTGACAATTTTTATAAATACTTTTAAGAGGCTTACTTCTGTCCTTTTTGGCAGATAGGAGAGGGTTATCCCAAATCCCTCCAGGGCTTTCTCATCCAGGTTAGCTTCAGAGGACACCAGGGCTGAAACAGCCACTCTCCAAACCCCTGAAGAAGCTCCTGCTCCTCCTTATCCTGCTCATATACCATCTCCTCTACTTCAACAACCATCCACCATCATTATTTGCACACCTTCTACCTCTATCCCTCCTATTTCACCTATCTCCACCACACTCACCAATCCATATTCCTGAGGATACACCATCACCTCCTCAATCACCCACACCATCACATTTTGTTGATATCCATCCACCTCTACTTTTCTATATCAACCTCTATCATCCCCAATATTCAATCTATTCTATTCTCCATCTCCACATCATTTACCTCCTCAAGATGAACTTCATGATACCATCCTTACATCAAATCTTCCACCAACATTCCCAAATTTCCAACAATCTGACCTACGTCAAGCACTCTCCATCTGTCCCAACTGTGGTCATCAATCCACCTATACCCCTTCTACTCATGAGCTACTATATCTAAATTTCTCTAACATTGCTACTGATCTTCTCCAATTCATTACTCCCTCTCTTAAGAAGCTAATTGTTGAGGCTATTGCCCCTCTTACTGCTTCTATTTATCTCCTTTTTTTTCTCAGTTGGCTTCCTCCTCTGTCCTTCCTTCTTCTGGGGGCCTGGGTTCAGGACTCTCTAAAACTAGGCAGGGGGGATGTCCAATGAAGAAGCTCTTCCAGCAGTTCCAGCAGTAGTAGAAACAATAGAAAAAAATATTCTAGAGAAGAAATTATTGAAATTCTTGATGATGATTCTTATATGATTTGTTTAGCAGAAGAATCGGGTGATACAGAAATGGTGACTATTGGTGATTTCATCATTAATACAACAATTGACATTTATTCTTTGCTTCATTCTTTTGGTACAATTTATAGCAGAAATTTACCTATTGTTGATATAGTTGATACAATTTATGATTATTCTAAAGCTATAGTCATCTACACAACACCTATAAGTCCTATAGTTTTGGAACAACTAAGGACAAGTTTTTCAGTTAGTGAGAATATTATAGAAATAGAAAACACAGAGCCAAAGGCTTTCTCTCCTCCAACTTTTGGTTGGGATGAATCCCCCATGCCCAATTTTGATGATCTCTTGTTTCAAGACATGGACACAGATATTATAGAGCTAGAAGTTCAAGCACAGCCTCAGGATGAAAAAGAAAACATAGACATACAACCAAAGGCTAATTCAATATTTTCTGATGAAATGCTTAAACAGATTAATGTTCTTTATGATAATCCTGCCAATGAATCTGATGATGATGATGAAGAATCTGATGACTTGGAATATTTTAGCTATAAAAAGAGAAAACTCAAGAAGAAGGTTCCTCCCAAGGCTACTCCAAAACCCTCTCCTACTGCTAGCACCCCTTACTATATTCTGTACAACATTCCTCTCACTCCAGGCATGCCTCACTGGATGAGATATTCAAAGAATGAGATGAAAGCAAGAAAGAAGAGAGGGAGATACTCTCCACCACCACAATGCAGGAGAGGTATTCCTCCTCCTACAACATGATCATTAGGAAACGTATCTCAAGTTAAAAAGTATACAACTTCTTATCATTCCAAACCATCTTACAGTAGCAGCAGACAACAGCACAGCTTCCATAGCAGCAAACAACAATAGTATTTGAAGCAAAGAAGTCAACAGAAGACATATCAAAGAAATTAGCAAGACAAAGCAAGTCCAGAAAGGCCACTGTCTCTAGTATGAAATCCAGAAATGGACCCTAATTCTAAAATGGCCAGATTCAAGGAAATTATAGCACTCTCACAGATTAAGAAAAGCCGGGGAAGAAGGAGAAGATACTTCTCAATACTCAATCATGTCTTCCTACAGGAAGATAGAGATAGAAAGGTATGAAAAGAAAAATCTATTTAATGTTGATTATTATATAAGTCTTCACCCAGAGGCAGTAGTGCCTAGAGCTGCTTCAGTCAATATTCTTGGTGCTGAAGACATGAAGATGACTCAAAAAGAAGCAGAGGATCCAAAGAGAATTATGGTCTTCACAGAACCTGCTCCTTCTTCAGGTGCTTCAAAGCGAAATTCTTAATCTTCTGATTTTTGCTTTTTGAACATTATTATTGTTGTATGTATTCACAAGGCACCTTTGTTCATATCTACTGAATGTTTTAAAATTCTGTTAGATATTTTTATTGCTTTGCAATTTTCTATTTTCTGTCCTATATAGTGACCTCACCCAAATAGGGGGAGATTATTAGAACCCCAGTTTGGATTTGGGCTAAGTTCACTATTAGGTTTGTTGACCCAACATGTATAACATAGGGTCATTTGTTAGTTCCAGGGTTAAGGTCAGTCTCATTAGGTTAGATTATTGAAACCTACCTTTAGGATACTTCAGAGTCACAAGACTTTAGAGACAGAAGACTTCAAGGAAAAGCAGTAAAAAGATATCAGAAGTTCAGCATAACGATAGTTGAACTCAGCTTGATGATCGTCGATCTCAGATCAACGAACTCAGAGTTCCTTCTCTGAGTTAAGCTCGACAAAAGTCCAGCTGATATCGAATAACTTTGATCTCATATCAGAAGTTCAGATCGACAAAAGACTATCTATGGTCGACGAACTTGGAGCTCAGATTGGCAGTTCATTTTCACATCGATGATCGTTGAGCTAAGCTCGACGAAGGAGAATTTACAGCTCGATGAAATTGGAGTTTAGGTCAACGAAATTATTCCTGAGTTCGACTATTTCCTTCCAGGTTCTGTTTGACTTTTATCCTCTCTGCAGTTTCTCAGATCGACAATAAATTTTATTTCAAATTCGATTATATTAAGACGGTAATACTCTGATAATTAATGCTCATTTTCTCAAGAATATAGCCATTCCAGGCAGCATTAATTATGGTCTTCACAGAGTTATTTCTCTACCATATTCAATGATACAGTTGGGGAAACTCATTAAAGACAAATTCTAGCCGTTCAAACTCCCAGAATTTCTGCAGTCAGTCAAGGAAAGGAATTAAAAATTTAAAGGCTGAAATCTACAAGGGATATATAAGGATTATTCTTTATGATATAAATAAGTTAGCTAGCCGTGACAAAAATAATAATCTACAGAAAAACTGAAAGAAGAATAGCTCTTATACAACTCAAGTTCTTCATCAGTTTTTGCTTCAGGGCTTTCAAGAGACAATCCATCAACATTTGACTAAAAGCTTCCTGAAGATCAATAAGCAATCTAAAGGCCTACACCCTGAGCAAATCTTACATTCTCTTGAACTATTCTACATCTCAGGGGGAGCTTTGATAACAACAGCAATCCAGTAGTCTTCTCAGAACATTGAGAAAGAGAAGAAAATATCAAATTCTTTACTTTGTTGCAAACGGGTTTTTAACTCCCATCAAAATTTATCACTTTGGTTATTAAGTCTCCTGATCAAAAGACTTAGTTTGGTTTTTTGAGCACCTGGTCAAAAGCTCAAAGGGTTGTTAGATCTCGCTTGAAAATAGATCTAGTGGTGATAGGGAACCTGATCAAAAACCTGTGGTGGCAGGGCATCTGATCAAAAACATGTAGTGGATTCCTACCAGGGTGGTAGAAGAGTTGATGTACCCAAGTTTTAGGGAAACCTCTATAAAATCTTTGTGTCGTCTGGTTGCTCTATTTGTTATTTTCTGTGCTGTGATTTTCTGTGTTTTATTTCTTCCTATTTGCATATAGATATCACTTATTTTAATCCGCTATAAAAATTTATCAAAAGTTTTTTTAATACTCTATTCGCCCCCCCCCTATTGTTAGTGTGATATATTCCTTCACTTTCAATAATGTGATAGCCTTTGGGTCTAGATAGTTGAAACCTCATGATAGGTATTACCCCGTCCATGACTTGGAATTAGCGGCGGTAATTTTTGCGTAAAAGTTGTGGTGGCACTATGTGTATGGTGCGAAGGTGGATATCTTCACGGACCACAAAATCCTGAAGTATCTCCTATATCAGAAAGATTTGAACATTCGACAGCGCAGATGAGTCGAGTTCCTTGGGGACTATGACGTGGCAATACAATATACGCCAGGAAGAGCCAACGTGGTGGCGGATGCCTTAAGTAGGAAATACTCTGGACAAGGTAATTGGATTGAAGCTCATGATGAGCATTTGGTGCAAGACTTTGAGTCCCTCGACATCGTTTGTATAGTAAGAGGTGAGTCTAGCATGGATCAGTTGAACTGCATTGAGTTGCAAAATGACTTATCCGATCGTGTTCGGGAAGCGACTAGTTTTGACGTAGAGTTCCAGCCTTATGGCAGGAGCTTAAAATGGCGAAGGTAGCGCCTGGGAGATGATTGAGGGGATCCTGAGGAACGACAGAAGGGTATATGTACCGCAGTTTGGCAAGCTCCGTGAGGAATTGATGTTTTAGGCTCATTTTACGAAGTGCTCCATTCACCCGGGCAGTACAAAGATGTAATTGGATATGAAGAAATCCTTTTGGTGGCCTGGTTTGAAGCGGGATGGAGCTTTATACATGAGTCGGTGCAAAACTTATTCCTTAGTGAAGCTGAGTGTCAGAAGCCGGGGAGGTTACAGAAGCCTCTTCCTATCCTCGAGTGGAAATTTGATGACATTTCCATGGACTTTGTGCAAGGCTTACCTAGGTCGCAGTAAGGAAATGATGTGATTTGGTTAATTGTGGATCGCTTGACGAAAGTGGCTCACTTCATCCCAAATCAGAAAGAGGACAGCGTGGAAAAGTGGGTAGAACTTTATGTTCACAATATTATGCGACTGCATGGGATTCCGAAGAGTATCATTAGTGATTGTGATGGATGATTCACGTCCAAAGACTGGAGATTGGTACAGAAGATCCAGGGCACGAAGCTCAAGTTCAGTATGACATTCCATCCTCAAACCATTGGACAAATAAAAAGAACGAATTGTACAATGGAGGATATACTGAGAATGTGTACCCTCAATTTTGGAAAGAAGTGGGAAGATCACCTCTTCATGGTGGAGTTTGCCTATAACAACAGTTACCAGGAAAGTATAAAGATAGCGCCATACGAAGCTTTGTATGGAAGACGGCATTGAACACCGATGTCTTGGACAGAGGCGGGACACACCAAACTTTTGGGAAAAAAGATGGTGGTTGATGCTCGTGAGTTGGTGCAGACCATTATGGAGCGCATGAAGGTTGCTCAGGATCGACAAGCAAAGTATTTCAATGCTCGTGACAGGAACATGGAGTTCGCGGTAGGTGACTGGGTATACCTAAATATTAAGCCTTTCAAAGGCATTTTGCAGATTTGCTGACTCAAGAAGTTGAGTCCGAGGTTTTTGGGGCCGTTCTAAATTACAGAACGCAATGGAGAAGCCGCTTACCAGTTAGCATTGTCTGTAGAGCTGAGTAGATTATATGATGTCTTCCATGTATCCGTCTTGAGGAAAGCCTTGGTATAGGCAAGTGATGTGGTCGAGTCAGCAGCGGTGTCAGTCGAAGAGGACTTGGGGACTAAAGTCTGCCCAGTTAGCATAGAGGATGCAGAAGTTTGGCAGTTGTAGTACAAAGAAGTTAAGCTCGTGAAAGTGCGTTGGGACAACTACGGGCGAGACAAGTTCTCTTGGAGCGTGAGCAAGCAATGCGGGAGGACTTCCCAGAACTGTTTTACTTCAGGTATGCTTTTGGTTTGAGTGCATTCTTAATTTCGATGACAAAATTCTTCTAATGGGGGAGGAGTTGTAACACCCCGGTTTTCCAGACCTTGGATCTCTGGAAGCTACCACGTGGCAGTAGTAGCTACCACTCAGCGGTAGCCCTATTTCATCGGGTATGGATAGCTCGATGAAAGCCGTTCATCGAGTGTTGAGAGGACTATCGCTCGACGGTAATTAAATATCGTGTGGCGGTAACTCCAGGGTTGGCTTTAAGAGCGTTGAGTGCTAGCGCGCGTTAGCTATCTACCGTGTGGCGATATCTTGGCGTTGACTACATTGAGAGGCTGGCATTTAGTGGTGGCATTGAGTGAGCTACTGCGCAGCGTTAGTTATACCGCCGGCATTAGCGCGACATTATTTTTCTGGCTGAGCCCTCGGGAAACTACCGCTCGCCGGTAGGTAGTTACCGTCCGGCAGTAACAGATGGAAGCAGTTCCGTCATTTGGCTTTTTAGTCGTCCAATTTAATTTAGTTTTTGATCCTAAGGCCCAAGACTCTCCCTCTAGAGTGCTTTTATAGGGCTGAACGGTTTTTTCCCCTCATTTTTCTCATTTGAGAAGTGGTAGTTAGGGTTTTTGAGAAGGAGAGTGGAGGAGCAAGAAGAGAGCTTTCTTCCGCCATTGATGGAGCTTCGGAGCCCCGATCGTTGACTCGAGTACAGATCTGTGGAGAGGACTTGGAGGCGCTAGTTTTCATTCGTGCAAGGCAAGGTTTCCATGGCTAGGAAGAGGAGCCGTAAGGTAACGATACTTCTCCTCTTAGTCCATAGGATGTGTGCATGACATCCATGTTATTTATGCTTTCTCTTAAGCATTTAGGCATTGAATCTCTCAAGTGAGAGGGATTCTAGTCGCCATTATTCAATAGGAGCCACCGGGTCGATTGAGTCCATCCCCAATATGATATTGTACTAGAAATCCGCTCCATTAGTGGATTAGGCATTGTGGGTGAAGCCGCAGTCGCGGCCATTAGTCCGACTCGGTGATGTTGCATAGAGAGCCTTAAAGGTTTTTTTAGAAATCCGTTAGTGGCAAAACGCCATTTGTGATGATTGTTTCCCCCCACTTTTGTGTTAGTAATTGAAACCAGAACCGGACCTGGTGGAAATTAGAGTACATGCTGGGACGCAGGGACGGTACTGTACAAATGGTGGATTAGGGTAGGAAAGGCTTTGGATTGTGATGTGCTAAGGCGTGGTTTGTCTCTATAGTTGGTTGGCAAGACCGTGATGCTGCAAAGTCACGTGTGGAGAGTGTCCCGACGAGACAAGTTCACTTCTATGGAACTGACAAGAACGTCAAGCTTTGGACAAGCTCGGACGATTCCAGCTAGGTCCCGCTGGGTCTCCTTTGGTGGACTTGGTCCCGATATTAGAGTGAGGCCTGGGTCGTCATGAATGGGTGGGCTCTGCAAGCTAGGGTTCTTAGCATCGGTTTGTTTATGTGGCGGAATCCTGATGTGAGAAGTCAGAGCTTGCAGAAAAACCCAGGTTTAAGACCCACGAGCGGGTGGGGCCTGAGCAAGATTTTCGTGTGGCGGCTTATATGATATTTGAGGTGTAATTGGAGTACCCTTGTGTTTGCAGCTTGAATGCCGAAGGGGAAGTTGGAAGTACCTGAATGATAATGTGTTAGAAGCATACAGTTAGGGTGCCTTGGGTGAAGCCCAGGTTGTATACATGTTGCATTATATGCCACTTTTATTATATTCTCAACGTAGAAATGTGTTTGTTGTATGAGACATCCAAACCTATTTTATAGCTTTACATGTTCATGTTTACTGCATACGAAGTGCTGACCTGCAGGGTGATGGACTGCACCGGGGTCCGCTAGGGACGGTCGGGATGAGATGTGTTGGTTACACAATTGTGGTCAGCCTTTGCTGGCCCACGTTACAACCAATTTTTACAGGGCAAAGATTGCAAGAGGGAGAAAGCTCGCCGGCCAAAAAGGCCTAAGACTTGTGAAGTGGTTCATTTTGTGTTGTAACTCTTTTTTGTTGGGTGTTATGCTTTAGGTACTATGTATCCAGCTTGCACACCGAGGTAGCCTAGGAGTGCTTATGCACGTTGACGTTTGATGTTATTATTTGAGTTTTGGACTTTCAATTGTTGTAAGGCCATAAGGTCGTGTTGATACTCATATGTTAGTGGATAACTTCTAGTCTTGTTCTTTTGTTTCTGCTATGTTCAGTCTGAGTTTTGAGTTGGGTAGTTTATATCATCTTATAATACTTAAGCTGTGGCGTCCGTATGTTGTTAGGCTCCGGCCGGACCCATATTATACAGTCATTACAGGGAAGGTGTTACAGTTCTGTCCTCGACTGTTTCTGACTCCATGGAGATTATGCCCCTCGATTTAGTCTTATCACGCCATAATTATTTTTCCAATCTAGTGGCACACACTTTTCCTACGCCTATTTATGACCTCCTCTTACATGTATCTAGGACATTAGCGAGACATTTTAATTTATGTTGCACGCACTTTTGATCTCTACAGAGACCGTCCTACGCTAGAGTTAGTGATTTGGGTTTAGTCTGGTCAATCCCCGAGTGGATGTCTTCTGGCTCCATTAATAATTTAATACGTAGGAATATCGACTCAACCATGGATATGAAGAACTTCAGATTTCATGATTTTCTTTCAGTTTTTTATGAACCATAGGGTGTTTCACTTTATTTTAAGTTTCTGGACTTTTTATTGTACGTCTCTTTTCCACCTGAGTGACTTTCTCCATCGTTTCTACCTCCCACTAAATGTTCTCTTGAGTTGGGGAGTGTTAGTTCTACCATGTCTATTTTCCACATGGATTCCTTGGTTCTTGAACTGGATGGTAAGATTCAAGTTATATTTCTTTTGCTTGACATCCTTTCGAGTTTTCTCAAAAGTCTTGTTGTTTCTGTATGACAGGTGCTCATTACTATGGGATGTTCATGCTATTACGACATGGATAGCGAGGCCAGATTTTCCCCATGTTGCTGCTGCTTTTGGCTGTTCTCCACTCATGGGCCACTCATCGGTGATGAGTAATTTTTGAGTGGGAGAGGATTGATGGCGACATTGCTGATGCGACTGTTGATCCCCGACATAGAGAATTTGTTGATTGGGACGATCGATGCCGTAAGCTCGAAGATTGAATTCTAGCACGACGTTCTTCGCCAATGCTGCTACATGTTTTGCATGACATTCGCCGTTACCATCAAATAAAATTATAAAATTATAAATTAAAATTTTACAATTATATATTATTAAGCAATTTATTTATTTACGCATTTTAATTTAATGCATTTGATTAATGTATTTTTATTTTATGTTGATGGGTGCATATAACCATCACATTGTATTGTTTTTATTTCATGTTATAAAGAGTGCATATAACCATCACATTGTATTGTTTTTATTTCATGTTATGATGAGTGCAAATAACCATCATATGTTTATTTTATTTTGAATGGAGTAGATTGAGTGGTGAAGGCTATATAAGGCCATGTTATGAAGATTTAGTAATGTTGAAATGAAATTGAAAACCTAGAATCTCAATTGAGAAACTTTCCCCCTCTTTCCCTCTTAGAAAATTCGCCCCCCTCCCTTTCTCTCCTCTCTCCTGGCCGCCAGCAACCTTCTTCCCTCTCTCAATTTCGGCCCCCCTCTCCTCCTCCTCCTCTCCTCCTCTTTGTGAGAGTCTCATCCTCTACTTTCCCCTCTTTCTATTCCAAAAATCTCTCGGCCACCCTCCTTCCACACCAAACCCGAGCCTCCATCTCCCTCAAAGTCATCGGCCACCACAACCCCCTTTGGGCTCAACCAAATCCAAGCCGCCACCCTCTCTCCCTCCTTTTCTCTCTCTCGACCACCTCCCTCTCTCCCTACAAAGACCAAGACAACCTCCTCCTTCCATACCAAAACCGATCCCTCTATCTACACACAAAAGAAAACCGAGTAGCCCTCTCTTCCTTCTTAATATTTGGCCACCACCTTTTCTCTCCCCTTCTTGAAGAATTTTGCCAACAAAGTTCTCCCTCTCCTAGAGTTTTGCAAAAGGGAAACACGGCTTGTGTCTTCATCGTCCGGTGTGGATCCGTGGATTTGCGTGGAGATAGATTCAACCACCATCGTGTGTGCTTCCTCTACTAATTTTTGTGGACAGATTTCTTGGGACTTGGGTAATGATTCCTAAATCATCTCTTGTGTGTTACTTTTATCATATTGTGAGATTTTGGTGGAATAGAAGGCTAGTATTTAGCGCTAATTTATATTGAAATTAGTGCTTTAATAAATCTAATTTTCAAGCCCGTTCCTTCGGAATATTTTTGTAAAAATAGGATCGGGTAGATCTCGTGAATGCTAGTAGAGATTGGATTCATTATCCTTGATTTCTCCTCGTGTTCTAGGGATTTTGGTTAACCTCGATTTAAATTAATTTGGGATCGATTTTGGACATCTTTTAAATCGCTATTTTAGTCTGGATCCTCTCTTGTTGGGTTTGTGAATGTTTGCAGATAAATTTAATTTGAATTGCTAATTGTCCGAATCAGGTAGGTCCAATTCGCTTGAGAGAACATTGGCATATAGCCCTTGTTCAATCTCTAATAGGGGTAGCGACCCTTTTTTGTGCGTTGTTAAGATTTTGGAATCATCGATAGTATTTTAGAGAGATCTCGTACGCTACGTAACTTGTTTAATTGTCCGCACCTAAAAGAGCGTAGTTTTATCCGTTGAAACCATTGGCCTGCATCAAGTAAAGACTCACCTCATCTTGAAGAAGTCACCAGGTACAGACGGCTTGTGGAGAAACACATTTATCTGACAGTCACAAGACTGGATATTTGTTATGCAGTGGGAAGAGCGAGCCAGTTTATGCAAGCTTTTAAGGAGTGTTATCTTCACTCGGTAATGAAGATTCTAGAGTATGTGAAGGGTGCTTCAGGTAAAGGACTTATGTTTCAAAAAAAAAGGACATTTGAAGGTTGAGGCATACTATGATGCTAGCTATACAGATGATAAGGAATATAAAAGTCTACGTCAGGGTTCTGTACTTTTGTTGGAGGGAATTTGGTTTGCTAGAAGAGAAAGAAACATGCGGTAGTTTATAAGTCAAGTGCAGAAGCCGAGTGTAGGAGCATGGCTCTAACTGCTTATGAGTTGAAGTGGTTATAGACACTTATGCTTGATTTTAGATAGCTTTATGATCATCCTCTGCCAATGTTCTGTGATAATAAGGGAGCCATATATATTTCGAGGAATCCCGTATTTCATGAGAGGACGAAGCATATTGAGGTTGATTGCCACTTTATTAGAGAGGAGATTTTGAAGAATCAGATATGCACTCAATTTATTACCTCAGAGAGAGAACTAGCTGATTTCTTCACCAAACCAATTAATTCTTTTAGGGAGGTTTGTAGCAAGCTGGGCATGGTAGATATATATGCTCCAACTTGAGGGGGGTGTTTAAACTTGAGGAGACCGAGCAGTTTATATCTAGCCGCAGCGGTCTACTACTCTCAACAGTCTGGCGATTTGGCTCAGCAGTCTGGTGGTGAACCTCAGTTGGCGGTCAGGAAGGATAGCAGCAGTGGCGGTCTGAGGGATATTCGTAGCAGCGGCCTTGGTATTAGCCACATCAGTGATCTGACATTAAGCCGCAACAGCAGTCTTGCGATTAACTATAGCATCGGTCTGGCCTTTAGTCGCAACATCAGTCTGATGGTTAGCCGCAAGTGCGATATTGTGACAACCCATAGTTGCGGTCTGGTGGCTTGTCGTAGGACCAGTCTTATGGTTAGCCGCAATTATGGTCGGGTGGCTTGCCGCAGTAGCGGTCTGATGGTTAGCCGCAACTGCGGTCTGGTGGCAATCCGTAGTTGCAGTCTGGTGGTCTTCATCGGTGGTCTTCCCTAGCAGTCTGGCGGCTTACCTTAGGTACTGTTGGAATATCTTCAGTTGTTCTTTGTATATTGAGCGGTTTGACGTTATAGGCCGCACAGATTGTATTTAGTCCCATATCGTTTGTTGTATTCTCTTATCTCCCCCATTTTCTATAAATAAGGGGCATACCTATGTAATGATTATCTTTTTGGAGCAATAAAATTTGCCATTGTTTAGCTCTTTTCACATTGATCAATGTTCATCGCAAGATCTATTTCTTTTGGGTTTTCTTACTCCTTATTCCACTGCGCACAAGTGTTGTGTCATATAGTAAAACTCAATAGTTGTATTAGAGGCAGGTTTCGTGATGATCATTGTTTCAGAAATTTCTAAATCTATTGTGTGTAGATCAGGAAATTTATAAGTATTCTAAATTCCCAAATCTATTCTTGGAACCCCACAAGGAACGCATGTGATTTCATTATGATATCTTTATTTCTCCTTAACAGTAACCGTCTGTCTTATTTGTTTGTGAAACCAAGTGTGTTAGATTTTGAATCTCACAATGAGAGACGAGCTTGTCTACTATGTAAGTGGAGTTAGTGTTGCTCATGTCCAATGCATGTAAATATGAAAATTTAAAAGGGTTCTAGATGTTAAGATTTTGCCCAGTTCGTCAAGTGTTGATGATTTTTCTTATTCCCATCTGGGAAGTATTTGGATTATGAGTGTTATAAGTATTTTGTGAATGTGCACATTGATTAATTGTTGACCATGATTAAGTGTTAATCAATTATCTTAAAGTCCATAATCTAATATTAAGTATTCGGATGGCTTCCGATGGATGACACTCTTCCTTCTTCGATTGATGAAGTGTGGGCTTGCTAAAGTAAGGTGCATTAATCTATCTTGGTAAGGTTGCGAGCGGATAATTGTGATATCAAATTGTCGACATCGGGTCGAACTTAACTGGGTGACCTCAAAAGTTGAGAGCTTAGAGGCATATAGTTGGCATGCGCCATATGATGGTTGCAAATAAAGAGTTATTCACCAACCATACAAGAGTTGCATAATGATGCAATCGGCAATCATTACCTACCTAAATAACTATATTGTGAGAGAAAAGTCAAAGCTGACTCGTGGTTTTGGTGAAATACGGATCTTGTCAACTAGGAGAGTAGCTCGCATAAACTCTCTGAATTGATATTGAGGGTTATCAGTTTGATTAAAATAGTGGGATTAATTTTAATTAAAGTTCTAATTGAAAAAAAATGTATTTTGAAATGTAGTATAGAGTTTTTCTTTGTATAAATTATTGTAGAATTTCCATGGTAAGTAGATCTCACTCCACCCTATCCCTCAGAGCTATCCTTGAGAAGGGGAAACTAAGTGGGACAAATTATTTTGACTGGTATAGAAACCTGAGAATTGTTCTCAGGCAAGAGCATAAGCTCTATGTCTTGGAAGAGGATTCCCATAAAGAGCCTATCGGGAATGTGTCTCGAGCTGATAAAGATGCATATAAGATGTATCAAGATGACTCCTTGGATGTTGAATGCCTTATGCTCGCCACCATGAACACTGGGCTTCAGAGGCAATATAAGAACATGGGTTGTAAGGAGATTGATGAGCACCTTAAGAAAATGTTTCAAGGGCAAGCTCAGTAAGAGAGGTTTGATGTCACCAAGGCATTATTTTAGTGTAATATGGGAGCTTGATACCTAGTAGAGACTCACGTAATAAAGATGATTAGGTATATAGAGAACCTTGAAAGACTAGGTTTTCCTTTAGGCCAAGAGTTGTCTACAGACCTGATCCTACAATCATTGTCGGACAGTTACAAGCAATCTGTCTTAAATTACAATATGAATGAAAATGACAAGAAACTGCCAAAGCTCCTAGGCATGTTGAGAACTACCGAGATCAATATGAACAAGGTCAATCTTGCTATTCAAATACTGATGGTGCATAAAGGCAAGGGTAAGGCCAAGGGTTTTAAGAAGACTAAGGTTGGAACTAAGTCATCTCTTGAGCCCAAGTCTTCAATAGTGAATAAGAAAGGCTTGGCGAAGGAAGGAAATGCCACCATTATGGTAAGGCTAGTCATTTGAGGGGGGACTGTTTTTATTATTAAGGTCCTGTTGAAAATGAAGGGAGGTATAACTTCCGCTTCAAATATTTATGTTATAGAGATAAATTTTTCTGCTCTTCATCCTAGGTATTGGATATCGGATGTGGTTCCCACATTTGTATAAATATATAAGAACTAGGAAGGAGAAGAATGATGAGTAAAGGATAAGTGAACCTAGGTGTTGGCAAAGGAGTAAGAGTTATTGTTGTCGCCATAGAAGTTTACCGTCTTTCTTTGCCCAGTGGGCTTGTCATAGAACTAGATAATTGCTATTATGTTTCTTCCATAACTTGAAACATTATATCCATATCATGTCGTAACATGAAAGGATTTTTGTTTATAATTAAGAACCATTATTATTCAATATCTATGAATGATGTTTGTTATGGTGTAGCCCAAATGTTTAATGGTCTATATGTTTTGAACTTAGACCATCAGATCTATAATATAGAAATACTAAAATACGAAAAACAAATGACTCAAATCCTACGTACCCTTATCATTGTGTTTGGGCCATATAAATGAGAAACATATATCCAAGCTCCATAAAGTTGGACTACTATACACATTTGATTATGAATCATTTGAGAGATGCGAATCCTGTTTATTAGGCAAGATGATTAAAGTGTGTTTCATTGGTTTAAATGAGAGGGCTGATTATCTCTTGGGTCTAATATATAGTGATGTATGTAGACACATGAGTTCTATGGCTAGAGGTGGGTACTTCTACATTGTTACATTTACTAATGATTTCAATAAATACGAATATGTGTATCTTATGAAGTGCAAATCTAAAACCTTTGAAATGTTTAGAGAGTTTAAGAATGAAGTAGAGAACTAGATGGGTAAGAAGGTTAAAGCACTCCGATCTGATCGAGGTGGCGAATACTTAAGTCATGAGTTCCGTGATCATCTAAAAGAGTGTGGTATTGAATCATAGCTCACTCCACCGAAAATTCCGCAGCATAGTGGTGTGTCCGAACAGAGGAACCATACTCTATTAGACATGGTGCGATCAATGATGAGTCGTGCAGATTTTCCTACTTCCTTTTGGGGTTTTGTTCTAAAGACTGTTGCTTTTACACTAAATCGTGCTCCAATGAAAACGGTTCTAAAGATAACATATTAGATATGGACTGGGAAGCATCGTAGTATGTCTTTCATTAATATTTGGAGATGTGAGGGATACTTGCGATGTCAAATGTCTGGCAAGTTGGAACCCAAGTCAGATATATGTTATCTTGTGGGGTATCCTAAAGAAACTAAAGGGTACTATTTCTATCTACTGTCTGAGGGCAAAGTGTTTGTCTCACGGATAAGTGTCTTTCTTGAGAAAGAGTTCTTAAGTTGAAAGACTACAAGGGTAGAACTTGAAGAATTTCAAGAACCACAAACAGTGAATGACCGGAATTGGAACCTGAGTAAGGACTATAAGATGTTGTAGCTAGAGAACTTGCTCAAGAAACACAAGTCCCGTATAGATCTGGTAGACCAAGGTTTAAGCCTGAGAGATATGGATTTCTCGTGTCTCAATTAGGTAATGTCTTGCTTATGGATCATAATGATGAGCCTGCAACCTACCAAGAATCTATGTGTAGACCAGACTCCTAGAAGTGGTTCGAGGCCATGAAATATGAAATGGAATCCATGAATGCAAACCAAGTTTGGACCTTGGTGGAACCACCTGAAGGGGTACGACCCATAGGGTGTAAGTGGGTCTTCAAGAAGAAGACTGACATGGATGTGAATGTACAAACATTCAAAGGGTGATTAGTGTCTAAAAGTTTCAAGCAAATTCATGGTGTTGACTATGATGAGACCTTTTCCCCTATTAATATGGCTAAGTCCATCAGAATTCTGCTTGTTATTGTTATGTATTATGACAAAGAGATCTGGCAAATGGATGTCAAAATGACTTTTCTAAATGTAAACCTCCTTAAGAAAGTGTATATGACACAACCTGAGGGTTTTGAATCTCTAGGTGAAGCCACTAAGATATGCAAGCTGTAGAGATTCATTTATGGATTAAAACAGGCTTCTCAAAGTTGGAATCTTCATTTTGATGAAAAGATCAAATAATTTGGTTTTATCAAGAATGAGGATGAACCGTGCGTATACAAGAGGATTAGTGAGAGCATTGTTGTCTTACTGATATTGTATGTAGATAACATACTATTGATCAGGAATGATAAACTGACCCTACAAGTTGTTAAGAACAACCTAGGGAACTGCATTTCTATGAATGACTTGGGCAAAATTACTTATATACTTAGTATTAAGATCTATAGAGATAGATCGAAGAAGTTGTTGGGTTTGACCCAAAGTATATATATTGAGAAAGTGTTGAAATAATTCAACATGCTTGGGCCCAAGAAAAGATTCTTACCCATGTCTCATGGTGCGCATCTCTCTAAGGACCAGTGTCATAAATCTTGGCAAGATAAGGAATATATGAATTTGATTCCATATGCTTCGACATTTGGATCAATCAAGTATGTTATGATATGTACTCGACCCGATATCTCTTATGCCTTGAGCATGACTAGAAGGTATCAGTCTGATCCTGGTGATAGTCACTAGATAGTCGTCAAGAAATTCCTATAGTACTTGAGAAGGACTATGGATACGTTCTTGGTGTTTGGTGGAGAGGAAGAGCTCGTTATAAAGGGTTACACAGATGCTAGCTTCCAAACTGATAGGGATGACTCAAAGTCTTAGCAAGGGTTTACATTTTGCATAAATGGAGGAGCTGTTAGCTAGAAGAGTTCTAAACAGGAGACAATTGCTGATTTAACAACTAAGGCCGAGTATATCGATGCTGCAAATGCAGAGAAGGAGGCTGTATGGATTAGGAATTTCATCGGCGAGCTAGATGTAGTGTCTAGCAATGTTGATCACATAGTTCTCTACAGATAATGACGGTGCAATTGTACTTGCTTAGAAACCTAGATCTCATAAGCACTCCAAGCATACACTTTGGCGATTCCATCTTATTCGTGAGATAGTTAATCGAGGAGGTGTGAACATTTCTAGAGTGCCGACTGAATAAAATATTTTGGATCCACTAACAAAGCCTCTCACATAGAGAAAGCATGACAGTCATGTTAAATCAATGGGTATTAGATACTTGAATGATTAACTCTAGTAGGAGTCTTGCGGATTGTTGTTTGTCGGTTATAATACTTTATTTGATGAATAGAGTACTATACATTTCATTTTATATTTATGGCGAGTACGTTTATTATGTAAATTTATTTCTATTATGATAGATTAATTTAACATAATAAATGCCCTTAAAATATTTTCTTCTATAGAAGTCAAGTTGATGACTTGAATGTTAGGGACTATATTCTTAGAAGCTTCATTCTTAAATGGCCCTAGTTGACGTATCATCTTAGAAGCTAAGGGCGATGATGATACATTAAGATTAACATATGTGTTGACTTATGGTCAGATCTCACAGGTCATGATATTGTGATATCAATTCATCACATGGGTACTTGTTAGTGAACAAGTTGTATTGGACAGACCCACCATCAGAATACTTTGTGGATTGATATATGAATGTGTCATAAGTAGGTCTCAAGTTGTAATGGTGTTTGTGGTCCTTTGACCTGAAGTCACAGCATTCATTGAGTGATGAAGAGCATGCTTTGATGCTATCAAAAGTCCAATCTTCAGAAAGTTGGATTATAAAGATGGTTATTGGGTACGTTACGAATCATTTCAGTATTTGCATGTGGACAGAAATGGAATTTATCCTCCAATATGACAGGAGTTGTATCCATGGGTTCCATGATGGAATAGAATTGAGAAATGCATGACCATGCTTGGTTGAGTCAATATATGATATTGGACTCACCGATTTCTGGATGTCTATTCTAGATCAAGAAAACTAGGATTGAATAATTATGAGGGTGACACGGTTTATACCTCTATTTCTATCCGGATGTAAGGGACAAAGGAATATGACAACAATAATACATTGGTCGCAATGGCTTTTGAGTTTTAAACTCGTATTTATTGGGGACCAATGATGCATTGCTAGATGCCGATTATTGCTAATGAAGGTTTTGTTTGATACTTTGAAGTTCAAGTGGGAGACTGTTGGTGTTATCATGGTAATCTGGAAGTGATCAAACATGTAGTCTCACTGCCAATTCAATATGAGCCTACAAGGTCGCACATATGAGCTTTTGGAGAAGTTGGAGAAAAGGATTGTGTTGGTCTTACTCATATGTGTTGAGTGTGTTGAGACCACACTCCCAGGCATTGCGTGTGTTGAGACCACATTAACAGACATTGAGTGTGTTGAGACAACAATGCCAAGCGTTGAGTGTTTTGAGACCACACTATTAGGCGTTGAGTGTGTTGAGACCACACAGCCAGGCATTGAGTGCGTTGAGACGACACTACCAGGCATTGAGTGCATTGAGACAACACTGTCAGGCGTTGAGTGCATTGAGACCACACACCCAGACAGTGATTGCGGTGAGACCACTCGACGCTTCATCGAGTCAAGTGTTGATTCATCGAGTTGTGTATTTAGAACACACTGCCAGGCATTGAGTGCGTTCAGACCACTCGATGATGAAAGTAATGGGGACTAGACTCTGATTAACTCTAGAGGGGGGGTTAATAGGGTTTAATCCAATATTTTTAAACTTTTGCGGAATTAAAATATCTTTTGTAAAATAGGTGAATAGGATATATGTGTACAAGTATACAAGTGCTGCAAACTAACAGAAGAGATAAATCTAAGCTACACAGCACAAATATCACAGCATAAGCACAAAAGAAAATACAGTCACACAGACAACAAAAGAACTTTTTAGTGGTTCCCCAACTGGGTACATCCACTCTTCTACCACCCTTGGTAGGAATCCAGTCATATTTTTGATCAGGTGCCTGACACCAATGAGCTTTTGATCAGGTGCTCAAAAAACCAAACCTCAAGTCTTTTGGTTAGGTGACTTGCAACCAGGAATCACTTTTGAAGGGAGAGATAACCCTGTATAGAGAGGGGAGAGAGAGGTTGATGATGATTTCTCTATTCTCAAAGAAAATTCAGAGAAGCCTTGTGGATTCTACTGATTGTATCAAAGCTCCCCCTGAGATTAGTATATGTTCAGGAAGGGAAACTTTGTTTTGGATGGTAGGTCTTCTGCTGCAAGTTCAAATCCAGGATTCTCTTGATTGATTGAAATGTTTTATCACTGAAGATCCTGGAATCTGAGATAGAAGGAAGGAAAAAAAACTCTTGATATATGATTGGTGTTCTTTTCTTCTTCTTCTTAGGAGAACAATGTGATCCTGCACAGAAAGAGTATTAGAAAGTCTAGAAGCTTTTTCTCTCAAAACTTTTTGTCACTGTGTTGTTTTTCTTGAGAGCTGTAAGCACAAAATATTTTTCACGTGTCTCTGTTCTCTTTTAGTGACTGAATTCTTTCTTGTCCTGCCGAGAGTATATTATGATAATAACTATTCCACAATTCCAATTTGAATTCCTGCCATTAAAGCTAAGCAGAAAATCTGGGAATAGAAAACGTCAAGAATGTTAATTAAAATATTCCATTCCCCAACTATCCCAGGATATTCGTCAATTTCATTTACTGATGAAAACCATAATCAATGGTGCCAAATAACGGCTATAAAATGAGCATTAATTACTCAGTAAAATCATGACTTATAATAGAAATAAATCGTAACAGATAAGGAAAGAATAAGTCAAGAACATCTTACAGTTTTCATCGACCCGAGATCAAAGATCATCGACCTCAGAAAACACATTCTTCGACTTTGGCTCTGCAAATAAACTTTTCAAAACTTTGGCTGAGTCTGAGCTGGAAGATCGTTGAGCTTAGAGCTGCACTTCACCAGAAGATCGTCGACCTTAGAACAGATAACTTCTTTGCCAAGTTCGCAGACCATAGAACTCATGTCTTTCACTTAGAGTACGTCTACCTGAGCTCTAAGAACGTCGAGCTTAGAAATAACTTTAACACATAACTTCTAGGGCTGATATCTGAAACTATCTTCAGGAAGGTCCTTGATGCTGCAAGCTGTAGGATTGACCTAAGACTAGTAAGATAAAATGCTTGACCCTACTATACAACATGGGTCACACCCTAAGAAGTGAACCTAGCCCAAATTACCTAGGGGTTCCAACAATCTCCCCCTATTTGGGTGAGGTTAATTCAGAAGAAAAGTAAGCAAATAAATCATAGCAAGAAAAAACAGATAACTGATAGAATAAATAAGCTATCAGCATCTTTATAAAGCTATGCATAAATTGTTCATAAACAAAACAGACAAAAAATAAATAAGTTATTTGTCCTTGGGAGAATCAGAAGATTTACCAAATTTTATTACTCTGTTTGGATCCAGTGCTTGTCTGAGAGTCATGGTCATGTCTGCATCTCCCAAAGTCTTTGGAGATGTGGCTCTGGGAACTATGGCTTCCGGATGCAGATTCATGTATTCTTCAGCATTAAACAGATTTTCAACTTGATATCTTTCTATCTCTTTATTCCTGTAGGATGACATTGTAGAATACTAAGAGGTGTCATGACCCTATTCTCTTGCTTTTCTGATCTGAGATAGAGCAATAGATTCTTTAAATCTGGCCATTCTGGTATTAGGATCTGTATCAGGATTATATGCTTTAATTGGAGGTCCTTCATATCTAACTTCAGGACAAACTTCACTGGAAGGGGAAGGAGAGAATGTTGTCTTGGAAGGATATTGCTGAGAACTGAGAGAGCTTCTGGAGAATGAGTGATATTGCTTTTGATATTGACTAACTCTTGAAGCTTCAGAGGATCTACCATGCATTTGGTAATTCTGAGTAGTGTTTGAAAATCTCTGACGGCCACAACTTGAAGAGCTACCACTGGGAGGAGGAGGAGGAGGATCTCTTCCATTCATCCTTGGAGAAGAGGGAGGGGAGTACCTCCTTTTCTTATTCACTTTAAGCTCATTCTTTGACAACTTCATCCAATAAGGCATGTTAGGATATGGATCAATATTGTGCCTGATATAGTAGGGAGTGTCATTATGGGGATTTAGAGCTGGAGCTGGAATCTTCTTTCTAAATTTCCTTTTCTTTGTCTTGGGGGAATCATCACTGTAGATTTCTTCACTACTTTCACTATCAAAGTTGTACAAAGCATCAATTTCTTTTATATACTCGGGAGTTACCTTGGGAGGAGGAGAAGGAGCCTTGGGAGCTGGGATAGGAGTAGGAGCATAGACTTGAGGGATGGGGTCAGTCATGTACTTAGACTCTATTTCAACAGACTCTGATTCAACAAACTCTTCAACTGCCTCTTTGGTATCAGCTACTGAAGCTTTCTCAGTAATCATAGCTTCAGTCTTAGAGCTTTCTTCAAAGCTAGCCCTTATTGTGGCTATCACCTCTGAGGAAGCAGGTGGAGTATAGCACACAATGGCCTTGGATGATGATTCAACAGAAAGTAAAGGATTAAAGGATGAAAGCTGATAGAATATACTTTCCATATCTTATTATGGAGGTATAAAATAAAATTAATTTCCACCAGTCAGAACTTCTGGAATAGCTACAACCATCTCATCATCTGCTACTACTACAAGGGCTTCATCACAGAACATCTCCCCCTACATGGTTTCAGAAGTTTCTGAAGCCATGCACTTGGCTGAAGAAGGGGAAGGGAAGGAGGAGGCATCAAAAAGAGATGTAAGGGAGTTTATTGATTTTAAACGGGGGATATCTCAGTTGCAATAAGCTCCTTGAGGATGGGTGTCAACTTAGATATGAGGGTAGAAATGAAAGCATTGTCAAGGGTTAGAGGAGGCATAACTGGGGGGATGGTATAAAGCATGATATCATCTTTGTTAATAGGTGAGGATGGGGTCTGAGGAGAGGGAGTATGAATAGGGGATTGGAGGGGAGAAGCTTGAGAAGAAATTTCAGCTTTTATCAACTCAAAGTTTGGAAAGAGGAGGGTTGTTGAGGGAATGGTTGTAAGGTGAGAGGGAAGAGGTGAGTCAGGAGGTGTGAGTTTATGAGCAGGAGAGGGCTTATGATCTGGAGTAGGAGAGGCAGGAGGGGTAAGGGGAAGGGTTCCTTCAGCCAAAAGAGGAGTGGTTATTACCACCCTTGTGTTCTCTGAAGCACCTGCAGAGGGCTTAGGAATTGTCCTCTCCCATCTGCCAAATAGGGCAGAGGTTAGCCTCTTGGAGGCATTGATGAACGTAGTCAGTGGAACTAACAGTTCATCAGCCTTTGCCTTCAAGAACAAGCCCAAAACCCTGGCAAAACACACTTCTTTCTTGATGTTCCTCTTCCTGATAAAATCAAACAAAATCTGTCCCCAATTGACTTTCCTCTTTTTCACCAGCGCAGCCATCACCAGAAACTGCTGCCTAGAGATGTAGTCGTGGGCAGTGTGCTTTGCAAACAACACTTTCCCCACTACATATGCAAGAAACTTGTACACAGGAGACAAGTTCTTTTTCCATAATTTGTTAGAGTTTTCACCGGAGTGACCCATAACAACTAACAAATTCTCAAACTCATCATCATCCATATCCAAATCTTCTATACCATTCTCAAGTTCAAAAATTTTTGTAAGAACTACGGGAGAGAGAGTAACCTGAGTCCCGCTGATGAATCCTATCATCTCTTCCTTAGTAGAGGACGATGAGAATACCCACTCCTTGATTGCGGCGGCTTGCATCTTGATGCGGTTGGTCATATACGATTTCAACTTTTGATCTTCACATAGTTACAGAATATCCTGAAATATTTGATCAGATTGCTGGAATGATTCAAAATCAATGTCAAAGCCTGTGTTGAACTTCATTCCTGCTGAACCAGATGCAGCCATTTATGAATACTTTTGTAAAACGAGAGTACCTGCAAAAGGAAACAAACGATCAAGTGCAGGAGAGGAATTCTGAAAGCGCGGGATTGAAGTCGAAGAATAAAGCCTATAAAGGGTTTTTAGAATACAAAATGACATTCTCAGCCCGATGAAAGAATAAAATTCTTCGATCACAGGTCGACGAAGATTTCACTAAGGGATATGTTCCTCGATCTCAGAACAAAGAGATGGAAAGTTTTCGTCATTCACAGAAAAATTTCCTGAAACAGAAATCGCCGTTCTCCGGTCGACGAAACTGCTTCAACAAGAGATTTCATCGATCTTAGGTTGGCGAAAAATCTCAAGAACAGTTACCAGTTCGTCGATTTCAGTTCGACGAACAGAAACAATTCTTCGACCACAGACAGAGCATTAGATTAAATTCTGACCATTTATCATTCCAAGCTCATTTATGAAGAACAGATGCTTAGTTAGATCCAATGGCTTGGTGAAGATGTCTGCTCTTTGCAAATCAGTAGAGATAAACTCAAGTTTAATCTTTTGCTTGTCTACACAATCTCTAATGAAATGATGTTTAATGTCTATATGCTTTGTTCTTGAATGAAATATTGGATTTTGTGTAATGGAAATAACACTAGTATTATCACATAGTATGGTTGAATTATTTAAGTTGACACCATAATCTAGAAGTTGGTTTTGTATCCACAAGATCTGTGAACAGCAACTGCCTGCAGCCATATATTCAGCTTCAGTAGTGGATGTTGAAACAGCTGTTTGTTTCTTACAGAACCTAGATACAAGTCTGTCACCCAAGAATTGGCAATTTCCAGAGGTGCTTTTCCTGTCTACTCTATATCCAGCATAGTCAGCATCAGAGAATCCAGTTAACTCAAATGTTGACTCTATTGGATACCAGATTCATAGATCTGGGCAACCTTTTATATATCTCAAAATCCTTTTTATAAAAATGAGGTGAGATTCTTTAGGGTTAACCTTGAACCTAGCACAAAGACATGTGGCAAACATAATGTCTGGTCTGCTTGCTGTCAGATATAGTAGGGATCCAACAATGGCCCTATACCTAGTTTGATCAACTGGTTTTCCAAGTTCATCAGCATCTACAACAGCATTGACAGCCATGGGAGTTTTCATTGAAGAGGCATCATTCATCCCAAACTTCTTAATAAGCTCTTTAGCATATTTAGACTGAGAGATGAAGATCCCTTCAGAGGATTGTTTCACTTGGAGACCAAGGAAATAAAACAGTTCTCCCATGCTACTCATCTCAAACCTTGAATGCATTAGATAAAAAAATCTTTTGCACAGTTTAGGATCAGTAGAACCAAAAATTATATCATCTACATATATTTGTACTAATAATATTTTATCATGATGCAGTTTTATAAAAAGAGTTCTATCTACCATGCCTCTTGAAAAACCATGATCAAAGAGAAAGGTGGCTAAGGTCTCATACAAAGCTCTTGGAGCTTGCTTTAAACCATAGAGAGCCTTATGCAATTTGAAAACAAAAGAGGGATGAGTTGGAGAAACAAAACCTAGAGGTTATTCTACATAAACCTCTTCTTTGAGTTCTCCATTTAGAAAAGCACTCTTCACATCCATCTGGTAGACTTTGAACTTTTCATATGCTGCATAAGCTAAGAAAATTCTTATTGCCTCTAGCCTGGAATTTGGAGCAAAGGTTTGATCATAATCAATACCTTCCTCTTGCCTATATCCTTGAGCAACAAGCCTTGCCTTGTTCCTCACTATCACACCTTGGGGATCAAGTTTATTCATGAACACCCACTTAGTCCAAATTACTGGATAGCCCTTAAGCCTTGGAACTAAGTCCCAAACTCTACACTTCTTAAATTGATTGAGCTCCTCTTGCATTTCAATAATCCAGTGTGGATCTTGCTCCGCATCAGTTATGGATTGAGGGTCAACTTGAGAGAGAAAGTAGGCAAGCATCACATCAGGGTTGAGATGATTCCTTGTCTGCACACCCACTGATATGTCTCCAATCACTTGAGATCTAGGGTGATCACTAAGTGTGACAAGATCATTAGGTGGAGTTGGTTCAGCAACAGTTATTGGAATTAATTCCTCTTGTGGAGTTGCATCAACTATTGAAGGAAGTTGAACTGCTTCCACAGTTTCTTCATCACTATCAACTTCTGCTTCTGATTGTGGAGGAGGATGTGATTCAGCCTTTGGGGTAAGGTCTAGATCATCCAAGTTCTCACACAAATTTGATACTGCAAAGTGTTATTGGTAGAAATGTTTTTCTCCTTGTAAAACATGTTAGTCTCATCAAAAGTTATATGTATAGACTCTTCAATCTTCAAAGATGATTTATTAAACACCTTATAAGCTTTGCTAACTTGGGAATATTCTCGAAAAATTCCCATTTTAGCCTTTGCTTCATATTTTTTAATATACTTCTTATCATTGTTATGAATATAGCATACATACCCAAAAACTTTAAAATAGGTGATTATTGATTTCTTCCCTTTGAGTAGTTCATAGGAGTTTTAAGCTTTAGTTTATGTATTAAACTCCGATTCAGGACACAGTTTATTATGCTTACTGCCTCTGCCCAATAGTATAGAGACATGTAAGCATCTGCAAGCAATGTACCTGCAGCTTCAATGAGTGTTCTATTTTTTCCTTTCAACTACCCCATTTTGTTGAGGAGTTCTAGGAGCTGATAAACAGTGCCTGATACCTTCCTTCTCATAGAATTCATTCATAAGAAGAGATTCAAACTCAGTGCCATGATCACTTCTGATCAATGCAACTTGAGTAGAGTACTCAATCTATATGGTCTTGAGAAAATCTGTAAGAACCTTAAAGGTATCTGACTTAGATCTCAGAAAGAATACCCAAGTGAATCTGGAGAAGTCATCTACAACCACTAAGGTATAAGATTTCCCTCCTAGGCTTTGTACAACAATGGGTCCAAAAAGGTCCATATGTAGCAAGTACAATATCCTAGGTGAATCACTCTTATTAATAGATTTGAAACTAGATTTAGTTTGCTTGCCTAGTTGACAAGCCCTGCAGAGGCCTTCCTTCTTGTAGGGGCCAGAAGGTAATCCTCTAACAAGGTTGTCCTTAGATAACCTAGCTATATTCTTATGGTTTACATGACCTAATCTTTTATGTCATAATCTAGTTTGACTACTAATAGAATCAAATAAACAAATTTCAGAAATATCAGATTCAAAATTAACTAAATAAATGTTACCTTGTCTAATTCCTGTTAAAATAGTTTTGTTGTTTAAGGAGATAGTGCATAAGGAGTTAGTGAAGCTTACTTGATAACCTGTATCACACAGTTGGCTTAATGATATAAAGTTATGCTTGATTCCATTGACATAGGTCACCTTCTTGAATGTAACATCTCCACATCTGAAATCTCCATAGCCTTCTATCAATCCAAAGCCCTCCCCAAAAATTACTGTTTAAATCGGAAACCGGTCTCTGTGGAGTTTGAGGTCCCAAAAGAGGGGTGACCGCGCACCTACTACACTCAAGCGAACAATCTAGGCACTAGACTAGGAACGTAAGGGAAAAACCCAAGGTCTCAGCGTGGAGGTCCCACCGCATACCCGGAAGACTAACAAACTCTTCCCCTCCCAAGACAAAGGCTAAGCTAATTTGGCACCTTTGAAGGCTCTCTTGGCCGATCAGAACCTCTAGGGAGGATCTCAAAATCCACTCCCTCTTTACTAAAGATGTCACCTCGGGTCTATGCACAACGCCCTTCAACTGCCCTCCTAATAGCATAACCTCGCCTAACAGTTCTATTTTTCCGTAGCCCCCTTTTGGTCGCCACCAACGAAACATAAGCCTTCTAGGGCTAGCAAAATCTTCGCAAGCATCTCAAATTACAGGAACGTACATTCCATACCTCGGCACGTAGACCAACAACATAAACAAAATAGGTCTTCTAGGGCCGACACAAACTTGGGCTTAGACCTGCTGCTTCCCGTTAAATAAATAATGCACAACTTCCTCGAAGTCTTCTCTGGGAACCCCAGAACATCACCAATCCGGCTCACACATCCGGATGGGCTTCACACAGCATGTCTAAACCCGTACTCACGCTTCCGGGTACTAAATTAATTAACTGCGGGGAGTACACGTCAACCCGTCGGAGAGCTCTCTTCCCCCCACCCGTTGGTGGAGAGGGGCTTCCATACAAGTATGTAAACTGAGGGATTCACCTGCCAAAGTAGAAACATCATTACCCTTGATGCGTGCTTGATAGAGGTACTGGGAGAGAAGATCAAGGCTGTAACGGCTGAAAGTGATGTCGGTAGGATGAACCTCAGCCGGCCTTGCTAGGAATGACGAAGTAAATATCTCTTGATGGTCGACCTTGCCGGGAGAAGTAGATCTCCTCTTTTGCTCCATTCTCCACGGGGGCCGAGCCTCTTGCTGGCGGAGGGAGAGAGGAAATCCCCATTTCCGGCTTGGTGTATGATTCGAGCTCCGGCCGGCGTCGGGAGAGAAGCTCCCGACCGACGTAACTTCAAATGGCCGAACTTGACTCCATGAGGCCGATCCCAGCTCCAAATGACCGAACTCAGCCCTACATGGCTGATTCATGCTCCCATGGGTCGGATATGACCATAGGCGGCGGCGACGAGAGAGGTGGAGGGATCGAGAGAAGGAGATCTGGAGGATGGAGATGCTGTCGTTGCCCTGCTGGAGAATGGAGAACGGGAGAGGTCGGGAGAAGCAAGGGTTCGGGCTGGGCTTGCTCAAGCTGGCGTCGGGAGAGATCGGGTAAGGCGGGCGGCCTGCTCCTTGCATAGGTGGCGGCTAGAGATAGAGAGGGAGGCGGGAGGTGAGGGGGACTGCTCCAGGTCGCCGACGAGGGAGAGAGGGCGGCTCGGGGCTAGGCTTGTCGGCCGATGGGAGAGATCGAGAGAGGGGGTAGGGGTTGCGGCCATGCCGCTTAGGGTTTTCCTGCTGCCCCTTTTCTTTTCCCCGAGCCCCGCCCTCCTCCTTTTTTCTTTTTTCCATTTCCTTCTTCTGCTCCCCTTTTCCACTGTACCTGTCTGCTCCTTTCTATTTCCCATCTTTTTCCTTCTTTTATTCTTGCCCCACCCCTCCTGTACCGAGCCCTCCCCCCTCTATTACTTCTTCCCTCATGCTATATATATTACATAATATATATAATATAAGATATAAATATTATATGATATATATATTATATTATACATATATATTATATTATATATACATACGTTAAAAATACTATGTCCGTAAAACCTCCGCACGCCCGAACGAGCACTCGCATGTCTTCGAACGGGGCTGTGCGGCATTGTCTCTTGTAGCTCATCCCAATTCCGTCACTTGGGGAGTATCCCACTCGGCCGAATACGGGGTTATACACAATCCTCGCTCTTTTCGAGGTTGGTACAAGCTCGGAAAGAAATGTTCAATCCCAAGTATCCGGCGAGAGGGAGCCAAACCAAAGAAAAATTTTGAGAGAATCAAAAATTCGCATTCAAAGCACTAATCTCTCTGTGCCCTTTTTGATCATGTTGAACCACTCGATACTTGTAACGCTCCCTGCTATCGCAATGCCCTCATACCATTACTTACAATAAGTATACAATTTCTCAAGATATTGTGAAACAACAAAGCCGTATATCTTCGCATTCTCTTGTACACGTGGAGCTAATCCTTTCCCCCCAGGTGTGCCTACCGCCCTGCTCATCTAATGAGAGTCTGAGCAGCGAGTCTATCCAGGGCCGAGCAACACTCGGGGTCCCTTACCCCTACAGGCGAGCCTACGGACCTGCCAGCTAGATGAGAGCCTGTGCAACCGGTCTACCTGGGGCCGAGCCTGGCTCGGCGTAGTGTAAAAGTTTCCTATAACCAATCCTCCAACAACCGAGTGAGCCTACAGCCCTGCCATCTTGATGAGAGCCTTTCAGCGGGTCTGCTCGCAGTATCCTCTCCAAACAACCTCCAACCACCGAGTGAGCCTACAGCCCTGTCATCTTGATAAGAGCCTAGTCAGCGGGTCTGCTCGGGGTCTCCTCTCCAAACAACCTCCAACCACCGAGTGAGCCTATAGCCCTGCCCGCTTGATGAGAGCCTGGTCAGTGGGTCTGCTCGGGGTCTCCTCTCCCAACCTCCAACCACTGAGTGAGCCTACAGCCCTGCCAGCTTGATGAGAGCCTGGTCAGCGGGTCTGCTTGGGGTCTCCTCTCCAAACAACCTCCAACCACCGAGTGAGCCTACAACCCTGCTAGCTTGATGAGAGCCTGGTCAGCAGGTCTGCTCGGGGCCTCCTCTCCAAACAACCATTTCACTCTCATGCTATAGAAGAAACCGCCTGAAATTTCATTATATTAGAAGGGCACACCAACATTTGCAAGTATCGAAAGAATGAAAAATGCTAAGGATAAAATCTCTTCAAACCGTCGCCGCTTCGGGCACGATCGAGCGGAATCCCATCCACGTTATGGAGGTGATACCCTCCGGATTTTGGGACCCCTTCCACCACAAAGGGACCTTCCCAGTTGGGACGGAGCTTCCCCACCGAGGCACCTCTGCCTGCTACGTCCACCTTCTTGAGAACTAGGGTCGATCATATGATATTCTCCCCAAGGCACATTTTCTGAAGGCACAATCTATTATAAAACACAAAGCGAGAAAATAATTTTATTCAAATGGAAACCTTCATAACCAAACTAACGTCAAGATGATTAGGGATCGAGTCAAAGGTCAGTGCTTTAACCTGCTCAACAAACTTATAAACCAAATTATAGTTATGTGACTCTGTTAAGTATCAGACCAAAATTATAGCTATTTAACACGTTTTTGTTTTTAAATTACAACTTCCATATCCATATCAAACATATAAATAAATACCAAAGCCTCACTCATAGGAATAAGTAGCATGGTAGAGTAAGAAGAGAAAATGGGGGTAAGAAGAAAATGACAACTCAGTGAATGGACCTGATCCATCTTTTGTTTTACTATAAGTATCACATATCTGAACATGGTAATTAGTGGAAGCAAGTGCATGTGAAATGATACTGGTTGGTAGAATTCAATCTCATCAGAAGAGGTTCAAAAGTTATTATGTTTAATTAGAACAAGTTCTGTAATCAAAAATGCCACTTGGTTACCGAACAAGGTGAAAAGTTCAATAAAGGGAAACAAACATGTTGAAAACACTTCAACGTCGTGGAATCCAAAACAGAACAAGCCTCCTGAAACGGATTCGAGCTCAGAACCTCCATTTTGTACGATGTGCAAAAAGAACAACTACGATGCTGCTAAATGTTTTCATTGATGCAAATGGTGCAAGAAACCTATCCATTTTGATCGTGATTGTTGGTTCAAAATAAAAATAAGTGAGATACGCATAAAGAGTCGAGAAAGAGAAAATATTATTGACTTACTACAAATCAACACTTAAACAAGAAATCAATACCACTTGGTATGGGTTATTTCCAAATGACTCTCCCGGCTGCTCCTTTATGAAGGCTGAAGAAAAACTATCAGGAGAGCATGCCCCAGAATCTATGGTTGGTCTGGTATCATGTGATGCCACAAAAAATTCCTCATAAGGATCATCAACGATAGCTCAATACATCCATATCTTGATAAATCCAGAATAAGGCTCATATGAATGAACAAACAGATACTTGAGAAGGGAATAAAGAACTGGGTCAGCATCTATAAACTAAATATACTAATATGAAAGCAAGTCTTCTCCTCTTGGGAGATCATGAAACTCTAAATTGACATTATGATCCTTACAAAATAAACACCTGAAAAATTCGCGTGGAGAAAATAACAAAAGACCTGAATGGCTTGTAGACTTAAGCATCCTCCCAAATGCATGAGTGCTTGATAACCGACACAAGAAATTTGGAACTCTATGAAAGCTCCTATCAGTTGGACTTGATAAAAATAGAAGAGAGACTCTGTCAACCTCAGCAATGGCTAACCTCAATCCTTGTAGTGCATCTATAATCAATCTCACAAGGACTGCTTCGGGGATTTATCATCTTGATTTGGTTGATGCACTTATACCTTGTCAATTATATTAGTGGCTCTCAAGGAAAATTAATTGAATACTAGTACAAAAGGTTTAAAGAACTTCATCTTACACAACTGTGATACTATACAACTCTAATCTGGATGAAATTCTCGATATTTCATTATAATAATATTGTAACAATGACAATGCACACTTTATTTTTAGGTGGCACAAGTAAGGGTATCTGCATCCGAATATTCTTTCCATTCAGCGCACCTTAGTGTAAATGAAAGACAGGAGTTGATAGTTAACTACTGTTAATATTTTACTAACTAAATAATTATTAACATTGTTATCTATGTGAAAGTGAGGGTAAGATCTATCTTAACTCTAGAGGGGGGGTGAATAGAGTATTTTAAAGTAAATTTACAATTTAAAAATGCACAGCAGTAAAGGCTTAATTTATGTATAGGTGTAAGGTGCTTTGATGTAGAAAATAAAACTAAAGCAGTAAAACAAAAACCACAGCACACAGCAAAGAATATCCACAAGAAACCAGAAGACACAAGGAACTATAGTGGTTCCCCAAAAACCTGGGTACATCCACTCTTCTACCACCCTTGGTAGGAATCCACAGCAGGATGAGTTGATCAGGTGTCCTGGGCACCAATGAGCTTTTGATAAGGTGCTCAAAAACCAAACTAGATTTTTTTGATCAGGTGTCTTGCCACCACTGAGTTTTGACAAGGCTCTCAGAACCAGAATCAAGACTTTTGAAGGGAGTTTTGATAACCCTTTTACAGCAGGAAAAGAAAAAGGAAGAGGTGAAGTTGTCTTCTCTGTCTCAATCACTGAGAGAAGACTTAGTGGATTGATTGTGTTGTCAAAGCTTCCCCTGAGAAAGATGAGAGCGTTTCTAGGGTGATAGGTCTTCAGAAGCTTCAGATCTCCAGCAGAAGATGGTTTCAGCAGAGGCTGAAATATGAATTGTCTGAAGTCCTTGATGTTGAAGCTATGATCACTTTTCAGTATGCCAACTAATTCTCCAGAATTGATCACTTGATTTTTGAATTGATCTCTCTATCCTGTGAATCTGTACTGAGAATTTCTTGTTTTAGATGTCTATTCTTGTGTAGTCTCTTATTGTATATCTGTCAGACTAGAAAAGATGATTTATTCTCTGAAGATCCTCTATCCAAGATAGCCGTTAGCAGACAATAAATGTCTTCCATTAATGTTTTATCTTCTGGAGGAAAGTCCAATAAACATTCTCTGATAAATCCCTTGAAACTTGCTCCATAATAAATGAAAACGGCTAGTAGATCTCTTGAAATAAATGCTGAGAGAATTTGAAAAACATTCCAAAAGCTGACTGAATTTGAATACTCAAAGTCGTTGATCTCTCAGGAAAAACGTCGATCTGAGCTCTACGATCGTCGACCTGAGCTCAGAGATTGGATTGAACATTAGACAGAAAACGTCGACCTGAGCTCGAAGATCATCGACCGGAAACTCAGCGATCTGAAGAATAAGCTGAAGGCAAATCGTCGATCTGAGCTCGAAGATCGTCGACCGGAGCTCGACGGTTTAGCATAGTTGAGCTCAGAGAGCGTCGAACGGAGTTCGACGTTTCGTCGACCTAAGCTCGACGATAATTGTCTTTGCCTCAGCTCTAAGTCTGAATTCTTGAATGGTCCTGGGGGCAGCTTCAAACCTAAATTCTAAGCCCTAGACTCATTCTAACTTGACCTTTTCAACTATACATCTAGGTCAAACTGATTTCCTAAAAAACATAGTGATCCTTGCCCAAATTAGTAATAGGGTGTTCCAACAATCTCCCCCTATTTGGGTTAGGATTACTATTTACAGAACTCAGTAATAAATACAAAATCAACATACAGAAAAACAAAAATCTAACATAAAAGAGCAGATCATGCAACATAGCAGCAAGCAGATGGAATATCAGCAAATGTTCAAAATGAGTATACTGTCTGCTTACAAATATCATTTCTTTTCACTTCCCTTCTTAAATAAGATTTCCCTGCTGGGATTTAGAGCTTCTTTCTTTGACCTTCTATCATCATCTGCACCTAAGGAGGTTTGAGATCTAGTCATGGGAACCATAGCCTCAGGATGCAATTTCATGTAGTCCACTGGGTCAAAGAATTTCCTTGATGTATACCTTTCCAGTTCTGCCTTTCTTTGATCTGATAAAGTAGTAATGTTGGAAGTGTCTTTCCCTTATTCTCTGGCCTTCTTCAGCTGATCTAAAGCAGCAATTTCTTTCATCCTAGCAGTCCATGATAATGGATTGTTCTCTGGATCTTCAAAAGGAACTGCAGGCTCATATCTGTTGACAGTTTCTGAAGCAGTAGGAGTTCTTGTATCAACCATTTCTCTGAGTTTGTAGGGGAAAGGACCTTGAGTTGAGTCCATGTGCCTTTGTCCTTCCCTTGCTTGAAATCTATGTCCTCTTTGATTTCCTCTATATTGTCCCCTTATGGACTGATAACCCCTTTGATATTGCCCCCTGGGATGGTATCTTTGAGAGGATTGGGAGGAACTTTGCTTTGGAGCTGAGGATTGAGAAGTTGAGCCACCACCTGATCCTGAATCTGGAGGAGAAGGAGGAGGCTGAAATTGGGATGAACCTTTCTCATACTTATCAAACATTCTTTTCTTCTTCATGGCCTTTAGTTGATTTTTAGAATATTGCATCCAAGGTTCAGTAATTTGGCAATCATGCAGAATATAGTAGGGTATATCATTAGCATCCTTGGCCTTAGTAGGAGGGACTTTCATCATGGCCTTGCTTTTGGCCTTCCTTTTCTTTGCAATGGTACCAGAAGAGTCATCAGAGTCAGTGTGAAACTGATCACTTTCTGAGCTCTGGGGTCTATCATACAGATCATCAATGCTTTTGATGTACTTTTCTTGTTGTTTCAGTTATTCAGAAGTCAGAGCAGGAGCAGCAGCAGCAGAAATAGAACTTATGGAAGCAGCAATAGGAGCAAAAGTACTTGGAGTAGCAGGTTCAGGTTCTTCCAAATAAGTAACAAGTTCGTCAAAAGCAGCAGCATCAGCAACAACAGACATCATTTCAATATCAGAGGATCCAAGAGATGTAACAGTAGTAGAAATAGAAGCAACAATATCCTCAGCCTTGAAAGAGTTTACATAAAATGCAATCAGGTTGGGATCATATTCTAAAACAGGCACAATGGCCTTAGTAAGGTCTTCAACTTGTAAAACTGGCAGAGAATTGAAGTACACAGAATCAAAAACTGACAGCAGGCTCTGAAGATCTACTGCAAATACTGGAGCAGGTTCTGAAACTTCAGCAGCCTCAGGCAAAACCAGAGCTTCAGTAGGCATCTCCCCCTGCTTGGATTCAGTTAAAACTGGATCAAGGCACCTAGAAGGATGGATTGCCTAAGAGGAGAGGAAGGGAGATAGCCTGGTATACAGCTCCTGAACATTTTTCAGAAGTGGAGCCAAGGTGGTCTCCAGCAATGAGGTTAGCCTGGGGGCTAGAAGCTCATACAACCTGTCTGCCAAAGCTGAAAGGTCTACATGCTCAAGAGGGGCTTGAGTAGAGGTAGGAGTTGATGCAGTTGGAATGATGTTGGATGGGACTGATGGAATGGATGGTGTGGAGGTAGGAGGTATAGGGATGGATGGATCAGTAGAAGGAATTGTTGAGATTGATGTTATTGAAGTGGAGATGGATGATATGGTAGAGGTAAAGGATGGAGTGAAGGATGGTTGAGAGATTATGTCCTGAAGAAGTTGTTGGTAGGAAGATGTAAATGGAATCTCAGGAGGAGAGGGAGGAGAATCATCCATGAAGGAGTCATCCAGAATATAAAATGATGAAGTGGTGACAGGTGGATAGTAGTACAAGGGATGGAATGATTCTGAGGTTGTGGCTGGAGGAGATGAGATGGGTGATGAGATTGAAATGGGGGAAGATATGGTTATGGCTATGGTTGAGATGAGTGGTAAGGTTGATATGACTGGTGCAGATACAGCTGGAGGAGGAGGAGAAGCAGGCAAATCTTCTGCTGGGGCAGAGACCTGAGGAGGAGTGACTGAGGCAGCCCTTGTGCCTGAAGCAGATGTTGCTGCAGCAGCCCTGTTGGGGTTTATAATCTGCCTGTACCACCTGCTGAAGAGGGCACAGGTGAGCCTTTTGGATGCATTGATGTGCATCCCATTTGAAACCAGCAGATCAGGGCACCTGAGATGTAGGTAAACCCCTATAATCCTCCCAAAACTGACACAGCTTTTGCTAATTTTCTTCTTGATCAAATTAAAGAAGATTGATCCCCAATCCAGATGTTTCTTATCAAATAAAGCTCCCATTAAGCATAACTGATACCTTGAGATTGTATCATGGGCGGAGTGCTTTGCCAGAAGCACTTTGCCAACAACATCAGCCAAAAATTGAAATTCAATAGATAAATTCTTTTTCAGCAGTTTATTAGGGTTCACAGTAGAGTGACCCATTCGATCTAACAATGAATCATATTCTTCTCCGGACAAGTCGATGGAGTCATTCCCAGTACTTAATGTGAATACTTCTGTCAAAAGAGCGGGGGTCATTGGTACCTGAGTTCCATTGATGGTGTCGACTATAGAGTTCTCATTTTCATTGGTGGCAGTAAAAACCCATTCTTTTACTTCATCTGCTGCAATCTTTATTCTTGTGGTCATTAACTGAACTAACTGCTGTTCGCGGAACAGATTCAGAATGTCTTTGAATCGCTGATCGCTGCCATCAAAGGAGTTCATATCAATGTCAAAGCCTGTATCAAATTTCATTTTGGAGAGTGCGGCGACCGACATTGCCATCTGTACCTGCAAAGATTCAACAAACACGGCCAAGTGTAGAGAGTTTGGAGGGAAAGAGAAAAATTTGCAGAGAGTATGAAAGCGTAAACGACGAGCGGCGGCCGAAAAATGATTTTATATTAGGGTTCGACGCGAAAAAGGAAGGATCCTCGATCTCCGTTCGACGATCAGGACTCCTAAGGGAAGCTGAAAGGTCTTCAATACCGTAGATCTCAGTTCGACGATCTAGAGAGAACGTCGAGCTCAGTTCGACGATCGAAGGCCTGAAAGAGATAGTATACAACTATCTGACAAGCTCTGAACTCAGGTCGACGTTTTGGGAAAACGTCGATATCCGTTCGACGTTTCTCGGAAAAACGTCGATCTCCGTTCGACGCTTTCTGGGGAAAATGTTGAGCGTAGTTCATAGTCAGAAAACTATCCTACAGATACAAAAAAGAGATGAGTTTTTAGCCTAATCTTGGTCTGTTTTTAGCTTTTCAAAATCTTGTAATTTATTTTAGGCTTCCTCCATCTAACTTGCCTAACTGATTGAGGAAGAAGTTGTGTTTCTTTTCATCCAAGGGCTTGGTGAAAATATCTCCCCTTTGCAAATCAGTTGGGATATATTGAAGTTCAATTTTATTTTTCTCAACAATATCCCTTAGAAAATGATGCCTAATTTCTATGTGTTTTGTCCTATTATGGAGGACTGGATTTTGTGAAATGGAAATAGCGCTGGTGTTGTCACAAAATATTTTAGACTTCTCTAAGTTGTAACCATAGTCTAGGAGTTGATTTTGTATCCACAATATTTGTGAACAACATCTCCCTGCAGCAATATATTCAGCTTCAGCAGTTGAAGTTGACATAGATGTTTGTTTCTTACAATACCATGAGACAAGTCTATCACCAAGAAACTGACAAGTTCCACTGGTGCTTTTCCTGTCTATTCTGCATCCAACATAATCAGCATCTGAAAATCCAGTTAAGTCAAATGCTGAGTCTTTTGGATACCAGAGACCTAGATTTGGACAGCTTTTAACATACCTAAGAATCCTCTTTACTAAAGTTAAGTGTGACTCTCTAGGGCTAACTTGGAATCTAGCACATATACATGTAGCAAACATTATATCAGGCCTACTAGCTGTAAGGTACAATAGAGAGCTAATCATTGCTCTATATATTGTCTAATCAACTTGTTTCCCATGTTCATCAGCATCCAATACAGCATTGGTAGGCATGAGTGTTTTCATACATGATGCATCAGACATACCAAATTTCTTAACCAGTTCTTTTGCATACTTGGTTTGAGAAATAAATATGCCTTCAGCATGTTGTTTGACTTGCAATCCTAAGAAGAAGGATAGCTCACCCATGCTACTCATTTCAAATTTAGAGTGCATAAGCTTGGAAACTTTTTGCACAAGTTTGAATCAGTATAACCAAATATAATATCATCTATATAGATTTGTACAAGTAGGGTATGGGACTTATGGGTTCTAATAAAAAGAGTTTGGTCTACTCTCCCCCTAATAAAATCATTTTCCAGAAGAAAGCATGTTAGGGTCTCATACCATGCTCTAGGAGCTTGCTTTAGACCATATAATGCTTTGTGCAGTTTGAAAACATAATCAGGATGAGTTGGAGAGACAAAACCTGGGGGTTGTCTGACATAGACTTCTTCTTTGATCTCCCCATTGAGAAAAGCATTCTTCACATCCATTTGGTAGACTTTGAATCCCTTGTGAGCAGCATAAGCCAGGAAGATTCTTATGGCCTCTAACCTTGCAACTGGTGCAAAGGTCTGGTCATAGTCTATCCCCTCTTCTTGAGAATATCCTTGAGCAACTAGCCTTGCCTTGTTCCTTACAATAATTCCTTGATCATCCAATTTGTTTCTGAACACCCATTTTGTTCCAACAATGGAATGATCCATTGGCTTAGGCACTAGTTCCCAGACTTTGTTTCTTTCAAATTGATGCAACTCCTCTTGCATTGCAATGATCCAGTGTGGATCTTGCTCTGCATCTTGAATGGATTGAGGTTCAATTTGAGAGAGAAAGCAAGTGTGCATCAGGTTTCGGTTGACCTGATTTCTGGTTGGCACACCAGCTGAGATGTTTCCAATCACTTGGGAGATTGGATGATCTCTTGATGTTACTAAATCAACAGGGGGTGTTGATTGTTCACCAACTTGTGTTGCTGTTTCCTCTTGTGGAACAGCAACTGGCTCTTCAAGAAGATTTTCTTCCAGATGTTGAGCAGCTTCTTCATCTTCACTACTTTCATCCTTTTGAGTAACATGTAATCTGTCCAAGTCTTGAGCTAGAGAATGTACCTGCAATTGTTCTATGGTAGAAGCATTCTTCTCCTTGAAAGACATATTAGTTTCATCAAAAGAAATATGAACATATTCTTCTATTTTTAGAGTAGTTTTATTATAAACCCTATAAGTTTTACTGATCATGGAGTATCCCAGAAACACTCCTTCATCAGCTTTTGCTTGAAATTTTGCTATATATCTCTTGTCATTGTTGTGAATATAACAAATGCAACCAAAGATTTTAAAATAGTCTACTTTAGGTTTCTTCCCTTTGAGCAATTCATAGGGATTCTTGCCCTTCAGTTTATGTATTAGACTTCTATTCAACACATAATTGGAGGTGTTCACTGCCTTAGCCCAAAAGGATAGAGGAAGGTGAGCATCTGTCAATAATGTAGTTGCAGATTCAATTAGGGTTCTATTTTTCCTTTCTGCTACCCCATTTTGTTGAGGAGTTCTAGGAGCTGAGAATGTATGCCTGATCCCTACACTCTGACAGAACTCTTGCATAAGAATAGAATCAAACTCTGTCCCATGATCACTTCTGATCAGGGCAATGTGAGTGTTGAACTCAATCTGTATGCATTTGAGAAACTCTATCAAACACTTGAAATTATCAGACTTCTTCCTCAGAAAGAACACCCATGTGAATCTTGAGAAGTCATCTACAACCACTAAAGTGTAGGATTTCCCTCCTAGTCTTTGTACTGTAATGGGTCCAAAAAGATCCATATGTAACAGATACAAAATCCTAGGTGAATCACTCTTGTTAAGTGATTTAAAACTATTTTTAGTTTGCTTGCCTAATTGACAAGCCTTGCAAAGTCCTTCCTTCTTGTAGGGGCCAGAAGGTAGTCCTCTAACAAGGTTGTACTTGGATAGCCTAGTAATGGTTCTAAGGGTAATATGTCCTAGTCTCTTATGCCATAGAATATTAGGTCTAGATATGGAATTGAACAGGCAAATATCTACTTTAGATGAATGAAAATCTACTAAGTAAATGTTACCTTTTCTGTTACCTGTCAACACAGTTGTGTTTTCCTCTGACTTGACCTTGCATATAGCTTTGTTGAAAGTCACTTAATATCCTTCATCACAAAGTTGACTGATACTTATCAAGTTGTGCTTGAGTCCTTCAACATAAGCTACTTTCTTGAAGTTGACTGTTCCAATTTGGACTGCACCATATCCTTTTGTTGTTCCAAAGTTTGAATCACCAAAGATTACTTTGGGTCCAAGCTTGGCTTTAAAGGATGTGAAGTTGTCCTTGTTTCCTGTCATGTGCTTTGAGCACCCACTATCCAGATACCATTGCTGGTTTGATGTTGGATAGGTCTTCACCTGCACATAAACAGCTTATATGTTTTTGACCCAGTTTACCTTGGACCTAGGTTGATATCCCTTAAATTCAGAAATGAAAGACATCCCAGGTTGACTCTTATAACCTTCAGTATGGTATCTCCTAGGAGGTACTATCCATTCAGTATAGGGGTTGAAACCTTGGGATGTAGGACTTCTAGGATTGAATCTAGATGTACTTTAAAGGATTGTTCAAAGTCCTGATCTCTGTTCGACGATCTTCGAGCTGAGGTCGACGATCTTGGGTCAGATCCTCGATCTCTGTTCGAAGATCGACTATCCTGGAGTTCAGAGTTCAGGTGTCGTCGAGCTGAGGTCGACGATCGTTTCTTAGATCGTCGAGCGCCGTTCGACGATCGTCAAGCTCTGTTCGACGCATTCTGTTGAACTATAATTTTCTTTGGCAAATCTGCATTCTTCCTAGCTACCTCTACAACTTCCTTCCCTTTATCAGAGATAAATTTGATTGGAGTTGTCAGAACTATAGGCTGGCTGGATGAAGATCCCAAGCCCAGTGTACTATTAAGTCTAAAGTTCACTATGCTTGTGATATCCATCAGTTTGATGCTTCTCCCATTAAGGGATTCTTCAAACTGCTTGGCCTTGGATAGTTCACACTTTAGTGAAGCTATCTCCTCCCTATAACATTCTAACTCTTCAGAGAGTTTGAGGTTCTCTGATTTTAAAGTGCTATACTCAGACAGTTATTTTCTGAGGGAAGTGATTTCCTTCTCAGACTCCAACAGATCTAGGCATAGTACTTTAAACTCATGTTTAAAGTCCTCAGAACTGAAATCAAATGAATTGATTACCTGATCTTCTTCTAGTTGAACTTCTGAATCTGATTCTGACTCTTCTGCTTCTGAATCTGTTTGAGATGCATTGATAGCCATCATGCAAAATTCCTTTTCATCAGCATCATCCTCATCATCACTAGAGCTGGATGAGGCTTCAGAGTCCTCTTCAGTTTCACTCCATGTCTCAGCAACAAATCCCTTCCTTGTATGTGTGTTCTTGCTGTAGGAGGGTTTGTCTGAGGTGTTCTTCTTGAAGTCTTTCTCCTTTCTTCTTTCCCTTCTATTTTTCTTTTCCTTATTTTTGTTTTCTGGACAGTCAAGCAAAATGTGGCCTGGTTTCCTGCAACCAAAACATATAATATCTTTGTTGTTATTTTATTTATCATACCTTGGCTTATCATGTCCCTTGTATGATTTCTTTCTAAAGTCTTTTCTGGCCATTTTGTAGAATCTTTTGGCCAGTAGACTTAGGAGCTCATCATTTCATGTAGCTTTGAAGGCTATGGTCTTCTCTTTTCTGATGACTGGAGAAGTAGCCTTTTGTTCTTCTTCTCTATTTTTAATGAGCAGCTCATAAGATTTGAGCTTGCCCAGGAGAGATTCAGTGGTAATCTCATTTAGACTTCTAGCATCTTTGATTGGCCAGATTCTTGAATCCCAAGTGCTGGGGAAGCATATTAGGATTTTGTCATTCAGCTCAGTCAATGAGATTTCTTTATCCAGAGTCTTTAACTCATTGACAATCAGACTTAGTCCATTGTACATGTCAGCCACTGATTCAGCTTCTCCCTTTTTTAAATTCTCATATTGGCTTATAAGATGGGATCTCCTGTCTTTCCTTTCATCAACAGGTCCTGAGACAATTTCAGAGAGTTTGTCCAAAATTCCTTTGGCTGAGTTATATTCAACTACCTTCTGAAATATCTCATCAAACATTGTCTGAGCTAAGATATTCATGGCCTTGGCATCTGCAGTCTTCCACTTCTTTATTTCAGCATCTGTTCCTGAAGGAGGTGGAACAGCATTTGTACTTGAGCTTGCTGGTAGACTTAGGCACGCTGTCAAAACAGAATTAAATATGTCTTCATCAATAGAGTTCATATAAAGTTTAATCCTTGCTTTCCAAAGTGCAAACTTGGATAGATTGCACACTGGAGGCCTGGTGCTTGCATAATCTTTGTTTTGTGCCATGTCTTTATATAAAATTAAATATAATGAAAATAACCCTCTTAAAAGATTGATCTTATCAGGGATCTTTTGGTTCAGGTGTTAGCCTGTATGAACAACCAACCTCTCTCTAATACCAATTGAAAGTGAGGGTAAGATCTATCTTAACTCTAGAGGGGGGGTGAATAGAGTATTTTAAAGTAAATTTACAATTTAAAAATGCACAGCAGTAAAGGCTTAATTTATGTATAGGTGTAAGGTGCTTTGATGTAGAAAATAAAACTAAAGCAGTAAAACAAAAACCACAGCACACAGAAAGAATATCCACAAGAAACCAGAAGACACAAGGAACTATAGTGGTTCCCCAAAAACCTGGGTACATCCAGTCTTCTACCACCCTTGGTAGGAATCCACTGCAGGATGAGTTGATCAGGTGTCCTGGGCACCAATGAGCTTTTGATAAGGTGCTCAAAAACAAAACTAGATTTTTTTAATCAGGTGTCTTGCCACCACTGAGTTTTGACAAGGCTCTCAGAACCAGAATCAAGACTTTTGAAGGGAGTTTTGATAACCCTTTTACAACAGGAAAAGAAAAAGAAAGAGGTGAAGTTGTCTTCTCTATCTCAATCACTGAGAGAAGACTTAGTGGATTGATTGAATTATCAAAGCTCCCCCTGAGAAAGATGAGAGCTTTGCTAGGGTGATAGGTCTTCAGAAGCTTCAGATCTCCAGCAGAATATGGTTTCAGCAGAGGCTGAAATATGAATTGTCTGGAGTCCTTGATGTTGAAGCTATGATCACTTTTCAGTATGCAAACTAATTCTCCAGGATTGATCACTTGATTTTTGAATTGATCTCTCTATCCTGTGAATTTGTACTGAGAATTTCTTGTTTTAGATATCTATTCTTGTGTAGTCTCTTGTTGTATATCTGTCAGACTAGAAAAGATGATTTATTCTCTGAAGATCCTCTATCCAAGATAGTCGTTAGCAGACAATAAATGTCTTCCATTAATGTTTTGTCTTCTGGAGGAAAGTCCAATAAACATTCTCTGATAAATCCCTTGAAATTTGCTCCAGAATAAATGAAAATGGCTAGCAGATCTCTTGAAATAAATGCTGAGAGAATTTGAAAAACATTCCAAAAGCTGACTGAATTTGAATCCTCAAAGTCATCGATCTCTCAGGAAAAACGTCGATCTGAGCTCTACGTTCGTCGACCTGAGCTCAGAGATTGGATTGAACATTAGACAGAAAACGTCGACCGGAGCTCGAAGATCGTCGACCGGAGCTCAGCGATCTGAAGAATAAGCTGAAGGCAGATCGTCGATCTGAGCTCGAAGATCGTCAACCGGAGCTCGACGATTTAGCATAATTGAGCTAAGAGAGCGTCGAACGGAGTTCGACGTTTCGTCGACCTAAGCTCGACGATAATTGTCTTTGCCTCAGCTCTAAGTCTGAATTCTTAAATGGTCCTGGGGGCAGCTTCAAACCTAAATTCTAAGCCCTAAACTCATTCTAACTCGACCTTTTCAACTATACATCTAGGTCAAACTGATTTCCTAAAAAACATAGTGATCCTTGCCCAAATTAGTAATAGGGTGTTCCAACACTATGTTTTGACGTTATTAGGATTCATATTTGCTGAAGCGAATGATGCGGTCCCACTGAACCTTGAGATTAATTATCCAGATGTAGTGTCCATACAAATGCTCGATGATAAAAATATAACTTCAGCTGGAAATATTTTTCCAGAAGTTTTTTTTATAGAAGTCAATTTTGTGTTGTATAGATAGAAAGAGCAGAATTACAAAAGAACATAAATCAAGTTATCTTGTGGACGAACATAGCATACAAAATCACAGACAAATAAGTATGATTAGACAAGAACATAAACAAGGGAAAAAGAATTAGGGTGGCTTGTGCACTAACCCAATCCTCACAAATTGAGTTTATCACCAATATAAATCTTTTGAGTTGACTTAGCATATAGTTGTTGCTGAATCGCTAGTGGCTTCCAGTTTGATCTATGGTTCTCTCCTGCACTCAGAATTGCCCAACTTCTACTGCCTTATCGTCTTGGCCATCTTAATTTCCCCTTCCTTAAACTCATCCAAGATATGAAACATGTTGAACGAATGCCAAGTCTCGCCATCACCACTCAAAAGTGTGAAACACGTGCAGGAGGAAAAACCCCTCTTCCGTCGTTCCCCAAAACTGCATACTCTAGATCCACTAAATATGATTCATGTGGATTTTTCATCGGACCCAAAAATTAGAAGCATTTATCCACTTCTGGCTCTTTAAAGCACAAACAGAGAAACATTTGGGATGAAATATCAAGACTGTTAGGAGCGACAAAAGGGGAGTGGGAGGGGACTTCTTTCATCGCATGACCCAGGTCGTCACTTGGTTCCTCTTCTATAGCCTTGATGTTCACGTGAGTTCTTCCATGCTGGTCACTCTCCACGCTCACCGTACCATAAATGTTGAAACTGGAAACCGGTTTCTGTGGAGTTCGAGGTCCGAAAAGAGGGGTGGTCGCGCACCTACTACACTCAAGCAAACAATCTAGGCACTAGACTAGGAACGTAAGGGACAAACCCAAGGTATTTGCGTGGAGGTCCCACTGCATACCCGGAAGACTAACAAACTCTTCCCCTCCAAAGCCAAAGGCTGAGCACAGAAAATTTAACTACACAAATTAACAAACACAGCACAGAAAACACACAAGAAATTATAGTGGTTCCCCGATTTGGGTACGTCTAATTTCCCCCTTTGACCTATCTCCCACCAAGGGATGACTCGGTCACTTCTCCAAACGGATTGAAATCCAATCCTTACACTATGAAAGGAACCCTTCCAACCAAAGGAGTAACAACTCAACCACCACGGGTTGCACCCAATCCTTACAACTAGGAATAAAAATTCCTTTACAACAAATCAAAAATTCAATGTATAAGAAAATACAAACAAGGCTTTTGGAGATTCCGATGTCTTTCTTCGTTCGTTGAAGCTTTCTTGAAAGATACGAAGAGTCCACAACTAGAGTTCTCTCTTGGAGAGGATCTTGTCAAGATTGGCGGCGGCAAGTGATTACAGCGGGGATACTTTGTAGATCCAAACTTCTTGACGAAGAAAGCAAGGTCTACGAATGATCTCAGTCGGATACGTCGTCTTCACCGATTCGGAATGGAGAACTAGTCTCGTTCAACGAATCGAGAGACAAGAGATCTCAAAAGAGATGCGTGAGACGCACTGCTAGCCTCGGTACTATCGTCGGAAGATCAAATAAGATCTGAGATCAGCGGCGGCGACGAGCTTGCGTGCGGCGTCAGCGAGCGGCAGTTTCCGCGATCGGCTAGGGCACAGCGTCGGCTGCTTTTGATTTCTCGTGAATAGTTTCTGTAGAAGTTCGAAATACGCAAGTATATATACCCTGATCCAACCCTAAAAGTCCGTTGTGGGGCCCACAAGGAAAAGCCCTAGCCCCGACCGAAACAGCGCACGGTCTCTTGGTTCGGTCCAGCGAACAGACAAAAATTGCCTAAGGCAAAATCGGCGAGAATATTTGGTGATTCCCGTCGAAGTTGGCGGGAATCACTCACGATTCCCGTCGATTCTGCCTTGGCCGAATTCCAGTTGGAAACCTTGTCAGCCGGAGGGAATCGGCGGGAATGTAGACTGATTCTCGTCGAATCTGCGGGAATGCAGACTGATTCTCATCGAATCGGCAAGAATCACTTAGTGATTCCCGTCGATTCTGCCTTGGCAGAATTTCTGTTTAGAAAACTGATAGCTGGAAGAAGTCGGCGGGAATGCAGACTGTTTCTCATCGAATCGGCGGGAATCACAAACGATTCTCGTCGAAGTCGGCGAGAATCACTTAGTGATTCCCATCGATTTTGACTTAGACGAATTTTCTCTTCCTTCCTTTGAAGACTTGGTCTTTGACCCCTCTTTGCTCCTTCTTCTGCTCTTGATCTGCCTTAACCCTGTACTTGAAAATAAGTACACTCCAATAGAGAGAGCACATGTAAGTCAACACACTGATCTGCTCAACAAGGGATTACAGTTCGTAGACCCATGTATATTGACCCACTGCACCCTGACATTGGTGTGTACTTAGCATGGAATAGCTGCAAGCACAACTTGATAAAAGATCGTCAAATACATTGTCAATTCAACTTAGCTTGTTCAGGGGCTTCTTCAAATCAGGTACATTGTGGATACAATACCCAACAATCTCTCTCTATTTGAAGAAGCCAAAACCCTACAAGCTAAGGTGAATAGAACAGATGGGAATGAAAATCATAAAATGAAAATTCAGTTGAAAGTGAAATTCATTACAATTTTCTTGAGAGCATACTCAACCATTGGCAGTCACCTTAGCCTTAGCCGAGAGGGTAGTCTCCCCCTTTTCGGCTTCTGCAAATCTGGGACTTCACTTGGAGCATAAAGCTCCCCCTCAGTTCTTGCATCCGTGCCCGATCTTGAATTCCTAGCAGATGCTCCCCCTTGATCCAAGAGCCATGAGCCCTTCAGTCTTCAATCTTCATAGTTCAGCATGCCGAGTTCAGTTTTGAAGAGACTGAACTTGGCCTCGTCTAGGGGCTTTGTGAAGATATCTGCAATCTGCTTATCCATGGGGACATAGCAGAGAGATATATCTTTGTTTTCCACATGCTCTCGAATGAAGTGGTAGCGCACTTCAATATGCTTTGTTCTGCTGTACGACACTGGATTGTTCGCAATTGCTATTGCGCTCGAGGAGTCGCAATACATAGGAACTTCTCTGAACTGCAAGTCATAAACTTCGAGTTGATTTCTAATCCATAGAAGTTGTGCGCAACAGTTGCCTGCTGAGATGTACTCAGATTCATCCATGGAGGTTGCGACACAGTTCTGCTTTTTATTGTTCCATGAAATAAGCCTTGTTCCGAGGAATTGGCACGTACCGGAAGTGCTTTTCCTATCATCCCTGCTTCCTGCAAAGTCAGCATCTGAAAAGCCTATCAGCTCGACATCATTGTTTCTTGGGTACCACAAGCCAAGATTTGGTGTACCCTTAAGGTATCTAAGAATCCGTTTTGCAGCGACATAATGAGATTCCTTAGTGTTCACCTGATATCTAGCACAAATGCATGTGGAAAACATAATATCCGGTCTACTAGCAGTAAGGTAGAGTAGGGATCCAATTATGCTTCTATATTTGGTTTCATCAAAAGGTTTCCCTTTCTCATCCTTGTCCAGAGACACAGTGGATCCCATTGGAGTCCTCATAGAGGTTGCATTCTCCATTCCGAATTTCTTGAGGAGTTCATTTGTGAATTTCGTCTGAGAAATGAAAATTCCATCCTCAGACTGTTTCACTTGAAGTCCCAGGAAATACTTTAGCTCTCCCATGCTGCTCATTTCAAACTTTCCTTGCATAAGTTTACAAAACTTCTTGCAAAGATTATTGTCCGTTGAGCCGAAAATTATGTCATCGACATAGATTTGCACCAGCAGAATCTTGCCTTTGACTTCCCTAAGAAACAATGCCTAATCTATTGTTCCTCTTTAGAACTTGTTCTCAAGAAGAAAACTAGACAGAGTCTCATACCAAGCTCGAGGAGCTTATTTTAAGCCATATAATGCGTTATTAAGAAAGTAAACATGATTAGGGAATGTTGGATTAACAAAACCTGGGGGGTTGCGGGACATATACTTCCTCTTTCAAATTTCCATTTAGTAACGCAGATTTCACGTCCATCTGATAGATAGTGAATCCTTTGTGAGAGGCATATGCCAGGAACAACCTGATCGCCTCGAGCTATGCAACTGGTGCAAAGGTTTGGTTGAAGTCAATCCCCTCCTCTTGTCTGTACCCTTGAGCCACCAGTCTGGCCTTGTTCTTGATGATGACACCGTGTTCATCCAATTTGTTTCTGAAGATCCACTTAGTGCCGATCACATTCTGTTTCTTTGGTCTGGGAACAAGAGTCCAGACGTTGCATCGTTCGAATTGATGCAGTTCATCTTGCATGGCCAATATCCAAGATGCATCTTTGTTCGCTTCGTCGAACTTCTTTGGCTCAACCTGTGACAAAAAACTAAGGTGCAGAATCTCGTTAATTGTCCCTCTGCGAGTTCTGACACCATCACGAGGATCTTCTATGATCTAATCTCTGGGATGATCCCTCACGTGTCGGTGCTCTAAGAGTCTTGCATCTGGAGCTCCAACAGCTTCTCTGGCTCCTCCTTCTTCTGGGAGATTTTCTCCATTTTTACTGTCATCTTATCCAGTTGGCGTTGAGGTGGAGACCTTGACGTATTTGGGAGTTGCATCTTTAGCAGTCTCATTGAGACTTAGTTGTTCAAGCCTTGCACCTCCATCTTCAAGAATGCTACTCGAAGAATTTCTATGAAGCAAGCTTCCTTCATCAAAAACAACATTAATGGACTCCTCTACCACTAGAGTTTTCTTATTGAAGACCCTATATGCCCGACTATGGCTACTATAGCCCATGAAGATGCCTTCGAAGCATTTTTCTCCGAATTTATTACGTGGGTACTTCCCATTATTGAGTACATAGCATCTGCAGCCAAAAATCCTTAAAAAGGACATGGTCGGTTTCCTGCCGCAACTCCGTTTTGCTCATAAGGCGTCTTACAATGATAATTGTTGATCAATGTTCGGTTCTGCACATGACAAGCCGTATTGATAGCCTCTGCCCATAAGTACTCTGGAAGAGAAGCGTCATTCAATATTGTCGTACATGCTTCAATGAGCATTCTATTTCTCCTCTCCGCAACTCCGTTTTGCTGAGGAGTACGCGGGGAGGAAAACTCATGAAAGATACCATGTTCTTCAAAGAATTTTGTCATAGCACCAGACTCTAATTCTGTTCCATGGTCACTTCTGATTTTGACCACGGAGCAGTTAAGTTCGTTCTAAATCTGCTTGATAAAAATAGTGAAGATGTCAAACGTATCTGACTTTCGTTTCAAGAAGAACACCCACGTAAACCGAGAGTGATCATCAACAATCACTAGCGTATATGATTTGCCTCCTAAGCTATGAACTTGCACTGGACCGAATAAGTCCATATGCAGAAGATAAAGACATCTGGAGGAGTCTTTGTCTGCAATGCCCTTAAAGGTAACCTGAGTCTGTTTGCCCTTCTGGCATGCAGGACAGGGGCTATCTTTGATGCACTTAATAGTAGGGGCATCCCTTACTAAATTCCTGGAAAACAACATATTAATAGTCTTGAAATTAACATGTGTTAATCTCTTGTGTCATTGTTCACAAAGAGATGCACTGCCTTTTGCTACTAGGCACAAGGGGGTAGAAGAGTCTAAGCTAAGAAAATCCAAGCAAAAGATATTTCTGCTCCTAATGCCAGTTAATACTGTCTCCGAAGAGGCACACGATATTATCAAGCACCCATCCTTGCAGAACTTAACGTCGTATCCTTTATCACACAACTGGCTTACACTGATCAGGTTATGGTCTAACCCTTCAACATAGGCCACGTCAGTGATAGAGAATACACTGTTGGAAATCATACCATAACCCCTGGTGACTCCTCGATCAGATCCTCCAAAGATGTCTTTGGGTCCATTTTTGATTGGGGAGTAATCACGCAACAGGCTTCTTGTCCCGGTCATATACTGGGAACATCCACTGTCCAAGTACCAGATAGGCGTTTTGGTGGCCTTTAGACATACCTGCAAAACAGAATTAGTTTCCCTTAGGAATCCAATCGAACTTGGGTCCTATATTCCTTGTTAGCACACTCCCCTCGGGTGGTTAACCCTACGAGTGGTCAGCCTCGCATTACTAACATGAGGAGTCTCGTTGAATCTTGGATTAAACCAGCAATCCACGGCAAAGTGACCAACTTTGCCACAACACCAACAATCAAACTTGTTGTACCGCTTCCTAGGCTCCAGCTTCACCCTTTGTACGGTGGGTCCAGCCGAGGCCTTGGACCTGGAGGTGGAGGCATTATTATGACAACAGTCACACGATTTCTTCAATTCCAGTTCCCTTAGTATAACAGGCATGGCCTTTGGTGTTTGCTTCCTATTATGGATGCTAGAGAAGTGGCCATAATTCTCCACTTGGATTTCCTCATAACGTGCCTTGAATACACTCTCACCGTAGTTTCGGGGGAAGGTCCAACCATCATATCGGCTCTTGGGCTTTTCTACCGAGGGCCGGAAGAAGTGGCCATAGGTTGACTCAAAGTCCTGTTCATTGTAAGGAAAGCCAGGCTTTCTGAATTAAACAGGATCGAGTCGGGCCTTTCCCTTTTCTGCAGTAGAGGCCTTCTAAGCAGCCTTATTTTTCTCTGTTTTCTATTTCTCCTGGATGATTTACCAGGCAAACCCACATGCCCTAAGCCAGCCCCCTTAGCCGGAGCAGAGAATTAATCAACTAGAGGAAGAATGGTCTTGGGCATAGAGAAGTTTTTGACAATCTTCCTTTCTACCACAAGCTGTTCTACCAACTTGTTGATTTCTTCCTGTTTTTGGTCAAGGAGCCTTAGAGAATCTGAGTGCTTAGAAGTCAGGTCCAGGTATTCCTGTCGGAGAGAAATCAAGCTAGTGATCTCTTCTCTTAGGGACACACCCTCAGTCTTAAGGAATTTGACTTCCTTATTCTGAGCCCTCAACCTCTTGCGACATTCCTCAAAGGTATTAAGCAGCAGCTCATACTTTTCGAGGAGCACAGCTTCACGAGCAGATGGGCTGTCCTCGAGATCATCATCAGGAGACTCAGAGTCAGAGTCAGAGTCAGAGAGGGGGGTACGATCTTTTACCTTCCCAGTAAATAGGGGACAGTCTCCATCTGAGTCAGAGCAACGCATTAGCCCGAACTAGGCTTCCTGATCATCAATGGAGTCTGACGAATCAGATTCACTCAGTGTATTTGGCTTTTTTAGCAATGTAGCTCCTCTCCTTCTTCTTATCTCTAGAGGACTTGTGCTCCTTTCCCTTCCCCTTGTCTCTCTTGCTTTGGTGGCAGTCAGCAACGACGTTTCCTGGCTTATTGCATCCAAAGTAGATGATGTCAGTAGAACGATGTTTGTTCTGTTTAGATTCATACCTTTCAGAAGAGTAATTCTTCTTCTGATGTCTGGAGGAGGAGCCGTCTCTCTTTCTTTGATTCCTCATCTTGAGAAACTTCTTGAACTCTCGAGTGATGAAGGAGAATTCTTCTTTAGATAGCTCTGAGCCGGAAGAGCATGGCTCAGAGTCTTCTTCCTCATCCCTTTTCAAGGAGCGGGACGAGGCTGCACCCTTGCCTTTCCTTGAGTGATTGGCTTTCAGGGCTATAGTCTTTTCTTTGGCAGCGACTTTATCGGCTTCTTCTTCAGCTTTTCTGGTGTTCAGTTGAAGCTCATAGGACATAAGCTTTCCAAATAGAATCTGGGGATCCGTTTCTGCTAGCTTGTCAAACTCTCTTATGGCGCAGATTTTGGTGTCCCATTCCTTAGTAAGGGATCTAAGGAATTTGTCATTTAGTTCACCATCATTGAACACTCTTTCCATAACCCTTCAGGGCATTGACGATCTTCAGGAAGTTCTCGAATGTCACTCCAATTTCTTCCTTGGGACCTTGCTTGAAGGCCTCATACTTTTGGTTCAGAAGGGATCTTCGATCATCCCTTACTTCATCTGTGCCTTCCATCAGGATGATCAGGCAGTGCCAGATGTCCTTGGCAGTCCTGTAGTTGCTGAAATTCTGCATCATGGAATAATCGTCGACGCTTACAAGAATGTTCTGAGCTTTCTTGTCCAGTACGACAAGCACCATCTCATCCTTATCCATTTCAGAAAGCTTCTTGGGCACCATCTTGGTAGGATGAATGTTGGAGGCCTTAGTGGGGATATAAGGTCCCTCCTCCACTACCATGAAGAGTCGAGGATCGACTGCTTCCATGTAGAACCTGATCCTTTCCTTCCAGATGGGAAAGTTCAGCTTGGTGCACACTGGGATCTTTCCTGAATACTTGAGTCCGTCCATTTCCAAGATCTTCTTTCCTCTTGACACTAGATACAGGATCTTACTCAAGGTGTTAACCTTATTGACGAGTAACCTCCCTCTGATACCACTTGTAATTCTCTAGTGTCAACTAAATCCACCTATGGGGGGGGGGAATATGTGTCGTGCAGTCTTTTGCGGAATAAAATTTACCTGCACAAATTAACAAACACAGCACAGAAAACACACAAGAAATTTTAGTTATTCCCCGATTTGGGTACGTCCACTTTCCCCCTTCGACCTATCTCCCACCAAGGGATGACTCGGTCACTTCTCCAAACGGATTGAAATCCAATCCTCACACTATGGAAGGAACCCTTCCAACCAAAGGAGTCACAACTCCACCACCATGGGTTGCACCCAACCCTTACAACTAGGAATAAAAATTCCTTTACAACAAATCAAAAATTGAATGTATAAGAAAATACAAACAAGGCTTTTGGAGATTCCGATGTCCTTCTTCGTTCGTTGAAGCTTTCTTGAAAGATACGAAGAGTCAACAACCGGAGTTATCTCTTGGAGAGGATCTTGTCAATATCGGCGGCGGAAAGCGATTGCGGCGGCGATACTTTGTAGATCCAAACTTCTTGACGAAGCAAGAAAGGTCTACGAACGATCTCAGTCGGATCAGTCGTCTTCACCGATTTGGAATAGAGAACTAGTCTCGTTCAAAGAATCGAGAGATAAGAGATCTCAATAGAGATGCATGAGATGCACTGCTAGCCTCGGTACTGTCGTCGGAAGATCAAAGAAGCTCTGAGATCAGCGGCGAGCGGTGTCAGTGATCGGCGGTTTCCGCGATCGGCTAGGGCACGGCGTCGGCTGCTTTTGATTTCTCGTGAATAGTTTCTGTAGAAGTTCGAAATACGCAAGTATATATACCCTGATCCAACCATAAAAGACCGTTGTGGGGCCAACAAGGAAAAGCCCTAGCCCCGGCCGAAACAGCGCACGGTCTCTTTGTTCGGTCTAGCGAACAGACGAAAATTGCCTAAGGCAAAATCGGCGAGAATCGTTGGTGATTCCCGTCGAAGTCGGCGGGAATCACTCACGATTCCCGTCGATTCTGCCTTAGCCGAATTCCAGTTAGAAACCTTGCTAGCCGGAGGAAATCGGCGTGAATGCAGACTGATTCTCGTCGAATCGGCGGGAATGCGGACTGATTCTTGTCGAATCGGTGAGAATCACTTAGTGATTCCCGTCGATTCTTCCTTGGCAGAATTTCTGTTTGGAAAACTGATAGCTGGAAGAAGTCGGCGGGAATGCAGACTGTTTCTCATCGAATCGGCGGGATTCACAAACGATTCTCGTCGAAGTTGGCGAGAATCACTTAGTGATTCCCATCGATTTTGACTTAGACGAATTTTCTCTTCCTTCCTTTGAAGACTTGGTCTTTGACCCCTCTTTGCTCCTTCTTCTGCTCTTATCTGCCTTAACCCTGTACTTGAAAATAAGTACACTCTAATAGAGAGAGCACACGTGAGTCAACACACTGATCTGCTCAACGAGGGATTACGTTACGCAGACCCGTTTATATTGACCCACTGCACCCTGACATTTGTGTGTACTTAGCATGGAATAGCTGCAAGCACAACTTGATAGAAGATCGTAAAATACATTGTCAATTCAACTAAGCTTGTTCAGGGGCTTCTTCAAATCAGGTACATTGTGGATACAATACCCAACAACATATATATTATATTATATGTATGCATACGTTAAAAATCCTATGTCCATAAAACCTCCGCACGCCCGCACGAGCACTCGCATGTCTTCAAACGGGGTTGTGTCGCATCATCACCTGTAGCTCGTCCCAAGTCCGTCACTTGGGGAGGATCCCGGTCGGCCGGATACGGGGTTGTACAATGACTCTGCATTCTCGACGATTCGGCAAGAATCAATTGTGATTCTCGCCGTTTCTCTCCGGCTTGCTATTTCAATGAAGCTAGAATTCTGCTAAGTGGAATTCGGTGAGAATCGTAGGTGATTCTCGCCGATTCATCGAGAATCACCTTCGATTCTCGCCGAATTTGACTTGGGCAAATTTCTGCTATTCTCTGAACCGGTCCAAGTGAACATGCGTCGTTAGGAGCCGGTCTTAGGGCTTCTTTTTGGTGGGGCCCACAACGGTCACATTGGATGACCTAATGTATAAATACATCGGTATTGTTGAGCAGCAAAAAGACGAATATACGGATTCAAAAAGACGAGCCGCCGACGTGACCTAGATCGTGAATCTTGCTCCGCCGCCGTCGCCACTCATGCTAGTTGATAGCAGTCGATGATCAAGGTTTCTTCCAGATCTCCCGGCTACAGAAGCTCAGCCAAGCACAGCGTCTCACGCGTCTAACAAGAGATCCTTTGTCTCTTGATTCGTAGATCGGGAAAACCTTACCCTTCCGAATCGATCGAGACGATCGATCCTAGTGTGACCGTTGGTAGAGCTTGTCGGCTTTGCTACGAAGTTTGAATCTCCAAAGAACAGCCGCAGCACTCTGTTGTCGCCGCCAATCCCGAGAGCCAAGCCGCCGCCCTTTTTGCCGCCGCCGGTTTCGGGGAGATTCACACCAAGTGAGATCTACGGTCGTGGACTCTTCGTCTACTTCAAGAACATGTTGTCGTACGAAGAGGGACACCCTATTCTCCATAAGTAGTTTGTATTTCTAATACACTCCATTTTCAATTTTGTTATAAAGGAACGGTGGTTCCTAGTTGTAAGGGTTGGGTGCAACCCGTGGTGTAGGAGTGGTGACTCCTTCGTTTGTAAGGGTTCCTTCCGTTAGTGTGAGGATTGGATTTCAATCCTGTTGGTGAAGTGACCGAGTCATCCCTGGTTGGGAGATAGGTCGAAGGGGGAGAGTGGATGTACCCAATTCGGGGAACCACTATAATTTGCCTGTGTCTTTCTGTGTTGTGTTGTTTGGTTTATTTGTGCAGGCATAATTCTAATTCCGCAAAAATGCTGCAAGACACCTATTCCCCCCCCCCCCCATAGGTGAAGGTAGTTGGAACTAGGTGGACTTTCAAGTGGTATCAGAGGGAGGTTACTCATCAAAGCGGTTAACACCTCGAGTAAGTTCCTGCCACTAGTGTCAAGTAGAAGGCAGATATCTACTATGGACGGACTCAAGTACTCAGGCAAGATCCCAGTGTGCACCAGGCTAAACATTCCTATCTGGAAGGAAAGGATTAGATTTTACATGGAAGCAGTCGACCCTCGACTCTTCATGGTCGTGAAGGAGGGACCTTATATTCCCACTAAGGCCTCCACCATTGATCCTACCAAAAAGGTGCCAAAGAAGCTTTCTGAAATGGACAAGGACGAGATGGTGCTGGTCGGACTTGACAAGAAGGCACAGAACATACTGATCAACGCAGTCGATGACTCCATGATACAGAACTTCTGCAACTACAGGACAGCCAAGGATATCTAGCATAGCTTGATTATCCTGATGGAGGGCACAGATGAAGTGAGGGATGATCGGAGATCCCTCCTGAATCAGAAATATGAGTCCTTCAGGCAGGGGCCCAAGGAAGAGATCGGAGTTACCTTCGAAAACTTCCTCAAGATCATCAATGCACTCAAGGGATATGGAAGAGTGTTCACTAACGGTGAACTTAATGATAAATTCCTTAGGTCCCTTACTAAGGAATGGGACACTAAGATCTGCGCCATCCGAGAGTTTGGCAGACTTGCTGAAACAGATCCACAAATTCTGTTTGGGAAGCTCATGTCCTATGAGCTTCAACTGAACACAAGGAAAGCTGAAGAGGAAGCAGAGAAAGCCGCAGCCAAAGAAAAGACTGTGGCCTAAAAGCCATTCACTCCAGGAAGGGCAAGGGTGCGGCTTCATCCCGCGCGGGGAAAAAGGATGAGGAGGAAGACTCCGAGCCATGCTACTCCGGCTCAGAGCTGTTTGAAGAAGACTTCTCCCTCATCACCCGAGAATTCAAGAAGTTCCTCAAGATGAGGAATCAAAGAAAGAGAGACGGCTCCTCCTCCAGAAATCAGAAGAAGAATTATTCTTCTGACAGGTATGAATCAAAACCAAACAAACATCGTAATACTGACATCATTTGTTTTGGATGCAATAAGCCAGGACACGTCGTGGCGGACTGCCATCAAGGCAAGAGAGAGAAGGGGAATGGAGAAGAGCACATGACCTCGAGAGATAAGAAGAAGGAGAGGAGCTACATCGCCAAAAAGTCAAAGACACTGAGTGAGTCTGATTCCTCAGACTCCAGTGATGATGAGGAAGCCTACTTCGGGCTGGTGGGTCGCTCTGACTCAGAAGGAGAACGCCCCCCGTTCACTGGGAAGGTAAATGCTCGTACCCCCCTCTCTGACTCTGACTATGAGTCTCCTGATGATGATCTCGAGGACAGCCCATCTGCCCGAGAAGCTGAGCTCCTCAAAAAGTATGAGCTTTTGCTCAACACCTTCGAGGAATGCCGCAAAAGATTGAGGGCTCAGAAAAAGGAAGTCAAATTCCTTAAGGTCGAGGGTGTCTCCCTAAGGGAAGAGATCACTAGCTTGATTTCTCTCCGACAGGAGCACCTGAACCTGATCTCTAAGCACTCAGAGTCTCTAAGTCTCCTTTACCTTAAATAGGAAGAAATCAATAAGTTGGAAGAACAACTTACGGCAGAAAAGAAGATTGTCCAAAGCTTCTCTATGCCAAAGACTGTTCTTCCACTGGTTGATACCTTCTCTGCTCAGGCTAAGGGGGCTGGCTTGGGGCATGTGGGTGTGCCTGGTAAATCATCCAGGAGAAACAAAAAGCAGAGGAGAAATAAGGCTGCTAAGAAGGCCTCTACTGCAGAAAAGGGAAAGGCCCCACTACCCTATTGTATTCAGGAAGCCTGGCTATCCCTGCAATGAACAAGACTTTGAGTCAACTTATGGCCACTTCTTCCGGCCCTCGGTTGAAAAGACCAAGAGCTGGTATGAGAGGTGGGCCTTCCCTCGCAACTTTGGCGAGAGTGTCTTCAAGGCACCTTATGAGGAAGTTCAGATGGAGGATTATGGTCACTTCTCTAGCGGCCATAATCGGAAGCAGGCACCTAAGGCCAAGCTTGTTACACTGAGAAACCAGGAGGTGAAGAAATCATGCGAGTATTGTCATCATGATGCGTCCACCTCCAGGTCCGAGGCCCCGGCTGAACCTTCCGTTCCAAGGGTGAAGCAGGTGCCTAGGAGAAAGTATAACAGATTTGACTGCTGGTGCTGTGGTAAAGTTGGTAACTTTGCCGTGGATTGCTGGTTTAATCCGAGGAATAACGAGACTCCTCATGTTGGCAATGCGAGGCAGACCACTCGTAGGGCTAACCATTCGAGGGGGAGCATGCTAACGTGGAATCTAGGACCCAAGTTCGATTGGGTTCCTAAGGGAAATTAATTCTGTTATGCAGGAATGTCCAAAGGCCACCAAAACTCCCATATGGTACTTGGACAGTGGATGTTCCCGGCATATGACCGGGACAAGAAGCCTGTTGCGTGATTACTCTCCAGTCGAGAATGGACCCAAAGTCATCTTTGGGGGATCAGATCGAGGAGTCACCAGGGGTTACGGTATGATTTCCAACGGTATAATCACTATCACCGACGTGGCTTACGTTGAAGGGTTAAATCATAACCTGATCAGTGTAAGTCAGTTATGTGATAAAGGATATGACGTTAAGTTCTGCAAGGATAAATGCCTGATAATATCGTGTGCCACTTCGGAGACGGTATTAACATGCATTAGGAGCAGAAATATCTTCTGCTTAGATTTTCTTAGTTTAGATTCATCTACCCCCATATGCCTAGTAGCAACAGGCAGTGCATCTCTTTGTGAACAATGGCACAAGAGATTGGCACATATTAATTTCAAGACAATTAGTATGTTGTTTTCTAAAAACTTAGTAAGGGATGCTCCCATCATTAAGTGCATCAAAGATAGGCCCTGTCCTGCATGCCAGAAGGGCAAACAGACTCGGGCTACCTTTAAGGGCATCGTTGACAAAGACTCCTCCAGGTGTCTTTATCTTCTGCATATGGACTTGTTTGGTCCAATACAAGTTCATAGCTTGGGAGGCAAGTCTTATACGCTAGTGATTGTTGATGATCACTCTCGGTTTACTTGGGTGTTCTTCTTAAAACGCAAGTCAGATACATTTGACATCTTCACCAATTTTGTCAGGCAAATTCAGAACGAACTTAACTGATCGATGTTCAAAATCAGAAGTGACCATGGAACAGAGTTCGAGTCTGGTGCAATGACAGAGTTCTGTGAAGAACATGGTATCTTTCATGAGTTTTCCTCCCCGCGTACTCCTCAGCAAAATTGGGTGGCGGAGAGGAGAAATAGAACTCTCATTGAAGCTTGCACGACAATGTTGAATGACGCTTCTCTCCCAGAATACTTCTGGGCAGAGGCTGTCAATACGGCGTGTCATGTACAAAACCGGGGCTTGTTCAACAAGAATCATCATAAGACGCCCTATGAGCTACTGAAAGGTAGGAAGCCAACCATGTCCTATTTTAGGATCTTTGGTTGCAGATGTTATGTACTGAATAACGGGAAGTACCAGCGTACTAAGTTTGGTGAAAAATGCTTCGAAGGCATATTCATGGGCTATAGTAGCCATAGTCGGGCATATAGGGTTTTCAATAAGAAAACCCTAGTGGTTGAAGAATAAATTAATGTTGTATTTGATGAAGGAAGCTTGCTTAATAGCAATTCTTCCAGCGGTATTCTTGAATATGCAGGTGCAATACTTGAACAGCTGAGTCTCAATGAGACTACTAAAGATGTAACTCCTAAGTACGTCAAGGTTTCTACCTCAACGTCAACTGGAGAAGTTGAAGATCAGAATGGAGCAAACCTATTGGAAGAAGGAGAAGCTCAAGAAGATGTCAGAGCTCCTGATGCCAGACTCCTAGAGCTTTGACACGTGAGGGATCATCCTAGAGATCAGAACATCGGAGATCCTCGTGATGGTGTCAGAACTCGAAGAGGTACTATTAACGAGATTTTGCATCTTAGTTTCCTGTCACAGGTTGAGCCAAAGAAGTTCGACGAGGCGAACAAAGATGCAGCATGGATATTAGCCATGCAAGATGAACTACATCAATTTGAAAGATGCAACGTCTGGACGCTGGTTCCCAGACCAAAGGGGCAGAACGTGATCGACACCAAGTGGATCTTCAGAAACAAACTGGATGAACATGGTGTCATCATAAAGAATAAGTCCAGGCTAGTGGCTCAAGGTTACAGACAGGAGGAGGGGATTGACTTCGACCAGACGTTTGCGCTAGTTGCTCGGCTCGAGGCAATTCGACTGTTCTTAGCCTACGCCTCTCACAAAGGATTCAAAGTCTATCAGATGGACGTGAAATCAGCATTCTTGAATGGAGACTTGAAAGAGGAAGTATATGTCGCTCAACCCCCAGGTTTTGTCAATCCTACTTATCCTAATCATGTATACTTTCTTAATAAAGCTCTATATGGGTTAAAACAAGCTCCTCGAGCTTGGTATGAGACCTTGTCTAGCTTTCTTCTTGAGAACAAGTTCTCCAGAGGAAAAATAGACAAGACCTCGTTTCTCAGGGAAGTCAAAGGCAAGATCTTGCTGGTGCAAATCTATGTCGATTACATTATATTCGGCTCAACGGACAACAATCTTTGCAAAAAGTTTTCTAAACTTATGCAAGGAAAGTTTGAAATGAGCAGTATGGGAGAGCTAAAGTATTTCTTGGGACTTCAAGTGAAACAGTCTGAGGAGGGAATTTTCATTTCTCAGACGAAGTTCACCAATGAACTCCTCAAGAAATTCAGAATGGAGAATGCAACCTCTATGAGGACTCCAATGGGATCTACCATGTCTCTGGATAAGGATGAGAAAGGGAAACCTTTTGATGAAACCAAATACAGAAGCATCATTGGATCCCTGCTCTACCTTACTGCAAGTAGATCGGATATCATATTCTTCATATGTGTTTGTGCCAGATATCAGGTGAACACTAAGGAATCTCATTATGTCGCTGCAAAGCAAATTCTTAGATACCTTAAAGGTACCCCTAATCTTGGCTTGTGGTACCCGAGAAACAATGATGTCGAGCTAATAGGTTTTTCAGATGCTGATTTTGCAGGGAGTAGGGATGACAGGAAAAGCACTTCTGGGACGTGTCAATTCCTCGGAAGAAGGCTTATCTCATGGAACAGCAAAAAGCAGAATTTTGTAGCGACCTCCACAGCTGAATCTGAGTATATCTCAGCAGGCAGCTGTTGCGCACAACTCCTATGGATCAGAAACCAGTTAGCAGACTATGACCTTCAGTTCAAGAAAGTACCAATGTACTGCGACTCCTCCAGTGCAATTGTTATTGCCAACAATCCGGTATCGCACAGCAGAACGAAGCATATTGAAGTGTGCTACCACTTCATTCGGAACACGTGGAGAACAAGGACATCTCTCTCTGCTATGTCCCCACAGATAAGCAGATTGCAGATATTTTCACAAAGCCCCTAGATGAGGTCAAGTTCAGTCTCTTCAAAACTGAACTGGGGATGTTGAACTATGAGGAATGAAAACTTCAGAAGCCCCTGGCTCGTGCATCTAGGGGGAGCATCTGCTAGGAACTCAAGTGTAAGCACAGGTGCAAGAACTGAGAGGGAGCATGGTATCAAGTGCAACAGTCCCAGATTTGCAGAAGCCGAAAAGGGGGAGATTGCCCTCTCGGCTAAGGTGCTAAGGTGTATGCTCCAATTGCTCTAAAAGATAATGGTATGGAACTTCTATTCTCAACTTTCAAAGTTGTGTTTTCTTCCAGCCGTTATTTTCACCTTAGCTTGTAGGGTTTAGGCTTCTTCAAATAGGGGGAGATTGTTGGGTATTGTATCCACAATGTACCTGATTTGAAGAAGCCCCTGAATAAGCTAAAGTGAATTGACAATGTATTTGATCACTTGTCTTCAAGTTGTGCTTGCAGTTATTCCCCGCTAAGTACACACTAATGTCAGGGTGCAGTAGGTCAATATACACGGGTCTGTGCAATGTAATCCCTTATTGAGCAGATCAGTGTGTTGGCTTACGTGTACTCTCTCTATTGGAGTGTACTTACTTTCAAGTACAGGGCTGAGAAAGATCAAGAGCAGACAAGGAACAAGGATGGGTCAAAGCAACTCACGGGAATAAAGACGAGAAATCGTCTAAGTTAGATTCAACGAGAATCACTAAGTGATTCTCGTCGATTCGACGAGAATCACTAGTGACTCTCGTCGATTCGATGAGAATCACTAGTGACTCTCGCCGAATCGTCGCGAATCACTCGTCGATTCCCGCCGACCGCTGCCGGCCGTCTCAACGCCACCCTGAATTCTACTAAGGCAGAATCGTCGAGAATCACGAAGTGATTCTCGCCGATTCGTCGAGAATGACTCTGCATTCTCGACGATTCGGCGAGAATCAGTTGTGATTCTCGCCGTTTCTCTCCGGCTTGCTATTTCAATGAAGCTAGAATTCTGCTAAGTGGAATTCTCGAGAATCGTAGGTGATTCTCGCCGATTCGTCGAGAATCACCTTCGATTCTCGCCGAATTTGACTTGGGCAAATTTCTGTTATTCTCTGGACCGGTCCAAGTGAACATGCGCCGTTAGGAGCCGGTCTTAGGGCTTCTTTTTGGTGGGGCCCACAACGGACACTTTGGATGACCTAATGTATAAATACATCGGTATTGTTGAGCAACAAAAAGATGAATACACGGATTCAAAAAGACGAGCCGCCGACGTGACCTAGATCGTGAATCTTGCTCCGCCGCCGTCGCCACTCGTGCCAGTTGATAGCAGTCGCTGATCGAGGTTTCTTCCAGATCTCCCGGCTACAGAAGCTCAGCCAAGCACAGTGTCTCACGCGTATAACCAGAGATCCTTTGTCTCTTGATTCATAGATCGGGAAAACCTTCCCCTTCCGAATCGATCGAGATGATCGATCCTAGTGTGACTGTTGGTAGACCTTGCCGGCTTTGCTATGAAGTTTGAATCTCCAAAGAACAGCCGCAGCACTCCGTTGTCGCCGCCAATCCCGAGAGCCATTCCAACGCCCTTCTTGCCGCCGCCGGTTTCGGGGAGATTCACTCCAAGTGAGATCTAGGGTCGTGGACTCTTCGTCGACTTCAAGAACACGTTGTCGTATGAAGAGGGACACCCTATTCTCCATAAGTAGTTTGTATTTCTAATACACTCCATTTTCAATTTTGTTGTAAAGGAACGGTGGTTCGTAGTTGTAAGGGTTGGGTGCAACCTGTGGTGTAGGAGTGGTGACTCCTTCGTTTGGAAGGGTTCCTTCCGTTAGTGTGAGGATTGGATTTCAATCCTGTTGGTGAAGTGACCGAGTCGTCCCTGGTTGGGAGATAGGTCGAAGGGGGAGAGTGGACGTACCCAAATCGGGGAACCTCTATAATTTGCCTGTGTCTTTCTGTGCTGTGTTGTTTGATTTATTTGTGCAGGTACAATTCTAATTCCGCAAAAATGTTGCAAGACACCTATTCCCCCCCATGGGTGAAGGTAGTTGGCACTAGGTGGACTTTCAGGTAGGTCTTCTACTACAAGATCAAATCCAGGATTCTCTTGACTGATTGAAATGCTTTGTCACTGAAGATCCTGGAATCTGAGATAGAAGGAAGGAAAAAAATCTCTTGATATATGATTGGTGTTATTTTTTTCTTCTTCTTAGGAGAACAATGAGATCCTGCACAGAAAGAGTATTAGAAAGTCTGGAAGCTTTTTCTCCCAAAACTTTTTCTGTCACTATGTTGTTTTTCTTGAGAGCTGTAAGCACAAAATATTTTTCTTGTGTCTCTGTTCTCTTTTAGTGATTGATTTCTTTCTTGTCCTGCTGAGAGTATATTATGATAATAACTATTCCACAATTCCAATTTGAATTCCTGCCATTAAATCTAAGCAGAAAATCTGGGAATAGAAAACGTCAAGAATGTTAATTAAAATTTTCCATTCCCCAACTGTCCTAGGATATTTGTCAATTTCATTTACTGATGAAAACCATAATCAATGCTGCCAAATAACGGCTATAAAATGAGCATTAATTACTCAATAAAATCATAACTTATAATAGAAATAAATTGAAACAGATAAGGAAAGAATAAGTCAAAAACATCATACCATTTTCGTCGACTAGAGATCAGAGATCGTCGACCTTAAAAACACATTCTTCGACCTTGGCTCTGCTAATAAACTTTTCCAAACTTTGGCTGAGTCTGAGCTGGAAGATCGTTGAGCTTAGTGTTTCACTATACTGGAAGATGGTCGACCTTAGAACAGATAACTTCTTTGCCATGTTCGCAGACCACAGAACTCTTGTCTTTCACTTAGAGTACGTCGACCTGAGCTCTAAGAACATCGAGCTCAGAAATAACTTCAACACATAACTTCTAGGGCTGATATCTAAACTGTCTTCAGGTAGGTCCTTGATGCTGCAAGCTGTAGGACTGACCTAAGACTAGGAAGATAAAATGTTTGACCCAACTATACAACATGGGTCACACCCTAAGAAGTGAACCTAGCCCAAATCACTTAAGGGTTCTAATAGATGATTCGTCGAGTCAAGTGTTGATTCGTCGAGAAAATTCCATGTGTTACGGGTGTGCCGATAGCAACAATTTTCTATTGTTTATTCCTTTGGGTATAAATAGTAGATTTCTTAAGGTTTTTAACAAGTAATGCAATGTGTTAAGCCCTAGAGAGAAAGACTGACAGAAATTGTTTCTGAAAGTCTCACTCATGTCGTTGTTGCTCAGCCCATTTCTAGCGCCCATAGCCGTCGCCTCCTCTAGAGAAGACCTAGCAGTCTGTTACAACATAGAGTGTTGTCTTCCAACCTAGATCTTGTGTGATTTGAGTCTGAGGGTTCTCCCATTCGTGTGGATCACCTATAGAGGAGTGGAAACAATTCTACGCTCGGAACTCCAGCCGCTAGTGTTCGTCGGACTTTTTCAGAGCACCTTGGTTGAGTAGTGACTGAATCCTACAAAATTGAATTTTATTTACTGTAACTTTACTTCTTGATCAATGTTCATCGCAAGATCAATTTCTTTTGAGTTTTCTTGTTCCTTTTTCTGTCGCACACAAGTGTTGTGTCATATAGTAAAACCCAACAGCCGTATTCGTGACCAGTTGTCTGATTCGGTGATGTTGCTTGACGTGCACTATTAGGATTTTGCTAGAATTCCGATTGCGGCGAAGACGCCGTTTGTGATGCCCTCTATTTAGTGTGAGAATGAATGGTGATTTAGGGCGAAAATGATGTGGTGTTGAATGTTATACAAAGGCGTGTCTTTTTCTCTATGGTTGGTTGGCTAGCGCGTGACATTGCAAGTCATGTATGGAGAGTGTCATGGCAAGACAAATCTCCTTCTATGAAAACTGATGAGAATGCCAAGCATTTCGATAAGCTTGAGCGATGAAGCCCATGAGCGGGCAGGGTCCAGCAAGAGTTCTTACCAACGGTTTGTTTGTGTGACAGAACTGACGTGAGAGTCAGAGCTTGCAGGCAAGCCCGGGTATTGAGACCCATGAGCAGGTGGGGCCTTTACAAGAGTTTCGTGTTGCGGCTTGAATGTCGATGGTGGAAATTGGAAGTACATGTATGATTGATGTGATGTGCTGATGCATGATGATGTGTTAGAATCATACGTGTTATAAGGTGCATTGGGTGAAACCCAAGTTTACATACGTGCTCAACATTGAAATGTGTTTGATGTTTGAGACACCCAAACATGTGCTTTCTATATTTATTCATGTTTAATTATTAATGCAAATGAAGTGCTGATCTGTAGGGTGATGAAGTGCCCCAGAGTCTGCTAGGGATGAGCAGGAGGAGATGTGTCGGTTATATAGTTAAGGTCAGCCTTTGCTGACCCACATTACAATATGTTGGTACCCTAGTTTGATTTGAGTTTAGTCTTCTCCTTTTGTCCCTTGACCCAAGAAATATCTATGGTCAATGGTTAGTGGTCTAGCTGTAGAGTCCCCGCTTTTCCAGATAAAGAATTTGGTTAAGTAGTTTTTTCGTTCGACTATAGTCGAACGCCGCTCGACTATCGTCGACTAACTGTTCGACGATCGTCTATCAGTTGCTCGACGTTCTGTATGTGAGGATAGTTCGACTATCTGTTGATAGTTCTACTATCTGTGTGCTTTGATAGTTCGACTATCTGTCCTGATAGTTCAACTATCTGATAGCTCGACTATCTGTTGATAGTTCGACTATCTGTCGTTCTTTGATAGTTCGACTATCTGTTGATAGATCGACTATCTGTTTCTCTTCTGATAGTTCGACTATCTGTTGATAGGTCGACTATCGGTTTTGCTTTGATAGTTCGACTATCTGTTGATAGCTCGACTATCTGATAGCTCGACTATCTTCTGATAGTTGGACTATCTGTTGTGATAGTTCGACTATCTCCTTTGATAGTTCGACTATCTAGATCGTTCGACTATCTGTTGATAGGTCGACTATCGGTTTTGCTTTGATAGTTCGACTATCTGTTGATAGGTCGACTATCTGATAGCTCGACTATCTTCTGATAGTTCGACTATCTGTTGTGATAGTTCGACTATCTCCTTTGATAGTTCGACTATCTAGATCGTTCGACTATCTGCCCGATAGGTCGACGATCTCTGTGCGTCGGTCGACGATCTCCGAGGGTTGTTCGACGTTTTCTGTTTGCCTTTTTATTTTGTATTTATTTATTCTATTTAATTAATTAATACATTATCTGGCATTTTATTTCAGTTGTTTTATGATAATATTTCCAGGAAATATCTGCTCCATCTCTTTTACCTGAGTCAAATCTTTTCAGATAAAGTTGTTTGTCTTATTAGCTGACATTGTATCTTACTTTATCTGCTGTCAGTCCTTTATAGCCGTTAGACTGAAAAGTCTTCCTTTTGCTATAAAGAGTTTATCTCTGATGTGATTTTATTTAGTACCTGTATTATCAGATTGCTTCCTGCAGCTTCCTTGAAAAAGGTTTATCCCTTTTATAGAATGTTTTGCTGCAGAGTTCGTTTGTCTTTGTGATATTTGCAGCCCAGGTTTCAAGTTTCAGAAGAAGACAAACAGTTCAAATTGAAAAGAGACGTTGCTTGTTTCTGCTATAAAAGGAATCCTTTGGAGAAGGATTTCAGCTAGCTAACCAGTTATTCATTTAAGCATTCAAACTTTCATCAAGACCAAGTTCACTGCTCTCAGCAATATTCATTTCAACTGAGAAGTGTTAAGCTCTTCTGCTCTTCTTCAACCTGAGTTCTCCTGCTTGCAGGAAGTTTAGACTCAGAGTTCTTTTGAAGAAGAAGAAGAAGAAGATAGCTGCTAGAATATTTCTATTTTATTATTTTATATATCTTCTTGTAGTTTTTCCTTCAGTTTTTACTGAAGAGTTTCTGCACTGAAGCAAGACTTCACCTGGACATTCTTTGAGCCAGGGGGAGCCTTGATTCCTTGAGCTTTCTAGCTCAGTGCAAGTCTTTGTGCTTCTCTAATCTATTGTAAAATAGAGAAGACATCTTAACCTTCTTTCCCCCTCCTATACAGGGTTATTACTCCCTTCAAAAGTATCCCTTGGTGGCAGGGCACCTGATCAAAAACCTGTGTTCGGTTTTTTAGACACCTGATCAAAAGTCTAAAGGGTTTCTAGATCTACCTGAAGCAGATCTTGTGGTGGCAGGGCACCTGATCAAAAACCTGTAGTGGATTCCTACCTTGTTGGTAGAAGAGTGGAAACGCCCCGTTTTTTCAGCGATTATTTTTATTCTCGTTTGGCGTTACGATGACGCGTTTCCGTGGCTTGTGCCATTTGTGGAGTGTGGTTTAGCTCCTTAGAACTGAGTGCCCTATTCTATAGCCTGTTGGCAAGATCTCCCTAGCAAGCCGAGTCGTTTTGGGTGACCCGGTGTGGCCTCTCGGGGGATGTTGGTGTTTGGCTTTATTTGGGTATAACTCGAGTTCTGTTCGTCGAAAATTTATTTCGACTTCGCTGTTGTGTTCGTAGCGTGGGTATTTAGCTACGGTGCGAATTTCGTCGAATTCCGAGGTAGTTCGGTTTTCGCGTCGATTTGGTGCTTTATGTAATTTTGTAATTAATTATATAATTATATAATTATATATATATATATATAGTATGAAAGAGCCGCTCATCTTCTTCCCCGTTTGGAAACCGCCGCCTGTACGAGAGAAAGAAAACCGCCGGACTACCCTTGCCTTCGGACGCCGATTCCCGGAGCGTTTGTGGACGGAATTCGATTCCGAGAGTGGATTCGGATTGCTCTCGTCAAGACCTTCATTCCTGCGGTAAAAAATTCGATTTTCGTGGAGTTTTGGGAGGATTGGAATTTCCGGTTTTTGGAAGTTTTCCGCCATTAATGGCCGAGTTTTTGTTCTAGGTGTTGCGGCCGTTTTGATCCGTGCGAAGAGGAGGAAAGCAGTCCAAAGCTTCGCTGTGATTGAGGCAAGTGGTATTCTTGCCCTTGCCAAGTTTTCTTTTCGATTTTACTTGCTGAAATTGAAATCCCGGTTAGCCCAGGTTAGAGGCCTTGTGGTTCTCATTTTCTTGCTAACTATAGGGCTTAGTTCTTCCTACTGAAACCCCCCCCCCCCTATTTTGTGATGTTTGGAATCCAAATTGTCGGCGTGGAGCCGTTGTTTTCCTTTATTTTGATTGTTGCTCTGGTTCGGGTGTAGCCGAGAGGGAGAGTTAGGAGGGGGGTGTGGTTGCCGATTTTTCGTTAAGGTATCACTCGAATGATTTGGCATAGCTCGTATGGTAGTGGTGCGCGACGTTGATAGTTGTCTGCTGCTACTGCAGTGGCGTGAGTCGTGTGCGCGTCCCGGTGTCGTTCGGGAAATTCCAAACGGTACAGGTTAGCCGCGCACGGTCATCAACCGTTAGGGCGCACGACCACTGGTCGTGTGCCTCTGCTCGTGCGCGGCTGTCTTTCAGTTTCCAAAGTTCTGTCTCGGAAAATCGCACGAGCGCTGGCAACAGTGCGCACGACCAGTGGTCGTGCGACACTGATCGTGCGCAGTTGCTAGGTTTTCTGTCAGTTTTTCCAGGTTCGCTTCGCACGATCATCAGCCGATGAGTGCGCACGACCACTGATCGTGCGTCACTGATCGTGCGCTTTGTATATTTTCTTTTGCTAGGTGAATTTAGCTGGTTTCGAGTGCGGGAGTTTAGATACTCAAGTGGCAGGCAACTACTCGAGTTCTGGATCTTCTGCCTTGGTCATTCGACTGTCGTCGAGCTCCGTATTCTTTAGTGGGCTTGTGGGTAGTGGTATTATTTTGGCGGCGAGTGAGGCTAGCTCACTCAACGCCAAAGTTTAGGTAGGCACTGAGTGGGTTTCACTCAACGCCTAGTCGTGTTGGTTTATTTCAACACTCTTCCTTTACCTTTTCTTTCGTTTCCGAGTGGATTTCCAGTTGTATTTCTGGGTTTTCCTTGTCGGCCATTTTCTTTATTTTCCTAGAGGCCGAATCGTGGGTCGTGGTTAGTAGTGGTGGTTGTAGCTCTTTATGGGGGTGGAGTTGTGTGATATAGCCAAGGCCACCCATGTTTTCTTGCTCCAGGTACGGGCTGGGCATGTCGGGTGGAAGGTCCCTTGTGATTTCACGTGTTGACCCTCGAGCTTTTGACTTGGACATGGTGGATTGGGGGACTGCGTTTGCCTTCGATCCGGTTCCTCGTTGTTGTTTTGCTACTATCATTTCCCACAGTTTAGGGTGTTAGAAGTTTCTTCTTTGGTAGTTTGCAGCATTCTGGCTCTTGGCAGCCTAGTAGGCCCTGCAGGATGTGGTTCCTGGGCTGGGTCGTTGCTGTTGCTTTGCACGTTGTGCATTTCTTGTGGTCCTGTTGTGGACAGTTGTGACTCTTTCTACTGCATGTTTTTCTGTTACTTTGTCCTTTGGTTGACTCTTTCATGCAGTTTTTCTTTGTTTAGCTTGCTGAGGTATTCTGTTTTCTTTGGAATACCCCAGGTTCTGAGTTGTAGCCAGTCTGGTGGCTATTTGTGCTAGTGGGTTCGTGTCAGGTTGTTGGCGCCCACTGGTAGTTTTACCTTGTACTAAATATATATACTATTGCTGCTACCATTTTCTGGAGATAGTCTACTTGCTCTGAGAAGGTTTTATGCTAGGTTGCTAGTTATTTTTAAACTATAATTGTTATTATAAATAAAGCTCATGATCAGCATGTTTTATAAAGCGTAATCACTATTTTCCAAATCACGTATAAAGACCGTTTTCTTATATATTATATAAATTAAATGTAGGGTCTTGCATAGCATGAGCGGTTCTCTTGGGACCCTTATGTGCTCCTTAGGATGTCAAAACTAAATAAAGTATTTTTTCCGCAGCGTATAAATATAGTTTTTCTTTCGTGGACTAGGTGATCCACTGAGCCGAGGGATACGGACTCTAATTATAACTGATTTTCTAATCATTAATCACAAGATTTTCTTTCATTAAGTTGGTAGTTGGTTTTGCCTGAGCGTCAGCAGTTATCCCCTGCTTGACGTGGCATCATGACGCGTGTTTTCTCTTACTCTGATCATTCTTAATTCGGAGAAAATGCGGGTTGTGACAGTTGGTATCAGAGGGAGGTTGCTTGACAAGTTAGTTGAGCAACCTTCCTTGGATGCTTTTAGTAGTTCAGCATCATGTCATTCACACACTGATATGTCATTAGCATGTCTTGGCAAAAGCACGAACACTACACTCATAGCATAACATGAAGTATACGGGGCATATTATGTAGTATGGGATGCATAATATGTGTTCGTATATGGATCCACCATAGGGGCTACATGTGAGGGTTATGTAGTATGGGATGCATAACCTCACCACATGACTGCGACTAGCACGTTTCTTTTTCGTTGCATGGAAATGTTATGTAGTATGGGATGCATCACATTTTCATGCGTACGCCGCTCATAACATGCATTAGGGCCTTTTTTTTTAGAATGCATAGCACAATCATGCATATCATATCATTGCATAAGCACAACGCGCCGAGCTAAAGATTTGTAGGATGACATATGTACACACATGAGTTTTCAAATTAACATAAGTTCATGCATCCGATCTAGGCACAAGAGTTAGTAAGGTGGTGGTTAACCATCCTAGGTTAGGGCATATCATCTAATTTTTGTGAAGAAGATAAACTCTCAGAGCAAGTTTAGCAGCTTTAAGTCTATATCTACATATGTATTGTCTGTACTGGTAATCGGTTCTAGTCGTGGGATTTAGATCTGATTTGCGTTGTAATGATTTTTAGGATGGCTAGGCGTCCTGCGACTCGATCGACTCCCCTGTCTGAGGGTGAATCTTCTGGAGCTCAGAACGATGCGGTGATCGAGAGTCTGCGTCAGAGTAGCGAAGCTATGGGCAGGCAGTTGGAGGAGGTGCAAGCCCAGATTCAGTCTTTGGTGGCAGTTGTGGCAGGGCAGGCTCAGGGTGCGCAAGTTCCTGCTGGGGGGTTAGCTGTTCCTCCTCCTCCTGCACCCTTGAGACCTCCAGTGGTGGTGCCAGCAGAGATGGCCTTCATCTCGTAGTTTCAGAGGCTGAGCCCTCCCACTTATGATGGGAAGGCAGATTTCATGGTGATAGACGACTGGCTGATCTCCATGGAGGAGATGTTCTCGTACTCAGGGATTGCAGATGATCAGAGGGTGATGTTAGCCACCTATTAACTCAAAGGGTTGGCTAAGAGTTGGTGGCTGAGAGAGAAGGAGAGCTTGGTAGCCGGATGCTCTTGGGAAGTGTTCAAGGAGATGCTGTTGAGGAAGTTCTTACCTTCGGTCGAGTGTGACCGCCTCATGAATGATTTCCTCTATCTGAAGCAAAGGCAGCTCACGGTGGGTGAGTATGAGATAGAGTTCAGCAAGTTGAGCCGTTTTGCCCCTGGATTGGTCAGCGTTGAGGCTGATCGAGTTAAGCGATTTCTTGGTGGTTTGAGGAGTGAGGTGCAGCAGTTGGCCAGTGCTTATGGGTCGGTGACTTATGCTGGAGTTGTAGAGGCTGCTCTTAAGGTTGAGGCCATTGAGACGGCGAAGAGTAGAGGCCAGCAGTTGAAGAAGGATAAGAGGAAGTTGGTAGAGGAGAAGAAACCCCTGGTACCCGATGCTGTTCCGGGAAAGAGGAGCAGGGTGGTGTGCAGTTTTTGTGGCCGGTCAGGCCATCCTGTCGAGAGGTGTTTCAAGAAGGTGGCAGCTCTAAAGAAGGAGCAGGTTCATGCTATTCAGGGTGCTCCTAGGAAAGATGCCTCCTGTTCTGTTTGTGAGCGATCCGGTCATGATGCGGCCCAGTGTTGGTCCAGGGATAGAGTCTGTTTTCAGTGTGGGCAGAAGGGACACATCAAGTCGAGGTGTCCTCAGTTTCAGCCAGCTCTTCCTGCAGTTCCGTTGCAGGCATTACCTCCACCTCAGCGTATGGACAAGGGAAAAGGGAAGCTGAACGTGATTTCTTCCGAGGAGGCTCAGACTTCGACTCAGGTGATCTAAGGTTAGTTGTTTGTTGTTTTTCTTTCTAGCCTGGTAGTTTAGTTGCTAGATTATTTGCGGTACTGTTGTGCTAGTTCCTTAGCTTTGTGCGTTCCTATAGGGAAATTTAAGGTGAAGAACCGCTGGGCGCGTGTTCTGTTTGACTCCGGCGCTACCCACTCGTTCGTGGCTAGAGCCTTTGTGGAGCGTCATCGGTTGTCTCTAGATCGTGTTCGGGATTCCTTCCGTGTCAAGTTTCCCACTGGTGAATCTGTGTTGTCAGATTTGGGTATTTTGGATTGCCCGGTTTTGTTGGGGGATTTTCTTGCGAAGGCGGACCTGAAGATGATTGATCTAGAGGACTTCGATGTCATTTTGGGCATGGACTGGCTCTCTTGGTATGATGCGGTCATTCAGTGCAAAGGAAAGCGCTTGGACTTCATCAGGGACGACGGTCAGCCCGGCAGCGTGTATGCTGATCCGTGTCAGGATTCTCCTGTTCTCTCGGCGGTATGTGTTCAGAGATTGTTTCTTTCTGATTGTTGTGTTTGTTTAGTCTCGGCGGTTGGAACCGTTGTTAGCGTGCCACGCTTGGAGGAGATTCCTATTGTTCGTGGTTTCACCGATGTTTTTCCTGATGATCTTCCTGGTATCCCTCCTGAGCGGGATGTGGAGTTTGTTATTGATTTGGAGCCGGGTACGCGTCCTATTGCTAAGGAGCCGTACCGGATGGCCCCTCGTGAGCTAGAGGAGTTGCGAATTCAGTTAGACGAGTTGTTGGCTAAAGGTTTTATCAGGCAGAGTTCGTCGCCTTGGGGTGCTCCTGTTTTGTTCGTAAAGAAGAAAGATGGGTCGATGCGGCTTTGCATCGACTATAGAGAGTTGAACAAGGTCACTATCAAGAACAGGTACCCTCTGCCGAGGATCGATGATTTATTTGACCAGTTGCGTGGTAGTACGGTGTTCTCCAAGATCGATCTTCGTTCGGGCTATCATCAGCTCAGGATCCGTGAGGCAGATATTCCACGGACTGCGTTTAGGTCGAGGCATGGACACTTTGAGTTTTTGGTGATGTCGTTCGGTTTGACCAACGCACCATCAGCTTTCATGGACATGATGAATCGGGTATTCAAGGATTTCCTAGACAAGTTCGTGGTGGTCTTCATTGATGACGTGTTGGTTTATTCTCGCAGTGCTGAGGAGCATGAGCAACATTTGCGTCTGGTCCTATCAGAGTTGAGGAACCACAAGTTATTCGCCAAGTTGAGCAAGTGCGAATTTTGGTTGCCTCAGGTCTCTTTTCTAGGCCACGTGGTGAACAAGGATGGGATCTCAGTTGACCCAGAAAAGATTGCAGCAGTGATGGATTGGAGTAGGCCGAACACTCCTAAGGAGATCAGAAGTTTCTTAGGGTTGGCTGGCTATTACAGGAGATTCGTGGAGGGTTTCTCTTCTCTAGCCGCACCTTTGACCAAGCTGACTCAGAAGAATGTGGCTTTTGTTTGGAGCGAGAAGTGCGAAGAAGCTTTTCAGGAGTTAAAGAGGAGATTGTGTACTGCTCCCGTTCTGACCCTTCCTACTGAGGGCGTGGATTATGATGTGTATGTGGATGCTTCGCATATAAGACTGGGATGCGTATTAATGCAGGATGGAAAAGTAATCGCTTATGGGTCAAGGCAGTTGAAGACTCATGAGAAGAATTATCCTACGCATGACCTTGAGTTTGCAGCGGTTATCTATGCGTTGAAGTTGTGGAGGCACTTACTTTATGGGGCTCAGTGCAAGATTTTTACTGACCATAAGAGCCTGAAGTACGTGTTCACGCAGAAGAAATTGAATCTGCGTCAGCGGCGGTGGCTTGAGTATGTGGCGGATTATGACGTAGAAATCCAGTATCATCCGGGCAAGGCCAATGTGGTGGCCGACGCCTTGAGCCGAAAGACGGGAAAGATTTTTAACCTCTCCGCCGATCGGTTAGTTGAGGAGTTCCTCCTTATGGATATTTCAGTGGGATGCTGTGGTTTGCAGAGTAGTTTGTCAGTGGCAGAGCCGTCCTGGATTTCTTTGACTAGACTGCATCAGAAGGACGATCCGGATCTGTTGCACCTTTTTACCAGGACAGAGAAGGGAGAGTTGCCAGATTTTGCTATTGATGATGCAGGTACTTTGAAGTACCGCGGCAGGTTTTGCGTTCCCGCTGTTGGGGACATTAGAGATATGATTTGCAGTGAGGCTCATGATTCCAGCGTTGCCTACCATCCAGGATCTACGAAGATGTACCGTGACTTAAGGCAAATTGCCTGGTGGTATGGTATGAAAGGAGATATAGCCCGATTTGTTGCTGAGTGTCACACTTGCAAGCGTGTGAAGGCCGATCATGGAAGGCCTGGTGGTAAGTTGACTCCGTTGGAGATCCCGACTTGGAAGTGGGAGAGTATATCTATGGACTTCATTACGGGTTTGCCAAAATCCCCGAGAGGATTTGATTCTGTTTGGGTTATAGTGGATAGATTGACGAAGTGTGCTCACTTCGTGCCTTATAAGATTGATTACCCGATGAGGAGGATAGCGGAGTTGTACTTGAATGAAGTCATCCGACTCCACGGTGTGCCGGTTAGCATCATTTCTGATCGAGACTCCCGGTTTACTTCTCGTTTTTGGCAGAGTCTACAGGAGGGTTTGGGTACGGATCTGAGGTATTCTACTGCGTACCACCCTCAGACCAATGGGCAGACGGAGCGGGTCAATCAGATTGTTGAGGATATGATCAGGTGCTATATTTTAGACCACGGTGGAGCGTGGGATGAGCGTCTGCGACTCATGGAATTTGCTTATAATAACAGTTATCAGGAAAGCTTGCAGATGGCTCCGTTCGAAGCTTTGTATGGGAGGCGCTGTAGGACTCCGTTGTTTTGGGCCGAGGCTGGTGAGAGGCCGTTGCTGGGTCCTGATGCTCTGGAAGAGATGGAAGTCGCCGTGAAGCTTATTCGTGAAAAGCTTCGTTTAGCTCAGGAGAGGTATGAAAAGAACGCCAATCGGCGTAGGTCTGCTTTGGAGTTTTTAATAGGGGATCATGTATACCTCAAGGTTTCTCCAATGGTTGGTGTGAAGAGATTTGGTAAAAATCGGAAATTGGACCCAAGGTATGTGGGCCCGTTCGAGATTTTGGAGCGGATTGGTGTGTCTGCTTATAGATTGGATTTGCCAGCGAACTTCCCTGGTGTTCATAATGTTTTTCATGTTAGCCAATTGCGGAAGTGTGTGCGCAGCAGTGGGCAACTCTTGGATGTTGTGCCCCAGTTGGAGCCCAACCTCTCTTTTGTTGAGGTGCCAGTTCGTATTTTGGATACTCAGGAGCGTGTGCTGCGAAAGAAGTCCATACCGATGGTGAAAGTTCTATGGAAAAATCAGGATTTGGAGAGCGCGACTTGGGAGCTAGAGTCGGCCATGAGGAGGGCGTACCCTCACCTATTTCGCTGATTTGATCGGTATGTTTCCCTTTGTAACTTCTGTTTGTTACCTTTTCCTTCTTTAGTAGGAGGGTTGTGCGTAAAGTTTCGGGACGAAAATTTCTTTTAGGGGGAGTGACTGTAACGCCCCGTTTTTTCAGCGATTATTTTTATTCTCGTTTGGCGTTACGATGACGCATTTCCGTGGCTTGTGCCATTTGTGGAGTGTGGTTTAGCTCCTTAGAACTGAGTGCCCTATTCTGTAGCCTGTTGGCAAGATCTCCCTAGCAAGCCGAGTCGTTTTGGGTGACCCGGTGTGGCCTCTCGGGGGATGTTGGTGTTTGGCTTTATTTGGGTATAACTCGAGTTCTGTTCGTCGAAAATTTATTTCGACTTCGCCGTTGTGTTCGTAGCGTGGGTATTTAGCTACGGTGCAAATTTCGTCGAATTCCGAGGTAGTTCAGTTTTCGCGTCGATTTGGTGCTTTATGTAATTTTGTAATTAATTATATAATTATATAATATATATATATATATATAGTATGAAAGAGCCGCTCATCTTCTTCCCCGTTTGGAAACCGCCGCCTGTACGAGAGAAAGAAAACCGCCGGACTACCCTTGCCTTCGGACGCCGATTCCCGGAGCGTTTGTGGACGGAAATCGATTCCGAGAGTGGATTCGGATTGCTCTCGTCAAGACCTTCATTCCTGCGGTAAGAAATTCGATTTTCGTGGAGTTTTGGGAGGATTGGAATTTCCGGTTTTGGAAGTTTTCCGCCATTAATGGCCGAGTTTTTGTTCTAGGTGTTGCGACCGTTTTGATCCATGCGAAGAGGAGGAAAGCAGTCCAAAGCTTCGCTGTCATTGAGGCAAGTGGTATTCTTGCCCTTGCCAAGTTTTCTTTTCGATTTTACTTGCTGAAATTGAAATCCCGGTTAGCCCAGGTTAGAGGCCTTGTTGTTCTCATTTTCTTGCTAACTATAGGGCTTAGTTCTTCCTACTGAAACCCCCCCCCCCCACCTATTTTGTGATGTTTGGAATCCAAATTGTCGGCGTGGAGCCGTTGTTTTCCTTTATTTTGATTGTTGCTCTGGTTCGGGTGTAGCCGAGAGGGAGAGTTAGGAGGGGGTGTGGTTGCCGATTTTTCGTTAAGGTATCACTCGAATGATTTGGCATAGCTCGTATGGTAGTGGTGCGCGACGTTGATAGTTGTCTGCTGCTACTGCAGTGGCGTGAGTCGTGTGCGCGTTCTGGTGTCGTTCGGGAAATTCCAAACGGTACAGGTTAGCCGCGCACGGTCATCAACCGTTAGGGCGCACGACCACTGGTCGTGTGCCTCTGCTCGTGCGCGGCTGTCTTTCAGTTTCCAAAGTTCTGTCTCGGAAAATCGCACGAGCGCTGGCAACAGTGCGCACGACCAGTGGTCGTGCGACACTGATCGTGCGCAGTTGCTAGGTTTTCTGTCAGTTTTTCCAGGTTCGCTTCGCACGATCATCAGCCGATGAGTGCGCGCGACCACTGATCGTGCGTCACTGATCGTGCGCTTTGTATACTTTCTTTTGCTAGGTGAATTTAGCTGGTTTCGAGTGCGGGAGTTTAGATACTCAAGTGGCAGGCAACTACTCGAGTTCTGGATCTTCTGCCTTGGTCGTTCGACTGTCGTCAAGCTCCGTATTCTTTAGTGGGCTTGTGGGTAGTGGTATTATTTTGGCGGCGAGTGAGGCTAGCTCACTCAACGCCAAAGTTTAGGTAGGCACTGAGTGGGTTTCACTCAACGCCTAGTCGTGTTGGTTTATTTCAACACTCTTCCTTTACCTTTTCTTTCATTTCCGAGTGGATTTCCAGTTGTATTTCTGGGTTTTCCTTATCGGCCGTTTTCTTTATTTTCCTAGAGGCCGAATCGTGGGTCGTGGTTAGTAGTGGTGGTTGTAGCTCTTTATGGGGGTGGAGTTGTGTGATATAGCCAAGGCCACCCATGTTTTCTTGCTCCAGGTAGGTGGGCATGTCGGGTGGGGTCCCTTGTGATTTCACGGGACCCTCAGCTTTTGACTTGGACATGGGGTGGAAGTTTTGTCCCAGTTTAGGGTGTTGTTTCTTCTTTGTTTTGCAGCACGTGTTGACCTGTTGCTGCACGTTGTGAGCTTTTGACAGTTTGGATGTTTTTCTGTTATGGTGGATTTCTTTGTTTGCTTGGGGACTGCGTTTGCTGGTGGCTGGACTCCCGGACCTTGGATACCCGGTTCCTCAGGTTGTTGGCGCCCACTTGTTACCTTGCTAAATATATACTATTGCTGCTACCATTTTCTGGAGATAGTCTACTTGCTCTGAGAAGGTTTTATGCTAGGTTGCTAGTTATTTTTAAACTATAATTGTTATTATAAATAAAGCTCATGATCAGCATGTTTTATAAAGCGTAATCACTATTTTCCAAATCACGTATAAAGACCGTTTTCTTATATATTATATAAATTAAATGTAGGGTCTTGCATAGCATGAGCGGTTCTCTTGGGACCCTTATGTGCTCCTTAGGATGTCAAAACTAAATAAAGTATTTTTCCGCAGCGTATAAATATAGTTTTTCTTTCGTGGACTAGGTGATCCACTGAGCCGAGGGATACGGACTCTAATTATAACTGATTTTCTAATCATTAATCACAAGATTTTCTTTCATTAAGTTGGTAGTTGGTTTTGCCTGAGCGTCAGCAGTTATCCCCTGCTTGACGTGGCATCATGACGCGTGTTTTCTCTTACTCTGATAATTCTTAATTCGGAGAAAATGCGGGTTGTGACAAGAGTGGACGTACCCAAGTTGTTTGGGGAACCACTATAAACTCCTTGTGTCGTCTGGCTTGCTTATTTTAATTCTTGCATTGTGGCTGTGATTAGATATAACTAGGTTTGCTAGTTGCTGATTAGGATTTCCAAGCCTTAACTGTAATTACAGTTAGCTTGAGTTTGTGCACAACACTTGTGTTAGGCTTTAGGGTTATCTCCTTATCTATAATCTTTTAATTCCGCATTTCACTCCAAGGGAGTTGGGTAGACTATTAAGTTTTTGTCTAGTGCAAAATTTGATAACTCTATTCACCCCCCCCTCTAGAGTAGTATCTATCCCTTCACTTTCACAATAAATTTTTATAGGGCAAGGATCGTAAGCTAGAGCAAGCTCGCCCTCCAAAAATACCTAAGCCTCATGAAGTGTACCCTCTTCTATTAGTTTGTGAATAATTGAATGTTATGTTCCATGTATTGTAATTCGGCTTGCATGTCGAGGTAGCCTAGGAGTACAAAGGCACTTTGTTTGATTTGGTGTTTGAGTAGTTTTAGACATCTTTATGTTGTAAGGCCTTAATGACATGTTGGACTCCTATGGTTGTGGATAACTTCTGGTCTTGTTCTGTGTTTCCGCTGTCTTATTTTTCTAAGTTTTGAGATTGGTAGCTCTTTTATATCACTTTTTAATGTTAAAGTTGTGGCATCTATATGTTGTGGGACCCCGACCGAACCCATTTTATATAGTCATTATAGGGGAGGTGCTACAGGGTTTCCCCGAAAATCTTTTAGCTTTTCACCTATCACGTAGAGAGGATATGACTCTTTAGATGAATAGACCGCAGTGGGATCGTCCTCTTCCAGCCTTTTCCATTTAAGCTCCACCCTCTTTCCCTTTGAGTAAGTCTCTGACTGCCTAGTGTTAGTGACGGATTCAAGGGAACCACCAAGTTAGCTGCGGAAATCATTGTTAGAATATAGATGGATATAAATTCTTGAATGCAGAAGGCACTAACTATCTTGGCGGACAACTCCCTCCAAGCATAAGAGTTGGGGAAGAGAGTAATCAATGTCTAGCTGTGAGTCCCATATGAACTCGATAATCTTCTTTTTAATGATCGACAGCTTGCAGGCCTTGAAATTGTTGTCCACCCATTCAAGCGGATAAGTATGGCTTGAGCCAAGGTTGCCTTCAAACATAAAGTAGTGAGATGACCAATTATGAACCTTGTTCGGCAGGTTCACAACTTTCATCCCTCTGTAGTAGAAATACAAAATGCCTCTAAATGCCGCGCAGCCAGACGTCGTGATAGATCGAATAAGGAATATTTTTCTGGTGCAAATATAATAAATAGTTATAGATCACACAATTGGGTTCGGGGCGAACTGACGTGGAACGACCCCGTAATGTTAAAAAATTTACGCGACCTCCCATATATGACTTGAACCGCATACAAAGTGTTCGATGGGAATGATGCTTTTAGTTGTTAGTGAAGTATTTATTCATTCCCGCTTCTCGTGAAGTCGCATGTGAATTGGTGAATTCTTCATGTATTTCACAATGAAGTTTCGCAGGTCGTCCTCTGTAATTTTACATTTCATGTGATCCATGGCGTGGAAGGCTTCCGCGGCTTGTGTATGCTCGCATACTATTTTATCAGACCGCAGAGACTTTTTCTTCGCACGCTTTTCCTATCATAAATAAAGAAAGGCAATTCTATTTATAGAAAATGTTGGATTGCATATAACTATGCAGACCACAATCCCTATCTGCTAGTTCGCCTGGCACCTAATCCACAATAACATCATTTTAAATACAGATAATAGCGATTAATGCAATCAGATCTCACAGCTCGCCAGACAGATAATGTTTCAGCTCACAAGGCATATATTATTTTAGTTTGCACAAGCAGTTATTCAGCATCACAACAAATAAGAAAAGGAAAGATAAAATTAAATCATTTAAATCATATTAAAGTCAAACACACCACAATATTGTTCAACAAATAATATTACAGTGATCAAAAAATTATGGACCGCGGTCAACACGGTCATTGCGATCAGTGCACTCTGTGTGATCTCTGCATAGATGTGCCACTTGATCACTTGCTTGCATAACCTCCCCATATATTTGTTAAAGATGATTGTGCGACATGCTGAGAGACCTGTGAATTCAAGAACCCTCGCGGTCTACATTGTTAGAACAAACTCAAAACCAAATACATGACAGAGGAAAAATGGGAAGAAAGCTTTTTGATGCTTCATATTATTCAATACAAAACTTGCCATATAAATAGGCAAAGCCAAGACTTACAATGGAAGGAAAAAATAAATGCCTAATTAAAGCAAAAATTATAACAGCCAAGAGCTTTAAAACGAAATGAGTAAAGGCATGAAACCTCCGGTCATTAATTCTCTACTAGAAAACTGAAATAAGACTTAAATAGAAAAGTAACGTAACTAATTATTAACATTCAACCCCTAATTAGTTATGTTTTTTCACGTCCCGCACTCGAAGTCGCTCCCGCATTTCAACGAACTTGTTCCTTGCGAGTGCCTTGGTTAATATGTCAGCTAGTTGGTCGTTAGTATGAACATACTCGACCTCGATCATTCCACGCTCCACGCAATCCCGAATGTAGTGGTAACGAGTATCAATGTGCTTAGACCGATCATGATATACGGGGTTCTTGGTTAGTGCAATTGCCGACTTGTTATCAACAAAGAGTGTTGCTTTGCACCTAATCCTCTTCCGAATATCATCGAGGGTTTGGGTAGGTTGAGTAACCATACCCCTTGCTGTGCCGCAATTGAAGCTGATATATATTCGGCGTGGGATGAGCTCGCAAGAAGCTTATAATAACATAAGGCTACAACCCGTTGCTTCTGCGACATCCATTGTTTTGGGCCGAGTGATGATGTTCTGGCCTAGGAAGTATGCAACTCCCGTAGTGCTTTTCGTGAAAAGCTATCATCAATGCTCCCTCCATGATCACTGTCGCAGTAGCCAACAAGCTTCGTTCCTCCACGAAGGTTCTTCTCATGGTTGGTGTAAGAAAGTCCAAACCCAACAGTACCCTTCAGATACCTTAGAAGATGCTTCACCGCTGCTTGGTGTTGGGTGTTGGGTTTCTCCATGAAGCTGCTTACTATCCCCACGGCAAAGGCAATGTCCGGACGAGTATTCACCAAATACCTCAAGCAACCAATCTTTTGTTGACACTTCTATACTCCGTAGGGTCCACCGATGGTGAAAGGGAAAATCACCTGCCTTGCTCAACTTGAGTCTAGGCTCCATTGGAACATGAGTGGCATTGCAATTTGTCATCCCATTTTTTTCAAGTATTTTCAGAATGTATGCAGACTGACAAAGAGTGATTTCATGAGGCGTTTGTGATACCTCTATCCCCAAGTAGTAGGTGAGCAATCCGAGATCGCTCATGCAAAACAACTCCTTCTTTTAGGGGGATCTGAGCTTTGAACTTGTTTATTTCCACGCCGCTTGATCCGGTGATGATGAGATCATCCACATAGACTCCAACCAGTAAGATTGAATCTCCCACAACTCGCTTGTAAACAGCGTGTTCATGTTGGTGTCTTTATTTGGGACTCCTCTCAAAGCCCAATGAGGATAGACTTTGATCTAGCTTGAGGTTCCAAGCCCGCGGGGCTTGTCGATTCCGAGGCCATACAACGCCTTCTTGAGCTTCAACACCTTGTGCTCTTCTCCAATAATTATATATATATATATAGTATGAAAAGCCGCTCACCGGGAGGTTACGAGAGAGAAACGTATACCTCCTCGACTAGATCCCCGTTGAGAAATGCCGATTTGACATCCATGTGGTGGATGTCCCATCCTTCCTCCGCTGCCAAAGCAATGAGCAAACGGACCGTCTCCAATCTCGCCACGGGTGCGAAAACCTCGTTGAAGTCAACCCCATGTCGTTGCACATACCCCTTCGCCACAAGCCGAGCTTTATGCTTCACGATGTTCCCCTCCGGATCTCGCTTCGTCTTGAAAACCCACTTGAGTCCAATGGGCTTTTGACCATTCGGGAGGGTGGTAATCTCCCAAGTGTCATTGTCCCGGATGGAAGTTAGCTCCTCATCCATAGCTCGTCTCCAACTTGGTTCGTCTTTGGCTTCCTCAAACGTTGCTGGCTCCCCTGCTGCGAAGAGGCAAAGTCCAGCCTCCTCCTCCTGCATCTCTTCAGTTTCGCCGTAGATCTCCTCAAGTGACCGGAATCGAATCGGTCCGCTAGAGCTCGAAGTTGCCTCGGAAGTGGGGGAGGCACTGGCCGCGGGTGAGCCGCGGTGAAGGGTGCAGGTTGCGGGTGAGCTGTTTGCTGCGGGCGACGCGCTGGCCGCGGGTGAGCCGCGGTGGTGGGAGGCTGGCCCGTCGCCGTCATCAACCGTGGGGGACCACTGGCTGGTACTAGTGCAGCGAGAGGAGCTGCTGCTCAAAGTTCTTCTCGGAAAATCGCACGAGCGTCAAAGTGTGCAACTGATCGTAGCCAGATCGTGCGAGCATTTCTCCGTCTTTCTCTTCCCAGTCCCAGTTTGCCTCTTCACGAAAGACGACATCACGGCTGATCACGAGCTTGCCCGTCTCTGGATTGAACAACCTGTACGCCTTAGAACCCGCCTCGTAGCTGGTTTCGATGCGGGAGAGTACCATGGAAGGCAACTTGGTGCCCCGATCTTCTAGCTTTGCAAGCTCCGATTAGGCTTTGTTGTATTATTCTTCGCGTACGCAAGGCAACCGAAAGTGCGAAGGTAGTGCACTTTTGGTTTCCTTCCGTAGAACGCCTCGTAAGGCGTCTTCCCAACAACGCTATGTGTAGCCGCCCGGTTAAGGAGATGCACCGCGGTTGCTAACGCTTCTCCCCAAAACTTCGTCGGCACGTGTTTGCACTTTAGAAGACTCCGAACCATCCCCATGACAATTTGATTGCGGCGCTCCACCACGCCGTTTTGTTGCGGAGAGTATGGGGCTGTGAGAAATCGTTTGATCCCGACTCCCTCACAATAGGCATCAAACCCCTTGGAGGTGAACTCCCCACCTCGATCACTACGGAAGCCCTTTATTTTGAACTCCGTTTCCATCTCCGCTCGCGCCTTTAGCCTTTTGAATGCATCCAAGGCTTCGTCCTTGGATCTCAATAACTCCACCCACATGAACCTGCTATGATCATCCAATAGCAAGAAAAAGTATTGTTTACCTCCCAGAGTGGCCGGAGTGATGGGTCCGCACAAATCTCCATGTACAAGTTGAAGAGGCTTTGTTGCACGGCCCGCCGCAACACTCGGAAATGGTAACCTTCTTTGTTTTGCCACCAAGCACCCGTCGCAAAGTTCCTGTGAGTGCTCAATGGAGGGCATTCCCTCCACCATCTTGAAACGCCCCATGTCATGAAGTGCTCGAAAGTTGAGGTGTCCCCATCTAGCGTGCCATAGCCACGCCTCATCTTTGTATTGTTCCGCTAGCAAGGCCACCGGAGAATCCGTCTTCATGTTTAGGATGTAGATTTTTCCGACGTATAAATATATTCTTGGACCTCTCCACCTTCGCCAAGAGACGCCTCTAATTATCTTGATCGAATAGACACAAGAATCCGTCCTCCATGAAGATCCCCTCTTGCATCTGTTCTCCTCCAATTGTCCCAAACTCGCAATATTTGTGCGGAGTTTCGGGATGTGACAAGAGTAGACAAGTTGTTGGAACCACTAAAAACTTTGTGCTGCTCCTTTTTGTCTTTGAAGAAGACTAGGTTTGCTCCCCGACCACATATCTCCACCGAAGAGCCATCGCCAAACTTCACCTTGCCTCTCACCGTCTCATCTAGCGAGGAGAAGAAATCCTTGCAACCTGTCATATGGTTGCTAGCCCCCGTATCAAGGTACCAATCCGATTTCTCCACGTCGCCGGGAAAAATGCCCGGTTGTACATTTTCTTCAGTAAGGAGAAAATTTGAACATACCATTTTCGGGTGATCTTCTTCGCCCTCCGCCAATAAAAGAGCCGGTTCGCCCTCCAAAAATATCCTCGAAGGCTTCGGCCATGTGCGCTCTCTCCTCGTTGTCCTTCTTTTTCGAGCGGCACTCCGATGCATAGTGGCCCATTTTATGGCAATAGAAGCACTCAATTTTTGACTTATCTTTACCGTCGTCGTTGCGATCTTGACCGTCGCGTCGATCGTTGTTGCGATGTTGTCCGACGCGCCCTCGTCCACGGCCGCGGTCTCCACGGCCTCCGGTTTGGTGTCCTCCACCATTATATGGCTTCTTGTCACGAGCCATAAACTCCCTCATCATCAAGAGGAGTTTTTCCTCGTCTTTGTTGGTAGCCCCACCAACCCGCTCTTCATGAGTCTTGAGACGGCCGACAACCTCCTCCACGGTCATCGTCGTGAAGTCGCCAAATTACTCTATCGTCGAAGCAATCTGGACAAACTTCGATGGGACGGATCGCAGGAATTTTTTCACAACCGCAACCTCCGCTACCTCTCCTCCCAACGCCCTTTGCATATTGACGTTGGTGGTGAGCTTCAAGGGAACCACCATTGTGAAATCATCTATTGAATCCGTCTCCTTCATGCGAAGCATCTCAAACTCCATAAGAGTTGGGGAAGAGAGTTTGTAGAGTTTGGATCTTTGCATCCTTGACGCGGTCCGCGCCTTGGTACATGATCCTAAGCATGTCCCATACCTCTTTCGCAGTTTTCTTCTCCGCAACCATCTGGAGAACGTCATCTGGAAGAGCTTGTTGGATGACCGAAAAAGCTATTTTGTTCTTTTTCTCATCCACCTCCGCCGTCGGATCGATTGGTTCCACCACCTCCAAGACGTCCTGGACATCGAGGATCCCCTCATTCTGATAGCCCAGACGCCGTAGTTGCTCCTCGTGAGCACCGGGTATTTGAAGTGTCCATGGAACCCATCCGACTTTGAAGATGTCTCCGCTTTTCCCATTGAAGAAACAACGTTTCTTCCTCACAATGGCATATAACGATGAAGACTCCAACCTCCTAGTTCGCTCTGATACCAAATGTTAGAACAAACTCAAAACCAAATACATGACAGAGGAAAAATGGGAAGAAAGCTTTTTCGCCAGATGCTTCATATTATTCAATACAAAACTTGCCATATAAATAGGCAAAGCCAAGACTCAGCATACAATGGAAGGAAAAAATAAATGCCATTTAAATAATTAAAGTCAAACAAAAATTATAACAGCCAAGAGCTTTAAAACGAAATGACCGCGGTAAAGGCATGAAACCTCCGGTCATTAATTCTCTACTAGATGTGCCAAACTAAACCTCCCCATAAGACTTAAATATTGTGCGAATGCTGAAGTAACGTAACTAATTCAAGAATCGCGGTAACATACATGCCTCAGATGAACCATATATTTGGAGGGAACTCTCAGTTCGCAAGGTGGCGCAGACTATTCCGTCTTCTTGGCTGGGGAGGGAGGGTTAGAGGGAGGTTTTGGATGTAACCACGTGGCCTTGTTGTCGCGGTCTCTCAGTGTTCACCGCATCAGGCCGCTGACTCTTGGTCACTTGTCCATGTTCAAATATTTATCTTTAAAATACATGTTGTCGTCTTAAGATCGCCACCTATCACTCTTCTCCCTTTCAAATGAAGTAGAGATGGTCGTGATCCATTCCTGCAAGGTTTTCTCCCTCTCCAGTCATTCTTTATTATCCTTATTTAGTTCCGTGCAAAGAACTTCTTCACTTTCCCCCGCATCCTGCCATTATTTCTCCATCAAAACCTTCATAAGGCCCAGTTGCTCATTCAATCCACTCAACGTATCCTGCCCTCTCTGTTTATTTCACATAGAGGCCATGGTGGTAGTGGCTAAAGCGGCAACAAGAATTCTCCTAATTCTACGGAGACTACTGGTTCGTTTGGAGCTGAAAAGAAGAAAAAAATGTTTATAATTCCTTGCTAAAGCAGATCGCAACAAGTAGAATTTTAAAGAGAAAGACTGCTAGGCTGGAAAGTTTCTTCTTGTCTGGTTACAACAACGGTCTGGTGGTTATCGAAAGTAGGGTGCCTAATGTTGGAGAAATATCCTTCTATAATTGTGTTATGCAGGTGAATGAGGAAGGAAGATAGCAAGATGCAGCAGGAAATGTTGATTTTACTTGCTTGCCAAAGAGGTGTTACATGGGCTTTTATATTAGTACAATAGAAATTTCTGGATACTCATTTTACTAGACTCTTAAAGTCCATTCTAGACTTTTCCGGTTACAGATATTTCTAGATTTCTATTAATTCTGATATTGGGCTTTTATGGTGCAGATTTTATGGGCCCATTTAGATGGGCTCTTACATTTTACACCCCTTCTAAATCTGTACTATTCAACAGCCTTATCTTTGACCGCAGCTCGATAAATCATTCTCGCGGCAGCGGCTTCGTCATTAGGTCGGCGAGCTGGCGCTTGGTAGGGCAGAACTCTACCTCAATCATCTTCTTCTCCAGGAGCTCTCTGATGAAGTGGTGTTTAATATCTATGTGTTTGCTCCGGCTATGGTGCACTGGATTCTTTGAAAGTGCGATGGCGGAGTTGTTGTCGCAGTAGATCATTACCCCTTCTTCTTCTCTTTTTCCTTTACCATCTATCTCATTCTTCAGTCGCAGGAGCCAGATTGCTTCACAAGCTGCATTATTGAGGGCCATATACTCTGCTTCGGTGGTGGACAACGCCACTGTGTGTTGTTTGCGAGAGCTCCATGAAATCGGGCCTGATCCTGCAAAGAAGATGTATCCTCCGGTGCTTTTACGGTCGTTGATGTCCCCCGCCCAATCTGAGTCGGTGAAGCCGTGAAGAGTGAAATCTGGGCTCTTTTGATAGAGTATTCCATACTCTTTTGTGCCTTGAAGGTAGTGGAGGATGCGTCTGGCTGCAGCGAGATGATGACTCGAGGGATTGCTTACGAATCGTGCCAGAATGTTGACTGCATTTTCAATGTCTGGTCTTGAGTTTGTGAGATAGATCAGACTTCTGATAAGGCTTCTGTACTTCTCTTGATCTGCTTTCTCTTCTTCTTCTGTTCTGGCAGTCAACTTTTCGATAGTGGACATGGGTGTTAGTGTAGGATTGCATTTTTCCATGTCAAATTTCTTCAGTAGCAGTTTTGTGTAGTGTTCCTGGGAGATGAAGATGTTGCCGTTGAACTGTTTGATCTGGAGCCCCAGAAAGAACTTCAGGGGTCCAAGATCAGTCATTTCGTACTTCGTCTTTAATTTCTTTTTGAACTCTTCTATCTGTGCCTTGCTTGATCCTGTTAGGATTAGATCATCAACGTATAGGCTGATGATGATCTTCCCTTCTTTTGAGTTTTTGATGTAGAGGGTTGCTTCAACTGGGCTTCTGGTGAATCCTTCTTGCTGGAAGTATGCATCGATATTCTGATGCCATGCCCTTGGGGCCTGTTTCAGGCCGTAAAGTGCTTTATGTAGGCGATAGACTTTCTCTTCTTCTCCCTCTACTTCAAATCCTTGTGGTTGTGTTACATACACTTCTTCCATGAGTTCCCCATTCAGGAACGCCGATTTTACGTCTAGTTGATATATGGGCCAGTTGTGATGAGCTGCTGTAGCAAGAATTAAGCGAATTGTCGTCAGTCTTGCGACTGGAGCAAATGTTTCGTCATAGTCTTGCCTGGGCCTTTGTGTGTACCCCTTTGCAACTAGCCTTGCTTTGTGTTTTACAATTCTGCCTGTTTCATCTTCCTTAATCTTAAAGATCCACTTGAGTCCAATAATGGCTCGATTGTGGGGTCTGTTGACAAGGATACAAGTTTTGTTTTTTGTTATTGCTCTTATCTCTTTTGTCATAGCTTCTCTCCATTCTTTGATTTTTGTGGCTTCTTCAAATGATGCTGGAATGGTTGATGCTAGAAGAGCAAATTCATCATTCAGGTATATGTCCTGTAATGATCGAAATTTGTGTGGTGATGATGACTCAGGGTCTGATTCTGATAGTTCAGTTTTTCCTCCTCATGTGTCATCCTGGATGGTGCTTGTAGGTGTTCTCCCAATTGGAGAAGGGCTCAGCTCAACCGGTGGCACAGGAGCTTGAGGTAACTCATGTGCTGAACCCCATTGCCATGCTTCTTCTTCATGAAAAATCACATCTCGTGATATAATTAGTTTGTTACTTCTGGGTTCAAGTAATCTGTACCCTTTTGTTTGATCACTGTACCCCAGAAAAATGCACTTGACACTAGTTTCTTCTATCTTGTCTTGTCTTTCTGTGTTTTTGTGGGCATATGCCAAGCATCCAAATACCCTCATATGAGATATTGTTGGTTTCTGGTTGTACAGTGCTTCATATGGGGTTGATTTGATGAGTGCTTTGGTGGGTGTTCTGTTGAGGATGTACACAGCAGTTGTGGTGGCTTCTCCCCAAAATGGCTTTGGGAGAGCTTTCTGAACTAGCATTGCTCTCATCATTTCTGCAATGGTTCGATTCCTCCTCTCCACAATACCATTCTGTTGTGGTGAGGCTGGTGCTGTGAGCTCCCTGTGGATTCCTGCAGCTTTGCAGAATGTGTTGAATTCGTTGGAAAGAAACTCTCCTCCTCTATCACTTCTTAATACCTTAATGTGCCTTTCTAATTGATTTTCAACTTGAGTTTTGAAGGTGAGGAAGTGCTGGAAGCTCTCAGATTTTTGTTCTAGGTGCATGATCCACATGTAGCGGCTGAAATCATCAACGATTAACATGTAGTACCTTTTGCCTCCTAGGGATGGTACTTGTGTGGGTCCCCAGAGATCTATGTGAAGTTTCTCCAGAGGTTGTGTAGCTCTTCTTTGTGCAGTTTGAGGAAAGGGCAGTCTGTGAGACTTGCTCCGGGCACAGGTATCACATTTTAACTCTGTTTTGGATAGGCTTGGTAGACCTTCTACAAGCTGATGTTGATGCATGTGCTGGAGAGAGGACTTGTTCAGGTGTCCTAATCTATGGTGCCATAGTTGGACTGATTTGGTGTCTTGAGTGCAGGCCAGCATAGTGGATTTGTAGGGCTGCAGCTCTAGTGAGAAGATGTTGCTGGAGTTTAATTTTGATGTCCCAATTAGAGAATTGGTTCCAGCTTGGTAGATTGAACAGGTGTTGTCTTTGAACAGGACTTTGTGTCCTCTTCTCATTAGTTTCCCAACACTTAAAAGGTTTTGTGAGAGGGAGGGAACAAAGTGTACCTCTTCAATCAATTTCTGGGTTCCACTGGTTGTGATAACTGCTGCTGTCCCTTTTCCTTCTATTCTTAACTTCTTTCCATCTCCTATCATGACTTCTGACTTGCAGGTTTCATCAAGTGAGAGGAAATAATCTCGATTGTTCACCATGTGGCTTGAACAGCCGCTATCGATGAACCAGAGACAGGAGGAATCTTTATTCTCCGGGCCTTGACAAGTGAAGAGGAATTGATCATTCCCAGTCTCTGAGAACTTGGCTTCTTGTTTGGTCTTGAACCAACACTTGTTCTCCGAATGGTTTTGCACCTTACAGGTCTTACATCTGAAATAGCAATCTTTGGTAAGGTGGTTTTGCTTTTTACAGATGGAACAGGAATTCCCTGGTGCTTGGTTTGTTTCTTTCTGCTTGAAGAACGTTTTCTCCTCTGGTTTTTCTTGTCTTTGATTTTTAAAAATTTTGTTGAATGTGGGTCTCTTTCCTTTCTTCTCTTTGAGCAACATTTTGCTTTGAAACACCTTTTCAATGGAGGTGCTGTCATGGAGTAGGAGACTTTCATGGGATTGTAATGATCCCATCAACTCTGTGACAGTCATCTCTTCAATGTCGTGGGCTTCCATGATGGCTGAGACTATGTGATTATAGGTCTTGGGCATAGACCTTAGCACTTTCTCCACTACTTGGGTTTCTTCTAGATTTCCTCCAAGAGCCTTTATTTGATTTGCTAAGCTAGTTAACTTAGCAAAGTATTCCTGTGACTTCTCCCCATCTTGCATTTTTATGTCATCGAATTGACGTCGTAGTGTTTGGAGTTTGATTTTAATTACCTTTTTATTTCCTTTGTACTCATTCTTGAGCCTCTCCCATGCTTCTTTTGAGGATTTGGAACCCATGATCCTTGGGTAGATAGTTGTTGATACTCCCTGTTGTAGTAAATGCAATGCAAGAGCATCCTTCATCTTATCTTCTTTCTTGGGTTTTGGGGCTGCACCATCAATAGCTTTGCCGGTGGAAGGAACTCCATCGCTTACTATATCCCACAAGTCTTATGAGATTAGCAAGGTTTCCATTTTTTCACTCCATTGCTCATAGAAATCTCCATTGAACATGGGGATGGAAGGATGGGAGAAAACGGGCATAGTGGTAGATGATGAAGCCATGAATTAGAGAAGGTGGTTCCACGGAACTTGATTGGATGATGATTCTCCAACAATAAGGCTCTGATACCACAGTTGGAGAAATATCCTTCTATAATTGTGTTATGCAGGTGAATGAGGAAGGAAGATAGCAAGATGCAGCAGGAAATGTTGATTTTACTTGCTTGCCAAAGAGGTGTTACATGGGCTTTTATATTAGTACAATAGAACTTTCTGGATACTCATTTTACTAGACTCTTAAAGTCCATTCTAGACTTTTCCGGTTACAGATATTTCTAGATTTCTATTAATTCTGATATTGGGCTTTTATGGTGCAGATTTTATGGGCCCATTTAGATGGGCTCTTACATTTTACACCTAAATCGCTCAGGATCAATTCGACTAAGTTGTCCGCCCCAATCTCGATGAGCCTTTTTCTTGCACTTGTCCAACTTTCTAGACGAAATAATGATGTCTTCGGTCTCAGTTATAATCTTTACCAGTCTCTTTTTTTGAAGGGGAGACCTTTATGGAGGCGGAGGCTTGATATTCATAGGTGTTGGTTTCAGTTTTCTAACAACAAGAGTTTGACAGAGACTTGCAAGGCTGTCATTGCCCGCTAGTCCACATCCTCCTTTTATTTGGCCAACATTTAGGCTATAATCTACATCCTCAACTTCTTCTTCTTGTCTCCTTCAAATATTATGCATGTACTCTTCTCTCCAGCTCTTGCTTCAAATACTTGGATGTCATCCTCAGTCTCCAGGTCGCTTGGAACAGGCTTAATAACCTCTAGGAAAGACTTGTTAATCTCTTCATACCTATCAAAACTTTGCATAATCTTGTCAGTGGAGATAATGACCGTGGAGAGCATGGTCTCATTGCTAGGAGTAGCAATAGAAGTCACAATTATAGACTCATTGATGCAGGCTTTACGCAGACACGGAAATAAAGACAAACACGAATTTTCTCTCTATGCCCAATTCCTATGTTCACACAATACTTTCAACACAACGCACACGACATTCAATTTTATCAATTATATGCTAACGTACGTGTTGCAAAACCGTTTAAGATCAAACAAAGCCTATAAGCCAATATTCGCTCCGGCTAAAAGGACCCACCAGGTCTGATCGAGCGATTGTTGCACCAAAAGAGATCCACCAAAAATTACGATTCGAAAATGGTAGATCTCTTCCAACAAAAAGAAAACGAGTTCCGCCAATCCTCTCGAAATTAAAATAATCAAGATAGACAACAAATTCGATCAAAGAAAACCACAATTATTTCAATGCTATCAAGAGACAATGCTAAAGTTTTCCACAACAAAAATTATCTATAGGGAAAATAAAATCACACAGAGAGTAGAAAATTTTCGTTACACCACTCGGAGATTTAATATTCTCCAAGACTTGGATCGCTCGTCACCGGATCCACCGGAGTCACGCAGGACAGAGGGAAACTTGTCCGCCTTCCATGCGTCACGCCGGATCTTGATCCCATTGGATTCACGTAGAGTTACCTTGGCTGAGATCTTCAAGGATTAGGAAGGAGTTGGCGGCCTATGGTGGTGATAGGGGCTGAACGAGTTTGGTGTAAGTTGAGGAGAGAGGAAAGGTGGCGGCCAAGGAAAAGGAGAGAAAAGTAGGTCGGGCTGGAGGGTTGAGGGCTGCTAGGTTTTCCTCTGGGTTTTGTGAAGGTGGTCGGCTTTGTTGGAGGAGAGGGAGGAGGAGGTGGTGAGGGTGGCCTAAAAAATCTTGATAAGGGGTTTGGGTGGCCAGCAGCTAGAGAGAGGGAGAGAGAGAGAGAGGAGGTTTTCAATATTTTCTTTTCATTCAACTTCATGAGAAATTTCAATAGCAAGGCCTTATATAGGCTTACAACAATGTTTGGCCACATGCAGCCAAAATAAAAAAAAATAAAACACACACATAAGTTTAACATCATGAAAATAAAATAAAGTGCAAATAAAATAACAAAGATATTAAAATAAATTTAATTGGACATCTTACGCCGAGGGCGGAGGTTGTAACGTCGCTCAACAAGGCCACCATGGCGCCGCAAGTCTTTGGTTGGAGACGGAGAAGGATCGGCCGCAAGCATGCCGTCATCATCTTCAACATGTGGGGAGTCGTCATCGCCATCAATCCTCCCCCGCTCAAAAAAACTCATCACCGATGAGTTGGCATGTATATACCGGTGCAGAAAGGCATCATCTAAAAGTTCCACCTCCAATTCAAGAAACCAAGAGTCATCGGAGGTTGGATGATCACGCCATCAAATCAGGTAGAGGCAAACATCACCACTTGTAGAGGAGAGCACTTCATCTTTTAGGATAATATCATGCAAAAAGGTGGTCCTTGGGAACCTTGGGAAAGCATTAGTCAAAAAAGGAGAAAAAGTTTCTACATCAACATTCAACGTACCTCTAGTGGAGACTGATGGAGAGAGCAATCCAGGCATAAGCTCACCACCCAACCCATTAGAAAACTCAGTGGATCCAAAAGGACCGGCAGATAATTCAAGTGGTGGAGAAACATATGGTGATAAATCAGAAACATTAAAAATAAGGGAAATTCCCCAATTAGTGGGTAACTCCAAAAGTTATGTGTTTTCTCCTAATTTCTTTAAAATTCGAAAAGGTCCAGCTCGTCGATTCGCCAACTTTTTTATGGTGCCCGAAGGAACCGTTTAGGGACGAGACGCACCAAGACTAAATCACCAACCTTAAAGTGAGATGCTCTCTTATATAAGTTAGCATGAGATTGATAAGATGCATATTGTGTGGTTAGCGCCTCATTAATGTGCTTATGTAAATTGTGAACATTAGGCAAAATCTTATGCAAATTGACTTGACTTATAAGATGGAGGTAACAGAATCAAGTCAAGTGGCACTGGTGCTTTATAATAGTGCACGATGTCATTCGGTGATAAACCTGTGGACTTATTTTTTGAATTATTATACGCTAATTGAGCATGGGGAAGGATTAGGTCCCACATACCGTAGTGGTCACCCACAAGACAACGTAGTAAACTACCCAAACTTCTGCTTACCACTTCCGTTTGCCCATCCATTTGTGGATGGTGAAAGTGAGGGTAAGATCTATCTCAACTCTAGAAGGGGGGTGAATAGAGTTTATTCAAATAAGTTTCACAGTTTTGAAAATATTAACACATATAAAATTTAATTTACACTATAGTGTAGAGTGCTAGAAAGAAATATAAGAAGCAAGAAATTAAGAACACATCACACAGCAATAATCACACAAATAATCCAGAAGATACAAGGAAATATAGTGGTTCCCCAAAAACCTGGGTACATCCACTCTTCTACCACCCTTGGTAGGAATCCACTCAGGATGAGTTGATCAGGTGTCCTGACACCAATAAGCTTTTGTTAAGGTGCTCAAAAACCAAAACTGGATTTTTTGATAAGGTGTCTTGCCACCACTGAGTTTTGACAAGGTTCTCAGAACCAGACAGAACTTTTGAAGGGAGTTCAAGAACCCTTTTATAGCAGGAAAATAAAAAGGGAAAAGGAAATGAAGTTGTCTTCTCTGTTCTCAAATCAAATGAGAGAAGACTAGTGGATCTTTGTTGTCAAAGCTCCCCCTGAGATGTAGACTGGTTCAGGAAGGGAAGCTTTATTCTAGGGTGATAGGTCTTCAGAACTTTGATCTCCAGCAAAAGATTGTTTCAGCAAGAAAACTGAAAGATGAGGTGTCTGAGGTTCTTGAAATGAAGTTGTGAACACTTTTCAGTAAGCAAGAAGATTTTTTGTCACAGTTCTTCTGTTGTTCTTTTGCTATCAGTGTTCTGTGTTCTGTATATTCTCCTTGTAATTGAAAAAGCAAGATCTTATTCTCTAAAAAATTCTTTGTCCAAAGTATCCGTTGGCAGTCATAAATGTCTTCCATAAAGAGTCTTGTCTTCTAGAGGAAAGTCCAGCAAACATTCTCTGAATAATACCTTGAAACTTGCTCCAGAATAAAGACAAATGGCTGGCAGATCTTCTTATCATAAATGCTGATAATATTCAAAAACATTCCAAAGAATAACAGCATTTGAATCCTTAAATGCGTCGATCTCTCAGAAGAATTGTCGATCTAAGCTCTACGATCGTCGAACTGAGCTCAGAGATGAAATGAGATAAAGCAGACAGAAAACGTCGAACTGAGCTCGAAGATCGTCGAACCGAGCTCAGCGACCTGAAAAAATAACTGAAGAGAGATCGTCGATCTGAGCTCGAAGATCGTCGAAAGAAGCTCGACGATTTATCGAAGTTGAGCTCAGAGAGCGTCGAATGGAGTTCGACGATTCAGCAGAACGGGCTGAGGGAAAATAGTCGATCTGAGCTCGAAGATCGTCGACCTGAGTTTGACGATTTATCGAAGTTGAGCTCAGAGAGCGTCGAATGGAGTTCGACGATTCGTCGACCTGAGCTCGATGAAAATTGCCTTAGACTTAGCTCTTCAACCTTGATCTTGGAATGGTCCTGGGGGCAGCTTCAAACCTAAGTTTTAAGCCCTAGACTCACTCTAGTGTTGACCTTCACAACTATATAACTAGGTCAACCTTGTTTCCTAAGACAACCATAGTGATCCTTACCCAAATTAGTAATAGGGTGTTCCAACAATCTCCCCCTATTTGGGTTAGGATTACTATTTACAAATAACATTAGGAAATGAATAAGCATTCATACAAAAACAAGAGCTAACCAAGCAAAGATATAGCAGCAAGCAGATCACAGATAAAATAGCAGCAATTATTTAGAGGTGGATGAAAGTTTAGCTTACACAATTTTACTTCTTCTCAGTTCCCTTTTTGAACAAAATTTCTCTGTTAGGATTCAAGGTTTCTTTCTTTGATCTTCTGTCATCCTCTGTACCTAGAGAAGTTTGAGATCTTGGCCTTGGAACTACAGCCTCTGGGTACAGCTTCATGTAGTCTTCTGGGTTGAAAAACTTTCTTGAAGCATATCTTTCCAATTCTTTCTTCCTTTGATCTGATAAAGTTGTTATATTGGAGATGTCCATGCCTTGCTCTCTGGATTTCTTTAGTTGATCAAGAGCAGCTAGCTCTTTCATTCTTGCTGTCCAGGATAGAGGATTGTTCTCAGGATCCTCAAAAGGAACAGGAGGTTCATACCTGTTGAGAGATTCAGAAGCAGGAGGAGTCCTGGAAACAACTGTGTCTTTTAGCCTGTAGGGGAAAGGACCTGAAGTAGAGTCAGTGTGGCCTTGTCCTTCCCTTTGATAAGATCTTTGTCCTCTCTGATTTCCTCTGTAATGACCCCTTCTGGAATGATATCCTCTTTGATGTTGTCCCCTTTGATAGTATCTTGGATAATATTGGGAGGAGCTTTGCCTTGAAGCTGGAGCTTGAGGGGCTGAGCCTGATCCAGAATCTGGAGGAGGAGGAGGAGGAGGCTGATATTGTGAAGATCCTTTTTCATATTTATCAAGCTTCCTTCTCTTCTTCATAGCTTTCTGTTGATTCTTGGAGTATTGCATCCATGGCTCAGAAATGGGGCAATCATGCAGAATGTAGTAGGGAATATCATTGGAGTCTTTTGCTGTAGCTGGAGGAACTGACATCATGGCTTTGCTTCTAGCTTTCCTCTTCTTGGCAATGGTATGGGCAGAGTCATCTGATTCAGTCTGGAATTGGTCACTATCTGAGCTTTGTGGTCTGTCATACAGATCATCAATGCTTTTCAAGTACTTTTCTTGTAGCTTTAACTGATCAGAAGTCAGAGCAGGAGCAATAGCAGCAGCAGACACTTGAGCAGGAGCAGGCATAGCAGCAGGTGTGGGATCTTCTAGGTAGGAAGCAAGTTCTTCATCAGCAGTTTCATCAGCAATAGTTACTGGAATCATCTCTATATCTTCAGCAGCAGCAGCAGCAGTTTCAACAACAGGAGGCACAATGGCCTTAGTAGCAACATCAGGAATATCCACAGCCTTCCAGGAATTGATATAGGATTCAATGTGGCTGGGATCACAAACAGATACAGGCAATATGGCCTTAGACAGATCTTCAGTGAGAGGTACTGGCAGAAAGCTGAAATGAACTGTATCAAATTGAGATAGCATGCTCTAAAGATTTAGTGCAAAAGCACATCCACTGCTTTCTGAGTGAGCAGGAGCTTGAGCAAAAACAGGAGCATCCACTGACACATCCACTTCTTCATAAAGCATCTCCCCCTGCCTTGGTTCAAGGAGAGCTGAATCAAGGCACCCAGTAGAAGGGATTGCCTGGGAGGAGGAAAAGGAGGAAAGCTTGGTAGACAGCTCCTGAACTTGTTTCAGGAGTGGAGCCAGGGAAGTCTCCAATAGAGATGTCAGCTTGGGAGCTAGCAACTCATAAAGTCTGTCTGCCAACCTTGGAAGATCTACATGCTCAAGTGGGGCTTGAGCAGAGGTAGGAGTAAAGGTAGATGTAGGGATGTTGGCTGGAGCTGAAGGTGTGGAGGTAGGTGGAGTAGGAATGGATGGCTCTGAGGATGGAATTGTGGAGATAGAGAAGGTGGAGGAGGGGATAGGTGAAGCAAGAGAAGGGGTGAAGGATGGTTGGGAAAGAATGTCATTAAGCATTTGTTGAAAAGAGGAGGTATAGGGTGGCTCAGAAGGAGTGGAGGGAGAATCATCCATGAAGGAATCATCTACAAGGGAAAAGGATGGTAGGGTGAAGGTTGAATAAGAGAAGAGAGGATGGAATTCCTCTGAGGTGGATACTGGAGGGGATGAAACTGGTGAGGAAATGGTAATGGGGGATGATATGGTTATGGTTGTGACTGGTGGTGAGGAGGAAATGGCTGGGGTAGATACAGCTAGAGGAGGAAGAGAGGCAGGCAACACTTCTGCTGGTGGAGTGACTGAAGCAGTCCTTGTGCCTGAAGGAAGTGGTGCAGTAGCTCTTGTAGGGTTGATGATTTGCCTGTCCCATTTGCTGAATAGGGCACAGGAGAGCCTCTTGGATGCATTGATGAACATCCCAGAGGAGGTTAACAGTTCAGGGCATCTGTAGTGCAGATAGACCCCTAAGATTCTCCCAAAACTCACGGCAGTCTTATTGATCTTCTTCTTAATTAAGTTGAAGAAGATGGATCCCCAATCAAGGTGTTTCTTATCGACTAAAGCTCCCATCAAGCAAAGTTGATATCTAGAGATGGTGTCATGAGCTGAGTGCTTGGCCAACAGCACTTTCCCAACTACATCAGCCAGGAATTGATATTCCATAGACAGATTTTTCTTTAAAAGTTTGTTAGGGTTGACAACATTGTGACCCATTCGATTAAGCATTGAATCATAATCTTCTCCAGATAATTCAATAGAATCTTCTCCAGTACTAAGTTGAAAGACATCTGTTAAGAGAATCGGTGATAGATGTACCTGAGTCCCTTTAATGATGCCGACGACAGAGTTCTCAGTCTCGTCTGTCGCTGTATAACACCACTCTTTTATCTCTTCTGAAGCAATTTTCATCCGGGTAGTCATTAATTGGATCAGTTGTTGTTCTCTGAACAGATTGAGAATATCCTTGAAGCGCTGATCGCTTCCATCAAACGAGTTTATATCTATATCGAATCCTGTATCAAATTTCATCTTAGAGATAGCAGCACTGGATTCAGCCATTTGCACCTGCAACAGAAAACCAAACGTGACCAAGTGTAGAGGATTTGGAGGGAAAACGAAGAAAGTTGCAAAGTATGAAAGCGCAAAAGGAGAACGACGGCTGAAGAATTGATTTTATATTAGGGTTCGACGGCGAAACAGAAAATCGTTGAGCTCAGTTCGACGAAGCGTCGAACTCAGCTCGATGATTTGGGATGCAGAAGGAATCTGAAGAGACGTCAATATCATCGATCTCCGTTCGACGATGTTGAAAAGCGTCGAGCTCCGCTCGACGGCCTCTGAACAGAAAGAGAAAAAGCCTAGATCTAGCGAAGGCTCTGAACTCAGGTCGATGACTTCGGGAACGTCGATCTCTGGTCGACGATTTTTGGAAAATCGTCGATCTTCGTTCGACGATTTCTGGGAAAACGTCGAGCACAGTTCAGAGACAAAACCTATTCTACAGACACAAAAGGAACTGATTTTTTAGCCTAATCTTGGTCTGTTTTATCTTTTCAAAAATCTTGTAAGTTATTTAAGGCTTCCTCCATCTAACATGCCTAACTGATTTAGGAAGAAACTGTGTTTCTTTTCATCCAAAGGTTTGGTGAAAATATCTCCCCTTTGCAAATCAGTAGGAATATATTGAAGTTCGATTTTATTTTTCTCTACATTATCTCTTAGAAAGTGATGCCTAATTTCTATGTGTTTTGTCCTACTATGGAGGACTGGATTTTGTGCTATAGAGATAGCACTAGTATTATCACAAAAAATTTTTGACTTCTCTAAGTTGTAGCCATAGTCTAGAAGCTGATTTTGTATCCATAATATTTGTGAGCAACAACTGCCTGCAGCCATATACTCAGCTTCAGCAGTTGAAGTTGACACAGATGTTTGCTTCTTACAAAACCAGGAGACAAGTCTGTCACCAAGAAACTGACATGTTCCACTGGTGCTTTTCCTGTCTATTCTGCATCCAGCATAATCAGCATCTGAGAATCCAGATAATTCAAATCCTGAGTCTTTTGGATACCAGAGTCCTAGATTTGGACAACTTTTTACATACCTAAGAATCCTTTTAACTAGAGTTAGGTGTGACTCTCTAGGGCTAACTTGGAATCTAGCACATATGCATGTAGCAAACATTATATCTGGCCTACTGGCTGTAAGGTACAATAGAGAGCCAATCATTGCTCTATATGTTGTCTGATCAACTGGTTTCCCATGTTCATCAGCATTCAATACAGCATTGGTAGGCATGGGTGTTTTCATACAAGATGCCTCAGACATACCAAATCTCTTAACCAATTCTTTAGCATACTTGGTTTGGGAAATGAATATGCCCTCAGCATGCTGTTTTACTTGCAATCCTAAGAAGAAGGAGAGCTCACCCATGCTACTCATTTCAAATTTGGAATGCATTAGGTTGGAAAACTTTCTGCACAAGTTTGAATCAGCAGATCCAAATATGATATCATCTACATAAATTTGTACTAGTAGGGTGTGGGACTTATGGGTTCTAATAAAAAGAGTTTGGTCTACTCTCCCCCTAACAAAATCATTTTCCAGAAGAAAGCATGCTAGGGTCTCATACCATGCTCTAGGAGCTTGCTTGAGACCATATAATGCTTTATGCAATTTGAAAACATAATCAGGGTGAGTTAGAGAGATAAAACCTGGAGGTTGTCTAACATAGACTTCATCTTTGATGTCCCCATTGAGAAATGCACTCTTCACATCCATCTGATAAACCTTGAAGCCTTTGTGAGCAGCATAAGCTAGAAATATTCTGATGGCCTCTAACCTTGCAACTGGTGCAAAGGTCTGGTCATAGTCTATTCCTTCTTGTTGAGAGTAGCCTTGAGCAACTAGCCTTGCCTTGTTTCTGACAATAATTCCTTGGTCATCCAGCTTGTTTCTGAAAACCCACTTTGTTCCAACAATGGAATGATCCTTTGGCTTAGGCACCAGTTCCCAAACCTTATTCCTTTCAAATTGATGCAACTCCTCTTGCATTGTAATGATCCAGTGTGGATCTTGCTCTGCATCTTGAATGGATTGAGGCTCAACTTGAGATAGGAAGCAAGTGTGCATCAGGTTCTGGTTGACCTGATTTCTGGTTTGCACACCAGCTGAGATCTCTCCAATTACTTGGGTGATTGGATGATCTCTTGTTGTTACTAAATCAACAGGGGGTGTTGATTGTTCATCAGCCTGTGTTATTGTCTCCTCTAGTGGAACAACAACTGGCTCTTCAGGATGATTTTCTTCAAGATATTGCACTTCTTCATCATCACTGCTTTCATTCTTTTGCTGAATAGGTTGAGAGGTTGTGTCCTCTTCTTTAACCTGTAATCTGTCCATACTTTCTGATATAGATTGTACCTGCAAGGGTTCTTTGGTAGAAGTAGACTTCTCCTTATAACACATGTTAGTCAAATCAAAAGTAATGTGAACAGACTCTTCAATTTTACAAGATGATTTGTTATATACCCTATAAGCCTTGCTGATCATGGAGTATCCCAGAAACACTCCTTCATCAGCTTTAGCTTGGAATTTTGCTAGATGTTTCTTGTCATTATTATGAATATAACAAATACAGCCAAAAATTTTAAAATAATTTACCTTAGGTTTCTTCCCTTTGAGCAATTCATAGGGAGTCTTGCCCTTTAGTTTATGTATCAGGCTTCTATTTAATACATAGTTGGAGGTGTTCACTGCCTCAGCCCAAAAGGATAGAGGTAGGTGAGCATCTGTCAACAATGTAGTAGCTGATTCAATTAGGGTTCTATTTTTCCTTTCAGCTACCCCATTTTGTTGAGGTGTTCTAGGAGCTGAGAAAGTATGTCTGATCCCTTCACTTTGACAGAACTCTTGCATGAGAAGAGAATCAAACTCTGTCCCATGATCACTTCTGATCAGGGCAATGTGAGTGTTGAACTCAATCTGAATGCATTTGAGAAAATCTGTCAAACACTTGAAGTTATCAGACTTCTTCCTCAGAAAGAATACCCATGTGAATCTTGAGAAGTCATCTACAACTACTAAAGTATAGGACTTCCCTCCTAGGCTTTGTACTGATATGGGTCCAAAAAGATCCATGTGCAACAAATACAAAATCCTAGGTGAATCACTCTTATTAAGTGACTTAAAGCTATTTTTAGTTTGCTTGCCTAATTGACAAGCCTTGCAAAGTCCTTCCTTCTTGTAGGGGCCAGAAGGTAGTCCTCTAACAAGGTTGTCCTTGGATAGCCTAGCAATGGTTCTAAGGTTTAGATGTCCTAGTCTCTTATGCCACAAAATATTAGGCTTAGATATGGAATTGAATAAACAGATGTCTACTTTAGAAGAAAGAAAGTCTACTAAGTAAATGTTACCTGTCCTTTTACCTATTAACACTGTTGTGTTGTCCTCTGATTTGATCTTGCACAGGGATTTATTGAATGTCACCTTGTATCCTTCATCACATAGTTGACTGATACTTATCAGATTGTGCTTCAGTCCTTCTACATATGCCACCTTTTTAAAAGTGACTGAGCCTATCTGAGCAGCACCATATCCTTTGGTTTGACCAAAATTTGAATCACCAAAAATCACCTTGGGTCCAAGTTTGGTTATGAAGGATGATAGGTTCTCCCTGTTCCCTGTCATGTGCTTTGAGCACCCACTATCCAGATACCATTATTGGTTAGATACTGGATAGGTCTTCACCTGCACATGAGCAGCTTAATTGTTTTTGACCCAGTTAACCTTGGGCCTAGGCTGATATCCTTTGAATTCAGAAATAAAAGACATCCCAGGTTGACTCTTATAGCCTTCAGTATGGTATCTCCTAGGAGGTACTATCCATTCAGTATAGGGGTTAAAGCCTTGGGATGTGGGACCTCTAGGATTGAATCTAGATGTGCCATTGAAGGAATGTTCACAGTCCTGATCTCTGTTCGACGATCGTCGAGCTGAGGTCGACGATCTTGGGTCAGATCGTCGATCTCTGTTCGAAGATCGATTATACTGAAGTTCAGAGTTTGGATATCGTCGAGCTGAGGTCGACGATCTGTGGTTAGATCGTCGAGCTCTGTTCGACGATCGTCGAGCTCTGCACGACGCAATCTGTTGAACTGAATTTTTCTCTGACAGATCTGCATTCTTCCTAGCTACCTCTATTACTCCCTTTCCTTTGTCAGATACAAATTTAATTGGAGTTGTTAATATTATAGGTTGGCTGGATGAGGCACCCAAGCCCAATGTACTGTTGAATCTAGAGTTCACTGTGCTTGTAATGTCCATCAGTCTGATACTTCTCCTATTTAGGGATTCTTCAAACTTTTTAGCTCTTGACAGTTCACTTTTCAGTGAAGCTATCTCCTCCCTACAGTATTCTAACTCCTCAGAGAGTTTGAGGTTATTTGAGTTTAGGACATTGTATTTAGATAATTTATTTCTGAGAGAGATTATCTCTTTTTCAGATCTTAATAAATCCAAGCACAATGTCTTAAATTCATTTTTGAAGTCCTCAGAATTAAAATCAAAAGAGCTAATTACCTGATCTTCCTCTGGTTGATTTTCTGAATCTGAATCTGATTCTTCATCAGAGTTTTGCTGTGAGGCATTGATAGCCATCATGCAGAATTCTTTCTCATCAGCATCATCTTCATCATCACTGGAGCTAGATGAAGTTTCAGAATCTTCTTCTGTCTCACTCCATATCTCAGCAACAAAACCCTTCCTTGTATTTTTGTTCCTGCTAGAGGAGGCTTTGTCTGAGCTGTTCTTTTTGAAATCTTTTTCTTTTCTTCTTTCTCTTCTATCCTTTCTGTCCTTGTTCTTGTTCTCTAGACAGTCAGGCACAATGTGGCCTGGTTTCCTGCAACCAAAGCATATGATTTCTTTGTTATTATTATTTGACTTATCATACCTTGGTTTGTCATGTCCTTTGTATGGCCTTTTTCTGAAGTCTTTTCTGGCTAGCTTGTAAAATCTTTTGGCCAGTAGGCTGACCAATTCCTCATTGCCTGTGAGTTTTTCTTCAGGCTGATCTTCAATAGCTTTGAAAGCTATTGACTTCTCTTTCCTTGAGGCTGGTGAAGCAGCCTTCTGTTCTTCCTCTCTGTTCTTGATAAGCAGCTCATAAGATTTGAGCTTGCCTAGGAGAGTTTCAGTAGTGATTTCAATTAGACTTCTGGCATCTTTGATTGGCCAGATTCTTGAATCCCAAGTACTGGGGAAGCACATTAGGATCTTGTCATTAAGCTCAGTCAATGAGATTTCTTTAGCCAAGGTCCTTAGCTCATTGACAATCAGACTCAATCTGTTGTACATATCTGCTACTGACTCAGTCTCTCCTTTCTTGAAATTCTCATATTGGTTTATGAGGTGAGATCTCCTGTCTTTCCTTTCATCAGCAGACCCTGAGACAATTTCAGAGAGCTTGTCCCAAATTCCTTTGGCTGAGTTGCAGTCAGCTACTTTCTGAAATATCTCATCAGACATTGTCTGAGCTAAGATGTTCATGGCCTTTGCATCTGCAGTTTTCCTTTTCTTTATGTCTGCATCTGTTCCTGAGGGAGGTGGAACAGCATTTGTGCATGAGCTTGCTGGTGGACTTGGACAAACTGTCAAAACAGAATTGAAAATATCTTCATCAATAGAGTTCATGTATAATTTAATCCTTGCCTTCCAAAGTGCAAACTTAGATAGATTGCACACTGGAGGTCTGGTGCTTGCATAATCCTTGTTCTGTGCCATGTCTTAGAGTAATATATATATAAGAAGAAATAACCCTCTTAAAAGATAGATTTTACCAAGGATCACTTGGTTCATGTGTTAGCCTGTATGAGCAACCAACCTGCCTCTGATACCAATTGAAAGTGAGGGTAAGATCTATCTCAACTCTAGAGGGGGGGTGAATAGAGTTTATTCAAATAAGTTTCACAGTTTTGAAAATATTAACACATATAAAATTTAATTTACACTACAGTGTAGAGTGCTAGAAAGAAATTTAAGAAGCAAGAAATTAAGAACACAGCGCACATCAATAATCACACAAACAATCCAGAAGACACAAGGAAATATAATGGTTCCCCAAAAACCTGGGTACATCCACTCTTCTACCACCCTTGGTAGGAATCCACTCAGGATGAGTTGATCAGGTGTCCTGACACCAATGAGCTTTTGTTAAGGTGCTCAAAAACCAAAACTGGATTTTTTGATAAGGTGTCTTGCCACCACTGAGTTTTGACAAGGTTCTCAGAACCAAACAGAACTTTTGAAGGGAGTTCAAGAACCCTTTTACAGCAGGAAAATAAAAAGGGAAAAGGAAATGAAGTTGTCTTCTCTGTTCTCAAATCAAATGATAGAAGACTAGTGGATCTTTGTTGTCAAAGCTCCCCCTGAGATGTAGACTGGTTCAGGAAGGGAAGCTTTGCTCTAGGGTGATAGGTCTTCAGAACTTTGATCTCCAGCAAAAGATTGTTTCAGCAAGAAAACTGAAAGATGAGGTGTCTGAGGTTCTTGAAATGAAGTTGTGAACACTTTTCAGTAAGCAAGAAGATTTTTTGTCACAGTTCTTCTGTTGTTCTTTTGCTATCAGTGTTCTGTGTTCTGTATATTCTCCTTGTAATTGAAAAAGCAAGATCTTATTCTCTGAAAAATTCTTTGTCCAAAGTAGCCGTTGGCAGTCATAAATGTCTTCCATAAAGAGTCTTGTCTTCTAGAGGAAAGTCCAGCAAACATTCTCTGAATAATACCTTGAAACTTGCTCCAGAATAAAGACAAACGGCTGACAGATCTTCTTATCATAAATGCTGATAATATTCAAAAACATTCCAAAGAATAACAGCATTTGAATCCTTAAATGCGTCGATCTCTCAGAAGAATCGTCGATCTGAGCTCTACGATCGTCGAACTGAGCTCAGACATGAAATGAGATAAAGCAGATAGAAAACGTCGAACTGAGCTCGAAGATCGTCGAACCGAGCTCAGCGACCTGAAAAAATAACTGAAGAGAGATCGTCGATCTGAGCTCGAAGATCGTCGAAAGAAGCTCGACGATTTATCGAAGTTGAGCTCAGAGAGCGTCGAATGGAGTTCGACGATTCAGCAGAATGGGCTGAGGGCAAATAGTCGATCTGAGCTCGAAGATCGTCGACCTGAGTTCGACAATTTATCGAAGTTGAGCTCAGAGAGCGTCGAATGGAGTTCGACGATTCGTCGACCTGAGCTCGACGAAAATTGCCTTAGACTTAGCTCTTCAACCTTGATCTTGGAATGGTCCTGGGGGCAGCTTCAAACCTAAGTTCTAAGCCCTAGACTCACTCTAGTGTTGACCTTCACAACTATACAACTAGGTCAACCTTGTTTCCTAAGACAACCATAGTGATCCTTACCCAAATTAGTAATAGGGTGTTCCAACAGATGGTAGGCCGAAGAAAACAATAGTTTGGTGCCCATAATCCTCCACGGGGACTTCCAAAAATAACTAGTAAATTTCACATCCCTATTGGTCACTATAGTTTGTGGAATGCCCCGATGCCCAACAACTTCCTTAAAAAAAAGTTTTCCTACATGTGACGCATCGTTGGTTTTGTTACATGCAATAAAATTGGCCATTTTAGAAAACTGATATACTACCACTAGAATGGAATCATGACGTGTAAACATGACAGGTAGGCCTAGAATAAAATCCATACTAACATCTTCCTAGGGAATTGAAGGAATCAGAAGAGGGGAATAAAGTCCCGCATTCGTTTTACTACCCTTAGCTAATTGACACGCGCGACAACTTCCCACAATTTTATTAACCGTTGACTTAAGGCCGGGCCAATGGAACTTATCTTCTACTAAGGTAATGGTCTTTTCATGCCCGAAATGACCACCTAAACCACCGCTATGTAATTACCCCACAAAGAAATGTTGTTGGGAAGAGCGAGGAATACAAAGCTTTGAATGCTAAAATAAATAACCGTCCCGAATATAATATGATGAAATGGTAGTGGGAGAGTTGTTTTGCGTGGAATAATGGATTTCCTTGAAATTCGGGCAATTAACGTACTCATCCTTTATCCGATCGAACCCAATCACTTTCACCTCTAGCATAGACAACAACAACGAGACATGACTAAGAACGTCTGCCATGCGATTTAGAGTTCCCTTAAGATGTTTTATTATAAATGTGTACTCCTGAAGATAGGAGACCCATTTGGCATGCCTTGGGCTAACCTTATTTTGGGAATTGATAAACCTCAAAGACTCATGATCGGATAGGATAACAAACTCTTTAGAGAGTAAATAATTTCGCCAATATTGTAGGCACCGAATAACAGCAATATACACCCTATCAAAATTTGAATAATTTAATTTAGGCCCCGCGAGCTTCTCACTAAAGTACCCAATCAGATGACCCTCTTGACTCAATACACCACCAATACCGACTCCAGACGCATCACATGACAATTTAAAAACCTTATTAAAAGCCGGTAATCGTTAAAGAGGAGCTTCCGACATTCGGGATTTAATTGACTCAAACGCTTTAGCGGTCGATTTGGCCCACATGAAATCTCCTTTTTTTCATGCACTCTGTGATCGGTGCCATGATACTACTAAAATCCCGGATAAATCGACGGTAAATAGTAGCTAGGCCGTGAAAACTCTGAACATCCCATCATTTAATTCGTTCTGGCCAATCCTTAATGGCTTGGACCTTCTTAGGATCAACATGTATGCCCTCTGAACTCATAATATATCCAAGGAACTCCACAGATGGAACACTGAACATACATTTTTTAAGATTAACAAATAGCTTATCCTTTTGCAACATGGTAAGTACGGTCCTTAAGTGAGACTCCTGATCGTTTGGAGAGGCGCTAAAGACTAGGATATCATCAAAATATATAACTACGAATTTTCCTAAGTAAGGCTTGAACACTAAAGTCATCAACCTCGAATATGTACTCGGGCCATTAGTGAGCCTTTCCCTGAGAACCAACAACTCATAAAGTCTGTCCTTTTAATTAAATGTCATCTTCTACTCGTCTCCCTCCCTATCCTGATTTGATGGTAGCCACTCTTAAGATCTAATTTAGAAAAAATCGTGGCCCGGGCTAACATGTCCAATAAGTCATCTAAACGAGGGATGGGATACCTGTATTTGATAGTTATTTTATTAACGGCCCTATAATCTACACACATCCTTCAAGAACCATCTTTCTTAGGGACCAATTGTAACGACCCCATCCGTTAAATGACGTATAGTAGAAGGTCCGGCCGGGGCCCCACACTATATGCCACAAACAGACGGTGAGGTCACAGGAGAGTACCAAATCAAACACGAATCCTAACTCAGAGCATTCTAGCGGAAGCTTTAAGTTACAACTTTGAACTCTTAACCGGAATGTCCAATATATAAAACCACATTTATATATAAACCATGGAATGTACACAACCACAAGAGTTTGGCCTTAAGGCCTTACAATTCCTCTGAACATACATCATGTTTTACAAACCTCGGCGCGCAGGCCGGCCATACATGAGTAAAAGAGAAAACAAAACAAAGCCATTCGCTTAGCCTTCCAGGCTAGCCGCAGCAGCAGCAGCAACAGCAGTAGGGCTCTCCCGCCCATCACTTACCACTTGGCTCTCCAGCACCTGCACGGGAACAATCCACCCAACCGGTGGCAAACAATGCAACGGTCAGCATTCAGCTGACCCAATTATAACAATCCTACCCCTTTCTCGGGGCATGAGCATTCTTTCCCTGCAAGCATGGCATCAACAATAGCAACTATGTGCGCGCAGGCACATTCAAGCCATCACAACCATCGGCCACCCGGCCCGACAGTCCGTGCACTCAGGGCACATTTTCGGTGTACCGGAATACCAGGGTCAACACCACCGTCTACACGGTATTTGAGCATTTCTAGTCTTTCCGGCGCGCGGGCCTAAGACTCTCATTAGGCGCTCCAACAAAACCTATACCAGGCTTCCAAGTCGGACGGACCTAACGCAGGTACGGATCAGCCACCCCCCGTTGCTCAAGTCGCCGAGCCACCTCGAATACGGAAGTATCCATGGCATTTTATAGGCGCGGGTCGGTTTCACCTTTCCTGTTCGGCACTCAGCCTTTTCAACGAGTTGCAGCCCAACGGCTCAACTACTCACAAAGTGGCAACGCACGGCCACAAGAGTTGCCGCCAACCCTCTTCATTTCCTGGACATCGTCCAGTACTTCCTGCCGCACCAAGCAACAGGTAGGAACAAGGCATCACAAGCCATAGGCATCACAAGCCATTATCACGGAGCCTTCTCCGATATGCAAACAAGCATCACCAATCCAGATTCCATCCAGATGGGCTTCACACATCATGCCTAGAGCCGTACTCCATTTCCGGCCTCTAACAAGGGGGACTTCACATATCTACCCCAAGGGACACCACAACCCACCGCACACTCGCGGGGAAGGGCTTTCCCTATGCAATGCAGAAAAGAAGGACTTCACATGTCCAAGGAGGGAGATCGTTACCCTTGTCGATCTCTTCGGTGCCATTGCAAACTAGCCGGTGAGAAAGAACCGCAGCAGCCTTGCCGTCACAACGCCGGCTTCGGATCGCGAATCGGACCACGGGAGCTTCGCCGGTGGCTTGCTCTCCTCCTCCTTCTTCCTCTCTTTCTCTCTCTTTTTCTCTTCCTTAAGGATAAAAGAAGAATGAAGCTCCTTCTCTCACGACTTATCCAGCCCAAGAAACCACCTGAGCCTTTGGATCAAAAGAGAGGAAACTGAACGGCCAAGATCACCCCAAAATCTCACTTTTTGGCCGACACGGCCTGTGACACGCCCGTGTCACAGGCCGTGTACCCCTTAAACGGTGCACACAGCTTGAACCGACTGACCAACACGGGTCATCGACACGCCCGTGTCGGACCTGACACGCCCGTGTCAAACCTGAGACACGCCCGTGTGCCCTGCTCCATCGGAGCTGCAACCAGTACACGGGTCGGAACACGGCAGCTGACACGCCCGTGTCCAGCCTGACACGCCCGTGTTCCCGGCCGTGTTCAAGGCCGTGTCCGGCTCTGCCCGGAATAGGCCAATTTTGCAAAATAAATAGAACACGCCCTGGGACACGCCCGTGTCCCAGGCCGTGTCACCCGACACGCCCTGGGACACGCCCGTGTCCCAGGCCGTGTAACCTGACCTGCTACTCAAAATTCAAGTTGAGTCTTTTGGGCCTTTTTGGGGTGTTACAACCCTCTCCCCCTTAACAAAATTTCGTCCCGAAATTTGCACGGTAAGGAAAGAAAACCAGCAATGCTATAAGCATGTTATAACAAAAAGTACACGGTCTACAGTTTATACAAATAACTCGGGAAACTCAGCTCGCATGGTCTGCTCTCGCTCCCATGTTAGCTCTTCACGGCCACAATTGTCCCAACGGACCTTGACCATCCCGATTACTTTGTTCCGCAACTGTTTCTCGGCTCGATCCTCGATCCGAATGGGTCTAACCCTCGTCGTTAGCCCATACTCGACCGGTACCCGATCAGCCTCCACGACTTGAGCTGGATCCTTTACCGCCTGACGAAGGACTGAGATGTGAAACACATCATGTAATCCACCCAAGTCCGCTGAAAGTGCTAGTCGATAAGCAGCCTCCCCAACACGCTCCACCACCTCAAACGGACCAAGATACCTCGGACTTAGCTTTTTCAAACGCCGAATCCTGGACACACCTTTGAAGGGTTTGATCTGCAAATATACCCAATCACCCACCGCGAACTCCACGTTCCGGTGCTTGGCATTGTAGTACTTGGCTTGACGATCTTGGGCTATCAATAGCCTCTCCCGAATAGAGCGGATGAGCGAAGTAGCTTCTTCGACTTCCTTTTTCCCACTCAGCTTCGATTCGCCTGCTTCTGCCCAAGCTAACGGTGTACGGCATTTCCGACCATACAACGCCTCGAATGGTGCCATACCAATACTCGCTTGGTAGCTATTATTATAGGCAAATTCGACGAGAAATATATACTCTTCCCACCTTTTACCAAAGTCTAGGGCGCACATGCGGAGCATATCCTCCATCGTCCTGTTGGTTCGTTCAGTCTGGCCATCCGTTTGGGGATGAAAGGCCGTACTAAACGCTAATTTGGTACCCAACATTTGATGAACGAGCCGCCAATCATTCGATGTGAACCGCCCATCACGGTCACTAACGATGCTCCGGGGAACACCGTGCAGTCGAACAACCTGCTCCACATACAGCTTGGCCAAGGTTTCCACTGAATCATCTCTTCTATTTGGAAGGAAGTGCGCCACTTTTGTCAACCGGTCCACAATCACCCAGATTGAATCATGACCGCGTTGAGATCTCGGCAACCCATGCACGAAATCCATCGAAATATCATCGAACTTCCACTCCGGAATAGGTAACGACTTCAGAAAACCGCCAGGCTTCTGGCATTCTGCTTTCACCAACGCACAGGTGTTGCATTTAGCCACATAACGAGCCACATCTTTCTTTAGTCCGGGCCACCAGAACAGCTTTTTCATGTCCCTGTACATCTTTGTGCTCCCTGGGTGAACTGAGTACTTTGCAAAGTGAGCTTCGTACATCAACTCTTCCCTCAGTTTACCCACATTTGGGACGCACACTCGACCATTTCTCCTTAACAACCCGTTATCCCAAGAGAATTGATCATCCGGCCCATCTTTAGCATAGCGCTGGAGACTTTCATCAAGCTCCGTTGCTCGCCGAACTCTGTCCGTAAGGTCATACTGCACCTCCGTCCAGTTCAAGCACGCATCGGTTGACGCACCCTTGTCAACACACGATATCTCCATTGCTTCTAATTCTTGGATCAAACGCTGATCATGCCTCTGCAACCAGCTTGCCCGTACCGGAGTCTTCCGACTCAAAGCATCAGCGACCACATTTCCCTTCCCGGGAGTATAGTGAATCTCGAAGGTGTAGTCCCCGAGGAACTCCATCCATCTTCGTTGTCGCATATTCAGATCCTTCTGATCCAACAAATACTTTAGGCTCTTGTGATCCGTATAGATATCCACTTTGACGCCATATAGATAGTGCCGCCACAACTTGAGCGCAAAGATTACCGCCGCCAACTCCAAATCATGGACGGGATAATTCCGCTCATGCACTTTCAACTGACGCGAGCCATAAGCAATCACTTTCCCAAACTGCAGAAGAACGCAGCCTAAGCCGCTCCCAGATGCATCACTATAGATCTCATACCCATCGGTACCACATGGCGATGTCAACACAGGCGCCGTGGTCAAACGACTCTTCAAGTCTTCAAAAGCTCGAGCGCACTCCGGCGTCCATATGAACTTTTGATCTTTCCTCGTCAGCGTGGTGAGAGGTAAAGCAATCCGTGAGAAGTTTTCCACAAACCGTCTATAGTAGCCCGCAAGTCCAAGGAAGCTCCTGACCTCGGCCACTGAAGACATCACTGGCCAATCTCGGATGGCACTTATCTTCAACGGATCCACCGCGATACCCTCTCCACTTACCACATGGCCTAAAAAGGCTACTGAAGAGAGCCAGAACTCACACTTTGAGAACTTGGCAAAAAGTTTATTCCTCCGCAGGGTATGCAAGACCAACCGCAAATGGTTTGCGTGATCCTCTTCCGACTGAGAGTATACTAAGATGTCATCGATAAACACAATAACAAACAAATCCAAGTACTCTCGGAACGTTCGATGCATTAGGTCCATAAATACCGAAGGCGCATTACATAGGCCAAACGGCATTACCGTGAACTCATAATGACCGTAGCGTGTTCCAAACGCTGTCTTGGGAATGTCACCTTCCCGAATCCTTAGCTGATAATATCCCGATTTCAGATCCAACTTGGAATAGACCGTTGATCCCGCCAGCTGATCAAAAAGGTCATCAATCCGTGGGATCGGATACTTGTTTTTCTCCGTCAGCTTATTCAACTCGCGGTAGTCAATACACAACCGTAAGCTACCGTCTTTCTTTTTCACAAAGAGAACAGGCGCGCTCCAAGGTGACATACTTGGGCGTATATAACCCTGCTCCAACAACTCTTGCAGTTGGACTTTCAACTCCGCCATCTCTTTTGGCGCGACGCGATATGGAGAGCGGGCCACAGGTTTCGCACCTGGCACCAACTCAATAGAGAAGTCAATCTCCCGCTGGGGTGGTAACCCAGGAAGATCTTTAGGAAACACATCGGCAAACTCTGACACAACTGGCACTTCACCGACACTGGCCTTTGGCTCAACAGCCTGAATTAGCGTGAAGAATAACTCCGCGCCCTTCCGCACAGCATTGACGACTTGGAGTGCAGACAACAACGTTCCGCCAACTCCTCGCATACCAGCGAACTTCGTCACAAGCCCGGTATTCTGGCCCAGTGTAATCTCTTTGGAGTTGCAATCAATAAAGGCACGCTGCTCCGAAAGCCAGTCCATACCAAAGATCACATCAAACTCCGATAACGGTAGCACAGCTGCACTCAAACCGAAATCCCGACTTCCTATTTGCACATCCACATCGCAAGCCCTATCCGCAAGCATCACACAGCCATTCGGCAATAGCACCCTTGTACTATCCACCGTCACATGACTCGGTACCCCAATGCGAGATACGAAATCCTCAGACAGAAAAGAATGCGAAGCACCCGTATCAAACAGGGCTCTCGCTAAGTTATTCCGAATCAGGACAAAGCCTGCAGCACACACACATCATGCACAAGCTAAACAAAACCAAAACCAAAAGCACAGCAAGTAAACTAAATCAACTCGTACCTGTGACGACGTCACTTTGCTTAATCGCTTCCTGTTGGCCAAGTTGATAGATTCGGGGCTGCGCCTGGGAAGCAGAGGAATCCACCACCGCTTTGCCCTTCTCAGCATATGATGCACCCGTCTTCTTTTCCCCTTTGGGCTGCACAACTCGACAATCACGAGCTATATGCCCCACCCGGCCACAGTTATAGCACGTACGAGCATCCGGCCTTGATGTCGCTCCCGACACAACGGTCGTAGTTACTTGCCCCGATGGCTTGGACCTCTTGCCCCCTTTCTTCTGGTAAAACGACTTGCCTGGGCGAGGTGCTTGAAAATCTGGCTTAGACACCACCAAGCCCTTCTTCCCTTGCACTCGCCTCATGTCCTTCTCCAACGCGCACGCAGTATCAACCAACGCCTGGAACCCTTGGCTCACAGAACTTGAAAGCAGGAATCGTAACTCATCCCGCAATCCTTCATAGAACCGATTCGTTTTCCTTTGGTCATCCGCGAAGATTGTTCCCGCATATCGTCCCAACCTGGTAAACTCGTGCAAGTAGATATCCACACTATCGTCCCCTTGCTTTAACCGTTGGAACTCATTTTCCATAGCAATACGTTGCGCCGCTGGGACATGTTTCGCCAGAAAGATCCGAGAGAACTCCTCAATCGACACTTGTGTTAATTGCCTGCCCGCCAAATGGTGTAACTCTACCTCATCCCACCACAACCGCGCCTCCCCTTCAAGCATGAAGGTGGCTAAGGTGACCTTGAGAGTTTCCTCCGCCCTGATCGCTGTCATTATCCTCTTGACACGCGATAACCAATCTTCCGCCTGCGTTGGGGATCCCATTCCCGCAAACGTCGGAGGACTGAAGCTCATGAATTGCTTCAACTGTCGGTCAGCTGCTCGTGGATCTACAGCCTCAACCGGCTCGGGTCTTACATCAACACGAACTGGCGCTACCGCCGGCTGCGCTTGCCCGGTCGGCTGAATCATGGCAAAGAGCGCCTCAGCAACTAAACGAACAGTTTCCGCAGATGGAGGAGGTGTTGGCACCTCAGCTGGTGCCGCACTCTCATCAGAACGCTGGGGCTCAGACTGCCCAGCACCACTACGTGTCACCTATAGGTGGACAAGACACACATCAGCGAACGTATGCAAGCAAAACAACACAAAAAGGAACGCGCAGATTCCTCAAACAAGATTTTGTACATTCCTTAATGGACATTCCAGAGTTCATTAGCGTTACAGCAGGTCGCACAAACACGTGCTCGCCACCCCACAAAAGAATTCGACCACGAATTCGAAAGAGGAAGACCGACGAAAAGCTGATACCAAAATGTAACGACCCCATCCGTTAAATGACGTATAGTAGAAGGTCCGGCCGGGGCCCCACACTATATGCCACAAACAGACGGTGAGGTCACAGGAGAGTACCAAATCAAACACGAATCCTAACTCAGAGCATTCTAGCGGAAGCTTTAAGTTACAACTTTGAACTCTTAACCGGAATGTCCAATATATAAAACCACATTTATATATAAACCATGGAATGTACACAACCACAAGAGTTTGGCCTTAAGGCCTTACAATTCCTCTGAACATACATCATGTTTTACAAACCTCGGCGCGCAGGCCGGCCATACATGAGTAAAAGAGAAAACAAAACAAAGCCATTCGCTTAGCCTTCCAGGCTAGCCGCAGCAGCAGCAGCAACAGCAGTAGGGCTCTCCCGCCCATCACTTACCACTTGGCTCTCCAGCACCTGCACGGGAACAATCCACCCAACCGGTGGCAAACAATGCAACGGTCAGCATTCAGCTGACCCAATTATAACAATCCTACCCCTTTCTCGGGGCATGAGCATTCTTTCCCTGCAAGCATGGCATCAACAATAGCAACTATGTGCGCGCAGGCACATTCAAGCCATCACAACCATCGGCCACCCGGCCCGACAGTCCGTGCACTCAGGGCACATTTTCGGTGTACCGGAATACCAGGGTCAACACCACCGTCTACACGGTATTTGAGCATTTCTAGTCTTTCCGGCGCGCGGGCCTAAGACTCTCATTAGGCGCTCCAACAAAACCTATACCAGGCTTCCAAGTCGGACGGACCTAACGCAGGTACGGATCAGCCACCCCCCGTTGCTCAAGTCGCCGAGCCACCTCGAATACGGAAGTATCCATGGCATTTTATAGGCGCGGGTCGGTTTCACCTTTCCTGTTCGGCACTCAGCCTTTTCAACGAGTTGCAGCCCAACGGCTCAACTACTCACAAAGTGGCAACGCACGGCCACAAGAGTTGCCGCCAACCCTCTTCATTTCCTGGACATCGTCCAGTACTTCCTGCCGCACCAAGCAACAGGTAGGAACAAGGCATCACAAGCCATAGGCATCACAAGCCATTATCACGGAGCCTTCTCCGATATGCAAACAAGCATCACCAATCCAGATTCCATCCAGATGGGCTTCACACAGCATGCCTAGAGCCGTACTCCATTTCCGGCCTCTAACAAGGGGGACTTCACATATCTACCCCAAGGGACACCACAACCCACCGCACACTCGCGGGGAAGGGCTTTCCCTATGCAATGCAGAAAAGAAGGACTTCACATGTCCAAGGAGGGAGATCGTTACCCTTGTCGATCTCTTCGGTGCCATTGCAAACTAGCCGGTGAGAAAGAACCGCAGCAGCCTTGCCGTCACAACGCCGGCTTCGGATCGCGAATCGGACCACGGGAGCTTCGCCGGTGGCTTGCTCTCCTCCTCCTTCTTCCTCTCTTTCTCTCTCTTTTTCTCTTCCTTAAGGATAAAAGAAGAATGAAGCTCCTTCTCTCACGACTTATCCAGCCCAAGAAACCACCTGAGCCTTTGGATCAAAAGAGAGGAAACTGAACGGCCAAGATCACCCCAAAATCTCACTTTTTGGCCGACACGGCCTGTGACACGCCCGTGTCACAGGCCGTGTACCCCTTAAACGGTGCACACAGCTTGAACCGACTGACCAACACGGGTCATCGACACGCCCGTGTCGGACCTGACACGCCCGTGTCAAACCTGAGACACGCCCGTGTGCCCTGCTCCATCGGAGCTGCAACCAGTACACGGGTCGGAACACGGCAGCTGACACGCCCGTGTCCAGCCTGACACGCCCGTGTTCCCGGCCGTGTTCAAGGCCGTGTCCGGCTCTGCCCGGAATAGGCCAATTTTGCAAAATAAATAGAACACGCCCTGGGACACGCCCGTGTCCCAGGCCGTGTCACCCGACACGCCCTGGGACACGCCCGTGTCCCAGGCCGTGTAACCTGACCTGCTACTCAAAATTCAAGTTGAGTCTTTTGGGCCTTTTTGGGGTGTTACACCAATAATGCGGGTACGGCATAAGGACTCTTACTATGATGGATGAACCCCTTACTTAGAAAATCCAAAATTAATTTTTGCAATTCAAGGTGTGCGAAGGGCTAAGTGGATAATGGTGAAGGTTGGGAAATGTGGAACCCAGAACGAAATCAATTTCGTGTTGAATTTCTCTCATGGGGGCTAACTCGGGTGGTTAATCATCTGGGTAGACATCATTAAATTCTTATAAAAGGGTCTTCAATGCTAGAGGTAAGTTCTCAAAAGAGGAGCTATCTTCCTTGACTTGCAAAAATACTAATGCATACATGACACCGTCTATAAAAGTATCGCACTCAAACTCCTTCTTACATATCAAGCTTGACGTCTTCTTCTCTACAAGAACAATAGTGTCTTTAGAAGAGACCGAAGGATCCTTAGGCGGAGTAGGTTTTAAGATAATGGTCTTGCAATTAAATTTGAGGTCATATGTGTTGGCTCGCCCTAAATGAGTAACATCTTGGTCATCAAGTCATGGGCGACCTAGTAAAACATGATATGCATCCAAGGGGATGACGTCACACCATTCCTTTTCAGAGTAAACCTTGATGGTAAGGGGACCCAAACAATGCTTCGAAACCGAGAAGGATGTCTTATTTACCCATGCCACCTTATAGGGGTGAGGGTGCGGCTTAGTTTCTAATAACATTCGGGACACCACATTTTCAGATATCACATTCATACAGCTACCGATTTCAATGATCAACTTACACAACTTCTCTCCACTCTTAAAACTTAACAAAAAAATATTCGTCCTATTCCAGTCAACTAATGCACGTGGAGTTTCCAGAATGCACCGCATAACCATCATATTAACATTATCTTCTATATCGTTCGGCAATCCTTCTGACTCACAATCTTCTCCTACTTCAAATATAAGCTCGGTCGACTCAAACAAGGAATCTAAAAGGGCTTGGGGCTTGGGCTTGGTAGGGCACTCACTAGTGTAATGGCCCTGAATTCCACAAGCAAAACAGGTAGCATTTGTTTTGCTGAACTATAACGCCCCAAATCTCGGAAATGATCTGGTAGCGTCTTAAGGCCAATCTAGGGCTTAATAAGGGTCACACGGCCTTGGACACAGGCGTGTCCAAGGTCGTGTCTTGCTACGAGTTTGACGATTTTCCGCGTGGTCGACGAAATGCAGTCGACGATCCTTGGAGGTCGAGAACACGAGCGTGTCCAGGGCCGTGTCCTGCTCGGGTTGTTAGTCGGGCTGTGTCGAGTGAGTTACAAGGCCTGGGACACGGGCGGGTCCCAGGGCATGTCTGGCACACAGCCTGTGAAACGGGCGTGTCACATGGCCGTGTCCTCTTCATGATGTTCATGTTCCTGTGTCGATTGAGGAACATGCCCCGTAACATGGGCGTGTACTGATTAGCACAGGTGTGTCAACTATTGACACGGGTGTGTCTAAGCCCGTGTCCTGTTCGGGATGCGACGGTTTCAGCGTCGATTGAGGCACACGGCCTATGACACAGGCGTGTCCATGGTTGACACAGGCGTGTCCCAAGCCGTGTTAGAGGCCGTGTCCTGTTCTGTATTTTTTGGTTCACGGCGAGTGTGGAACACGGCCTTGGACACGGGCGTGTCGCAAGTTGTGTTCGGCCCAGGAAATTGATTTTAAGTGCAAATCATGGCCGTTCATTTCCTTATTTTTGGATATAATGGCCCAGATCTATCCTTGTTGTTATAAGGCCGAGAAAAGGGTTTGAAACCCTCATTCCTCTTTAAGCTTTCTCTTTCTAAAAGCTTTAGAGAGAGGGAAGAGCAAGGAATAAGGAGAAGGAGAATTCTGGCTGCCGGAGGAGCTTTGGAGCCCCAAATTGCAAGCCGAGTCCAGATCTACGAAGGCGAGGCCATTGCGGTGCTTTTCATCCGTTTAGATCTCCAAGGCGCCAAAGCGAACCTCAAGGGTAACGATTCTCTTCTTGGACATGTGAAGTCCTCTTTCCTTTTTACATAGGAATCCCGCTTTCACGAGTATGCGGTGAGTGCGAGGTATTCCTTCAGGTAGACATGAATAGTTCTCGTTATTTTGCATGTACAGTCTGGAATCGAAGTACGAACATAGGCATGGTGTGTGAAGCCTACCCGGGCAAGTTGGTATAGATCGGTGATGTTTCATTATGTATGAATGGTCGGAGAAGACTCCGTGTTGATGGTTATTTTTGGGTTTTCTACGTGGTATATTGTAGCAGGGATCCTTGGGGATTAACTCCAAGGTGTGCCCAAAAATCTAAGCAGAAGGGAAGTTCTGCCATAACGGTGGCGTGAGAGCCATCCGTGTACATAACAGGGTTATATATGATTGTTTGATCGATATGTTGGGACTGGGGGAAACTTGGCCTGCGCCGATGACTTGTATTGTTATGGCGAGGTGAGCAACGGGCGGGTGGAACCTTACCCACTTCAAGTGGTTTGGTGAAAGTTGGCTTGGAGAGCGAGTCTAGGCTTCGGCTGAAAGGACTTTAATGCTCACGTGTTTGCCATCCTGGGGGTGGTGGTGGACTGCGGAATGGACCGGGTTCGGACAGGTTTCACCGAGTAAGTGCCCTGAGAGCACGGGGTGTGTGGCCGTCCGTGCCTATACCTGTGGTGAAGTGTACTGTTGTTGTACTTTCACTATATTGTTTGGCTATGCTACTAAACTATGGGGAAGGAGAACCACCACCCAAAATCCGGGGTGGGGTCGTTATAATTTGGTCAGCTTTAGCTGACCGTTGCTTTTGTTTGCCACCATTGCGGTTGATTGTTGCTTGTAGGGGCTGCAGAGCCTAGTGGCAAATAGCGGGCTGAAGCCCTTATTATTGATCCGGCCCTCGAAGGCCTTTGCGAATGTTTACTTTTACTCTCATATGTGACCGGACTGCATGCCGATGTTTGGAAAACACTATTTGTTTAAGTAAACTCTTGTAAGGCCATAAGGCCAAGTACTTTGTGTATTTGTACGCTCTTTCCTGTTTTGGGGGTTCTTAGTGGACATTCATGATGTATTTTGGGTTCTTTTCTTTGCAACATTTAAAATGCTTCTGCTAGAATGTGCTCTATGTAGGACGTGTGTTATTGGAAGGATGGTTTCATTTAGGAACCCTTCAGTCTGCCTATGGTATATAGGGTGGGGCCCTGGCCGGACCTACTATTATATGCTTTGTAACAGATAGGGGTGTTACAATTTGGCATCAGACTACCAGTTTCGATCATGCTTATTGGAGTTCGTGGGCGAATTCTTTTAAGGGGTGGTGATCATATGTATGTGTGTCATCGTTATAACATAAAAAAACCCAAATGTCCACTTAGGAATGAAAATACACATGTTTGAGGAACCTGCGTGTTCCTATGATTGCTTTTTGCAATATTGTTTGGTCACTTAATGGTGTTTTGTAGTCTATAGGTGACTAGGAGTGGTGCAGAGCTATCAGAACATTTGTATTTTGAGTCAAGTAGCACACCGAATGATGTGCCTACAACACCTCCTTTGGCATAAACCATAAGATTGGTGGCTAAAGCGGTGTTTGCAATGATAAATGCCCAGCCAGCAAGGCAGGTGCAGCACCCAGCCCCTGTAGGGGAGCAGGTATAACACCCATCCCCTGCAGGGGAGCAGGTACCGCTTCAAGCGGCAGAACCAAGAAGGGTTGAACAACTGTTGGTAGAGTAGTTGATACCTAGAAGAGCGACCGAAAAGCAGCTCAAACATATTATGGGCTTTAACCCTCTGATGTTCTCGAGGAGTGAAACCCCATCTCAAACTTAGTATTTACTCTCCCGAGTAAAGAGAGTCTTGACAGCTACGGAAACGGAGGAGTGGCAGAAGACCACCATAGCCACTGTCCTGTTGGATGGTGATGCAAGGTTGTGGTGGGAAGGTTTTGAGCTACATCACCTGGGTGGAAGTCAACTCACGGACGTCTCAATGGAGGAATTTTCGAGACTATTCTTAGCAAGGTACCTTCCCTCGGCTCAAAGGATCGCGATTGAGAATGAGTTCCAGAAGTTAATGCAAGGAGACAATAGCGTGGACGAGTACCTCAACGAATTTACACGGTAGGGTCGGTATGCTAGATCTACGTTCGCGAATGAAAAATGTAAGACAATTCGGTTCTATGAGGGTCTGCGGGATGACCTAAGGCTACTGCTCTCAAGGCTTATGACGTAGGGCTTCTTGGCCCTGGTCATTATGACCCGGTCGTTAGAGAAATATCTGACGAATATACAAGCGAAGAAAGACTCTAGTGCAAAGAGGACGGAGTTCAAGATGTCGACCTCCTCGAAGCCTGGTTTTTGTAAGTTTAATAAGAAGGCTAGGACTTCAGGTCCAGCCCCTTCTTCTGGTGCATCTGAGGCGACTACAGGTCGAACCCCAGGTGCATGCTATAATTGTCAAAAGTCGGGACACTTTGACCGAGATTGTTGGAGTGGATGCCCAAAGTCCGAAAGGAAGCCTGGAGCAATTTATCAGGAGAAGGGAAAGGCGGTGGAGTCAACTGCATCACACTATGATCCAGCTCAACCTAGAGTTTATACCCTTGTCCAGCAGGAGGCCATAAAGCAAGCTGACGTGGTCACTGGTACGGTTTAAATTTATAGCATTTTAGCTTTAAATACTTGTTACCTTGCGCATGTTTTCTTATTATTGCTTTTACTAGGCTTTGTTTTGATTTTTGATAATCCAGCGAGAGCACTGTTCGATACGGGAGCTTCGCACTCCTTTTTGTCTGAAGGATTTGTATCGTGCATCGGAGTACCCTCTTCGATGGCAAAGGACAAATTGGATGTGTGGTTTTGCCTAATGGGTGCTCAATGCACGCGGATAGAGTTTGCTGCATAAAGATACGGATTGGGATTCAAGAATTCGACTTACAAGCATCGCTACTGCCGTTAGTGGAGTTCGACGTGATATTTTGTATGGACTGTCTCTCAGAGCAGCATGCATACATTGATTGCAACCGCAAAGAGGTCAAACTGGGAACTGGTCATGAGACGACATTTGGGGGCTTGAAAGGGTCAAGCAAGACTTTGATGTCTGCTCTTCAAGTAGTTAAGGCAGTTCGTGCTGGTGCAAAGCTATTCTTCACACTAGTGGAGGCTTCGAAGCTTAAGCCTAGTTTGGACAATATCTCGGTTGTATCAGAGAATCCTGACGTATTCCCTGGCGATCTCCCAGGGAGCCCACCACAGCGAGAGAGATTGACTTCACTATTGAGCTAGTGTTAGGTGCCAAACCTGTGTCACGCTCTCCATATCAGTTAGCGCCTAAGGAAATGGTGGAACTGAAAGTTTAACTTCAAAAGCTGTTGGAACAGGGTTATGTGCGTCTAAGTTCGTCGTCTTGGAGGGCACCGGTCCTCTTTGTTAAGAAGAAGGACGGAAGCTTGCGACTTTGTATTGATTATCGAGCTGAACAAGTTAACAGATAAGAATAAGTATCTGATCTCAAGGATTGATGATCAATTAGATCAGTTAGTTGGGTCAACGGTATACTCGAAATTGGATCTTAAGTCCGGATATTACCATCTAAGGAAAAGAGAAAGTGATATCCCCAAGATAGCTTTCAGCACGTGGTATGGGCATTATGAGTTGATCATCATGCCATTTGGTCTGACTAATATGCCATCCGTATTTATGGATCTGATGAACAGAACGTTCAGAGAGTATCTGGAACACTTCGTGATAGTCTTTATCGACGATATATTGGTGTACTCGCAGTGTGAGGAGGATCACTTTAAGCATTTGCATTTGGTGTTCTAGACGCTGAGGAGGAACCAACTGTATGCCAAGTTCTCCAAATGCGATTTTTGGTTGTCCTTAGTAGCATTCCTTGGTCACATAGTGGAGAGGGAATTGCGGTGGATCCGACGAAGATAGTGGCTATACGGGAGTGGCATGTGTTGTCTACGATAGCGGAAGTCCGGAGTTTTTTGGGACTTGTCGGCTACTACAAGCGCTTCGTAGAGAACTTCTCGCGGATAGCGTTGCCCCTCATGACTTGACGAGGAAAGATAAAAAGTTTGTGTGGTCGCCGGAGTGCGCGCTAAATTTTGAAGAACTGAAGAGTCGGTTGACCACGACGCCTATTCTATGTTTGTCGTTTGGGACCGAAGGATTTGAGATTTACAGTGATGCTTCGAGAAGTGGTTTGGGTTGTGTTCTACTGTAGCATGGGAGAGTGATAGCTTATGGCTCACGTCAGCTGAAGGTATACAAGAGGAATTATCCGGTCCATGACTTGGAGATAGCGGCCATGATATTTGCCCTGAAACTGTATAGACACTAACTATACGGTGTGAAGGTCGATATCTATACCGACCACAAGAGACTAAAGTACTTGTTGGATCAAAAGGATCTAAACATGCGGCAGCGGAGGTGGATGGAGTTCCTGGGGTACTACACCTTAAAGATTCATTATGTGTCTGGGAAAGGCAATGTGGTTGCGGATGCGTTGAGTCGCATTGCCCCTACGCGGGCCAACTTATTGTCGATACATGATGAGCATTTGATTTGGGATTTGTAGGCACTAGAGATCTCTTGTGTTGACAAGTAGACTAGTGTCGAAGCACAATTAAACTGGATAGAGGTGCAGTATGACCTTGTTGATAGGATTCAGCAGGCTCTGGTTTTGGACAGCAACATGAAGCAGATCATAGATGAGGCTTTGGATGGGTCAAATTCCCAATTTGGTGTTGTTGATGGACTGTTATGAAAGAACATTCATCTGTGCGTCCCAAATGTGGGTAAACTGTAGGAGGAATTGATGTACGAGGCTCATCATACCAAGTACTCAATTCACCTAGGGAGCACGAAGATGTGTTGTGATATGAAAAAGATGTTCTGGTGGCCAGGACTTAAGAAGGACGTGGAATTTTATGTGGCGAAGTGTCAGACGTGTGCCTTGGTGAAGGTGGAGTGCCAGAAGCCTGGAGGTTTCTTGAATTCCTTGCCTATCCAAGAGTGGAAGTTCGACGATATTTCTATGGATTTTGTGCATGGGTTTCCAAGGTCACAGAAGGGAAATGACGCCATCTGGGTGATCGTAGATCGATTGACGAAAGTGTTGCACTTCATTCCGAATTGGAAGGATGATTCGGTGGATAAACTGGAAAAACTTTACGTGGATAACATTGTTCGATTGTATGGTGTGCCCCGCAGCATTGTGAGTGATCGAGATGGGCAGTTCATGTCCAATGACTGGAGGTTGGTGCAATAATTGTTGGGAACCAAGCTAAGATTCATCACGGCCTTTCATCTGCAGATGGATGGTCTGACCGAGAGGGTCAACAGGACGATGGAGGACATGCTTCGCATGTGCGTCTTGGATTTCGGAAAGCAGTGGGAAGATCACCTGTACTTGGTGGAGTTTGCTTATAACAACAGCTACCAAGCGAGTATTCAAATGGCGCCCTTCGAGGCCCTATACGGTAGGAAATGTCGTACGTCGTTTATCATGGTTGGAAAGGAATGAGTCGAAGCTGTACAAATGGCAAGAAGTGGAAGGCGCCACTTCGTTGGTACAGACAATAAAAGAATGATCAGGACAGACACGCTAAATACTATAATGCTAAGAATAGAAACGTTGAGTTCGTTGTTGGCGACTGGGTATATTTGAAGATTAAGCCATTTAAGGGTGTTTCGCGGGTGCGATGCTTGAAGAAGCTGAGCCTGAGGTACCTTGGACCATTTGAGATTCTGGAGTGAATTGGTGAAGCAGCTTATCGGCTGAAGCTATCTGTGGAACTGAGTGGCCTACACGACGTATTCTACATATCAGTGTTGCGGAAGGCGATGCAAGAGTCTTCGCAAGTGATTGCGGTTGATCGGGTACCGGTTGATAATGGGTTGACGACGAAGGTCAAGCCCATTCGCATTGAGGACTTTGAAGTCAAGCAACTTCGTAACAAAGACATCAGGATGGTCAAAGTCCGATGGGATAACTGCGGTCGTGAGGAGCTTTCTTGGGAGCAAGAGCAGACCATTCTTGAGGAGTATCCCGAGACTTTTCCTCTCAGGTACCGTTTAAGTTTGAGTACTTTCTATTCCATAATTTCGAGGCAAAATTATTTTAAGAGGGAGAGAATTGTAACGCCCCAAATCTCGAAAATGATCTGGTAGCGTCTTAAGGCCAATCTGGGGCCTAATAAGGGTCACATGGCCTTGGACACGGGCGTGTCCATGGCCGTGTCCTGCTACGAGTTTGACGAATTTTCGCATGGTCGACAAAATACAGTCGATGATCCTTGGAGGTCGAGAACACGACCTGAGACATGGGCGTGTCCAGGGCTGTGTCCTGCTCGGGCTGTTAGCCGGGATGTGTCGAGTGAGTTACACGGCCTGGGATACGGGCATGTCCCAGGGCGTGTCTGACATACGGCCTGTGACACGGGCGTGTCATATAGCCGTGTCCTCTTTGGGATGTTTTGGATCCTGTGTCTATTGAGGAACACGACCCGCAACACGGGTGTGTACTGATTGATACGGGTGTGTCAAGTGTTGACACGGGTGTGTCTAAGCCCGTGTCCTATTCGGGATGCGACGGTTTCAACGTCTATTGAGGCATACGGCCTATAATATGGGCGTGTCCATGGTTGACACGGGAGTTTCCCAAATCATGTCAGAGGCCGTGTCATGTTCTGTATTTTCTGGTTCACGGCGAGTGTGGAACACGACCTTGGACACGGGCGTGTCGCAAGTCATGTTCGGCCCAGGAAATTGATTTTAAGTGCAAATTGTGGCCGTTCGTTTCCTTCTTTTGGGATCTAATGGCCCAGATCTGTCCTTGTTGTTATAAGGCCGGGAATATGGTTTGAAACAATCATTCCTCTTTAAGCTTTCTCTTTCTTAAAGCTTTAGAGAGAGGGGAGATCAAGGAAGAAGGAGAAGGAGAAATCCGGCCGCCGGAGGAGCTTCAGAGCCCCAAATCGCAAGCCGAGCCCAGATCTACGAAGGCGAGGCCATTGCGGTGCTTTTCATCCGTCTAAATCTCCATGGCGCCAAAGAGAACCTCAAGGGTAACGATTCTTCTCTTGGACACGTGAAGTCCTCATTCCTTTTTGCATAGGAAGCCCACTCTCATGAGTATGCGGTGAGTGCGAGGTATTCCTTCGGATAGACATGAATTGTCCCCGTTGTTTTGCTTGTAGAGTCCGGAATCGAAGTACAGACATAGGAATGGTGTGTGAAGCCTACCCAAACAAGTTGGTATGGATCAGTGATGTTTCATTATGCATGAATGGTCGGAGAAGACTCCGTGCCAATGGTTGTTTTGGTGTTTTCTACGTGGTAGATTGCAGCAGGGATCCTTGGGAATTAACTCCAAGGTGCACCCAGAAATCTAGGCAGAAGCGAAGTTTTGCCATAACGGTTGCCTGGGAGCCAGCCGTGTACATAACCGGGTTATGTATGATTGTTTGATCGATATGTTGGGACTGGAGGAAACTTGGACTGCTCCGATGAATCGTATTGTTATTGTGAGGTAAGCAACGAGTGGGTGGAACCTTACCCACTCCAAGTGGTTCGGTGAAAGTTGGCTTAAAGAGCGAGTCTAGGCTTCGGTTGAAAGGACTTTAATGCTCACGTGTTTGCCATCCTGGGGGCGGTGGTAGACCGCGGAACGGACTGGGTTCGGACCGGGTTCACCGAGTAAGTGCCCTGAGAGAACGGGGTATGTGGCCGTTCGTGCCTACGCCTGTGGTTAAGTGTGTTGTTGTTGTACTTTCACTATATTCTTTGGCTATGCTACTAAACTTCAGGGAAGGAGCACCGCCACCCTAAATCCGGGGTGGGGTCGTTATAATTTGGTCAGCTTTAGCTGACCGTTGCTTTTGTTTGCCACCGTTGTGGTGAATTGTTGCTTGTAGGTGTTCCGGAGCCTAGTGGCAAATAGCGGGCTGAAGCCCTTGTTGCTGAGCCGACCCTCGAAGGCCTTTGCGAATGTTTACTTTTACTCTCATGTGTGACCGGCCTGCATGCCGATGTTTGGAAAACACTATTTGTTTAAGTAAACTCTTGTAAGGGCATTAGGCAAGTACTTTGTGTATTTGTGCGCTCATTCCTATTTTGGGGTTTTTAGTGGACATTCATATTGTGTTTTGGTTTTTTTATTTGCAACATTTAAAATGCTTCCGTTAGAATGTGCTTTGTGTAGGACGTGTGTTATTGGAAAGATTGTTTCTTTTAGTAACCCTTCGGTCTGTCTGTGGTATATGGCGTCGGGCACCGGCTGGACCTATTTCTTTATGTTATGTGACAGATAGGGGTGTTACATGACCCTACCAACAAGAACTCTCTCACCCGTTGGGTTTCTAATATTCCTAGCAGTCATGACAACGGAGTTCGAGTTAGTGTATTGGAACTCACCCTTATCCTTAAAGGTAGAGGTGAGGGTTGTCCTAATATGGACTTTCCCTTCTGAAACGAGCGAGTCTTAGTCTTGTGTGCATTATGCTTCTCAATATCCAAGGCGACATTGAAAGTAGTATTTAGGTCGGTATGACCATATCGTCATAGTTTACCCTGAATGTCGGGGTTTAACCCTGGCCTTACAGAACCTAGAAAGGGTGATCTCTGGCATCTCCCTAACATCACACCTGACCATCATGTCCTTGAGAAGGATCATGTACTCATAGACCAACCTATTCCCTTGTTTAAGGGTAGCTAAATCATCAAACATCTGTGTTCGATGATACACAAGGACGTACTGGTCTGTCAGCATGGCCTCATGCCTGCCCAACTAATGGGTGGTAAGCCATTCACGACACCAAGACGACGTTCCTCGTTCAACAAGATAAATCTTGGATCTACCTAACAGTTTCATCCTCGCAACGCGCACCTTTTCTACGTCAGTAAGCTTGTGCCACTCGAAATAACACTCGATCTCCAAAACCCAGTCTAAAAAGACTTGGGGTTCACCCAATCCATGGTATGATGGGGGTTTGACTCGGACCGCCCTAGTAAAATTAAACTCTAATGGTGCCTGGTTATTGTGAACCGGTGCACGCTGGTCATTATTATTATTATTATGGTTATTCCCTTCATCACGTGGGATGGCGGCTTGATTACGGGGAGCCGCTTGATTTAATCGTAATTTGTGAAGCATCTCCCTAATCTCCGTCAACTGATCAGTGAATTCCTGGAATTATTCATCAATTGCTGTGGGAACGTGACCCGCATCTCGCTTGTCTGCCATGTGGGAGGAAGATGGGGAATACTTCGTGCCTAATCTTGTGTGCATGCAAACAAACAGTGGTTCTGATCTAAGGAAATTACAACAGATGGAATTTTTCCCGCATTATAACTAGGGTGGGAAAATATTTTTTTTAATTTTCTTACTGAAAATAATAAAGATATTATTAAAAAAAAATTAAAAACTCTTTGCAGAAAAATAAAAATTTTAGGCCGCTATTTGCAGACCAGGAATTTTTTTTTTAATTTTGACAAATAAACGTACAAGACAAGTGCGTGTCGACGTCTTAAGAAAAGGGGAGGGTGACAATTAGAAAATTGACATGAACCTCTCTCTGATACCAAATTGATGCAGGCTTGTACGCGGACACGGAAATAAAGACAAACACGAATTTTCTCTCTATGCCCAATTCCTATGTTCGTACAATACTTTCAACGCAACGCACACGACATTCGATTTTATCAACTATATGTTAACGTACGGGTAGCCAAATCATTTAAGATCGAGCAAAGGCTATAGGCCAATATTCGCTCGGCTAAAAGGACCCACCTGGTCCGATCGAGCGGTTGTTGTACCAAAAGAGATCCACAGTAAATTATGATTCGGAAATGGTAAATCTCTCCCAACAAAAAGAAAACAAGATCCGGCAATCCTCTCGAAATTAAACAAATCAAGATAGACAACAAATTCGATCGAAGAAAACCATGACTATTTCAATGCTATCAAGAGACGACGTTAAAGTTTTCCTCCACGAAAATTATCTAGAGGGAAAATAAAATCACACAGATAATAGAAAATTTTCGTTACCTGATGACTAGTTTTAGTCATCCTTTTTTTGGGTAATTAAGTAGTTAAAATGCTTAAGTTTTATTATAATTTTGTGTTTTGTATGCTTGTTATGATGTTATTTTATGATTTGGTATAAAAAAATATATATAGTCTTATTTTATGTATTATGTTACTATATATTATGTTATGTTTAGTAATTATAATTAGTATTAGTTTATGTTGTGTTGTTTTATTTTAATGTTTTAATGTTCTTGATGTTTTGTTATTTCATTTTAATGTTTTAATGTTATTATGTTGTTTTTATTTTAATGTTCTTGATGTTTTGTGTTTTAACTTTATTTATAATATAACTAATCTATGTTTGTTTTATTGTAGGAGCAGCCCAAGCACAAGCCCAACCATCATTCAAAGCATGGCCGGCCACCTATCAAGCCCTACCCGAGCCCTTGTTGCAGCCCAAGCATTGGAGCAGCCGGCTTTCACATTTTGGAGCAGCCCCTAGCCCAACCCGAGCCTATATAAAAGCCCAAAGCAGCCCCCATGCAGCCCCTCCCTCAAGAGCAGCCCACCTAGCCTCTAACCCGAGCCCTATGGCCTACCCGAGCCACCAAAACAGCCCATTCAAGCCCACAATGGCCGGCCACACCCTCTCTCTCTCTCCTTTATTAGTTGCCACCTTTCTCATGCATGAATCATATTATTTTCTCTCCCCTCATTTAAATAACATGCATGAACATTTCATCCCATGTGGCCGGCCACACCATCTCTCTCCTCCCCTTTATTTCCCATTCACTCCCCCCTTCCCATTACATATTTTTCATTAAATACATGCATGCACTCCTCCCCTTCTCTCCCCCCCCCCCTCATTTATATCATGCATGAACCAACTTCCCCCCTATGGCCGGCCACCCCTTGGGCTCCCCCTATTTTAGATGCTTCCCTCCTCTCCTATAAAAGGAACCCAAGTCTAAAGCTTAAGAGGTTGGATTGAGAGTTGGCTTTTGGAGATAGCTTTGGAGAGTTCAATTCAAGAGAGTTCATTGTAATTTTTCATTTCTAGTTTGTTTTCATTCTTGTAATCTCATTTTTGTTTAGTAATATAGTTTTGTTTTTTTCATTATCGTGTACTCCCTTTCCTTTTATTATAAGTAATATGAAGTCTTCTCCTTCTATTATTGTCGTTTTCTTTTCCGTCATGCATAGCTAATTTCCTCTTAGCATTAGATCATGAGGATCCATGATTTGAAATGAGAATTACTTTTATTCCATAGTTTTATTTTTGCTTAATTCTACTCGGTCCTTCTTTGATTTTTATTTCGTCGACTCCGTATTTCCGGTATACGGTAGTAGGCTTATGATTTCATATTCGAGTAGCCTAGAGGCTCATGGATGTGAAAGATCACTCAAAGAAGGAAGGAGTTGAACGCAACCCTAGAGATGGACGACGTAAATCTTCCGGATTGGAGTCAAATCCAATAGTGCGGATCACTTCGATAATGCAACTTTAGGCGTCTTTGGTTTGTAAAGAGATTTCGATCAAAGAGCCTATAAGTTAGGAGGCCTAATGCTCTAGCGAGATTGTGTCTCATTTTCGGATCCGTCACGGCCGAGTTGGATTTGCAAATTTAAAACTATGCCTTTTGATTTTCTCGTTTCATTTCATGGTGAATCAATGATCGAATGCTAGCCTTTTTTATATAAGTTTTCGTCTCGCAATTTATCGTTCATTTTACTTAAAAAATTCTCAAAACCCAACTATTTTCTGGTAGGATAATATTTCAAGCGTGAGTAGCAGTAATTGACAACCCCGTGTTTAAATACGACCTTGGTACTACAATTCGACAGGTACGCTTGCCTGTTCGGGTTTAGCCCATCAAGTTTTTGGCGCCGTTGCCGGGGAGTTTTCTCGTCAATATTTTGAAAACGCTTGCGCTATTACTTCTACAAAAAAATCAAAAAAAATTATATATATATATATTTAAATATTTATAATCAACCCACTTCACCTTATTTCTACCCCACCTAAAATCTCTCGAAAAGGGTAAGGGGCTTTAAGCGCCACCATTTTACCTAGTACCGGGCGAACCCTTCACCGGGTAGTCCTCGGGAAGTTCGAGAGCCAAGCCGTAAAAAATCTATTTTCAAAAAAAAATCCTTTCTTCTTTTATTTTTCTTTCTTTTCCAAGCTTTCATTTTCATTTTCCCTCGTTTTTTGCACTAGTGCATGACCCTAGCGAATCCGTCGCTACTTGCTGATTTGGACCCGGAAATCGAACGCTCCTTTCGGAGACAACTACGATTCGGGGCTTCCACTTCTCAAACAGCGATTGAGGATTCCTGCGGGGATTGTAATTTTAATTCTGAGATGGGAGACCCTAACCCAGGAATGGCTCAGCAAAGGACTATGTCCGATTATGCTCGACCAAACTTGGAAGGGACAGAGACAAGTATTGTTCGACCTGCGATTGCGAACAATAACTTCGAGCTTAAGCCTAACATCATACAAATGGTACAGCAATATGTACAGTTCGACGGATTACAAGATGAAGATCCGAACTTGCATATTGCTAATTTTCTTGAAATCTGTGACACCTTTAAAATCAACTGTGTCTCAGATGATGCTATAAGGCTAAGACTCTTCCCCTTCTCCCTAAGAACCAAAGCCAAATAGTGGTTGAGTTCTCTTCCAAGAGGATCAATAACTACTTGGAACATTTTAACTGAAAAATTTCTTTCTCGTTATTTCCCCCCCCCCCCCCCCCCCCGCTAAAACTGCTAAGCTGCGAAATGATATAACTTCATACTCTCAAATTGATTCTAAGACCCTCTGTGACACTTGGGAGAGGTTCAAAGAACTTTTGAGAAGATGCCCACATCATGCTCTGCCTGTATGGTTGCAGGTCCAGACATTCTATAATGGGCTAAATCAAGAAACTAAGTAGATGATAGATGCCTCTTCCGCTGGTTCTTTAGACCGCAAAACTCCGGAAGCCGCTCTTGAGCTTATCAATGACATGGAGATGAACACTTATAAGCGGAATTCGTCTAGGTCTCGCCCATCTAAACCTACAGGTATATATGAAGTGGATTCGGTGTCGCAACTGGCGCTGCAAGTGGAAATGCTCAACAAGAAGATCTCGGAGATGACTGCTCCCTCCGCCGCTAAGGTATATGAAAATGCTGCTGCTGCCGAGCAGGTGGATTATCTGGAGAACATACCCAGGCCTGCTCAAAATATTTCTACGAACAATTTTTCTGCTTTTCCGAATTTTTCTTCTCCGCCTGGTTTTAATTCTTCGTCTAATTCTTATCACCCCGGATGGCGTAACCATCCTAATTTCTCATGGAGTAATAACGCTAATGTTGTACGCGCACCGCACGATTTTACACCACCACCACCACCACCACAACAAAATTTTCAAAAACCTTCCCCTTTGGAAGAGATCCTCGCTAAGTATATAAGCTCGAACGATGCTACTATTAGAAACTTAACGGGATCAATGAAAAACTTTCAAAATCAGGTCGGCCAACTCGCCAAGGCTTTTCATGAGAGACCACCTGGAACTCTTCCCTCGAACACTGAGCCTAACCAAAGGGAACACGCAAATGCGATTTCCCTTCGGAGCGGTAAGGTTGTTAACGAGCCCACCACAAGGGAAGAGCCAAGGGTGATTGTCCCTCCTGTTTTTACTCCCACAGAAAGTAACAACTTAGATCTTGAAAAAGAAAAATCTAATTTTGAAAAAGAAAAAGATATCACTATTTTTACTGATTCTGAAAAAGAAAAAAATGATTTTCAAGATGATGCTCCTGTTATTATAAAGGAATCTCCGCCACCTCCTTATCCGGCTCGACTTAGGAAGGAAAAACTAGACGATCAGTACAAATGCTTCCTTGAAATGTTCAAACAAATTCACGTTAATTTGCCATTTCATGAAGCTATTAGTCAAATGCCGAAGTATGCAAAATATCTTAAGGATCTCTTAACGAACAAGACGAAATTGGAAAATTTATCACATGTAACATTAAATGAAGAATGCTCGGCGGTCGTTAAAAACTTTAATCTTCCTAAAAAGATAAACGACCCGGGTAGTTTTTCCATTCCTTGCGTCTTTGGTGATCTTTTCGTTAAGCACGCGTTAGCGGATCTAGGAGCGAGCATCAATTTGATGCCTTTTCATTATTTAAAAAGTTAGGATTGGGCACTCTTAGCCCTACAAGAATGAGTATCCAACTAGATGATAGGTCCATTAAGTATCCACTAGGTATCGTTGAGGACGTGCTAGTAAAGGTCGACAAATTCATCTTCCCGGTGGATTTTGTCATTCTTGATATTGAAGAGGACGTCGAGGTCCCTCTTATCCTTGGCCGACCATTCCTAGCCACCTCTCGAGCAGTTATAGATGTTAGTAACGGAAAGTTGTTTTTGCGTGTGGGAGATGATGAGGTCACATTTTCCATTAATCAATCAATGAAAAACTCTTTAAAAAATGATGACTCATGTTTTTTGTTGATGTTCTAAATGAAGACTCTTCCCTTTCCCTTTCCAAAATTTCTTCAAATGAATTTTCCTCTTCTTTTTCCGAAATTTCTTCAAATAATTTTGAAAACACGGTGATGTCGATCCAAGAAAATTTTGAAAATGATTTTGTATGTAGAAAAAAATATGAAAATCTTGTTTTTGAAAAAGAAAAGAATCTAAAAAACTCTTATGACGAACCACCCCACCTTGATTTAAAACCACTGCCTGACCACCTCAAATATGCCTTTCTTGCAAAAGATTCTAAATTGCCCGTTATAATCTCGGCTTTTCTTTCTCAATCCGAAAACGATCAATTGATCGAACTACTACAAAAGCATCGCCGAGCTATAGCGTGGCAAATTTCTGACATTCCTGGCATAAGCCCCTCTTTCTGCACACACAAAATATTTTTTGAAAATAATAAAAAAGGTGTAGTCCAACCTCAGCGACGTCTTAATCACAACATGAAGGAAGTTGTGAAGGGTGAGGTTCTCAAGTTATTAGATGCGGGGATCATTTATCCCATCTCCGATAGTCAGTGGGTAAGTCCGGTCCAGGTAGTTCCTAAAAAGGGTGGTGTCACGGTCATAACGAATGAAAATAACGATCTAATTCCGACTAGGACGGTAACAGGATGGAGGATGTGCATCGACTATCGTAAATTAAATGATGCCACTCGTAAAGATCACTTCCCCCTCCCCTTTATCGATCAAATTCTAGAACGCTTATCTGGGCACATTTTTTATTGTTTTCTAGACGGTCTTTCGGGATACTTTCAAATCCCTATTGCACCCGAAGACCAAGAGAAGACAGCATTCACTTGCCCCTTTGGAACTTTTGCCTACCGTAGGATGCCTTTTGGGCTATGCAACACACCAGCTACTTTTCAGCAGTGTATGCTAGCCATCTTCGACAAATATGTAGAAAATATTATGGAAGTTTTTATGGACGACTTTTCCGTTTTTGGTGACTCATTCGAACTATGTTTAGAAAATCTAGGAAAAGTTTTAAAACGCTGCGAGGAGACAAATTTAGTCTTAAATTGGGAGAAGTGCCACTTTATGGTACGTGAGGGTTTAGTCCTTGGACACAAAATTTCCGCTAAGGGAATTGAAGTGGATAAGGCAAAAATTGAAATAATTGAAAAGTTACCGCCACCTACAACTGTTAAAGCAATTAGAAGTTTTTTAGGTCATGCGGGTTTCTATCGTAGATTTATTAAAGACTTTTCAAAAATCACTAAGCCTCTCACCCACCTGCTCGAAAAAGACACTCCTTTTGTTTTTGATAAATCTTGTCTCGAGGCATTTGAATTAATAAAATCAAAACTTATAAATGCTCCTATTATGATCGCCCCAGTTTGGGATTTACCATTCAAAATAATGTGTGATGCGAGTAATCATGCGGTAGGTGCGGTTCTAGGTCAACGAATTGCGAAGAACTTTCATCCGATTTTCTACGCTAGTAAAACTCTCACTTCTGCTCAAGAAAATTACACCACGACAGAGAAAGAACTCTTAGCAGTTATTTTTGCTTTTGATAAATTCCGATCGTATGTTACTCTTTCTAAAGTTATTGTTTTCACGGATCATTCCGCTTTGAAGTACCTCCTTTCTAAACCGGATGCCAAGCCGCGTCTTATCTATTGGATCCTCTTGCTTCAAGAATTCGACTTGGAGATTCGGGATAAGAAAGGAGCGGAAAACTTAGCAGTTGATCACCTCTCTCGTCTTGAAAATCCCACACTTGATACTTTAAATGAAAATTTTATTAATGACTCTTTTCCGGATGAGCGTCTTTTAAATATTTCTTCTTCTTCTACCCCCTGGTTCGCCGATGTGGCCAATTATCTTGTGCCCCGGGTCCTCCCAAAGGAATACTCAACTCACCAAAAGAAGAAATTCTTTTCTGAGTTGAAGTATTATTTTTGGGAAGACCCATTTCTATTTCGTATTTGTGCGGATCAGGTGGTAAGGAGATGTGTTTCGCGAGAAGAGGGTCATCAAATTTTAAAACATGTCCATGAAGGTCTGACTGGCGGGCACTTTCAAGCAAACCGCACCGCACACAAAGTACTTAGTGCTGGCTTCTATTGGCCAAGCATATTTAAAGATGCACAAATCTTTGTGAGCGGATGCGATCGATGCCAGCGGACTGGAAATCTCTCCAATAAAAATGAAATGGAATAAAACTATTTTCTCGAGTGTGAAGTTTTTGATATATGGGGCATAGACTTCGTCGGCCCATTTCCCTCCAGCTTAGGCAATAAATATATTCTAGTCGCAGTCGATTACGTTTCTAGGTGGGCAGAGGCCCAAGCTTTACCAAATAATGATGCTCGCGTTGTTGTTACTTTTCTTAAAAAACTATTTTCTCGCTTTGGTTTTCCTCGCGCGATCGTTAGTGATAGGGGAAGTCATTTTTGCAACGCTCAACTCGCTAAGGCTTTAGCTAAATATGGCATTACGCATAAACTATCCACCGCTTATCACCCCAAACTAACGGTCAGGTCGAGGTAGTCAATCGCGAACTTAAAAGAATTTTGGAAAAAACCGTTTCTACTTCTCGTAAGGATTGGTCTTTAAAATTAGACGATGCTCTTTGGGCCTATCGGACAGCGTACAAGACCGCCATCGGTTGTACTCCTTTCCGATTAGTCTATGGAAAATCGTGTCATCTTCCGGTAGAAGTAGAACACCGTGCGTACTGGGCGTTAAAGTTTTTTTAATTTCGATCCGCACTCGGTCAGCGAGCATAGAAAAAACCAACTAAATGAGCTTGACGAGTGGCGAGCGTACGCATATGAAAATAATAAAGTTTATAAAGAACGCACGAAATTGTATCACGATAAGAACCTGCGCCATCCTAAAACATTTAAACCAGGCGATCAGGTTCTTCTTTTTAATTCACGCTTACGTCTCTTCCCTTGAAAGCTTAAATCTAGATGGTCCGGACCGTTTATGGTCAAGGATGTTTTTCCTTACGGCACTGTGTTACTTTCGCATCCCGATAAGGGGGACTTTAAAGTTAATGGCCATAGACTCAAACTCTATTTTTCTAATGATTCTGTGACTCCTGCAAAGGAGACTCTTCTTTTGGACTCTTAGCTTATTTTTTTATGGACATTTTTATTTCTGGACATTTTTATTATTATTATGAAACTCTTTTATTCGGACTTTGAACTGTTGTAATAAAAAACATTATTGGGCATCTGCCCACGGACTCTCTCTTTTTTCTTTTATTTTGCTCTTTCTACCGGAGGCCAGTCAAGTCCATGATCGTGGTCGCCGCTCCGCCGCTGCTGATATCATATGGATCAAGTCATACCTGCTGACGATCAAGTACTCTAAAAAGCAAGCTGGGGGAGCGACATCCGCCTTCATCTCACGAACCCGGGGAAGTCCTGTTTTTATTTATTTATTTTCCTGCATTTTCCTTTTTCTCTTCTTCTCAGTCCCCTTCTCCTTTTCTTTATGTTTTCTTCATTAAGGGCAATGTAGAATTTAAGCATGGGGGAGTCTAGTTTCTTTTGGTCTTTTCTTTCTATTTTTCTTCTTTCAAAAAGAAAAAAATTTTATGTTTTAAATTAGTATAGTATTTTATGTCATCAAAATTCAAAATCCAAAAAAATTATAAAATATAAAACACAAAAAAATTTAGAAAAAAACAAAACTCAAAAAAAAGTGTGCTAAAATCAATTTGAAAAACAAAATCGAAAATTATTTCTATCTTTATTTTCATGTTTCTTCTAGTGAAGTGTAGGCCCGTGCGGTTTTTGTAGTTCTATGTAGTATCCTTTGAAAATGTTTTCTAAACTTATCATTTTAACATAGTTTAGTTCTACTAGTTCTTTTTCTTAAATATAGGCATCCGTTTTTACGTTATAAGCTAGCAATGTGTAGTTATGTCTTTTTATTCAGTTAGTTGCTTACGAATGGTTGCTAGGTATCATTAGTTCTTTTTCATTTGCAGGGTAGTCTTTCTTGGTGTCTAGAACTTGTACCAAGCTACTCTCGAAACATTTGCGTCGTTTTTACGTTCTTTAGAAATGATTTAGGCCACTATTTGAATAGTTTGAGCTTTTCTTGCCAACCAAAAACAAAACCCTTGCAAAACAATTTTGGGCCTTTTCCTTAATTTCTTTGTTTTTAGCTCCACCTTTCATTTCATTATGTTCACCAAATCCAAATACCTTTCCTATTTTTCCACTATAACCATGAGCTTAAAAATTATTTCTTTGGAGGGGTATTATTTTTGAAATGAATAGGAAATTCTCAAGCTTATTTTTGGAGCTCTCTTATCAAATGTTATTCAAAAAGGAAAAAAATTGAGAAAGAAAAAAAATCAAAATAAAAAAAAAATGCAAAAAAAGTTTATGTTTGGCCAAGTTTATAAAAGAAAATTTTCATGGCCTTGTTTTTGTAGTTTTATATTGGAGAAATGACATACTTGTTATTTCTCATTTTTATTATGCTTTGTTTATTTTTGAGCTCACCTTGGTTTAGTGCCTAAAGCCCTCATGTTTATCTTTGATTCCATTTACCTAATCATTTACCTAAGCCAAGTTTTAATGCCTAGTAGAAGTCCTAATGATCTTAGAACTTAAATTCGCATAGTGGAGAAAGTGTGAACGTACAAGCCTATGGCCACCATCATTGATGGATTTCTTTGGAGGTTATCTTGGAGTGTTTTAGGGTTAATGTTTATCTAGCAACCTAGTAGTTTGTTAATGCGCCGTTTACTTAGAACCTCTACTTTTGTTTTCCTTATTTTCATTTATTTTGGATGCCTTGTTTTTAAGATTTAGAAATTAGTAGACTTTTCTTATGTTTTAATGAGATTTTTAGTATTCCACTTTCAAATTTTCTATTGTGCACTTCTCACCCCACTAGTTGATAATATGAATATTAGGATAGTTTAATTTTTCATGTTTTGTTTTTCTTAACTATGGAACTTAAAAAATATATATCTTTTGCTTTCTTTTTGCTTCTCCCTAGTTTTTATTTCTATTTGCTTGAGGGCAAGCAAATGTCTAAGCATGAGGGAGTTTGATGACTAGTTTTAGTCATCCTTTTTTGGGGTAATTAAATAGTTAAAATGCTTAAGTTTTATTATAATTTTGTGTTTTGTATGCTTGTTATGATGTTATTTTATGATTTGGTATAAAAATATATATATAGTCTTATTTTATGTATTATGTTACTATATATTATGTTATGTTTAGTAATTATAATTAGTATTAGTTTATGTTGTGTTGTTTTATTTTAATGTTTTAATGTTCATGATGTTTTGTTATTTCATTTTAATGTTTTAATGTTATTATGTTGTTTTTATTTTAATGCTCTTGATGTTTTGTGTTTTAACTTTATTTATAATATAACTAATCTATGTTTGTTTTATTGTAGGAGCAGCCCAAGCACAAGACCAACCATCATTCAAAGCATGGCCGGCCACCTATCAAGCCCTACCTGAGCCCTTATTATAGCCCAAGCATTGGAGCAGCCGGCCTTCACATTTTGGAGCAGCCCCTAGCCCAACCCGAGCCTATATAAAAGCCCAAAGCAGCCCCCATGCAACCCCTCCCTCAAGAGCAGCCCACCTAGCCTCTAACCCGAGCCCCATGGCCTACCCGAGCCACCAAAACAGCCTATTCAAGCCCACAATGGCCGGCCACACCCTCTCTCTCTCCTTTATTAGTTGCCACCTTTCTCATGCATAAATCATATTATTTTCTCTCCACTCATTTAAATAACATGCATGAACATTTCATCCCATGTGGCCGGCCACACCATCTCTCTCCTCCCCTTTATTTCCCATTCACTCCCCCCTTCTCATTACATATTTTTCATTAAATACATGCATGCACTCCTCCCCTTCTCTCTCCCCACCTCATTTATATCATGCATGAACCAACTTCCCCCTATGGCCGGCCACCCCTTGGGCTCCCCCTATTCTAGATGCTTCCCTCCTCTCCTATAAAAGGAACCCAAGTCTAAAGCTTAAGAGGTTGGATTGAGAGTTGGCTTTTGGAGATAGCTTTGGAGAGTTCAATTCAAGAGAGTTCATTGTAATTTTTCATTTCTAGTTTGTTTTCATTCTTGTAATCTCATTTTTGTTTAGTAATATAGTTTTTTTTTCATTATCGTGTACTCCCTTTCCTTTTATTATAAGTAATATGAAGTCTTCTCCTTCTATTATTGTCGTTTTATTTTCCGTCATGCGTAGCTAATTTCCTCTTAGCATTTGATCATGAGGATCCATGATTTGAAATGAGAATTACTTTTATTCCATAGTTTTATTTTTGCTTAATTCTACTCGGTCCTTCTTTGATTTTTATTTCGTCGACTCCGTATTTCCGGTATACGGTAGTAGGCTTATGATCTCATATTCGAGTAGCCGAGAGGCTCGTGGATGTGAAAGATCACTCAAAGAAGGAAGGAGTTGAACGCAACCCTAGAGATAGGACGACATAAATCTTCCAGATTTGAGTCAAATCCAATAGTGCGGATCACTTCGATAATGCAACTTTAGGCGTCTTTGGTTTGTAAAGAGATTTCGATCAAAGAGCCTATAAGTTAGGAGGCCTAATGCTCTAGCGAGATTTTGTCTCATTTTCGGATCCGTCACGGCCGAGTTGGATTTGCAAATTTAAAACTATGCCTTTTGATTTTCTCGTTTCATTTCATGGTGAATCAATGATCGAATGCTAGCCTTTTTTATATAAGTTTTCGTCTCGCAATTTATCGTTCATTTTACTTAAAAAATTCCCAAAACCCAACTATTTTCCGGTAGGATAATATTTCAAGCGTGAGTAGCAGTAATTGACAACCCCGTGTTTAAATACGACCTTGGTACTACAATTCGACAGTTACGCTTGCCTGTTCGGGTTTAGCCCATCATTACCCCACTCGGAGATTTTATATTCTCCAAGACTTGGATCGCTCATCACCGGATCTAGCGGAGTCGCGCGAAACGGAGGGAAACTCTTTCGCCTTCCTTGCGTCATGCCGGATCTTGATTCCACGGGATTCACGTTGAGTTGCCTTGGCCGAGATCTTCAAGGATTGGGATGGAGTTGGCGGCCTTTGGAGGTGATAGATGCTGATCGGGTTTTGTGTAAGTTGAGGAGAGAGGAAAGGTGGCGGCCAAAGAAAAGGAGAGAAAACTAAGTCGGGCTGGAGGGTTGAGGGCTGCTCGTTTTTCCTCTGGATTTTGTGAGGGTGGTCGGCTTTGTTGGTGGAGAGGGAGGAGGAGGTGGTGAGGTTGTCAAAAAAAATCTTGAGAAGGGGTTAGGGTGATCGGCAGCTAGAGAGAGGGAGAGAGAGAGGGGAGGCCAAAATATTCAAGATGAGGGAGAGCTCTTGGGTTTTCAATATTTTTTGTTCATTCAACTTAATGAAAATTTTCAATAGCAAGGCCTAATATAGGCTTACAACAATGTTTGGCTACATGCAACCCAAATAAAAGAAATAAAACACACACATATGTTTAACATCATGAAAATAAAATGAAGTGCGAATAAAATAACAAAGATATTCAAATAAATTTAATTGTACATCTTGCGTCGAGGGCGGAGGTTGTAACGTCGCTCCACAAAGTCACCACGATGCTGCAAGTCTTTGGTTGGAGACGGATGAGGATTGGCCGCAAGCATGTTGTCATCATCTTCAACATGTGGGGAGCCTCCATCACCATCAATCCTCCCCCGCTCAAAAGAACTCATCACCGATGAGTTGGCATGTAGGTACCAGTGCAGAAGAGCATCATCTAAAAGTGCCACCTTCGATTCAAGAAGCCAAGAGTCATCGGAGGTCGGACAATCACGCCATCGAATCAGGTAGCGGCGAACATCACCAGTTGGAGAGGAGAGCACTTCATCTTTAAGGATCCTGTCAGGCAAAAAGGTGGTCCTTGGGAATCTTGGGTAAGCATTAGTCAAAGAAGGAGAAAAAGTTTCTACATCAACATTCAACGTACCTCTAGTGGAGACCGATGGAGAGAGTGATCCAGGCATAAGCTCACCACCCTCCCATTAGAAAACTCAGCGGACCCAAATGGATAGGCAGATAATTCAAGTTGTGGAGAAAGATTAAAAATAGAGGTAATTCCCCAATCGGTGGGTAACTCCAAAAGATATGCGTTTTCTCCTAATTTATTTAAATTTGAAAAGGTCCAGCTCGCCAATTCCCCAACTTTTTTATGGTGCCCGAAGGCATCCGTTCAGGGACGAGACACACCAAACTAAATCGCCAACCTTAAAGTGAGACGCTCTCTTATGTAAGTTAGCATGAGATTGATAAGATGCATATTGTGTGGTTAGCTCCTCATTAATGTGCTTATGTAAATTGTGAACATGAGAGGCAAAATCTTGTGCAAATTGACTTGACTTATAAGATGGAGGTAACGGAATCAGTCAAGTGGCACTGGTGCTTTATAACCGTGCACAATTTCATTCGGTGATAAACCGGTAGACATATTTTTTGAATTATTGTACGCTAACTGAGCATGGGGAAGGATTAGGTCTCACGTACCCTTATGGTCACCACAATACAATGTAGTTACCTACCAAAACTTCTGTTTACTACATCCATTTGCCCATCCGCCTGTGGATTGTAGGCCGAAGAAAACAATAGTTTGGTGCCCATAATCCTCCATGGGGTCTTCCAAAAATAACTATTAAATTTCACGTCCCTATCGGTCACTATAGTTTTTAGAATGCCCCGATGCCCAACAACTTACTTAAAGAATAGTGAAAGATCTTATTTTCAAGGTAGCTAACAACCTAGAGGGGGGTGAATAGGTTTGTCTAGGTCTTTTTATAATCTCTTCAATATCTGGTTATTTTCTTTTAGATTTCAGATTAAGGTGATCTAGAGCTTGTCCTTAACACCTGCAAATAAGAAAAGAATAACAAACATAGAAAAGAACATAGGTATTTTATAGTGGTTCTCCAAAATTATGGGTACATCTACTCTCCTCCTTCCTTTCTAACATTCTGTTAGTGAAGGCACTTCTCCAAAACAATGCTCCTAGGAGCTTACACCTCAGATCCCTCAAGATCTCTCAATCTCCTCCAGGACTTACACCTCAGCCACAAAGGCCTACAGCTCAGTGACACACTTGTCACTTACCTCTAACATTTAAGCCCTACCACTCAGGCTATGGAGGATAGCCCTACCTCAGAGCAAACTTGCTCCTATAAATCAGAGAGATACACACTCCTATAGTTCGGGCAATATTTCCCTACAACTCAGTGAGTAAAACTCACCTACCTCAGATCCCTCAGGATCCTACATTTAGAGAGGAGTCCTCTCCTACAGCTCAGGCAAATTTGCACTAACACAGGCACAAGGCCCTACAGCTCAGATCCAGAAGGATCCTACAAAAAGAAATGGTTCAATTGACTTTGACTTAGAGAAATTTCTCTATGTCAACAACTAGAGCAGAGAAATTTCTGACCTAACTTTCTTCACAATAGAGAAAAGGCTTGCTGGAGGAACTCAAAAGCAAACTTCTGAACTACATGAAGAAGGCTAAAGATCTGTTGATCTCAAGTCTTCAAGAAGCTCACTGAACCTGCTTGAGGATGAAGGTTCTTCTTTCTTCAGATCCGATTCTGAATCTATTATGATAGATGGAGACTTGCACAGCTAACTGAACTTTTCTTGTTGGAGAGCTTCAAGCTTTTCACATGTAGCAATGGTGAAGAAAATCAAGACGGCTGCTCACTTTTGAAATTGATAAAGGCCTAAAATTTATCTTTGTCTTGGCCCCATCTCTTACTTTTGTAGTTCGCCGATCAATGGCTCTTAAAGACCAGTGGGCCCCACCTGCAGCTTCTATATGTGCCTTGCTTTAATGGAAGAAGACGTATAGTAGCTTCACGGCAAAGTTTGTCGTGTACTGTAGCTTCCTCGTATTTAATTTGACCTTAGTTGACTTTGTCAATTTTGTTGATGTCAGCACATGTGGACTTAGCCAAAATCGAGCATCAGTAGAATAAGCGTTGAGTGAAAGAGTTTCACTCAATGCCAAAACACTTAGACAGATTTACTGTCTCTTGGCGTTGAGTGAGTAACCTTCACTCAACGTCAAACTACTTAGAATATAAATCTGTTTCTAGTCGTTGAGTGATTCATCTTCAATCAACCCCAATCTTGCTTTATCATCTTTCTGCTGCTTGGCGTTGAGTGAGTGAGCATCACTCAATGCCAAACTACTTAGACAAAATTTTGTCTCCACTAGGCGTTGAGAGCATTGAGTGAGTGACCATCCCTCAACGCTTTCTGCATTTACCAATGTCCTGCTTATTCAGCATCTTAAGCATTGAGAGTGTTGAGTTACCACGCCTCACACAATGCTTTTTTGCCTTAGCCGAACTTTTCTACTTCTTGGCGTTGAGTGAGTAAGCTCCATTCAATGCCATTCTTCTTAACAGATTTTTACTGTTATCTGGCGTTAAGTGTGTAAGCTATACTCAATGCTTTTGGACTTGCCAAATTTCTTGTGTTCCAAAACATAGGCTTTCTCAGGTTTTGACTGACTCACATCCTTTTGTCCCATGGCATTGAGTGAGCAGTCCTCACTCAACATCTGTGGACTTAGACATATTTTCTAGTCTCTCATATATGGCTTTGACTGTTTTAGCCTATCTCACAGCTTTTCGCTATTTGGCGTTGAGTGAGTTAACTTCACTCAAAGCCTGTGGACTTAGCCACTTTCTCAGCTTTCCATAACATTGGCTTTGACTGTATAGGCTATACTCAGTGCTATAGGTCATCTGGCGTTGAGTGAGTAACCTTCACTCAACGCCTGTGGACATAGAAAGATTTCTGTTAGTCTACAACATAGGTAAGTGTTTACCTAACCTTGCCACTTGGCTACCTGTCCCATCATTATTGCAAGGACAGCATGCATGCATGAACTTAGGCACACATCAATACACTTTTGTGTATATCATTGATATTATTGACTTCTTCAAATTTTAGGACATTGTGGGCAATGGACTCAATAATCTCCCCCTATTTGAAGAAGTTAAAACCATACTCACAAATGAGTCAATGACATACACAGCACTATACAGTAATAAAGTTATATGAACAAAATACCAAGAGATTAACATATAGTTACCATATTCCCATGCTTGCAGGATGATCATTATCACCCCTGCTCCCCCTTAATTGATGCTACCTCATTTGATCATATCCATACTCACATGTATCACTGCACCACCTAAATTACTGCTACCTAATTTGATCATATCGCTTTTCCTCCCCCTTTTTGACTTCGGGAAATAGGCATGGAAGTTCTTGTTTTATGCTACTCCTTCTTGAGTCAAAATAGCAACACTTGCACACTTATGAGTACTAGAGGTGTGCTAAACTTTCTCCCCCTCAACTAAAGCACCATCTCTCATGCTTCTTGATACCACTAAAGGTATTATCTTGAAATGTCTTCATGGGCCTGAAGAATAATTCCACCTACAAGACAAAAAATAGCTTGCATCCATATACGAGCAACTGAAGCTATAATAAGTTTAACATACCCAACTAAAATTTGAAGGTGTTAGACTTTGCTTCATCTAGTGGCTTAGTGAATATGTCAGCCACTTGCTTATCTGTTGGGACAAACTCAAGGGTGATGTCTTCACATTCCACATACTCCCTAATGAAATGATACCTAATCTCTATATGCTTAGTCCTGCTATGGGATACGGGATTCCTAACAATTGAGATTGCACTAGTAGAATCACAGAATATAGGAGTTCTACTTATTTGGAGGTTGTAGTCTTGAAGCAGGTGATGGATCCACAGCAACTGAGCACAGCAGCTACCTACTGAGATGTACTTTGACTCTACAGTTGATATTGCGATACTGGTTTGTTTCTTGCTGCTCCAAGACACTAGTCTCCCTCCCAAGAACTGACAGGTGCAAGATATGCTCTTCCTATCCTATTTTTAGCCTGCAAAATCTATATCTGAATAGCCTGTTAGTTCAAATTCCCCATTCCTAGAGTACCATAGGCCAAGATCTGGAGTGCCCTTAAGATACCTCAAAATTCTCTTAGCTGCAGAGTAGTGAGATTCTTTAGGGCAAGCCTGATACCTAGTACAAACACATGTTGCATACATGATGTCTGGCCTACTTGCAGTTAGATATAGAAGGGAGCCAATTATACCTCTATACAAGGTTTCATCAATTGGTTTCCTTGCCTTATCCTTGTCTGCAGGCATACTTGACCCCATGGGAGTTCTCATGGTGGAGGAGTTCTCCATACCTAATATCTTTATTAACTCCCTAAGGAACTTAGACTGAGATATGGACAATCCATCATCAGTTTGTCTTACTTGGAGGCCCAAGAAGAACTTAAGTTCACCCATGATGCTCATCTCAAACTTCCCCTGCATAAGTTTAGCAAACTTTTTGGAGAGGTTGTTATCAGTAGATCCAAAGAAGATGTCATCTATATAGATCTGAACTAGGATGATCTTACCCTTAGATTCCCTAAGGAATAGGGTTTTGTCTATCTTCCCCTTTGAGAATTTGTTCTCAATGAGGAAGCTAGACAAGGTCTCAAACCATGCTCCAGGCTTTCTTCAGCCCATATAGAGCTTTCCTAAGTCTATAAACAGAATCAGGTGAGTTAGAAACTACTAAAACTGGAGGCTGCTCAACATAAACTTCTTCTTTTAAGTCACTATTTAGAAAGGTTGACTTCGCATCCATCTGGTAGACCTTGAATCCCTTGTGTGCAGTATATGCTAGGAACAATCTGATGGCTTCCAATCTTGCTACAGGGGCAAAGGTTTGATAAAATTCAATGCCTTCTTCTTATTTGTACCCCTTAGATACTAGTCTGGCTTTGTTCTTGATTATAATGCCATTTTCATCAAGTTTGTTTCTGTAGATCCACTTGACTCCAATGACATTATGTCCTTGTGGTCTGGGAACTAGCTTCCAGACCTTGCATCTTTTGAACTAGTTCAGCTCCTCCTATATAGCTCCAATCCAATGCTGATCTAAGTTGGCCTCTTCAAACCTCTTTGGCTCCACTTGTGATAGGAAACTGGCATACATGGCTGCATTCAGATTTCTGCTTCTTATCACTACTCCAAGATTTGCATCTCCAATCATTTGGTGTGCTGGATGATCTCGTATATATCTGACTGTAGATGGCAGTCTCCTTTCAGCAGCAGTAGCAGGTGCAGCTTCAGGTGTAGCCTCTTGTTGATCTTCTTCTACTCCAAGTGTGCATGGTAGATCTTCTAAAATATCCACTTCATCTTGGATGACTGAGGTTGCTTCCTTGTTGGTCATATTATCCATCATTTGTTCTGTACCTGCAACACTATAAGAGGAGCTTTGCAACTCACTGTTAATCATAGTAGACTCATCAAAGACTACAAGAACTGATTCTTCTACAGCTTGGCTTTTCAAGTTATAGACCCTATAGGATTTGCTATGATTGTTGTACCCAATAAATATTACATCAAATGATTTGGCAGCAAACTTAGTCACATAGGACTTCTCATTGTAAAGCACAAAGCACTTACTACTAAAAATCTTAAGATAGCCCAGATTTGGTTTTTTGCCCTTCAAGATCTCATAAGGAGTCATCTTATGGCTTTTGGTGATAGAGTCCCTGTCTAGGACATGACATGCAGTATTTACTGGCTCAGCCCAGAAATATTTTGGGACACATGTGTCACTAAACAAGGTTCTTCCAGCCTCTATGAGAGTTCTATTTTTCATATCAACAATCCTATTTTGTTGGGGAGTTCAAGGTGAAGAAAACTCTTGATGAATCCCTTGCTCTTCACAGAATTTGGTCATGTCTTCAGACTTAAATTCAGTTCCATGGTCACTTCTGATTTTGACCACAGAGCTGTTAAACTCATTATGTATCTGTTTGAAAAAATTATTGAAGATACCAAGGGTCTCATTCTTTTTCTTGAGAAAGAACACCCAAGCAAACCTGGAAAAATAATCAACCACCACAGGGGTGTAGACCTTCCTACCAAGACTATGAATTGGCATAGGACCAAATAAGTCTATATGCAAGAGGTATAGACACCTCACAGAGTCTTTGGTCCTAATGCCCTTGAAGGAGGATTTTATCTGCTTGCCATTTTGGCAGGCTGAGAAAATTCCCTCTTTGGAGCACTTCACATTGGGACCATTCCTAACTAGCTCTTGACAAAAGAGCTTGCCAATAGTCTTATAATTTAAATGGGCAAGTCTCTTGTGCCATTGCACACAATAGGAGACTTTCTTATTTGCCTGTCAATATGACCTCTTGGTCACTTGATCTCCTAATTAGGCACTCATCCTTGTGGAAGACAATAACATAGCCAGGATCAGAAAGCTAGATTATGCTTATAAGGTTGTCTTGTAACCCTTCAACATAAGCCACTTGGTGATGGTGAATATGCCATTAGTAATCTTACCATATCCTCTGGTTACACCTCTATCTGAACCACCAAATAGGACTTTGGGTCCATCTTTTACTGGAGTAAACTCCTACAAGTTGCTCCTTGTTCCAGTCATGTGTTTGGAACAACCACTGTCCAAGTACCATATCGGGGTATGACCACTTGGACTATCCTGCAATACATAGTTTACTTTACATTAGGACCCCAATATCTTTTGCGTCCTAGGTGCACATTAGTATGAGACTGAACATGCCCACCAGTAGAATTTCTGACTGGCGGACTGACCCTAGCTCTGGCCACATTGGGATTGTGCCACCAGTCAATGGCAAAATGTCCTTTCTTACCACAGCACCAATAATCATGTATGTTATATCTTCTCTTATGTGTAGGCCCTGTAGCTTGGTGAGCAGCAACCTTAACAGGAGGAAGATGTGTTGCAGCCCTTTTCTGATTTCTTTCAGCTAGAATTTGACTGAAGTTGAATCTTTTAGCTGGCTGATTTGGTCTTCCCTGAGTTCCATTAGCAGCAAGCTTCTTTTTAGATAGCATGCTTCTGATGGCTTCAGATATACCTAGATCAGCCTGACTCTTAGATTTGCCTTTTGTCTGAACTTTTGCTGTCAGACTCTGAGCCTTGGCTGCAGCAACATTCTTGAGTGTTGGTGTAGAAGCACCAAAAACAAATGGTCCAGTTTTGGCAAATTGAAATTTATCATTGGCAGCCTTGAAGGCACACACCCTGCTATAACTTCACTATTTTAGTGAACATCTTTGTTCACTCCAGATCAACAACCCTTCTCCTAGTGACCAAAAGAGCTTTCTTGGTCATACCTGTTAGAAGGTGTTAGAATCATTCTAAAAAGAATGGGAGGCTTTGTATCAATAGGCTGAGGTGGAGCTGAAGCTTTGTCCTTCCTTTTGGAAGGAGCAACTCTTGTGCTTCCCTTGAATCCCAACCCCTTCTTTCCTTTTTGAGAGGAAAAGGTGTCTATCAAGGAGAGACAATACTTGGCTTAGAATAGCTAGCCACTATTCTTTTCACCTTCTCAAGCTTATCTTCAAGCTTCCTGATGAGACAGTTCTTATGCTTGATGGAGGATACCTGAATGTCCAAGAGGGACTTCAGTTGGCTAATTTCCCTAGCTTTCTGGTCCAACAGATTTGTTGTTATAGTCTCCTGGGCAACAACAAGCTTAAGAGATGATATCTCTTTAATTTGCTTCTTGGACAACTTCTTGACCTTCTTGAAGGCATCCAAAAGTTCTCCATACTTGTCAATAAGTTTATTTTCATCTCCTTCAGATCCAGAATCTTCTTCACCATTAGGTGAAGAGGTTTCTGAGCAAGATCTAGTCTCATACTCAGACAAAGAAGCAGAATTAGGCAAAGATTGTACCTTGCTTTGACCAGGCTTATCCTGGCTGTCCTCTTCATCTATTATTAACATCATCCCTCTATAGCTGTGGATGTCTTCATCCACCTCTGACTCACTGTCATACAGTGTCAGAGGGGCCCTGATTCTTATCCTCACTGGAGGATTGACTTCTCCTGCTGCAACAGCTTTATTTTCAGCATCAGCAGCAACTAGCCCAATATAGGCTTCCTCTTCTTCAGACTCAGAAGATGATGAGTCTTTCCAACTCTTTTCCTTCTTAGCAATGAAGAACTTTTCCTTCTTTCCTTTGTGCTGGTGCTACTTCTTCTCCTCAGCCTTCATTCTCTTCTCTGGGAAGTCAGCTATCATGTGCCCAGGCTTGCTACAACAGTAGCAAACTACTTTAGAATAATTATATTTATTAGGTTTGGAACCATACCACTCAGTCTTGGACTGATTCTTCCTGTGATGAGTGGATTTGGAAGGCCTCTTCTTTCAATGCTTCTTCTTCATCAGCCTCTGGAGTTGTCTGGAGAAGGCTTCAAAGTCTTCATCAGACATGATGATGTCTTAAGCCTTTGAGTCTGAGCTATCTGACTTAGCTGGTCTTCTTGGTGGAGAAGGAATCCTCTCCTTGCCTTTCCCTTTGCTTTCATCTGTAAAGGCCAAGGGCTTTTCCTTGGCAAGTGATTTGATTGTGGCATCCTCCTCCTTCTTGGAAACTAGTTGCATCTCATAGGAGAGCAGCTTCCCAAACAATATTTGTGGAGGAGTGTCAGCAAGCTTAGCCATCTCTCTTATGGCATAGATCTTAGTATCCCAGTATCTAGTGGGAGACCAGAGAAACTTGTCATTTTTTTCATAATTATTGAAGACCCTTCCATAGGACTTCAACTCATTTATGATCCTAAAAAATCTTTCATAACAGATAGTTATGTTCTGCTTTAGGATTTACTTGAAAGCCTCATACTCTTGGTTGAGCAGAGACTTCCTGTCATCCCTTACCTCATCAGTACCCTCCATGTAGACCACAAGGGTGTCCCACCTCTCTTTGGAGGTCTGGCAATGAACCAAGTTCAGAAAGGTTGAGTCATCTACAACACTGGCAATAATGTTTTATGCTCTCTGGTCCAAGCAAGGTAAGATGACCTCATCTTTGGTCATTTCAGAGTATGTGTTTGGTGTCTGGATGTTGGCATCTAGAGCAGAGACCTTCATAGGAATGACAGGACCCTCCCTAACTGTTGCAAAGATTCTTGGATCATAGGCTTCCATAAATAGCCTCACCCTCTCTTTCCATATTCCAAAATGCTCCTTTTCTATAGATGGGGAGTTTCATGGAACGCAACTCTCTTTGGCTCTCTCCTGAGACCATGATAACTTAACTATAGCTACCTTTGGAGATCACTCAGATTTTTAATTCCTATTTGAGCAACCTTCCTCTGATACCACCCAAAAGATCTTATTTTCAAGGTAGCTAACAACCTAGAGGGGGGGAATAGGTTTGTCTAGGTCTTTTTATTATCTCTTCAATATCTGGTTAGCTTAAGGTGATCTAGAGCTTGTCCTTAACACAGGTATTTTATAGTGGTTCTCCAAAATTATGGGTACATACACTCTCCTTCCACCTTGCTAACTTCCTATTAGTCAAGACACTTCTCCAAACCAATGATCCAAGGAGCTTACACCTCAGATCCCTTAAGATCTCTCAATCTCCTCCAAGACTTACACCTCAGCCACAAAGGCCTATAGCTCAGTGACACACTTGTCACTTACCTCTGATATTTAAGCTCTACCACTCAGGCTATGGAGGATAGCCCTACCTCAGAGAAAACTTGCTCCTACAACTCAGAGAGATACACACTCCTACAGTTCAGGCAATACTGCCCTACAACTCAGTGAGTAAAACTCATCTACCTCAGATCCCTCAGTATCCTAAACTTAGAGAGGAGTCCTCTCCTACAACTCAGGAAAATTTGCCCTACCTCAGGCACAAGGCCCTACAGCTCAGATCCAGAAGGATCCTACAAAAAGAAATGGTTTAATTGACTATGACTTAGAGAAATTTTTCTATGTCAACAACTAGAGCAGGGAAATTTCTGCTCGAACTTTCCTCACAATAGAAAAAAGGCTTGTTGGAGGAACTCAAAAGCTAACTTTTGAACTAGCTGAAGTAGGCTAAAGATCTGTTGATCTTGAGTCTTCAAGCAGCTCACTGAACCTGCTTAAGGATGAAGGTTATTCTTACTTCAGATCTGATTCTGAATTTACTATGACAGATGGAGACTTGCAAAGCAAACTGAACTATTCTTGCTATAGAGCTTCAAGCTTTTCACATGCAGCAATGGTGAAGAAGATTAAGACGGCTGCTCACTTTTGAAATTTATAAATGCCCTAAAAGTTATCTCTATCTTGGCCCCATCTCTTTCTTTTATAGTTCGCCGATCAATGGCTCTTAGAGATTGGTGGGCCCCACCTGCAGCTTCCAGCTGTGCCTTGCTTTAATGGAAGAAGACATACAGTAGCTTCATGGCAAAGTTTTTCGTGCACTGTAGCCCGTACTTGATTTGATCTTAATTGACTTTGTCGATTTTGCTGACATCAGCACATGTGGACTTAGCCAAAATCGAGCATTAGTAGAATAGGCGTTGAGTGAAAGAGTTTCACTCAACGCCAAAACACTTAGATAGATTTAATATCTCTTGGCGTTGAGTGACTCACCTTCACTCAACGCCAAACTACTTAGAATATAAATCTATTTCTAGGAGTTGAGTGATTCAGCTTCACTCAAACCCAATCTTGCTTTATCAGCTTTCTACTGCTTGGCGTTGAGTGAGTGAGCATCACTCAATGCCAAACTACTTAGACAAAATTCTGTCTCCACTAGGAGTTGAGAGCATTGAGTGAGTGACCATTACTCACTGCTTTCTACCTTAACCAATTTCCTGCTTATTCAGCATCTTAAGCTTTGAGAGCATTGAGTTACCACGCCACACTCAACGCTTTTTGCCTTAGCCGAACTTTTCTGCTTCTTGACATTGAGTGAGAAAGCTCCATTCAACGTCATTCTTCTTAACAGATTTTTACTCTTATCTAGCGTTGAGTGTGTAAGCTATACTCAACGCATTTTGACTTAGCCAAATTTCTTGTGTTCCAAAACATAGGCTTTTTATGGCTTTAACTGAATCACAGCCTTTTGTCCTATGACATTGAGTGAGCAGTCCTCACTGAACTCCTGTGGACTTAGACAGATTTTCCAGTCTCTCATATATGGCTTTGACTGTTTTAGCCTATCTTACAGCTTTTTGATGTATGGCGTTGAGTGAGTTGACTTCAATCAATGCATATGGACTTAGCCACTTTCTCAGCTTGCCATAACTTTGGCTTTGACTGTATAGGCTACACTCAGCGTTATAAGTCATCTGGTATTGAGTGAGTAACCTTCACTCAACGCCTGTGGACATAGACAGTTTTCTATCAGTCCACACCATAGTTAAGTGTTTACCTGACCTTGCCACTTATGCTACCTATCCCATCATTATTGCTAGGACAACCTGCATGCATGAAATTAGGCATACATCAAATACACTTTTGTGTATATCATTGATATTATTGATGAAAGTCACATTAGTGCCAACTAACTTCACCTAAGGGGGGGATAGGTGAAGCGCAGTCTTTTTGCGGAATTAAAATTTTACCTGCACAATAAAAGAAAACAAACAAAGCACAGAAAGACACAGGCAGTTATAGTGGTTCCCCAACTTGGGTACGTCCACTTTCCACCTTCGACCTATCTCCCAACAAGGGATGACTCGGTCACTTCACCAATGGGATTGAAATCCAATCCTCACACTAATGGAAGGAACCCTTCCACCCGAAGGAGTCACCACTCCTCCACCACGGGTTGCACCCAACCCTTACAACGCGGAACAAACGTTCCTTTACAACAAAAGAAAAATTAGAATGTATAAAATACAAACTACTTATGGAGTGCTTGGTGTCCCTCTTCGTTCGATGACGCGTTCTTGAAGAAGACAAAGAGTCCACGACCTTAGCTCTCACTTAGAGAGGATCTCCTCGAAATCGGTGACGGCAAGAAGTGCGGCGGCGGAGCTTTCGAGATCGGTGGCGGCAAGGTTTGCGGCGGCGAGCTTTGTAGATCCAACCTTCGTAGCAAAGCTAGCAAGGTCTACCAACGATCTTACTTGGATTGATCGTCTCAATCGATTCGGAAGGGGAAGGTATTCCCGTTCAACAAATCAAGAGACAAAGGATCTAAAGATAGACACGTGAGACGAGTTGCTTGGCTAAGCTTCTGTCGCCTGGAGATCAGGAAGAACCCACGATCGGCGGCGGCGATAACTTGAGGCGCGGAGACGGAGGCGGATGAGAAGACGTGATCCACTAGGTCAAATCCGGCGTCTCTTTCTTTTCGTATGTATCGATTATCCATGATGTTCGAAATACAACAGTATTTATACAGTAGGTCATATATTATGACCGTTGTGGGCCCTACCAGTAGAAACCCTAACTCCGGTTCAAAATAGCGCGTGTACATTTGGTCCGGTCCAGCGCGCCAACGAAAATCGCCTAAGGCAAATTCGGCGGGAATCATTGGTGATTCTCGATGAATCGACGAGAATCACTAATGATTCCCATCGAATTCTACTTAGAAGAATTATTAGCTGAATTGCTTGCCAACCGGAAAGAATCGCTGAGAGTCATCATCCATTCTCGACGAATCGTCGAGAATGCAGAGTCATTCTCGACGATTCTGACTTGGCAGATTCCTTGAAGGCGTTGACTCAGCCTGGTGATTCTCGCCGATTCTAACTTGGCAGAATCCTTGAAGGCATTGAAGGTGTTGAGTCAGCCGGATGCATTCGGCGAGAATCAGCTAGTGATTCTCGATGATTCGCTGATTCTCATCGGATCGGCAAGAATCACTTAGTGATTCTCGTCGAATCATACTTATACGAATTTTCGTCTATCTTCCCGTAAGCTGGTCTTTGACCCATCCTTGCTCCTCTTCAGCTCTAGCTCTATCTCGACCCTGTGCTAGAAAGTAAGTACACTCCAATAGAGAGAGCACGCGTAGGCCAACACACTGATCTGCTCAACGAAGGATTACGTTGTGCAGACCCGTGTATTACCCACTGCACCCTGACATTGGTGTGTACTTAGCGTGAAATATCTGCAAGCACAACTTGAAGACAAATGATCAAATACAATGTGAATTCACCTTAGCTTGTCCAGGGGCTTCTTGAAATCAGGTACATTGTGGATACAATGCCCAACAATCTCCCCCTATTTGAAGAATCCTAAACCCTAGAAGCTAAGGTGAATATAACGGATGGAAGAAAAACATAAATTGAATAATCAGTTGAGAATGAATTTCCATACCTTTACTGTTGGAACACCCTTTTTATATTTGGGTCAGGATAACTATGCTAAGGATGTTGACCTAATTGTATAGCATAGGTCATTGAGTGTGAGTTTAGAACTTAGGTTATTTGAGATTTAGTTCTGCTCAGCTCGACGGAGAGTCGACCCCAGCTCGACGTAGAGTCGTCCTCAGCTCGACGCATAGTCGACCGCTGCTCGACGCACAGTCGATCGCAGCTCGACGCAGCGTCGTTCTCAGTTCGACGTAACGTCGAGTTCTGCTCGACGTTTTGGCGTGTATCTCTCTGCTTCAATTTTACTCTCTGATCGACGGTCAGTCGAGCTCAGATCGACGCTTCAGGATGAGTTCGACGTTTTAAGTTCTCCCGTCTGTCGACATTTGAAGTTCAAATGAGAGATTTTTCAAGCAGTTATTGCAAGAGATCCCCTGGCCGTTTCAAGACTTAATTGCTCCATATCTCAAGGAATTTTCAATGGAAATCAATTAAGGCTTTCCTTCTAGGCATGGACAGTTATGGAATACATTAAATGCCCTGCCAACGGCTATCAATCAAAAAGAAGTAATAATCCCATTACTCAGAGATCTATTCGAGAGAGACAAGGAGAACAGGAAGAACATTCATTCTGATAACACAGAGAACATCTATCTTCATCTCTCGCTCAAGAAATCGGTCTGCAGAGAATTTACAGAGAAGAACTACACTCAGAGAAACATCTTGATCAACATTCTCTGAAACCTCTTCTGCCTCTGCATTCAACTCTTCTCAATTTGCTTTCTACCTTCAGACATCAAACACTCAGTTTCTGAGTCATCTATTGCTGAAGAAGGACAAGCAGTGAAGAGCCTGTCACCCTTGTGCAAAGCTTCTTCTACCTGAACTTCTATATCTCAGGGGGAGCTTTGACAACATCTACATCCACTAGCTTCTCTCTGATTGTTGACAGAGAAGCAAACTCAACCCTTCTTATCTTACCTCTTCTGTACAGGGTTTTAACTCCCTTCAAAAGTTACCTTTTGGTTAGCTGAGACCTTGTCAAAATCAGTGGTGGCAAGACACCTTATCAAAAAATCTGGTGGTGCCCAGGACACCTGATCAAGCATCCTGCAGTGGATTCCTATCAAGGGGTGATAGAAGAGTGGACTACCCAAGTTTGGGGAACCACTATAAATTTCCTTGTGTCTTCTGTGGATTGCTTTTCTTCTTGCTTGTGTGCTGTGTGATTTTACTTTAAATATATTTATCTGTTTGCATCACTCACTACCTACACTAAGTAAATCTAAAGGTTTTAAATATATCAATTTATTTGAACTTACTCTATTCACCCCCCCTCTAGAGGCTGTTAGATCTTATCACCTAACTTTCAATTGGTATCAGAGGGAGGTTGGTCTTTACTTCAGGCTAACACCTGGACCACAAAGATCTTTGATAAGATCAAACCCTATAGAGTGGTTACTTTATTTTGTTTTGTTATAAATTGTTTTTATAAAACTCATGGCACAAAACAAGGAGTATGCAAGCACAAGACCTCCAGTGTGCAATCTTTCCAAGTTTGGACTCTGGAAAGCAAGGATAAAACTTTACATGAATTCTTTTGATGAAGATATCTTTAATTGTGTCTTAACAGAATGTCCAAGACCTCCTACTTCAACAAGTACTTCAGCTGTTCCACCTCCTGCAGGAACAGACACTGATATAAAGAAGTGGAAAGTTGCTGATGCAAAAGCAATGAACATATTGGCACAAACTATGTCTGATGACATATTCCAAAAAGTTGCTGAATGCAATTCTGCCAAGGAAATCTGGGACAAATTAACTGAAATAGTCTCAGGTTCAGCTGATGAAAGAAAGGATAGAAGAGCTCAACTGATAACACAGTATGAGAACTTCAAAATGGCTCTAGCTGAATCTGTGGCTGACATGTACAACAGATTCAGTCTCATTGTCAGTGAGTTGAAAACTCTGGACAAGGATATATCTCTCACTGAGATAAATGATAAAATTCTCATGTGCCTACCTAGCACTTGGGATTCAAGAATCTGGCCAATCAAAGATGGCAGAAGTCAAATTGAGCTATCCACTGAAGCTCTCTTAGGCAAGCTCAAGTCCTATGAGCAATTTGTCAAGACAAGAGAAGGGGAGCAAAACACATCTTCTCCTGCACCCAAAGTGGAGAAGACAATAGCTCTCAAAGCGTCAGAGGAAGTACCTAAAGAGAAGGAGATAGTCAATGAAGAACTTCTAAGCCTACTAGCCAAAAGATTCAACAAGATGGCTAGGAAGAATTTCAGAAAATGGTCTTCTAAGGACCAAGACAAGCCAAGGTATGATAGATCTATTAATAAAGAAATTATTTGCTATGGCTGCAGGAAACCAGGACACATTGCACCAAACTGTCCTGAGAATCAAGGCAAAGACAAGAAAGATAAGAGAGAAAGAAAAGACAAGAAAAGAGAGAAAGATTCAAAGAAATATTATGAGAAATCCTCTTCCAGCAACACCAAAAATACAAGGAAAGGATTTGTTGCAGAAACTTGGAGTGATACTGAAGATTCTGAAGAATCATCCAGCACAAGTGATGATGAGGATGATGCCACAGAAAAAGGATTCTGCATGATGGCAATCAATGCATCACAAAGCAGCTCAGATTCAGAGCATGAATCTGAATATGTGACTGATCAGGAATTGAGTGAAGATCAGGTACTTGACTCATTTGATTTTTCTTCTGATGATTTCAAGTTTAGATTTAAATCAATGTGCATAGACTTGCTGACAGCAGAGAAGACAAATGATTCTCTTAGAAGTCAACTGTCTGATTACAGCACATTAAGTGCAAATAATCTCAAGCTCTCTGATGAGTTAGAGTGCTGTAGGGAGGAGATAGCTTCACTAAAGAGTGAGCTATCCAAGGCTAAACAGCTAGAGGAAACTCTCAATGGGAGGAGCCTCAAGCTAATAGACATCACAAGCACAGTGAACTCAAGAATGAGTGGTTCACTAGGTTTGGGTGCCTCTCCAAGCCAACCTATAGTGCTAACAACTCCCATAAAATTTACCAGTAACAAGGGTAAAGGAATTATGGTAGTAGCCAGAAAAAATTCTGATCTACCTAAGCAACTTCAAGTTCAACAGAAAACGTCGAACAGAGCTCGACGTCCTTCGACCAGAGCTCGACGCCGTTCTAACAAGAATCAGCAACACCTTGCTGAAGCGTCGAACTCAGGTCGACACACGTCGAACTCAGGTCGACTTGCTGTTGTCCCTGAAAGTAGGCCTGTTCAAGCGTCGAATGGAGCTCGACGTCCTGAAACTTCAGCGTCGAACTTAGGTCGACGTGCGTCGAACAGAGCTCAGAGTTCTGGGTTGTCTGCACAGGATAAATCTAAATTGAATATCAAGTATCCTACATCTCAGCCTAACCCTTATGCTGAATGGGTGATTCCTCCTAGGAGATATCATCCTGAAGGCTATAAGAGTCAGCCTGAAATGTCATTCATTTCTGATTTCATTGGTTATCAACCTCAACCCAAGGTGAACTGGGTGAAAAACAACTAAGCTGTTACATGTGCAGATGAAGAGCTATCCAGTGGTGAACCAGCATTGGTACCTGGATAGTGGTTGCTCCAAACATATGACAGGAACCAAAAGCAATCTTTCATCCTTCAAAGCAAAGCTTGGACCAAGAGTAATCTTTGGTGACTCCAATTTTGGACAAACCAAGGGATATGGTCAAGTCAAAATAGGCTCAATCACTTTCAAGAAGGTAGCCTATGTGGAAGGACTGAAGCACAACTTAATCAGCATCAGTCAACTTTGTGATGCTGGTTATCAGGTTTGGTTCACTGATCTAGTATGTAATATTGCTCTAGATAATAATATTGTGTTGATTGGAAATAGGCAAGATAACATATACCTAGTAGATTTTAATTCTTCTAAAGTAGACATATGCCTTTTTAATTCCCTTAGTAAGCCAAATGAGCTTTGGCATAAAAGATTAGGACATGTTAACCTTAGAACTATTGCTAGGTTGTCTAAACTCAACCTTGTTAGAGGACTACCTTCTGGTCCCTACAAGAAGGAAGGACTCTGCAAGGCTTGCCAACTAGGAAAGCAAACTAAAAATAGTTTCAAATCACTTAACAAGAGTGATTCACCTAGGGTTTTGTATCTGTTGCACATGGACCTTTTTGGACCTACTACAGTACAAAGTCTAGGGGGAAATCTTATGCCTTAGTGATTGTAGATGACTTCTCAAGATTCACTTGGGTGTTCTTCCTAAGAAAGAAGTCTGATAACTTCAAAATTTTGACAGATTTTCTCAAGAGCATACAGATTGAGTTCAATACTCATATAGCCCTGATCAGAAGTGATCATGGGACAGAGTTTGATTCTCTTCTTATGCAAGAGTTCTGTCAGAATGAAGGGATCAGGCACACTTTCTCAGCTCCTAGAACTCCTCAACAAAATGGGGTAGTTGAAAGGAAAAATAGAACCTTAATTGAATCAGCCACAACATTATTGACAGATGCTCATCTTCCTCTAACCTTTTGGGCAGAGGCTGTGAACACCTCCAATTATGTTTTGAATAGAAGCCTGATACATAAACTAAATGATAAGACTCCTTATGAATTGCTCAAAGGGAAGAAACCTAAAGTTAGCTTTTTCAAAATTTTTGGTTGCATTTGTTTCATTCACAATAATGACAAGAGATATTTAGCAAAATTTGAAGCTAAGGCTGATGAAGGAGTGTTTCTGGGATACTCTTTGAACAGCAAAGCTTATAGGGTGTATAACAAATCATCTCATAAAATTGAAGAGTCCATGCATATTACCTTTGATGAATCTAATATGTCTTATAAGGAGAAGAATTCTTCTACCATAGATCACTTACAGGTACAATCATTAGCTGAAAATATTAATCAGTTAACCATCATGGATGAGGGAAATCTATCTTCAACAACTCAACAAGAAGCTGCTAGCAATAAGAGTGAAGATACAGATCAAATTTCAGAACCAAATGGAGAGCCAGTTGTTGTTCCACAAGAGGAAACAACAACACAGGTTGGTGAACAATCAACACCCACTGTTGATTTAGTAACAATAAGAGATCATCCAATCTCCCAAGTGATTGGAGAAATTTCAGAAGGTGTGCAAACCAGAAATCAGATAAATCAACATCTGATGCACACCTGTTTTCTCTCCCAAATAGAGCCTCAAACTATTCAAGATGCAGAGCAAGATCCAAACTGGATCATTGCAATGCAAGAGGAACTAAACCAGTTTGAAAGGAACAAAGTATGGGAATTGGTTCCAAAACCAAGAAACCATCAAATTGTTGGAACTAAGTGGGTTTTCAGGAATAAGCTAGATGATCAAGGGATCATTGTGAGAAACAAGGCAAGGCTTGCTGCTCAAGGCTATTGTCAAGAAGAAGGGATTGATTATGACCAAACCTTTGCACCAGTTGCAAGGTTGGAGGCCATAAGAATTTTCCTTGCTTATGCTACACACAAGAAGTTCAAAGTTTTCCAAATGGATGTTAAAAGTGCATTTCTCAATGGAGACATCAAGGAAGAAGTCTATGTCAAGCAACCTCCAGGTTTTATCTCTTCAACCCTTCCTGAACATGTTTTCAAATTACATAAGGCTTTATATGGCCTCAAGCAAGCTCCAAGAGCATGGTATGAGACCTTAGCCTCCTTTTTGCTTGAGAATGATTTTAAAAGGGGTAGAGTAGACCAAACTCTCTTTATTAGAACCCATAAGTCCCATATCCTACTAGTACAAATATATGTAGATGATATAATATTTGGGTCTACTGATACAAGCTTATGCAAAAAGTTCTCACAACTTATGCACTCAAAGTTTGAAATGAGTAGCATGGGTGAGCTTTCCTTTTTCTTAGGATTGCAAATCAAACAACATGCTGATGGCATATTCATCTCTCAAACCAAGTATGCAAAAGAATTGGTTAAGAAATTTGGTATGTCAGATGCATCTTCTATGAAAACACCTATGCCTACTAATGCTGTCTTAGATGCTGATGAATCTGGTAAACCAGTTGATCAGACTAATTTTAGAGCAATCATTGGCTCTCTTTTATATCTTACAGCTAGCAGACCAGATATTATGTTTGCTACATGTGTATGTGCTAGGTTCCAAGTGAGCCCTAGAGAGTCACACCTCACATTAGTTAAGAGAATTCTTAGATATGTAAAAAGTTGTCCAAATCTAGGTCTCTGGTATCCACATGATTCAAGATTTGATCTCACTGGATTTTCAGATGCTGATTATGCTGGATGTAGAGTAGACAGGAAAAGCACCAGTGGAACTTGTCAATTCCTGGGTGATAGACTTGTCTCCTGGTTTTGCAAAAAGCAAACATCTGTGTCTACATCAACTGCTGAAGCTGAATACATGGCTGCAGGAAGTTGCTGCTCACAGATATTGTGGATTCAAAACCAGCTCCTAGACTATGGTTACAACTTAGAGAAGTCAAAAATTCTTTGTGATAATACTAGTGCAATTTGTATTGCTCAAAATCCAGTTCTCCATAGTAGGACAAAGCACATAGAGATCAGACATCATTTCTTAAGGGATAATGTAGAAAAGAATAAAATAGCACTAGAGTATATTTCTACTGATTTATAAAGGGGAGATATTTTCACCAAACCTTTGGATGAAAAGAAACACTTCTTCTTCCTTAATCAGTTGGGAATGATAGATGGAGATAGCATAAATTAATTTACAAGATTTTGAAACCATAAAAATAACAAAATCTAGGCAAATGTATCTCTTCCTTAAGGATCTAGAGGCTGTTAGATCTAGAGGTTCTGTCTGAACTCTGCTCGACGCTCGACGCTTTTCACTTGAAAACGTCGACCGGAGATCGACTGACCGTCGACCGCTAAATAGCGTCGACCGTCGACCTCATCTTTTGCGTCGACCAGAGATCGACTCTGTCTAGAGTTTGTTAAGTTTCTGTTTCGGTCGACGACGTTAATTGACGTCGACCAGAGCTCGACGTTCAGCATCCCCAATAGTGTCGACCGTCGACCTTCAAAACGTCGAACGTCGAACTCAGCTGAACGCCATCGAGTCTCTTCGTTTCCCCTAGAGCCTCTTAGCGTCGAACTAAGCTCGACGTTATTTCCTTTTCTGCGTCGAACCCTAGTATAAAATCATCTTCTCGGCGTCGATGTCATTTGCGCTTTCGTATTTCCTGCAACTACATTCTCCCTCCAAAGCTTTTACACTTGTTCTTGAGAGGTATTCTGCAGATAATGGCGATTCCAGCAAACATATTGACGGCAATGAAGTTCGATTATGGTTTCGACATCGACTTGGATTCCTTTGAAGGTTCCTCACAGAATTTTCTGGATATCCTGGAGCTATTTAAAGAACAGAAACTAGTAAAGTTTATGTCAACAAGAATGCCCATGGCAGAGACTGAAATTAAAGAGTGGATATATACAGCAGCTAATACAGATGAGAGCACTATTACTGGTTCTATTTCTGGAACTCAGGTATCAATATCTCCTGCTACTTTTACTGAAGCTTTTGAATTAGAGAATGGAAATGACAGCTTGGAATTGTCAAATGAGGAGTATGCTGCAATGCTAGACAGAATGGGTCATTCTTCTGAGAATGCCTCCAAATTGCTGAAAGTGGATCTTGCCATTGAATTTAGGCTTTTAGCTGATGTGGTAGGCAAGGTCATCTGTGCTAAGAGGACAGCACATGATGCTATTACCAGGCAACAATTCTGCATCATGGCTGCCCTCCTAGATAAAAAGCACCTAAATTGGGGAGAATTACTGTTTGATTTAGTGAAGAAAAAGGTCAATAAGACCTATGTTCATTTTGGAAGGACTTTGGGATTGTTGCTTCATCATGTCTGCCCACAGCTTCTGGTAACCTCCAAGCACATTAATGCTTCAAAGAGGTTGACCTGTGCCCTGATTGGAAAATGGGACAGGAAGATTGTAAATCCCAAGGCTGCTGCAGCAATGAAATCCTCTACTGAAACAAGGGCTGTTGTGGCCACTCACCCTCAGTCAACTGACCTAGTAGAAGAAGCCAGGCCATCAATCACCATCTCTCCTTCATTCAGCTTTCCAACCACCTTCACTCCATCAACTTCTCAGCTCTCATCCCCTTTGCAAACATCATCCATTGACACTATTGCATCTTCTCTTCGTCCATCCATTTCCACCACTTCTGAAGTATTTGATCCTCTTCATTACTTCCCTCCAATGGACATTGAGATCAATCAAGATGATTCCTTCTTGGATGATCCACATGATAACATTGCTGAGCCCTCATTCTCAGACCTCATCATGTCCTCCATTATTGAACCCTCCATTCCTCTTCCTTCTATACCATCATCTTCTCCTGCTGCATCTGTTTCTCTCCCCTCTACCTCTGCTCAACAGTCTGAGCAAGTAGATCTGCTTCCCTTGGCTAATAAGCTCTATGAGCTCTTGGCTCCAAGGTTGTCCTCCTTATTGGATGCTTCCCTAGCTCCAATAATCAGATCTTTGGACTCTATTTCTTCAAAGCTCTCTTCCCTCTCTCCTGCTGTGGCTGGCCCTTCTTCTAGGGGCCTAGAATCAGTTGCTACTGAATCTAGGCAGGGGGAGATTTTGGTAGAAGAAGAGCTGCCTTCTGTTGATTGTGAAGAGATGCTTGTTTCAGATGTTCAGATTGCAGATAGAGAATTCAGTCCACCTCCAGTTGAAGATTCTATTGTGACAGTACCAGCATCATTTTTCAGAAGATCCTTCAGCTCTCACAAGTTACTGCTTGCTGAAGATCTGTCTAGGGCCATCATTCCCTTTGCTGCTGCTGTTGTTGGTTGTGATAAGATGATTCTTGAAGATGATGCAGTGGTAGCTGATGCTCCTGCAAATGAGTCTGTTGCTTATATTTGTTCTGATTCTGTTGATATTATTGATGATGATCAGTCTGTTGATAACATGACTGTTGATAAGGTTCTTAACACTTCTGATGCAGTGGAAGCCCTTGCTCCTGCTGAAGTTGTTGTTTCTGAGGCAGTGGTAGCTGTTGCTCCTGCCAGTTCTTTTGTTTCTTCTGTTTCTGATGCAGTGGTAGCCTCAGCTCCTGCTAGTGAAAGTTATCCAGCCATTTCTGTTGAGGCTGTGATTTCTGAAGTCTTGAGTGACTTAGCTGATTCAGTGCCTGCTGCTCCTGAAACCATTTCTTTCCCTGCAATGCTAGATAAGTCATCTACAATGGCAGATGCTCCTCCTCCTGTTTCAGAAAGTGCATCAAAAGATGATTATTATGATCCCTATGATCATATCCAAAGCAGCTCCTCTGATGAGTTTGCAACTAGCTCTGATGACTCTTCTGCAACTATTGCTAAAAAGAGGAAAGCTAGAAGCAAAGCTCTAAAGAGAGTTCCAATGGAAAGGGCTACTGACCATGACATCCCTTATTACATACAGCACAAATGCAAGATTACTGAGCCATGGATGCAGTTCTCTAAAAATCAGCTCAAGGCAATGAGAAAGAAAAAGAAGTTCAAGAAAGGAGATTCCAAGTCTTTTGACTTTCCTCCTCCTCCACCTCCTCCTTCTCCAGGTGCAGGAGGCAGTGCTAACCCAGTAAGCAAACCTCCAACATCCTCCTTCCAAGGCAAGACTTATCAGTCAAGGAGAGGACAAGGAGGTGGCCAATCTAGAGGTTATCAATCAAGAGGAAATCAATCCAAAGGATCTTCTAGAGGTAATCAAGCTAGAGGTCAAGCCAGACCCCAACCTTATCAAAGGGAAGGAAAGACCATTGCTTCAACCACTGGTCCCTTTCCCTTTAAGCTCAACGAGGGTGTAAGGCAGAAACCTATTCCTTCAGATCAAAGTAATAAGTATGAGCCTCCTATTCCATATGATGATCCAGTTAACAACCCTACTGCATGGAAGGCTAGGATGACTGAGCTTGCTGCCCTAGACCTAATTAAGAAGAACAAAGAAAGGGGACTGGACACATCCAACATAAGCACAATGTCAGACCAAAGAAGACAGGAATTAGACAAATATCATTCTAGCAAATTCTTTGATGCTGATAGATACATGGAGTTACATCCTGCTGCTGTTCCTCCCTCTGGAAAGAGCATAACTTCATTGGGGACTTCTGAAGATTACAGATCAAAGAAAGACATTGCCAACCCTCAAAGGGAAATCAAATTCAAGAAAGGCTTTGAAGAAGAGCCTAAGAAGAAGTAAATGTAAGATGGCTCATCTTCTATGCTACTGCCATAAACATTTTTGATAGTTGCTTATCTGCTCCTGCTTCCATCTGTGTTCTTGATTTTCAGTATTTCAAATGTCTGTATGCATTTTTAATTTCCTTAAATTCATGTGAATAGTAATCCTAATCCAAATAGGGGGAGATTGTTGGAACACCCTTTTTATATTTGGGTCAGGATAACTATGCTAAGGATGTTGACCTAATTGTATAGCATAGGTCATTGAGTGTGAGTTTAGAACTTAGGTTATTTGAGATTTAGTTCTGCTCAGCTCGACGGAGAGTCGACCCCAGCTCGACGTAGAGTCGTCCTCAGCTCGACGCATAGTCGACCGCTGCTCGACGCACAGTCGATCGCAGCTCGACGCAGCGTCGTTCTCAGTTCGACGTAACGTCGAGTTCTGCTCGACGTTTTGGCATGTATCTCTCTGCTTCAATTTTACTCTCTGATCGACGGTCAGTCGAGCTCAGATCGACGCTTCAGGATGAGTTCGACGTTTTAAGTTCTCCCGTCTGTCGACATTTGAAGTTCAAATGAGAGATTTTTCAAGCAGTTATTGCAAGAGATCCCCTGGCCGTTTCAAGACTTAATTGCTCCATATCTCAAGGAATTTTCAATGGAAATCAATTAAGGCTTTCCTTCTAGGCATGGACAGTTATGGAATACATTAAATGCCCTGCCAACGGCTATCAATCAAAAAGAAGTAATAATCCCATTACTCAGAGATCTATTCGAGAGAGACAAGGAGAACAGGAAGAACATTCATTCTGATAACACAGAGAACATCTATCTTCATCTCTCGCTCAAGAAATCGGTCTGCAGAGAATTTACAGAGAAGAACTACACTCAGAGAAACATCTTGATCAACATTCTCTGAAACCTCTTCTGCCTCTGCATTCAACTCTTCTCAATTTGCTTTCTACCTTCAGACATCAAACACTCAGTTTCTGAGTCATCTATTGCTGAAGAAGGACAAGCAGTGAAGAGCCTGTCACCCTTGTGCAAAGCTTCTTCTACCTGAACTTCTATATCTCAGGGGGAGCTTTGACAACATCTACATCCACTAGCTTCTCTCTGATTGTTGACAGAGAAGCAAACTCAACCCTTCTTATCTTACCTCTTCTGTACAGGGTTTTAACTCCCTTCAAAAGTTACCTTTTGGTTAGCTGAGACCTTGTCAAAATCAGTGGTGGCAAGACACCTTATCAAAAAATCTGGTGGTGCCCAGGACACCTGATCAAGCATCCTGCAGTGGATTCCTATCAAGGGGTGATAGAAGAGTGGACTACCCAAGTTTGGGGAACCACTATAAATTTCCTTGTGTCTTCTGTGGATTGCTTTTCTTCTTGCTTGTGTGCTGTGTGATTTTACTTTAAATATATTTATCTGTTTGCATCACTCACTACCTACACTAAGTAAATCTAAAGGTTTTAAATATATTAATTTATTTGAACTTACTCTATTCATCCCCCCTCTAGAGGCTGTTAGATCTTATCACCTAACTTTCATTTACCTTTAGAGCATTTGGAGCATACTTTGCGTGAGCACCTTAGCATCTTAGCCGAGAGGGTAATCTCCCCCTTTTCGGCTTCTACAAATTTGGGACTTTAGCACTTTCCACAATGCTCCCCCTCAGTTCTTGCATCTGTGCTTACTCTTGAGTTTCTTGCGGATGCCCCCCCCCCCTTGATCCAAGAGCCGGGAGCCTCTGTATTCTTCATTCCTCAAGGTTTAGCATACCCAGTTCAGTTTTGAAGAGACTGAACTTGGCTTTGTCTAGGGGCTTTGTAAAAATATCTGCAATCTGCTTATCCGTGGGGACATAGCAGAGAGAGATGTCCTTGTTTTCCACATGCTCCCGAATGAAGTGGTAGCGCACTTCAATATGCTTCATCCTGCTGTGCGACACGGGATTGTTCGCAATAGTTATAGCACTTGAGGAGTCGCAGTACATTGGTATTTCTTTGAACTTAAGGTCATAGTCTGCTAGCTGATTTCTGATCCATAGAAGTTGTGCGCAACAGCTACCTGCTGAGATGTACTCAGATTCAGCTGTGGAGGTTGCAACATAATTCTGCTTCTTACTATTCAATGATATAAGCCTTCTTCCGAGGAATTGACACGTCCCGGAAGTGCTTTTCCTATCATCCCTGCTTCCTGAAAAATCAGCATCTGAAAAGCCTATTAGCTCGACATCATTGTTTCTCGGGTACCACAAGCCAAGATTAGGTGTACCCTTAAGGTATCTAAGAATTCGCTTTGCAGCAATATAGTGAGATTCCTTAGTGTTCACCTGATATCTGGCACAAACGCATGTGGAGAACATAATGTCCGGTCTACTTGCAGTAAGGTAGAGCAGGGATCCAATTATGCTTCTGTATTTGGTTTCATCAAAAGGTTTCCCTTTCTCATCCTTGTCCAGAGACACAGTGGATCTCATTGGAGTTCTCATAGAGGGTGCACTCTCCATTCCAAATTTCTTGAGTTCATTTATGAACTTCGTTTGATAGACTGTGAACTTCCCTTGCATAAGTTTGGAAAACTTCTTGCAATGGTTATTATCCGTTGACCCGAATATTATGTCATCGACATAGATTTGCACCAGCAAAATCTTGCCTTTGACTTCCCTAAGAAACAATGTCTTATCTATTTTTCCTCTAGAGAACTTGTTCTCAAGAAGAAAGCTAGATAGAGTCTCATACCAAGCTCGAGGAGCTTGTTTTAAGCCATACAAAGATTTATTAAGAAAATATACATGATTGGGATAAGTCGGATTAACAAAACCTAGGGGTTGTGCGACATATACTTCCTCTTTCAGGTTGCCATTTAAGAAGGCCAATTTCACGTCCATCTGATAGATTTTGAATCCTTTGTGAGAAGCATATACCAGGAACAATTTGATTGCCTCGAGCCTTGCCACTGGTGCAAAGGTCTGGTCGAAGTCAATCCCCTCCTCCTGTCTGTAACCTTGAGCCACAAGCCTGGCCTTGTTCTTTATGATGACACCGTGTTCATCCAGTTTATTTCTGAAGATCCACTTTGTGCCAATCACGTTCTGCCCCTTTGGTCTGGGAACCAGCGTCCAGACATCGCATCGTTCAAATTGATGCAGTTCATCTTGCATGCCAAGATCCAAGATGCATCCTTGTTCGCTTCGTCGAACTTCTTTAGCTCAACCTGTGACAGAAAGCTAAAATGCAGAATCTCATTAATTGTACCTCAGCAAGTTCTAACACCGTCACGGGGATCTCCGATGATCTGATCTCTAGGGTGATCCCTCACGTGTCTGAGTTCTAGGAGTCTGGCATCTGGAGCTCTGACGTCTTCTCGGGATTCTCCTTCTTCAGGGAGGATAATTCCATTCACACACAATGCCTATGTCCGTTTACGCATACGGACTCTACACAAGGGGACTTCACATATCTACCCCAAGGAGCGCTCCAACTCTTCGCTCACTCGCGAGAGCGGGCTTCCTATGCAAGGAAAAGAGGGCTTCACATGCCCAAGGTAAAGAATCGTTACCCTTGCGTTCTTCCGCGGCGCCATCGCAAACTACGCGGCTAGAAAGCTTCGCAACGTCGTCGCCTCCACGGATCTGGGCTCAGATCGCGATTTGGAGCTTCGAACCTCCTCCGGCGGCCAGATTTTGGCCTCACACCACCAATAGAGCTCTCCCCTCTCTCTAGGATGTAGAAAGAGAACTCAAGATGAAAATGAGGGTTTTTCCCCCCATTTCCCGGCTAATAACCCCCCCAGGAGCAGCCCCCACCGTCGGATCCAGATCCAAGGGAATGAACGGCCGAGATTAGATCCAAAATAACAAAATCTGGGCCGAACACGGGTTGGCACACGGCCGTGTGCCTGGCCGTGTAGCTCATTCGCCTATCGACACGGGTCCTGACACGGCCGTGTGCCACGGGCCGTGTTACCTGGAGCTTCAGAACGATCGTCGGGCTTCCAGAACACGGCTTCGAACACGGCCATGTTCGAGGCCGTGTGCCCCACACACGGCTTGAGACACGGCCGTGTGTCTCAGGCCGTGTACTTCTCTGACTCGAGACTGCACAAAACCACTGAACACGGGTAGGCACACGGCCGTGTGCCTGGCCGTGTGCCCCTGTTCAGACCTCTAAAAGCGCTGATTGATCGCCCCGCGATCAACTCCGAGGTTGGGGTCTTACAACTCCCTCCCCCTTAAGAGAATTTCGTCCCGAAATTAAGAACAGAGACTACACAAAAAAAAACATAAACATAACGAGTACCTGAGGGGAACAACTCGGGGTACTCCTCGCGCATTGACTGCTCTCGCTCCCAAGAGATCTCCTCGCGTCCGCAGTTATCCCAACGGACCTTCACCATTCTGATTTCCTTGTTCCGAAGCCGCTTGACTTCGAAATCCTCAATAGATATGGGCTTGACTTTCGTTGTCAACCCTTCCTCAACCGGTACTTGATCAGCCGCGATCACCTGCGAAGGCTCTTGCACCGCCTTCCGCAACACAGAAATGTGGAACACATCATGTAATCCACTCAACTCCACTGATAGCTTCAAACGGTATGCAGCTTCGCCGACTCGCTCCAGGACCTCAAAAGGTCCAAGGTATCTTGGGCTCAGCTTCTTCAAGCGTCTCACCCGCGAAACCCCCTTGAACGGCTTCACTTTCAGGTATACCCAATCGCCTACCGCGAACTCCACGTTCCGGTGCTTGGCATTGTAATACTCCGTCTGCCGGTCCTGAGCGATCAACAAGCGCTCCCGAATGATCCGCACTAACGAGGTAGCACTCTCCACCTCCTGCTTCTTGTACAACCTTGCCTCACCCGCTTCAAGCCACGATAATGGCGTGCGACACTTCCTACCATACAGGGCCTCGAAGGGCGCCATTTGTATACTCGCTTGGTAGCTGTTGTTGTACGCGAACTCCACCAAATAAAGGTGGTCTTCCCAATGCTTCCCGAAGTCTAGAACACACATGCGGAGCATGTCCTCCATCGTTCTATTGACCCTCTCGGTCTGCCCATCCGTCTGCGGATGGAAAGCTGTGCTGAACTTTAACTTTGTTCCCAACATTTGTTGCACCAACCTCCAATCATTTGACGTGAACCGCCCATCGCGATCACTCACAATGCTACGGGGCACACCTTGCAGCCTAACAATATTGTCGACATACAATTTTGCCAATCTCTCCACAGGATCATCCTTCCTATGCGGAATGAAATGCGACACTTTGGTTAGTCGATCTACGATCACCCAGATGGCGTCGTTCCCCTTCTGCGACCTTGGCAACCCGTGCACAAAGTCCATAGATATATCATCGAATTTCCACTCCGGTATAGGCAAGGATTTCAGAAATCCTCCTGGCTTTTGGCACTCCGCCTTAACCAAGGCGCACGTTTGGCATTTAGCCACGTACAACGCCACATCTTTCTTAAGCCCCGGCCACCAAAACAGCTTCTTGAGATCACGATACATCTTCGTGCTCCCTGGGTGGATTGAGTACTTGGTATGATGAGCCTCGTACATCAACTCTGCCCGGAGGTTACCCCCACTCGGGACGCACAACCGATTATCCTTTCTTAACAAACCATCATCCACCGAGAACTGGGAATTTGACCCATCCAGAGCGGCCTCCATAAGCTCCTTCATGGAGTCATCTAACTCCAATGCCTGCCGAACCCGGTCAGCCAGGTCATACTGCACCTCTGTCCAGTTTAACATTTCTTTGGCGCTCGTCTGCTTGTCAACGCAACAGATCTCAAGCTCCTCTAACTCCCGCACTAGCCGCTCATCATGCACCGACAACCAGTTGGCTCGGGCGGGAGCCCTGCGGCTCAGCGCATCCGCAACTGCGTTGCCCTTCCCGGGTACATAATGTATCTTGAAGGTGTAGTCCCCCAGGAACTCCATCCACCTCCTCTGCCTCATATTAAGGTCTTTTTGATCCAACAAGTATTTTAGGCTCTTGTGATCGGTGTATATATCGACTCTTACGCCGTATAGGTAGTACCTCCATAACTTGAGTGCAAAAATCACGGCCGCCAACTCCAAGTCGTGCACCGGATAATTTTTTTCATGCACTTTCAGCTGATGCGATCCATACGCGATCACACTTCCATGCTGCAACAACACGCAGCCCAAGCCACTACCCAAAGCGTCGCTATACACCTCAAAGCCCTCGGTCCCACTCGGCGAACTAAGCACTGGCGCCGTGGTCAACCGCCTCTTCAGCTCCTCAAAAGCTTGCACGCACTCTTGCGTCCACAAGAATTTCTGGTCCTTCCTTGTCAACTTCGTGATAGGTAACGCTACCCGCGAGAAGTTCTCTACGAAGCGCCTGTAATATCCGGCAAGTCCGAGAAAACTACGGACTTCCGCGACAGAAGATAACGCAGGCCACTCCCGTATCGCAACAATCTTCGCCGGATCCACCGCTATACCTTCCCCACTCACTATATGACCAAGGAATGCTACCGAGGGTAGCCAGAACTCGCACTTGGAGAACTTTGCGTAAAGCTCATTCCTCCTCAAAGTCTCCAACACCAAATGCAAATGCTTGAAGTGGTCTTCTTCGCACTGCGAGTATACCAAAATATCGTCAATAAAGACGATCACAAAGCGATCCAGGAAATCTCTGAACGTCCTGTTCATCAGATCCATAAACACCGATGGCGCATTTGTCAGTCCAAACGGCATGACCATGAACTCGAAATGCCCGTACCTCGTACTGAACGCCGTCTTTGGGATATCACATTCCCTGATCCTCAGCTGATAGTACCCCGACTTCAAGTCCAACTTGGAGTATACAGACGATCCGACTAACTGATCAAAGAGATCATCAATCCTCGGGATCGGGTACTTGTTCTTCTCCGTCAACTTGTTCAATTCTCTGTAGTCGATGCACAGCCGCATACTACCGTCCTTCTTTTTAACGAAGAGGACCGGTGCGCTCCAAGGCGACGAACTTGGACGCACATAACCTTGCTCCATCAGTTCCTCCAACTGAACCTTCAACTCCGCCATCTCCTTTGGCGCCAACCCATAAGGAGCACGTGACACGGGTTTGGCACCCGGCACGAACTCGATCGTAAAATCAATCTCTCGCTGCGGTGGGGCTCCGGGAAGGCTATCCGGGAACACATCGGGGTATTCGCAAACCACGGGGATGCTATCCAACGGGGACTTCGGCTCCACAGCCCCCACTATTGCAAAGAACAGCTCTGCACCAGCACGAACTGCCTTCACCACCTGAAGAGCAGACATTAGTGTCTTGCTCGACCCCTTAAGCCCCTCGAAAGTAGTCTCCCGCCCTACACCCAGCTTGACCTCCTTACGGTCGCAATCGATCCAAGCCTTCTGCTCTGACAGCCAATCCATTCCAAAGATAACATCGAACTCTACTAACGGCAATAATGACGCTAGCATGTCGAACTCTTGGCTCCCTATGTGAACCTTCACGGTGCACACTCTGTCTGCACGCATCGAGCACCCATTCGGTAGCAACACATCTAACTTGTCCTTTGCCATCGAAGAAGGGACTCCGATGCGCGATATAAACTGTTCGGACAAGAAAGAATGCGAAGCACCAGTGTCGAACAGTGCTCGTGCCGGACTATCGCTAATCACCACAAAGCCTAAGCAAAAGACATTAGCTTAACAAGCAATAGGTAATAGTATTCTCAAGTCAACTTGCATAGATTAACTCATACCTGTCACCACATCCGCTTGCTTGATGTCCTCCTGCTGGCCCAAGTTGTAGACTCTAGGCTGAGTCGGAGCATAGTGGGACGCGGTCGACTCCACTGCTTTGCCCTTTTCCTCGTAAGTAGCTCCTTGTTTCCTTTCGGACTTTGAGCGTCCACTCCAGCAGTCACGGGCAAAGTGCCCCGGCTTTCCACACGTGAAACAAGCGCCCGGGGTTCGATTGGTAGTTGTCCCCGAGGCACCTACAGAAGGAGCTGGACCCGATGTCTTAGCCTTCTTGAAGAATCTACGGTAGCCCAACTTCGATGTAGTCGGCGCCTTGAACTCTGATTTCTTGCCACCGGATTCCCTTTCTTTCTTCGCTTGCACGTTTCTCATATCCTTCTCTAAGGACCGGGCCGAACTGACCAGGGTCATGAAACCCTGCGCCTTGGGCCCCGATAGCAGCAACCTCAAATCATCCCTTAGCCCTTCATAAAAGCGGCTCGTCTTGCGCTCCTCGTCTGCGAAGGTAGCGCCGGCATATCTCCCCAACCGAGTAAACTTGTGGAGGTATTCATCAACGGTGCTATCACCCTGCACCAACTTCTGGAATTCGCTCTCTAGCGCGATCCTCTGCGCCGAGGGGAGGTATTGAGCCATAAATAGTCTCGCAAACTCCTCCATCGGGACTTCGGCCAATGGCCTTCCCCTCAACTGATGCAGCTCTAGGCCCTCCCACCACAGTCTTGCGTCCCCATCCAAAAGGAACGTCGATATAGTGGTCTTCTGCCACTCTTCAGTTTCCGTCGCAGTCATCACCCTGTTGACCCTTGAGAGCCAATCCTCTGCTTGGGTCGGGGTTTCTGCCCCCGTGAACACCGGTGGATGAAAGCCCATGACATGCTTCAGTTGTTTTTCAGTTGCTCTCCGAGGCAACTCTGGCTCCACCACCACCTGCTCAACCCTCCTTTGTTCTGCCGCCTGAAGCGGTACTTGCTCTACAGCAGGAGCAGGCTGCTGCACCTGCCTCGCAGGCTGCGCATTAATCATTGCCATGACCGCTTCTGCCACCAACCTAATGGTCTCGGCAGACAAAGGTGTTGCAGGCGTATCGCTTGGCGCACTGCTCGCCTCAGAACCTGGCCGTTCAGACGGCCCAGCACCACTTCTGGTCACCTATAATCGTGCAAAAACACCGATGAGCGACCAAACACTACTGCAAACAGCAATTATAGGAACACGCAGGTTCCTCAAACATGTGTATTTTCATTCCTAAGTGGACATTCATGGGTTCTTTTCATGTTATAACGATGACGCACACAATGTGCTCACCACCCCTTAAAGTGAATTCGTCCACGAATTCATTTAAGCGTGACCGAAACCAGAAGTCTGATACCAATTTGTAACACCCCTATCCGTCACATAGCATATAGCATTAGGTCCGGCCGGGGCCCGACGCCATATACTACGGACAGACCGGTTGGTTACGCGTTGAAACCATATAACCAATCAGAGCGTCCTACACAACACCTAGCGGAAGCAATTTAATTAAGTTGCAAAAAGATAAGAACCCTGCCATAAAGCATGAATGTCCACTACAACCCAGGAATGAGTACATACACAAAGGAGAACTGGCCTTAAGGCCTTACATTGTTCACTTAACAAAATAGTGTTTTCAGACCTCGGCTCGCAGGCCAGCCATACATGAATGAACGGGAAAAACATAACAAATTAGGCCTTCGAGGGCCGGCACAGCAACAAGGGCTTTAGCCCGCTATTTCCCGCTCGGCTCCGCAGCACCTGCAAGCAACAAACCACCGCCCGGTGGCAAACAATAGCAACGGTCAGCAAAGCTGACCAAATTGTAACGATCCCGCCCCCACAATCGGGGCGGGGATGCTCTTTCCCTGCACTTTATTAGTATAGGCATTTATAAAACGTAATTGCACATCACCACAGGCGTAGGCTCGCACGGCCACACACCCCGTGCACTCAGGGCACATTCTCGGCGAACCGGCCAACGTCACGTCAATTCAAGCCATAGACGTTCCCGATCCACCACCGCCTCTAGGACGGTCATCCATATGAGCAATTTGTCTCCTTAGCCTTGGTCACGACAATTTAAGCCATAGACCGCCGAAGACCCTCGCCCATGCCAACGGTCCTACCGAACGACATAGACCGGGTATGGTTCCGCATGACCCGTGCTCATACCGCAACGACAATTTAAGCCATATGCGCAGGTCAAGACTCGCCGAGTCCCGTTTCCGCTACAAAATCACATAACCCAGTTATGTTCACGTTGGCTCCCCGGCCTCCGTGTTGGCAAAACCCGCTTTTGCCCAGTTTTCCGGGTGCACCTTAGAGTTAATCTCTAAGATTCCCTGATGCAATCTACCACGTAGAAAAACCCGAAAACACCCAAACATCCGGAGTCTTGCCCGGTTCAAATGCAATGCAACATCACCGATTCGGACCAACACGTCCGAATAGGCTTCACACACAATGCCTATGTCCGTTTACGCATACGGACTCTACACAAGGGGGACTTCACATATCTACCCCAAGGAGCGCTCCAACTCTTCGCTCACTCGCGAGAGCGGGCTTCCTATGCAAGGAAAAGAGGGCTTCACATGCCCAAGGTAAAGAATCGTTACCCTTGCGTTCTTCCGCAGCGCCATCGCAAACTACGCGGCTAGAAAGCTTCGCAACGTCGTCGCCTCCGCGGATCTGGGCTCGGATCGCGATTTGGAGCTTCGAACCTCCTCCGGCGGCCGGATTTTGGCCTCACACCACCAATGGAGCTCTCCCCTCTCTCTAGGATGTAGAAAGAGAACTCAAGATGAAAATGAGGGTTTCTCCCCCCCATTTCCCGGCTAATAACCCCCCCCCCCAGGAGCAGCCCCCACCGTCGGATCCAGATCTAAGGGAATGAACGGCCGAGATTAGATCCAAAATAACAAAATCTGGGCCGAACACGGGTTGGCACACGGCCGTGTGCCTGGCCATGTAGCTCATTCGCCGATCGACACGGGTCCTGACACGGCCGTGTGCCACGGGCCGTGTTACCTGGAGCTTCAGAACGATCGTCGGGCTTCCAGAACACGGCTTCGAACACGGCCGTGTTCGAGGCCGTGTGCCCCACACACGGCTTGAGACACGGCCGTGTGTCTCAGGCCGTGTACTTCTCTGACTCGAGACTGCACAAAACCACTGAACACGGGTAGGCACACGGCCGTGTGCCTGGCCGTGTGCCCCTGTTCAGATCTCTAAAAGCGCTGATTGATCGCCCCGCGATCAACTCCGAGGTTGGGGTCTTACACTCTGCCCAGAAGTATTCTGGGAGAGAAGCGTCATTCAACATTGTCGTGCAAGCTTCAATGAGTGTTCTATTTCTCCTCTCCGCAACTCCATTCTGCTGAGGAGTGCGCGGGGAGGAAAACTCATGAAAGATACCAAGTTCTTCACAGAACTCTGTCATAGCACCAGACTCGAACTCTGTTCCATGGTCACTTCTGATTTTGACCACCGAGCAGTTAAGTTCGTTCTGAATTTGCTTGACAAAACTAGTGAAGATGTCAAACGTATCAGACTTGCGTTTTAAGAAGAACACCCAAGTAAACCAAGAGTGATCATCAACAATCACTAGCATATAATACTTGCCTCCCATACTATGAACTTGCATTGGACCAAACAAGTCCATATGCAGAAGATAAAGACATCTGGAGGAGTCTTTGTCTGTAATGCCCTTAAAGGTAGCCCGAGTCTGTTTGCCCTTCTGGCATGCAGGACAGGGGCTATCTTTGATGCACTTAATGATGGGAGCATCCCTTACTAAGTTTTTAGAAAACAGCATACTAATTGTCTTGAAATTAATATGTGCCAATCTCTTGTGCCATTGTTCACAAAGAGATGCACTGCCTGTTGCTACTAGGCACATGGGGGTAGATGAATATAAACTAAGAAAATCTAAACAGAAGATGTTTCTGCTCCTAATGCCTGTTAATACCGTCTCCGAAGAGACACACGATATTATTAGGCATTTATCCTTTCATAACTTAACGTCATAATCTTTATCACACAACTGACTTACACTGATCAGGTTATGATTTAACCCTTCAACATATGCCACATCGGTGATAGAGACTATACCGTTGGAAATCATACTATAACCTCTGGTGACTCCTCGATTTGATCCTCCAAAGATGACTTTGGGTCCATTTTCGACTGGAGAGTAATCACGTAGCAGGCTTCTTGTCCCAGTCATATGCCGGGAGCATCCACTGTCCAAGTACCATATAGGAGTTTTGGTGGCCTTTGGACATACCTACAAAACAGAATCAGTTTCCCTTAGGAACCCAATCGAACTTGGGTCCTAGATTCCTTGTTAGCATACTCCCCCTCGGATGGTTAACCCTACGAGTGGTCGGTCTCACATTGCTAACATGAGGAGTCTCGTTATATCTCGGATTAAACCAGCAATCCACGGCAAAGTGACCAACTTTGCCACAACACCAACAGTCAAATCTGTTGTACCTTTTCCTAGGCTCCTGCTTCACCTTGGGAACGGTGGGTCCATCCGGGGCCTTGGATCTAGAGGTGGAGCCATCATGATGACAGCAGTCACATGAATTCTTCACCTCCTGTTCCTTCAGTATAACAGGCTTGGCTTTTGGTGCCTGCTTCCTATTATGGCCGCTAGAGAAGTGGCCATAATCCTCCACTTGGATTTCCTCATAAGGTGCCTTGAAGACACTCTCGCCAAAGTTGCTGGGGAAGGCCCAACCAATATACCGGCTCTTGGGCTTTTCAACCGAGGGCCAGAAGAAGTGGCCATAGGTTGACTCAAAGTCCTGTTCATTGCAGGGAAAGCTAGGCTTCCTGAATACAATAGGGTTGAGTGGGGCCTTTCACTTTTCTGCAGCAGAGGCCTTCTTAGCAGCCTTATTTTTCCTCTGCTTTTTGTTTCTCCTGGAGGATTTACCACGCACACCCACATGCCCCAAGCCAGCTTCCTTAGCCTGAGCAGAGAAGGTATCAACCAGTGGAAGAACAGTCTTTGGCATAGAGAAGCTTTGGACAATCTTCCTTTCTGCCGCAAGTTGTTCTTCCAACTTATTGATTTCTTCCTGTTTAGGGTCAAGGAGAATTAGAGACTCTGAGTTCTTAGAGATCAGGTCCAGGTGCTCCTGTCGGAGAGAAATCAAGCTAGTGATCTCTTCCCTTAGGGAGACACCCTCGACCTTAAGGAATTTTACTTCCTTTTTCTGAGCCCTCAATCTCTTGCGGCATTCCTCGAAGGTGTTGAGCAGAAGCTCATACTTTTCGAGGAGCTCAGCTTCTCGGGCAGATGGGTTGTCCTCGAGATCATCATCAGGATACTCATAGTCAGAGTCAGAGAGGGGGGGTACGAGCCTTTACCTTCCCAGTGAATCGGGGGAATTCTCCTTCTGATTCAGAGCGACCCACCATCCCGAAGTAGGATTCCTCATCATCACTGGAGTCTGAGGAATCAGACTCACTCAGTGTCTTTGACTTTTTTGCGATGTATCTCCTCTCCTTCTTTTTATCTCTAGAGGTTCTGTGCTCTTCTCCCTTCCCCTTCTCTCTCTTGCCTTGATAGTAGTCAGCCACGACGTGTCCTGGCTTATTGCACCCAAAACAAATGATGTCAGTATGACGATGTTTGTTCGGTTTTGATTCATACCTTTCAGAAGAATAATTCTTCTTCTGGTTTCTGGAGGAGGAGCCGTCTCTCTTTCTTTGATTCCTCATCTTGAGGAACTTCTTGAATTCTCGGGTGATGAGGGAGAAGTCTTCTTCAGACAACTCTGAACCGGAGGAGCATGGCTCGGAGTCTTCCTCCTCATCCTTTTTCCCCACACGGGATGAAGCCGCACCCTTGCCCTTCCTGGAGTGAATGGCTTTTAGGGCCATAGTCTTTTCCTTGGCAGCGGCTTTCTCTGCTTCTTCTTCTGCTTTCCTCGTGTTCAACTGGAGCTCATAGGACATGAGCTTCCCAAAGAGTATCTGAGGATCAGTTTCTACTAATCCGCCAAACTCTCGGATGGTGCGGATCTTCGTGTACCATTCCTTAGTAAGGGACCTAAGGAATTTATCATTAAGTTCACCATCAGTGAACACTCTTCCATATCCCTTGAGAGCATTGACGATCTTGAGGAAATTCTCGAAGGTAACTCCAATCTCTTCCTTGGGCCCCTGCCTGAAGGCCTCATATTTCTGGTTCAGGAGTGATCTCCGATCATCCCTCACTTCATTTGTGCCCTCCATCAGAATAATCAGGTTGTGCCAGATATCCTTAGTTGTCCTGTAGTTGCAGAAGTTCTGCATCATGGAGTCATCGACTGCGCTGATTAGTATGTTCTGTGCCTTCTTGTCAAGTCCGACCAGCACCATCTCGTCCTTGTCCATTTTAGAAAGCTTCATTGGCACAATTTTGGAAGGATCAATTGTGGAGGCCTTAGTGGGAATATAAGGTCCCTCCTCCACGATCATGAAGAGTCGATGGTCGACAGCTTCCATGTAAAATCTAATCCTTTCCTTCCAGATAGGAAAGTTTAGCCTGGTGCACACTGGGATCTTGCATGAGTACTTGAGTCCATCCATAGTAGATATCTGCCTTCTTCTTTACACTAGTGGCAGGAACTTACTCAAGGTGTTAACCTTTTTGATGAGTAACCTCCCTCTGATATCACTTGAAAGTCACACTAGTGCCAACTAACTTCACCTAAGGGGGGAGGGATAGGTGAAGCGCAGTCTTTTTGCGGAATTAAAATTTTACCTGCACAATAAAAGAAAACAAACAAAGCACAGAAAGACACAGGCAGTTATAGTGGTTCCCCGACTTGGGTACGTCCACTTTCCCCCTTCGACCTATCTCCCAACAAGGGACGACTCGGGCACTTCACCAACCGGATTTAAATCCAATCCTCACACTAATGGAAGGAACCCTTCCACCCGAAGGAGTCACCACTCCTCCACCACGGGTTGCACCCAACCCTTACAACGCAGAACCAACGTTCCTTTACAAAAAAAAATTAGAATGTATAAAATACAAACTACTTATGGAGTGTTTGGTGTCCCTCTTCGTTCGATGACGCGTTCTTGAAGAAGACGAAGAGTCCACGATCTTAGCTCTCACTTAGAGAGGATCTCCCCGAAATCGGCGGCGGCAAGAAGTGCGGCGGCGGAGCTTTCGGGATCGGCGGCGGCAAGGTTTGCGGCGGCGAGCTTTGTAGATCCAACCTTCGTAGCAAAGATAGCATGGTATACCAACGATCTTACTTGGATCGATCGTCTCAATCGATTCGGAAGGGGAAGGTATTCCCTTTCAACAAATCAAGAGACAAAGGATCTCAAGATAGACACGTGAGACGCGTTGCTTGGCTAAGCTTCTGTCGTCGGGAGATCAGGAAGAACCCATGATCGGCAGCGGCGATAACTTGAGGCGCGGAGACAGAGGCGGAAGAGAAGACGTGATCCGCTAGGTCAAATCCGGCGGCTCTTTCTTTTTGTATGTATCGATTGTCCGTGATGTTCGAAATACAACAGTATTTATACAGTAGGTCATATATTATGACCGTTGTGGGCCCTACCAGTAGAAACCCTAACTCTAGTTCAAAAAAGCGCGTGTACATTTGGTCCGGTCCAGCGCGCCAACGAAAATCGCCTAAGGCAAATTCGGCGAGAATCATTGGTGATTCTCAACGAATCGATGAGAATCACTAATGATTCCCGTCGAATTCTACTTAGAAGAATTCTTAGCTGAATTGCTTTCCAACCGAAAAGAATCGTTGAGAGTCGTCATCCATTCTCGACGAATCGTCGAGAATGCAGAGTCATTCTCGACGATTCTGACTTGGCAGATTCCTTGAAGGCGTTGACTCAGCTTGGTGATTCTCACCGATTCTTACTTGGAAGAATCCTTGAAGGCGTTGAAGACGTTGAGTCAGCCGGATGCATTCGGCGAGAATCAGCTAGTGATTCTCGACGATTCGGCGAGAATCAGCTAGTGATTCTCGTCGAATCGGCGAGAATCACTTAGTCATTCTCGTCGAATCATACTTATATGAATTTTCGTCTATCTTCCCGTGAGCTGGTCTTTGACCCATCCTTGCTCCTCTTCAGCTCTAGCTCTATCTCGACCCTGTGCTTGAAAGTAAGTAAACTCCAATAGAGAGAGCACACGTAGGCCAACACACTGATCTGCTCAACGAAGGATTACGTTGCGCAGACCCGTGTATATTGACCCACTGCACCCTGACATTGGTGTGTACTTAGCGTGAAATAACTGCAAGCACAACTTGAAGACAAATGATCAAATACAATGTCAATTCACCTTAGCTGGTCCAGGAGCTTCTTCAAATCAGGTACATTGTGGATACAATACCCAATAATTGACTTCTTCAAATCTTAGGACATTGTGGGCAATGAACCCAACAAATAGTTTCGCAACATGTGACGCATTGCTGGTCTTGTTACATGCAATAAAATAGGCCATTTTAGAAAACCGATCTACTACCACCAGAATGGAATCATGACGTCTAAACATGATAGGTAGGCCTAGAATAAAATCCATACTAACATCTTCCCAGGGAATGGAAGGAATCAGAAGAGGGGTATAAAGTCCCACATTCATTTTACTACCCTTAGCTAATTGACACGCGCGATAAATTCCCACAATTTTATTAATCGTTGACTTAAGGTCGGGCCAGTGAAACTTATCTCCTACTAACGTAATGGTATTGTCACGCCCGAAATGACCACCCAAACCACCGCTATGTAATTCCCACACAATGAATTGTCGTAGGGAAGAGCGAGGAATACAAATCTTCGAATGCTTAAATAAATAACCGTCCCGAATATAATATGCTGAAATGATAGTGGGAGAGTTGTTTTGCGTGGAATAATAGATTTCTTTAGAATTCGGGCAATTAACGTACTCATCCTTTATCCTATCGAACCCAATCACTTTCACCTCTAGCGTAGACAACAATAACGAGACACGACTAAGAGCGTCCGCCACGCGATTTAGAGTTCCCTTAAGATGTTTTATTATAAAGGTGTACTCCTAAAGATAGGAGACACATTGGGCATGCCTTGGGATAACCTTATTTTGGGAATTGATAAACCACAAAGCCTCATGATCGGATAGGATAACAAACTCTTTAGAGAGTAAATAATGTCGCCAATACTGTAGGCACCGAATAACCACATAAAACACCCTATAATAATTTGAATAATTTAATTTCAGCCCCGCGAGCTTCTCACTAAAGTACCCAACCGGATGACCCTCTTGACTCAATACGCCGCCAATACCGACTCCAGACGCATCACATGACAATTCAAAAACCTTTTTAAAATCTGGTAATCGTAAATGAGGAGCTTCCGACATTTGGGATTTAATTGTCTCAAACGCTCTAGCGGTCGATTTGGTCCACGTGAAATCTCCTTTTTTCATGCACTCCTTGATCGTTTCCATGATACTACTAAAATCCTTGATAAATCGGCGGCAAAAAGTAGCTAGGCTGTGAAAACTCCGAACATCCCATATTTTGGTTGGTTCTGGCCAATCCTTAATGGCTTGGACCTTCTTAGGATCAATATGTATGCCCTCCGAACTCACAATATATCCAAGGAACTCCACAGATGGAACACTGAACGTACATTTTTTTAAGATTAACAAATAGCTTTTCCTTTCGCAATGTGGTTAGTAAAGTCCTTAAGTGAGACAAATGATCATTCGGAGAGGCGCTAAAGACTAGGATATCATCAAAATATATAACTATGATTTTTCCTAAGTAAGGATTGAACACTAAAGTCATCAACCTCAAAAATGTACTCGGGCCATTAGTGAGCCCTTCCCCGAGCACCAACCACTCATAAAGTCCGCCCTTTGATTTAAATGTCGTCTTCCACTCGTCTCCCTCCCTATCCTGATTTGATGGTAGCCACTCTTAAGATCTAATTTAGAAAAAATCGTGGCCCCGACTAACATGTCTAATAAGTCATCCAAACGAGGAATAGGAAACCTGTATTTGACAATTATTTTATTAACGACCCTATAATCTACACACATACTCCAAGAACAATCTTTCGCCCCCCTCTAGGTGAAAGACGCAAACATCACCTATTCGCCCCCTTTAGGTGATTTAGGTAGACGCTAGATACTGATAAGAACAAGACAATTCTTGATCAGCTGATGAAATCAACTGAATCTGAGCTTTCTTCAAAGCTTCTTGAATCTGAACTTAGCTGAGTTGATTTCCAAACAGCTTCTTGAGAAACCAATGATGGCTTCCTTCTTCTTCTTCAAGTGGCTGGATCCCTCTCTATCCAATACCTTTGATGATACTTCTGAATTCTTGAAAGAACTCTACTTAGACTGATCCTGAGATCGTCTTCTTAGATCTTCTGATGAAGATCTTCTTTAATGCCTTGCACTTTCTTGAAGAGAGGACTTGTCTCTTAACTGATGTGTTGATTAAGAATTAATTTCCTCTTGTGTGTTGTATATGTCTTTTTTTCTTCTTCTTCTGAATCTGTCTATTTATAGATCTTCTTCGTGGTAACCGGCTGATCTGGTTTCTAACTGACTTCTGACAAGTCTGACAGCTTCAGTTAACCTGTCATAACCCACAGCTGTCAAGTCTTCAAACAGATCCTGTGCCTTAGTCTTGGACAGCAAAGTGTTGAGACAGACTGTCAGAAAGTGTCGAGACCAACTGTCTATATGTGTCGACACAAGTGACTTTGGTGTCGACACAGCCTTTGATGATGTCGACTAGTTTGCCTTTAAGTCGAGACTGCTTCTTCAGAACTTCATCTTGAGAATGAGTCGACACAGAGAATTTGTGTCGACTCAATACTTCATCTTTCTTCAGAAGATAACTTGGTCTTGACTTTGCAGTGTGTCAACATAAGTCCTGTGTGTCGACACAGTTGTTGTAGATTCAGAACTCAGTATGTGTCGACTCTGCCTTCAGGTGTCGACATAGTTGAGGTCGACTATCTTTCTGTGAGTCGACACTGCTTCCCAGTGTCGACACAAATGTGGTCGACTATCTTTCTGTGAGTCGACACTGCTTCCCAGTGTCGACACAAATGTGGTCGACTATCTTTCTGTGAGTCGACACTGCTTCCCAATGTCGACACAAATGTGGTCGACTATCTTTCTCTGTGTCGACACAGCTTCCTTCAAGTGTCGACACAATTATTCTGAAGTGTCGACCCAATTTCTTCAGGTGTCGACATATGGACTTAGAATAATTTCCTGTATTCTTTAATACTTCTTCACCTGCACATGTCAACTTAAAACAACATCAAATACACCTTGATGTATATCATTAAGCTAAGTTAGGCTTCTTCAAATCAGGTACACATTTTCCAATGTACCCAACAGATACTTTCAGCTTATTCTGAGCAACACCAATAGATGTCTTCTTTGCAGCTGACATGGACTTGATGGCTTTAGAAATTGCAAAGTGAGGTCTACTAACTGACTTACCCTTAGTTCAGGTGTTTGCTAGAGGAACCTGAGAATATGCCACTGCCTTATCCTAGAGTGTGGGGGCTGGAGCACTAAATACAAATGGTCCATAATGGACCATCTGGATTTCCTCATGGGGAGCCTTCAGTGCACTCAAACCCATGCCATTTCTCCTTCCATTATAAGATACCCTTATATTCTTATAAGAAAAATTGTCATTCTTCTAGTGACCATACATGTCAGTCTGGTTAAACATGTTGGAAGGGAGGATTACATTGTGAAAGGTGGTTTGAGGGTCTACAGGAGCTTTGCCTTTCCCTTTGGAATGGGAAGCTCTAGTGTTCCACTTAAACCTTAAACCTATCATATCATTTTGAGAGTTAAAGGAGTCTATCAGTGGAAGCACAGTCTTGGGCTTAGAGAATTCAGGCACTATCATTCTCTCCTTAAGGAGCTTCTCTTCAAGATCCAAGATAGTATTGTTCTTCTGGCTAATGGTCCCAATTTGGATAATTGAGATTGTCTTCAGTTGGCTAACTTCCCTCCTCATTTTAGCTAGCATGGGGACTGACTCAGACTACAGGGTAGTAGCTTGTTGTAGGGAGACAATCTCCTTAGCATGTCTCTTAACAAGCCTTTTGCTCTTTTTCAGAGCATCCAGAATTACACCATACCTGTCAATCAATTGATTAATATAATCTTCAAAATCTGATCTCTCATCCCCACTGGAGGAAGTGGATGCATCAGAGTCTGAGCCAGGATCATAGACAGATGGAGAGCCAGGGATAGAGTGTACCTCATCAGGAGTAGGATTGTCCTGATTTTCTTCTGATATGGCCATGATACTAAACTTCTCATCCTCTTCACAATCACTATCAACTGAGGACAGTGAAGCCCTTATGCCTGATGTGGTAGCTGGATGATTAGCTTCTTCTTTAATGGACATGAGACCAATGTAGGCCTCCTCTTCATATGATTTTGAAGACTCAGAATCCTCTTCACAATCACTGTCAACTGAGGCCTCCTCTTCAATGTAGGCCTCCTCTTCATATGATTTCTTCTTGGCTAAGAAGCTCTTTTTAGTCTTCTTGTTCCTGTGATGCTTTTTTACTTCAGACTTCATCTGCTACTTCCTCTTAACTAGACAGTCAGCAATGACTTGTCCACTCCTATTGCTTTAGTAACAAACAACATTAGTTTTAATATATTTGTTCTGTTTGGACTCATACCTTTCCCCAGACAGGTCATTTCTGGCTTATCCTTATTGGAGTTGGGCTTCTTTAAGTTGGAGGTAGAAGATCCTTTGTTCTTCCATTGTGTCCACCTGCTCAGCAACTTCTTGAACTGATTGGAGAATAATGTCAGTTCTCCATCTGATAGCTACGATCCAAAGAAGTTGGGATTTGAGCATTCTAACTCTACAACTCTACTTGGAGGAGAAGGAGTCTTTTCCCTACTTCTTCTTGTGGCTTCAGCTCTGAAGGCCATAACCTTCCCTTTATTAAGAGATCTGGCAAAATCCTCTTCAGCCTTCTTGGAGTTCAGCTGCATCTCATGGGATATCAGCTTCCCAAATAAGTTCTGAGGCAGAGTGTTTACCAAGTTGCCAACATCTCTGATGGCACAGATCTTGATATATCATTCCTTATTTAGGGATCTCAAGAACTTGTCATTTAGCTCATAATTAGTGAACTGTTTTTCATAGGTGATCAGACTGTTCACTATTATGAAGAACTTTTCATAGCATTCAGCTATTATATCCTTCTTCCCTGGCTTGAATGCTTAATATTCCTAATTTATTTGGATTTCCTGTCATCCCTCACCTACTCTGTCCCTTCCTCATAGATAATAAGAAAATCCCACGTCTCTTTAGCAGTCTTATAGTGGACCAAGTTCTGATAGGTGGAGTCATCTATGGCACTTACAATAATGTTCTATGCCCTCTTATCCATAGTTGCCAAGATGACTTCATCCTTAGTCAATTCAATATATTATTTGGAGTCTGAACATTGGCATCTAAGATAGAGACCTTCATGGGGATGAAAGGTCCTTCTTGGATTGTAATGAAGATCCTTGTGTATGAGGCTTCCATGAATAGCCTTACCCTCTCTTTCTATATCCCAAAGTTTTCCTTTCTACAGACTGGAAGCTTCATTGAGCTCAACTCATTATGGTTCTATCCTGAACCCATATGGATAATCTTTTAGCTACTCTTGGAGATCTGTTAAGATTTTTAAGATCTTTTTGAGCAACCTCCCTCTGATACCACTTGAAAGTCTGTATTTCAAGAGTAGCTATATAGCTAGAGGGGGTGATTTAGTTTCCTTTTCTTTATGACTACTTTCTTATTTTAGTGTGTTGAGTGTTAAGTTATTTAGCTTGCTTTCAAGAAAACAAAATAGCATACATTATTTATAGTGGTTCCCCAAGGTATGGGTACATCCACTTTCCCTCCCACCTTTCTAACAGTGTGTTAGACAAGTCAATCTCCTCCAAATGTGGCTTAAATAGCTTACAACACAAATCTCGAAGGACATCTCAGACTTCCTCCAAGTCCTACCTTAGGACAAAGCCCTACAACTCTGAGATAATATCTCCAATAGCTTAATGATCCTTCAGATCACCTACCTCAGACTTAATCAAAAGTCCTACACTCAGGCTAGGAGGATAGCCCTACACTAAGAGAGTAAAACTCTCCAATAGCTCAGATCTTATTCTGGTCCTACCTCAGGCAAAAGGACCTACCTCAGATTCTCAATAGAATCCTACCTTAGGCACACAGGCCCTACCTAAGATTCACAACTGAATCCTACCACTCAGCCTTTATATTTTAGGCTTACAACTCAGATCAAGATTGATCTTCCAGAATGAGAATGAGTTTGTTATTGATGATTTACTCCAGAGAAATGATTCTCTGAGTTTGCCTTTCTGGACTGAGTAAAATCAGCCATAACTTCTTCACAACACCAAGAATGCAGATCTTCAGGATGTTTCGACTTATACTGAGAAGACAACTAGAGAGTACTATTTCTTCAAGCCTTTTATGTAGTAGTGTTGAGTGCAGTGGACTTGAAGATGAACAATAACTTAGCTTTGCTCTGCTTCTTCTTCTTACTTAGAAATAGAACTTTCTGAACTTGTTGTTGAGAAATGATTCTTTAGTTCTTTGTATCTTCAACTGCCAACTCTGTCTGTGAATCACAAACTAACTGTAAGAGCAAGTTGTTCGAAAACTTATTCTTCGTCGAGAGGAAGAAGATGACTGAAAAGCTCTGTTTCTTTTCTCTCTCCTTTTTCACAAAACAATAACCACTGCTCACTTTCTCAGAACTCTTTTCTTATATCCCGCAGATCAACGATTCTTTGTGCAGTATAGGTCAGCTAGTGTTTGTAATTGCAACACTACTTTTGCATTAAATGTTGTACTAAAGGCAAGCGGAGCCTTTAGTCATCTATCATGCAAAACCCGCGACATTTGAATTTTTGATGATGTCAGCATGACTCAGTGCTTCTGGACTTAGTAATTTCCAGAAAAATTTGCATAGCCGTTGAGTGAAGCCTTATCACTCAACACAAATATACTTAGTAGAATTCTACATCTTCGGGCATTGAGTGAGCCTTCATCACTCTACACATTTGACTTTTATAGTCTAACTGTTAAGGCGTTGAGTGAGCCTTCATCACTCAATGCTTCTGGAATTTGTTGAAATTTCTTTGCATGAAGTCATCGAGTGCAGCTTCTTCGCTCAACACTTCAGGCTTTAGATAAATTTCTTGATGAGGCATTGAGTGGCCTGTCTTCACTCAACACTTCTATACTTGGATAGAAATCCTGTTGAGTAGGTGTTGAATGGCCTGTCATCACTCAATGCTTCTGTCCTTAGACAGATTTCTTAATGAGAATACGTTGAGTGAATTGTCTTCACTCAACGCTTCTGTCCTTAGATAGATTTCTTGTAAGCAACACTGTGGCTTTGACTGCATGTATTTCTGTCAACTCTTTTAGGCTTTTGGCATTGAGTGAAGTGAGTTCACTCAATGCTTCTGGACTTAGTAGATTTTCTTCCTGTGCAGTAACCTATCTTGAGTCCAACTATCATTTTGACTCTGACTGCCTGTCTAATCAATGTAATAGAGAATAACCTGCATACAATGAACATGAACATATATTAAATACATTCATGTGTATACCATTTAGTTGTGGGCCTTCTTTAAATTTAGGACATTATGCTTAATGGACCCAACAGTTGTGGAGATGCATTTCTAGCACTAGGATCTAACATCTATGATATTATTGGGTCATGCGATTAGTGGAGAGGGTATTATAGTGGATCCGTTGAAGATAGTTGCGATACAGGATTGACCTATTTTTACTACTATAGTGGAAGTCAGGAGTTTCCTAAGACTTGTCGGCTACTATAAGCGCTTCGTAGAGAACATTTAGAAGATAGCTCTACCTCTCACAATCTTGACTACGAAGGATTAGAAGTTTGTTAGGTCTCCAACGTGTGCACGGGTTTTTGAAGAGTTGAAAAGTCATATAACTACAGTGCACATTTTTTGTTCACCGTGTGGTACAGAAAGATATGAAATATACAGTGACGCCTAAGGGGGAGGCTTAGGCTGCGTTCTTCTTTAGTTTGGAAATGTTCTTACTAATGGCTCTCACCAGCTAAAGGTGCATGAGAGGAACTATCTGATCCATGACTTGGAGTTGGCGGCTGTGATATTCGTTCTTAAGCTTTGGCAGCATTATTTGTATGGCGTGAAGATTGACATCTTTACGGACCACAAGAACCTTAAGTTTTTATTGAATCAAAAGGAGTTTAATATGCGACAAAGGAAGTGGATGGATTTCCTTAGTAACTACACCTTCAAAATTCATTACACTTCCGGGAAGGGAAATGTAGTCGCTAATGCATTAATTCGTAGGGCTCCTGCATAGGAAAACTTGATTCAGATGCATGATAAGCGTCAAATTTGTGACTTGGAGGTCTTAGATATCTCTTGTGCGAAAAAGAGAACAAGCGCAAATTCATGCCTAAACTGGACGGAAGTACAATAAGACCTTATGGACACAGTTCGACAAGTATTAGAGCTTGATGAAAGGATGAAGCGCTATGCGGTAGAGACTGTGGATGGATCTATTGTCGAGTTTTCTTTCGAAGACAGTCTTTTGTGGAAATATAGTCGGTTGTGCATCCCAAATGTTGTCAAACTATAGGAGGAGTTGATGTATGAGGTATATTTTACCAAGTACTCGATCCACGTAGGGAGCACAAAGATGTCCAAGGTCATGAAAAAGTTGTTTTGTTGGCTGGGTTTGAAGAAAGACATAGCTCTCTATGTGGCAAAGTGTCATACTTGCGCACTTGTGAAGGCAAAATGTAAGAAGCCTTGTGGATTCCTAAAGTTGTTGTCGATTCCAGAATGGAAGTTTGATGATATTTCTATAAATTTTGTGTATGGTGTGTCGAGATCGAAACAAGGGAATGATGCATTTGGGTGATCGTAGACCGTTTAATGAGAGTGTCATACTTTATCCCTAAACTGAAGGGATGATTCAGTGCAAAAGTTGGCAAAACTTTATGTTGATAACATAGTACAATTGCATGATGTTCCCCCGTAGCATCGTAAGTGACCGATATGGGCATTTCACTTCAAATGATTGGAGTATAATCCACCAACTATTAGGTACCAAGCTGAAGTTTAGCATGTCCTTACATCCTCAAACAGATGGTCAGACCAAAAGAACCAATAGAATAATGGAGGACATGCTCCATATGTGCCCCTTAGATTTCAAAAAAAGTGGTATTACAATCTCTATATGATTGAGTTTGCCTACAACAACAGCTACCAAATGAGTATTAAAATGGTACCCTTCAAAGCCCTTTTATGCTAGGAAGTGTCGTACTCTCTTACCTTGGGTAGAAATTGGCGAAACAAGGTTGTATAAGCGAAAGGATATCGAAGAAGAAAATTCAATGATTCAAACAATCCGGGAGCGATTACTGATTGTTCATGATATGCAGTCAAAATATTATAACACCAAGAACAAGAACGTCGAGTTCGCTATTGGTGTCTGCGATTATTTGACAATCAAACCATTCAAGGGTGTGTCAAGGATTCGATGCTTGAAAAAGCTAAGTCTGTGATACCTTGGACCGTTTGAGACAGTATAACATATTGGTGAAGCTGCTTATCGACTTGCTCTTTCAATAGAGTTATGCGGTTTGCATAATGTATTTTATATATCATTGTTGAGGAAGGTTGTGCAAGAGCCTACTCATGTTATTGAGGCTAATAAAGTGCTAGTCAATGGTGGGCTAGAGATGAAGGTCTGGCCTATTTGTATCAAGGACAATAAAGTAAAACAATTGTGGAATAAAATCTTCTGAATGGTTAAAGTCCACTAGAACAATTGCAGCCATGAAAAACTTTCATAGAAGCGAGAACAAACCACATTGGAGGAGTACCCTGAGCTGTTTCCCTAAAGTATAATTTATATTTTGTACTTTTATGTTGTTTTCTTTATTCAGGAATATTGAGACAAAATTTTTGTAAGGGGAGGATATTTGTAACACTCCAGTTTTCCCATCATTACAAAACAACAAGAATCTGGCTTGTAGAGATATCACACGACAATAGTGAGATATCACCCGCAATAGCGGTAAAGCCAATGTAGTTGATAAAATGATGCAGTCGACAAACCGATGTAGTTGATAAAATTTTGCATTCAACAAACCGATTGATGATACATAATTTGACCTAAGTTATCAATACAAAATATAAATATATAGATATTGTTAATTTCATCCGTTAAACCCTATCTTTTTATAATTCTATCCTAACCACACCTATTTTACTTTTTTGTAGGATCACGAGACAAGTTGTGTTATCAATTCTAAAGAACACGCCTTCAGTTAGGGTATGCCAAATTTAATGTCAAGTGCAGTCATGCTACCGTGTTACTGAACCATATTCAAGAAGTGAATGAAGCCTCAATGGTCCGATGAGATATTTTCTCCTAAGTATGAAAGAGGCTAGCAACCTTTGACTATGAATTCAACATGTGTTCTTAAAGGAAGCTTCTTCGAAAGAGAGAAAGCTACCCAACTTTGACCATGCTTTTCAAGCATGTTTCTCAAGACAAGTGAAAATGAGTAGCCTTCATTGACCTTTAAACCAACTTATGTTTTTTGACCAAGGGAAGCTGCATCCTCATGCAATCTACAACCTCTACCACCTTGGTTTTGGCCCTATAAATAGGCATGAAGGAAGAGGGGGAAGACATCATCCTTCCTCCTTCATTTGAACCTTCTATAGTGCTTCTAGGAGTTTATATTTTTGAGTATTTTAGCTTATTATTTTCATGTTCTTGCAATCTCTTTTATCACACTTGATATCTTTTTGCAAACTCTCATGGTAATGTCTTTATGCCCTTTTTGTAACTTCTTTTCAATAAGAAATAAAATAATTTGTTATTCCTTTTCCCTCTCTCTTTCTTATTATGCATCTTAACATGATATTCATTTCCTACACTATTATGAGTAACTAATCTTTGTTTAGTGCTTGATCGAGATGATCCAAGGAATGAAATGATCTCATTTTCTTAATCCATATCTTCTCTTTCTCTTTTAATAAATGTTTAGGATTTGCCCTTGATAAATCTATAGAGAGGTCATATCATCGATATATGATTTTCTCTTCTGTTTCCGTACTCTAGTAGCCTAAAGTATCATGCATACAGATTGATCACACACGAGTAAAGGGAGTTGAATGCAATCCTTGAAAGAGGACGACGTAAATTTCCTGGATTGGAGTCAAATCCAATAGAGGGGTTTACCGCATAAAGCGTGTTTTAGGGGTTTTGATTATAGAACGAAAGTTTGGTTGATCAACCAAAACTCAGTTTAGCGTAGCCTTGAAAGAGGTGCGTTTATATTTTGGGAACCTCCATAGCCTAAGCATCTTCGTTGAAAAGAATTAGGGCTTTATCTATTTTCGGTCATTTTCATTCCAAGGTGATTCAAGATCAAGTACTAACCTTTTAATTATCACTTAATCATCCTCTTTTATCATATAACCGTTCTCTTTTGCAAATCAACTCAAAATATCTAATTGATAAAATAACAGAAATCTTTTTGAAGAAGAAGTAATCGGCGTGCCTTAGTTCTAATACGACCTTGATATTATATCATATACTATAAGCAATAAGGTATACTTGCCTTTATCAAATATAGATTCGGAGAACATCATCTTCATCTTCTCTCTTGCATAAAACACCTCTGGGATTTTCTCCATAAAGTTTTTGGCATCATTGTCGGGGACTTGCGTCGATATTTCAAAAAAAAAACTTTTAATTTTATCATTTTTCCTTTTCTTTTCTATATAATATATATATATATATATATATATATATTAATATGATACCAAAAACCTCCTAAAAAGAACAAAAAAATTCAAAAGAAATTCCATTAATAATTTTTCTTTAATCATTTGTCTCTCTCTTATTTTTGTTCTAGTGCATGACCCGAGAAAGTTCTTCAAATAATCTTGATTTACATTTTGATCCAGAAATTAAGCGCACCTTTAAGTGACGCCTTCAATTTCGTGAACAAGATTTATCAATTATTCTCGAAGAATCTATCAGAGATACTAATATAGTAACTATAGGTGACCCCAATCCTAATGAAGCCTAGCAACAGACCATGTCCTACTATGTGCGGCCGAACTTAGAAAGTACACAATCTAGTATTGTTCGCCCTACAGTAGTTAATAATAATTTTGAGATCGAGTCTAGCATCATCCAAATGGTGCAACAATCAGTTACTTTTGAAGGTTTATCGGACGAAGATCCAAATCAATATCATTCAGATTTTCTCAAATTCTGTGATACCTTCAAAATCAATGGCATTACGATTGACTCCATTCGATTGCGACTATTTCCCTTTTCATTGTGGTCAAAGGCTAAGCAGTGGTTAGTCTCTCTTCCTAGAGGATCAATCACTACATGGGCCAAAATGGCAGAAAAATTCATGACTAAATATTTTCCTCCGGACAAGATTTCCAAATTAAGTATTGATATCTCTTCATTTATGCAAATCGACTCAGAGACTCTCTACGATACATGGGAGCGCTTAAAGAAACTTTTGCGTAGGTGTCCTCAAAATGCACTTCCTACTTGGCAACAAGTAAAATTTTTTTATAATGGCTTAAATTTCCTAACAAGGCAGATGATATATGCGGCCGCTAGGGGTACTCACAATAATAAAACCCCATAGGCCTCTCAGGAGCTTTTTGAAGAAATGGTCATGCACGTCTATCAGTGGAATGTGCCCCGCACTGCCCTAACAAGTCGTCCGGACTTTATGAAGTTGGTGTGATGGCTAATTTAGCCTTACAAATTGAATATTTAAGCAAACAAGTGGCAGATATGTTTGCTTCCTCTGCCACTCCTTTTTGGGCTAATAATAATAATACTTTTAATGAAAAACAAGTTGATTACATGGGAAATACTCTTCGACCTTCCTTTAATATGAACAATGCTCCGCATAACAACACTTACAAACCGAGTTATAGGAACCACCCAAATTTCTCATGGAGCAAACAAGGTAATGCCCAACGCCTGCCTAATATAAACCCACCTGGTTCCACCACCACCAAAGACCTCTTCACTTGAAGAGGTATTTTCTAAATAAGTTGCCTCAAATGAATCCAACATCCGGAATCTCACCGGATCTGTAAAGAACTTAGAGAATCAAATTGGCCAGCTTGCAAAAATGATTGTCTAGCGCCCGCATGGAGCTTTGTCGGGCAAAACTTAGCAGAATCTAAGGGAGAATGCAAATGCCACACCCTCCGCGGCGGAAAGGAGGTAACCTCTCCAAATAGGATCGAGCCCGAGGTAACTATTTCTGTTTTACCCCCTCCAGTTTTATTTTCTAATTCTCTGAATGTCTCAAAATCTCCGCTTATTTCAACTTCTGCACCCCCTTATCCATCTAAAATTAAAAAATGAGCAAGAAGAGGAACAATACAAATTTTTTTTAGAAATTTTAAAGCAAATTCATATAAATGCTCCCTTCTGCGAGGCAATCTCTCAAATGCTTAAATACGTGAAACATCTCAGTGAGTTACTCTCCAATAAAAACAAACTTGAAGATATCTCGCATGTTTCCCTAAACGCAGAATGCTCGGTAGCTTTATTAAATAAGATGCCTCAAAAATTAAATGATCCGGGACGGTTTTCTATCTCGTGCCTCTTTGGAAATTTATTAATAAAGCATGCCCTTGCTGACTTAGGGGATAGCATAAATCTAATGCCCTACTCTCTGTTTAAGAAATTAGGATTTGGTGATCCAATCCCAACAAAAATAAGTATACAACTAGCGGATCGTTTCGTTAAGTATCAGTAGGGGTAGTGGAGGATGTAAAAGTCAAGGTTGGCAAGTTCATCTTTCTGGTGGACTTAATCATTCTTGACATCAAAGAGGATGTCGAAATACCCCTCATACTCGTCTGCCCCTTCCTTGCCACCTCCTGCGCAATAATAGATGTGAGTAATGGAAAGCTCCTCCTTCATGATGGAGATAATGGCGTTACTTTCAATATCCACCCCGCTATGTGAAATTCTCTTTCAAACGACGATTCTTGTTATCATCTAGATGCATCATTTAAAGAAGAATTTTCTTCAGTTTTTGATTTTGGTTCCACATCTTGTGATGATGCGGAACTTGCCAAATTATCTTGTTTTAAGGAATTATCCCGTTCTTCTCCTCCTTAGCCAATTGGCTTAGAGAATTTTAAAATTACTACCTCTTACGAAGTACCACCCACTCTTAAGCTTAAACAACTTCCAGAGCACCTAAGATATGTTTTTTTAGAAAAAGACTCTAAATTGTCGGACATCATTTTTTCTACTTTGAGTGATTCAGAAATTTCTGAATTAATTCAAATCTTAAAAAAGCACCGTCGAGCCATAGCTTGGCAAATATCTGATATTAAAGGGATAAGCCCCTCCTTCTGCACACACAAAATATTGCTAGACGATACTTCTCGCAGCACTGTACAGCCTCAGCGATGACTTAATCCCAACATAAAAGACGTCATTAAGGCTGAAGTAATTAAGGTGTTAGATGCTGGAATTATCTACCAAATTTCAGATAGCCCATAGTTTAGCCCCATACAAGTCATACCAAAGAAAGGCGGTATAATGGTAGTGGTTAATGAAAACAATGAATTAAATCCAACTCGTACTGTTATGAGTTGGCGGATGTGCCTCTAATGTAGAAAATTAAATGATGCCACCAGAAAAGACCACTTTCTGTTGCCATTCATTGATCAAATTTTAGAATGCCTTTCCAGTCACTCCTACTATTGCGTTCTTGATGGTTTATCGGGATATTTCCAAATCCCAATCTCACCCAAGGACTAGGATAAAACAACCTTTACTTGTCCCTTCGGTACCTTTGCTTATAGAAGGATACTATTTGGCCTTTGCAATGCACCAGTAACATTCCAAAGATGTATGTTGGCCATCTTTGATGAGTTGGTTGAGGATGTGATGGAAGTCTTTATGGATGACTTTCTTGTATTCAGAAATTCATTTAAATCATGCTTAGCTAATATTGATCGTGTTCTTCAATGTTATGAAGACAGGAATCTAGCTCTCAACTAGGAGAAATGCCATTTCATGGTCTGAGAGGGGTTGGTCCTCGGTCATAAAATATCCGGTAGAGGGATCGAGGTTGATAGGGCCAAGATCGAGGTCAATGAGAAACTTTCCCCTCCAACAATTATAAAATCTATTAGAAGTTTTCTCGATCACGCAGGTTTTTATCGGCGGTTTATAAAAATGTTAGAAAAAGAGTCTTCTATCATTTTTGATAATGAAAGTTTAGCAGCTTTTAATATTATCAACGATAAGCTTATCAACTCGCCAAGTCTAGTAGCACCATATTAGTCTTATCCATTCGAGATAATGTGTGATGCAAGTGCCATTACTGTAGGCGCAGTGTTAGGACAATGGGTGAACAAGTATTTTCACCCAATTTATTATGCAAGCAAGACACTCTCATCCGCACAAGCCAACTACACCACTATAGAGAAAAAATTCTGGCAATTGTTTTTGCGTTTGATAAGTTTAGATATTATATTACTCTCTCTAAAGTCATTGTGTTTACTGATCATTCCGCTCTTAGGTATTTACTAAACAAGGAAGACGCCAAGCCTCAATTATTATGATGGATCCTCCTCCTACAAGATTTTGACTTGGAGATCTAGGACAAGAAAGGAGCGAAGAACTTGGCGGCTGATCATCTCTCCCGCTTAGAGAACCCGATTGCGGAAACGTTGGTGGAAGCCTACATTGATGATAATTTCCCTGAAGAGCGCCTCCACGCTATCAAAAAATTAACGAATTCTTCTACCCCTTCGTTTGTGGATTTGTCCAACTATCTAGTGGTTTGGGTCCTGCCAAAAGGTTTTTCAAGACAGCAAAAGAAGAAATTCTTTTTCGACGTGAAGAACTACTTTTGGGAGGACCCTTTCTTATTTCGTATATGCGCGGTTCAAGTGGTAATAAGATGTGTTTCGATTGAGGAAGGCTTGCAAATTTTGCGACACATCCATGAAGGACCAACTGGCGGACATTACCAAGCAAACCGGACCGCAAGGGAAGTGCTGGAGGTCAGTTTCTACTTGCCCTCGATCTTTAAGGATGCTTACACTTTTGTGAGTGGATGTCATAGATGCCAAAGGTCAGTTAACATATCTCGTCGAGACGAAATGCCCCAAAACTCCTTTTTGGAGGGTGAAATTTTCGATCTATGGATTATCAATTTCGTAGGTCCTCTCCCTCCATCATATAATAATAAATATATTCTCGTTGCGGTCGACTATGTGTCGAGGTGGATTGAAGCGCAAGCTCTCCCCACCAACGATGCGGGAGTTATCATCAATTTTTTTGAAAAAAATTATTCCCTCATTTTAGCACACCTCGCTCTATAGTTAGTGATAGGGGCACACACTTCTGTAACAGCCAGTTTTCTAAAATTTTAGCAAAATATGGCGTTACACACAAACTCTCCACCGCTAATCACCCACAAACTAGTGGACAAGTAGAGGTGGTGAACCGCGAGCTAAATAGGATTTTGGAATATACTGTCTCCATAAATAGGAAATACTGGTCATTAAAGCTCAATGATGCTCTATGGGCTTATCATACTACATACAAAACTGTCATCAGTTGTACACCATACCGATTAGTCTTTGGCAAAGCGTGATACCTTCCAATTGAGTTAGAACAATGCGCTTATTGGGCGCTAAAATTCCATAATCTTATTATACTTTGGCCTCCGAGCAAAGAAAATTCCAACTGAATGATCTAGATGAATGGCGTGCTAATGCCTATGAAAATAATAAGTTTTATAAGGAGCGCTCAAAGTTCTACCATGATAAAAATATTAAAATTCCTAAAAGTTTTTCACCGGGGGATCTCATCCTCCTTTACAACTCACGCCTTCGTCTTTTTTCGAGTAAATTAAAATCTCGATGGTCTGGCCCCTTTGTTGTCAAAGAGGTTTGGCCATATGGGACCGTTCTTATTTCCCACCCGAATTCGGCTCCTTTAAAGTGAACGGTCACCGACTAAAATTGTATTTCTCTAATGATACTTTGGTAACCAATATTGAGATCATCTCCATATAATCTTCCATGCCAATTAGTTAAGCTACGCGACGGTAAACAAAACGCTTTTGGGAGGCGCCCCAAACTTTATCTTCTTATTATTGTTTTCTTTGTTTTAACATGTTTTTGCAGGTTTCCTTCTAGCCTCCTCGACTTCACCATCAGGGATGACCTCTTTCCTTTCGTCTTTATTTTTTTTGTTTTTTTATTACTTCATACTTGGTTTTAAACATTGGGGACAATGTTTAACTTTAAGTATAGGGGTATATTTCCTTTATATATATATATATATATATATATATATATATATATATATATATATATATATATTTCTTTCCTTTGTCTTTCGTATATAAAAAATATATATACCAAAAAAAGGATAAAACTTATATAAAATAATTAATAATTTAATTTAATCTTTACTAAATCATTTAGTACCCCATGACTTTGCATTTTCTTATTTTAAATCATTTATGTACTTATTTAGTTGAAATAAATTAAATTAAATTTCATTTTGTCTATGTTTCATGAGTAATATGTTGACTCATATAGTGTTCCTAATTAAGGTAACATGTTATTTTTGAAAAACTATCTTAAATATTTGCACGTTTTCATAGCCATTTTTTTTATGTTTTTCACTTTTATAAAATCAATCATCCCTTATTTTCTCTTTTAAAAATCTTTAAAATGATTGATTAGTGTTCAGTATAGTAGATAAAAACCAATCTAAGATGCTTATTATCTTTATTTTTCATGAAAAGTCAATTATCTTTATTTTTTATCTGGAATTTGCTCTCTTGAATTTTTTAATACCTTGCTTTAAGTAGACTTAAGAGCATGAAGATCGGCAACTTTTTTGATTTGTTTGAGCATTCTCATCCCGAACCTTAAATTACTAACCATTGATAGCCACATTGTGCCTCTTCAATTTTCTTTTTATAAGCCCCACTTATTTTTCGCCAAAGCCATGTAGCTTACCCATGTTGCACACTTAAAATTTTATGAGCTTTATATGTCACTTGTGTGTACTATATTTTGTGAAAATGGTGGAGATTTGTATTGCATCTCAATTACTACAAAAAGAAGAAGAATAAAAAAAATGTTAATCCCTACAAAAAAGGAAAGAAAGAAGAAATAGATTTATGATTATGAATGTTATTTGGACCCCAACTTTATATTGCAAAATTACTTGGGGTGTCAAAATAATGTTTTCTAGCAACAAATTATTTTACAATGCTCTTCTTTTTGTTTTAAGTTTGTTTTACCCTTCATGTTTATCTTTTGAACTCCACACCCTTAAAACCTAAGCCAAAAATTTACACCTAATGAAAGTCCTTTGATTCATGCTCCCTATGTTTATTTTTTATTCATGTTTCTTATGTTTATTTTTAGTACGATAGCGAGAAAGTAAATTGAGAAAGTTCTTTGGTAGCAGTATTGATCTTTAATTTAGATTGATATGATTATAAAATATCTCTTAGATTTCAGCAGCAACTCAAAATCCTTTTCATTTATTATATTACTCAATTTTTGTTTTGCCTAAAAAACATGGGATGATTCATTTTATATGTTAGTGAAAATTGTAAAATTTTGTGCCAAAACTGAGTAAAAATATTTTGTTTTCTTTTCATAATTCCTCTACCTTAATTTTGCATCGTACTCATGTTTGGCATAGCCAATTTGTTTGGTTGGTTTTTTTATTTTTCCTAGCTCCTATGTCTTTACTTAAGGACAAGCAAAATAATAAGTCTGGGGGATTTTGATGATGCATAATTTGACCTAAGTTATTAATACAAAATCTAAATAATCTAATATAAATATATAGATATTGTTAATTTTATCCGTTAAACCATATCTTTTTATAATTCTATCCTAACCATGCCTATTTTACTGTTTTATAGGATCTCGAGACAAGTTATGTTATCAATTCTAAAGAACACGTCTTTAGTTAGGGCGTGCCAAATTAAATGTCGAGTGCAGTCATACTACCGTGTTATTGAACCATATTCAAGAAGAGAATAAAGCCACAATGGTCCGATGAGATATTTTCTCCTAAGTATTAAAGAGGCTAGCAACCTTTGACTATGAATTCAGCATGTGTTCTTAAAGGAAGCTTCTTATAAAGAGAGAAAGCTACCCAACATTGACCATGCTTTACAAGCATGTTTCTCATGACAAGTGTGAAAAGGAGTAGCCTTCATTGACCTTTAAACCAACATGTGTTTTTTACCAAGGGAAGCTTCATCCTCATTCCATCTGTAACATCCCATTTCAAACTAGACCCGTAAGAGCGGTTTTGGTCATGACTAGGTCATGACAAAACCCTAGGAAGCTAAAAAGGGCCAGGTAATCAAAGGCCAAGGTGAGAATAATTTTGGTCTGCCAATGGCACAACCTCATCACCAAACCTAGGGATTGACCTTAGGGCTACACTAGGACTCTATGACCCCACCACAACATCAGTAGCCTATTAGAGGGTCCACTAGAGCCTTAAGGGTCCATTAGAGTCGACCCAAAATGGCCAATTTGACCTAGGACCACCAAAGGCCTAAATTGGGCAAGGTGTCCTAACTAAGGGCAGTTGGCCTCAAATGTGCCCAACCAACCCTGTCCGGGCCTTTCCTAGACCTAAAGTGGTGTAAATGGGTCACCAAGGACACATTGGGTTCAGTCCTAGAGGCCAAGTTGACCCAAGCCAACTCTAGCCCTAAAATGGTCAAAGTGCCCTTACCAAGGGTCAAGTGACCTCCAAGGTGCCAAGTCAACCCTACCCAACCATACATAGATCTTAGGGGAGTCCAATGAGTCACCAAGGACCCAATGGGGTCAACCCAAATGGTCATGTTGACCAAGGTCAACTCTACCTTAAGACTAAGTCAAATAAGCCCAAATGGGTTAACCCAAACTCAAGCCCATTTTCCCCCACTTAGGCTAATTTTATTTTAATTAATAATAATGATTATATGGGCTGCCAATAGGCTAGTGAGATGAAAAAATTCGTTCATGATGACTAGGAGATAAAAAGCTCCATTTGCCCTTTAATGGAGGAGAGAGAAAGTGAGAAAGAGAGCCATTCATGGCCAAGGGAGGCCAAGGGACTTCTCCCTTCATTTCCAAAGAATGGATTAATCTCCCTTGTTGAAATAGGAGAAGTTCAAGGGGTTTTCAAGGCTGTTCAAGTCTAAAAATAGTGAACCCAAGGCATGGCCGAAATTATCCTTCATGGCCATAAATGGCTTTGAAGCCATGACCCTTCCTCTCCCCTATCTAGCCTTCTTAAAAGCATCCCTGTACTCAGAGAAGGAGTTTCCACAATCCTACTGAAAGAGCCGAGTCATTTGGTAGTGTAGTTTCAAAGCATAGGAAAGCTCCACCACCGGCCATGGTGCACCACCACCACACTCGCCGACAAGCTCGGTTAAAGGTCCTCCTCCTCTCCTTATCTCATGGGTAGATCATAGGAATGCTTAGGTTCAAGGTTCGGGCTCAATTAAGCCTGAACCAATTCTCGATTTTCATGGATTTGGGCCGAAAAACTTCCTTGCAGAACCGTCGGAATTCGCCCCTCCGGCGGCTGCGCCGCCGCCAGTCGATAACCACCACCTCAACGGAGGTGTTGGTGGCGGTGGCGGTGGATGGCCAAGGAGGTGGCCAGATGGTCGGCTGTGGAGGTTTGAAGTTTGCCCAGGCATGCACAACCATGACCGTTGGCTGGAGGTAGACTATAAGCCCGGGCCGCTGGATCCGCGCCAAGATTCGTGCCGCATTAGATTTCAAACTATAGGATTAAATATTCCATTTTATTTCATTCTATCACACTTTTTGTATTTAATGTCTTTAATTTTTAAAAATACTTAGAGGAAATTTCAGTGGAAATGGTCAACATAGAAATTGTAGCCTGATTAGTCTAGTTTACTACAAAATTAGTTTGAACCAATTTAGGTGCCTGGGTTAACATGGGCACTCATTTTGGTGGGATCTATACATATGGTTGGAAAAAATTGAAATGGATGCCTACACCTCATCTTTGGCCCAAATGACCTGAAATTTTGGCAGGGAGTCACCCTCGACCATATCTAGACCCTGCCCAAAAATGGGAATTTTTGGGAACAATTTTTCTATAGTTTTGTAAATAATTCAATTTCTCTAAGGTGGATTAATTTAGGGGTCAAATGAACTCTAAACTCATCCAAATTTTGTTGGATGATGCATGGGGTCTTTATTAACCTCTAGTTAAAATTTTATTACATTTGGAGGTTGTTTGAATTGTAATCTTGCAAACCCTAGTCTTGCCATAATAGGGGTAATTTGGTCCAAATGCTCTTTTGGTGTTTAAGTGGTCCTATCACCTCAAAAGAGGCCTATTTTTGGGCCACTGATTTTATGTGGTTTGTAACACCCTCCTATTGGATTTGGGGTGGTTTGGGATTGGGTAGCCCTAGAGACCCAGGGTAGGCCCATTTATGGAGATTTTTAGGGTTTGAAGGTCATGGGGTCAAATGACCTTGGAATGACTTGACACTTGGTGGAAGAGATCATAGGGTAGCTATGGCCCTCTGGTTGAAATTTTAGTGAGTTTGAAAGTCTTTGACACCCTCAAAACCTTAACCCTCGCTTAGGGCACAAACCTTGTAGTGATAGAAAATGCCACTAAAACTCACTGAACAGTGATGAGTTTTCGGTAGAGTAGGGTTTAAAGTTAGTAAGGGCTCTGGAAATTTTTTTATAAATTTAGGATTATTATTTTGGATACTTCATTAAAAATTTAGGAATTTATATTATTCACTTAGAAATTTATTACGAAGTAACTACTTGCTAGAAATTGATGAACTTTAGCTAGAGGACTTTTTATTGTGTTTTAAAGCTCTGTGAATTTTTATGGGAATTTTGGAATATTATTTCTAAGGGTTGCTTCATTAAGTATTGTTTTCCATGAAAACCTAATTAAATTTATTTTGGAGTCTAGCAAGCCTGTAAAATTATGATTTTTGCACCATGCCCCTTTCTGCACCATATTAAGATTCTAAAATTTTGTATAATTTTTTGATGAATAACTTTTGTACTTCCTCCTATACATGTGATTAAGGGAATTATTTTGGATAAATTAATTAGAGGTCAAAGAGTTTCTAAAAAATTATGGAAATTAGTATCTAGTAATATATCTCTATTATTTAGTGATCAAAATTTTTGGGTGGCCATTACTTGAGTAGATAATATAATTCATGTTCAAAATTGCCCATGGCAAAACATTTGGGAAAATTCAATAAATATCAAATTAATTAGAAAAATTGTGAATCTCTGATTTTAGACTAAACTTGTTATGATAGACCTCCGGTAAATTTTATAAGAGATTTGGAAGACAATCTGGAGTACCTCCTTTAAACATCTCATATAGTATAGGGGGGTCTGCATATAGTAACTGCGGAAATCGAACTAGAGTGGGTAATGAATTTGAAGAGTTGGATCCTTAGTAGGTTGCTGGTTTGGGTAAATAAAGGAGTTCATCATTGGAAGATAGGATTAGTAGAGTGTGAGGTTGACTGGCGTTAGGTGGTGCTCGGGATCGACGAAAGATCGTCTTATTCCGTGGAGTGGGAAGGTCAAAATCACCCTAGGATAGATCTAGTGTAATATGAAACGGGAATGGGTAAGGGAATCAACAAATAACAATAAGTGTCTTACGAAAGGGAACAATTAGCTTCAGCTACCATCATAGTTCCTAGTTCCCTTTGAGAGCCCTTCACGGGGTATACCGGGGGCAGTCCTGGGCTAACGTAAACTGTAGGAGTGATAAATCTTAAAGAGCAACTAGAATAATTAGGGTTTCACTTTCACACACCCCGACGTCTCGGGAAGATAGTTGTCTAGGATATTCGAGCGATAAGCTCAATGGTTGTGGAAACTGGCGGGATAGCCCGGCGGGCCGGAGGCCTGGTTGATAATTGGAACGGACGGGATAGTCCGGAGAGCTTTGGCTCGGTGGGAAACATATTACTATTGCATGTGCATAAGTTATAAGGTGGTGGGCCCTCGGTGTTAGTGGTCGATGCACCGACGCTAATACGTTAGCTTGGCAAGTATGGTTAGCACTTCGCCAACAGAAGTCTGGTGCGCCAACCGGTAAGAGTATGCAGGAGTCTGCTTCGTGCACCAAGCATTGAGGCGTACGATTGGTCTGACCAGTAGTGCTTTACTGGTTTAGAGGTGGGCGAGGCCCAACCCACCGCTTTCGTCTGGCACTACGGAGGTATCCTAGGTGGTTTGGCTCCAGAAAGGGGGAACTAAAGCTCTGTGTACACAGAGTCGGGTGGGTGAGTTTAACTTGCATGATCGCATCATAACCCACTAGCATGTCATAGCATAATCATTGCACATAACCCTTGTCACCTATTGTATAAGTGGTATGGGACACTTACACAATAGGACTTGCAAAATGATCCCTTGGTTTATAAGCTTGTGTGGACATATTTATAAATTAAGGTCAAATTCTGTATATATATATTAGTTGTTAATAACTGACACCCCCAACGTATAAATTGGTATGGGAATCTTTATACGATGGGAGCCCTGCAGAAGATCCCTTGGCTTATGCGTTTCCGCACATAAGTTAAGGTTACTTTTCATACTTTACTTTACTGCCACATGTACTATAAAATTGTTAGTATAGTTCCGCTTTCATCTGATTCTTGATTACTCTCCACCTTCAAGTCCTCCCCTTTCTTCCTCTCCGCTCGGTGCCTAGGGGCCATGGGGGAAAGGATTAGGGGATGATAGGACTTAGTCTTATAGACTAACAGTTTTTGGACAACATCATTTAGGGGATCGTGGAGCCCAGCATGGAGGAGCAGCCCCGGAGGTCGGCCCGTTTGGAGATAGGGCAGTCTAGCTCAGGAGTTCAGACAGCTGGGACTGTAATTCCCTGACCTAAGTAGTGTTTTATTTTGCTTCCGCTTGAGTGACTATTTAGTGAGGATTGATGTATCGGGCTTAAGCGCTTATATCCAGTACATTTATATTTTGTGGACTCTCCCTTCGTGGAGATATTATTACTCTGATGTGATTTTATTATGGACTTTTGGTTAGAGTTTTTACCTCACTTGTGTTTACTCTAATTTTGTTGCTTTTCTGTGACCGAATCGGCCGGCAGAATCGGCGTTTAGCGGTGATGACCCTTCAGGGCGTGAAGGTGTCACCGCAAAGCGGCGGTTCTGGGCCTAAGACCCCGGTGTTTAAAAAAAGGGGGGTCTTACAAGTAGTATCAGAGGAAACTTCGATCAGAAGAGTAGCAGTCCCTTAACCCTTGGTCACCCCCGCTCGATTTTAGTTTGGGGACAAACTAAGCAGCGGAAGCGTGGTGTACCCATGTGGGGATCACATGTAATTGTCCACTACTACTTAGGCTTGAGTCAATTATTTATAAGATGGTTTTTGATATGCAGCCTCCAGCACAGCCTACACATCAGGGCAGAGTCCAGTAGACTCCAAATGTTGCACCACCTCCCCCGATCCCCACTTCATTCCTACAGTCAGAGATGGGGCAGACTCTAATAGCCATTCTGGAGGCTTTCAGGGCCCAGCAGGTTCCGGCTCCGCAGCCAAACCCGGGGGTCCAACTTGCTGAGCATCTTCCAAGGACTCTCTCCCCCATCCTACTTAGGGATAGAGTCAGCCGTTCGGACGGATGAATGGCTGGCATTATGTAACACCCCGAAACTCAAAAGAGGGATGGGTGACGTTTTATGCCAAGTCTTGGACTTGGAGCAGGTGATACGGGCGTGTCACGGGCGTGATACGGGCGTGTCACTAACGTGATACGGGCGTGTTACGGGCATGATACGGGCGTGTCACTGGCGTGACACGGGCGTGTCACGGGTGTGTTCGGCCACGGGTCGTGTGGTCTACATTTTGGCATTCGCCGATCGTCGAGTTGAGGCACACGGCATGGGACATGGACGTGTCCCAGGAAGTGTCACGCTAAGGAGATTTCGTAGTTATGCACACGGGCCATGACATGGGCACAGACACGGGCGTGTCATATGTGACACGGGCGTGTCGGGTGCTATGTCGCAGGTCGTGTCCTCCTCGGGAAAAAAAATGTTTGTAGTTGCACACGGGGCATGACACGGGTCTTGACACGGCCTTTTCACATGTGACACGGGCGTGTCGGAGGCCGTGTCGAAGTCCGTGTGCTGGTTGAAGCGTCGGGCGAGATGACGAATGGGCGACACGGCCCTGGACACGGGCATGTCGCAGGCCGTGTTGGGCCCAGTTTTAATATTTTAGGCCTCGATCATGGCCGTTCGTTTTCTTATGTTGGGATCCGACGGTTGGGGTTTGGTGCTGGCGGTTTAAACCCGAAATTTGGGTTTGCAATCCCTCATTTCATCCACTTGATTCTCTTTCTAAAGTGTAGAGAGAGGGGAGAGTAAGGAGGAGGAGAAAGGGAAGATCCGGTCACCGGCGGAGCTTCGGAGCTCCAAATCGCGAGCCGACTTCGGATCCGCGGAGGCGTGGAGATTGCGGTGCTTTCCATCCGCATAGATTTCCATGGCACCAAGGAGGAATGCTAGGGTAACAATTTTCATCTCGAGCATGTGAAGCTCTCCTTCCTTTGCATGGGAAAACCCTTCTCCCGCGAGTGTGCGGCGAGATTGCGGTATTCCTTGGGGTAGATATGTAAAGTCCCCATTATTAGAGTCCGGAATCGTAGTAAGGACATAAGCATGACGTGAAGCCTACCCAGACAAGTTGGTCTTGATCAGTGATGTGCATTGCATTTTAGCCGGAAAAGACTCCGTGCCCTTTGTTGTTTTCGGGTTTCTACGGGGTAGATTGCAGTAGGGATCCTTGGGGAGTAACCCTAAGGCGCACCCGGAAAACTGGGCGGAAATGCATTTCCGCCATCTTGGTGGCCGGGGAGCCAACCATGAACATAACTTGGTTATGTTCTTGTGTGATCGAACTATGGGATCCGGGAGAAGCTTGGCCCGCGCATACGTCTTAATATGACTATGCGATGTGAGCAACGGGCAAGTGGATGTGGACTCGGGCTATGTAGTTTGGTAACAGACATCTGAAAAAGAGACTGGACATTGGCATGGTCATGCGAGTCTTAGGCTTAGACCGGAAAGACTAGATTGCTCACGAGTTTTGCCGTCCAAGGGACGGTGGTGAGACCACGGTTGCGACCGGGTTCACCGAGTTAGTTCCCTGAGAGCACGGGGTGCGTGGCCGTTTGAGCCCGCATCTGTGATGTTATGCTTATTCCATATTTCATTGGCTAGGCTAACAAGTGCGTCGAAGAAGCTTTGCCGCCCCGAGCTTGGGGGCGGAATCGTTATAATTTTGTCAGCATAGCTGACCGTTGCCTTTGTTTACCACCGTGCGGTAGATTGTTGCTTGCAGGTGTTGCGGAGCCGAGCGGTAAATAGCGGGCTAAAGCCCAAGTTGCTGCGCCGGCACACGAAGGCCTATTTTTGAGTGTTTTCCTTTTGTTCTCATGTGTGACCGTCCCACGTGCCGAGGTTTGGAAGACATTATCTATTAAGCAAACCTTTGTAAGGCCTTAAGGCCATTATTGTTTTTGTGTATCGTACATTCCTATGGAACTTTTGTAGTGGACATTCATGCTTTGGTTGGGTTCTTTTATCTTGCAACTTAATAACTTGCTTCCGCTAGGTGCTCTGTGTAGGACGTTGTGATTGGTTGAATGGTCTCAATAAGTAACCAACCAGTCTGTCCGTAGTATATGGCATCGGGCCCCGGCCGGACCTACTGTTATATGCTATGTGACGGATAGGGGTATTAAAAATTGGTATCAGACTACTGGTTTCTGTCAAGCTTAAATGAATTCGTGGGCGAATTAACTTTAAGGGGTTGTGAGCACATGCGTGTGCATCATCGTTATAACATGAAAAGAACCCATGAATGTCCACTTAGGAATGAAAATACACATGTATGAGGAACCTGCGTGTTCCTATAATTACTGTTTGAAAAATGGTTTGGTCGCTTATCGGTGTTTTTCACGATTATATGTGACCAAGAGTGGTGCTGGACCGTCGGAACGGCCAGGTTCTGAGGCAAGCAGCGCACCTATTGATGCGCCTGCAACACCTCCGTCAGCCGAGACCATTAGATTGGTGGCAGAAGCTGTCTTTGCAATGATCAATGAGTAGCCTGCAAGGCAGGTGCAGCAGCCTGCTCCTGCTGCGGAGCAGGTGCCGCTCCAAGCGGCGAAGCCTAGAAGGGTAGAACAGGTGATGATGGAGCCGGAGTTGCCTCGAAGAGCAACTAAGAAACAACTTATGCATGTGATGGGCTTCCATCCGCCAGTGTTCTCGAGAACAGGAACCCCGACTCAAGAAAAGGATTGGCTATCGAGAGTCAATAGAGTGCTGACAACAATGGAGACTGAAGAGTGGCAGAATACCATGATTGCAACGTTCTTGTTGGACGGGGATGCGAGGTTATGGTGGGAAGGGCTGGAGATACACCACCTGAGGGGAAGAGAGTTGGCGGATGTATCTATGGGGGAATTCTCGAGGTTGTTTATGGCTCGATACCTCCCCTCAGCGCAGAGGATCGCGCTGGAAAATGAGTTTCAAAAGTAGGTGCAAGGAGACAACACCGTGGACGAGTATCTCCACGAGTTCACTCGTTTGGGAAGATACGCTAGCGCTACCTTTACCGATGTGGAGCGCAAGACGAACCGCTTCTATGAAGGGTTAAGAGATGATTTGAGGTTGTTACTTTTGGGGCCTATGGCGCAGGGTTTCATGACCTTGGACAACTCGACCCGGTCCTTGGAAAAGGACATGACGAATGTTCAAGCAAAGAAGGAATCTGGTGGCAAGAAACCGGAGTTTAAGGTGCTGACTTCAAAGTCGGGCTTTTGAAGATGGAATAAGAAGGCTAGGACGTCGGGTCTAGCCCCTTCTTCAGGTGCCTCGGGGGAACTACCAACCGAACCCCAAGCGCTTGTTTTACTTGCGGAAAGACGGGGCACTTTGCTCGTGATTATTGGAACGGACGTCCGAAGTCCGAGAGAAAGCAAGGAGCCACTTATGAAGAAAAGGGCAAGGCGGTGGAGTCAACCGCGTCCCATTATGCTCCGACTCAACCAAGAGTCTACAACTTGGGCCAGCAAGAGGCCATCAAGCAAGCCGACGTGGTGACAGGTACGGTTTAATTTATAGCAAGTTAGCTTTAAATACTATTACCTAGTGCTTGTTAGCTTAATATTGTTTGTGTAGGCTTTGTTCTTATTGGCGATAGTCTGGCACGAGCACTATTCGATACGGGAGCTTCACACTCCTTTTTGTCCGAAAGCTTTATATCGCGCATCGGAGTCCCTTCTTCGATGGTGAAGGACAAAGTGGATGTGCTACTACTGAATGGGTGTTCGATGCGTTCAGACAGAGTATGCGTCGTGAAGGTTCATATTGGAAGCCAAGAGTTCAACTTGCTAGCATCATTGCTGCCGCTAGTAGAGTTCGACGTTATCTTTGGTATGGATTAGCTTTCGGAGCAGAAGGCTTGTATTGATTGCAACCGTAAGGAAGTCAAGCTGGGTGTTGGGCAGGAGACGACGTTTGCGGGACTGAAGGGGTCGAGCAAGACACTGATGTATGCTCTTCAGGTGGTGAAGGCGTTTTGTGCTGGAGCAGAGCTATTCTTCACGTTAGTGGAGGCTGTAAAGCCTAAGGCCACTTTGGATAGTATCCCAGTGGTATGTGAGTACCCCGACGTGTTCCCGGGCGATCTTCCTGGAGCCCCACCGCAGCGAGAAATTGATTTCACTGTCGATCTAGTGCCAGGTGCCAAACCTGTGTCACGTTCTCCTTATAGGTTGGTGCCTAAGGAGATGGCGGAATTGAAGGTGCAACTAGAAGAGTTGTTGGAGCAAGGGTATGTGCGTCCAAGCTCGTCGCCTTGGAGCGCACCGGTCCTCTTTGTTAAGAAGAAGGACGGGAGTTTGCGGCTGTGTATCGACTACAGGGAGTTGAACAAGCTAACGAAGAAGAATAAATACCCGATCCCAAGGATTGATGATCTCTTCGATCAATTAGTCGGATCGTCGGTATATTCAAAGTTGGATCTGAAGTCTGGGTACTATCATCTGAGGATAAGGGAGTGTGATATCCCGAAGACGGCATTCAGTACAAGGTATGGGCATTTCTAGTTCACGGTCATTCCATTTTGACTGACGAATGCACCATCTGTGTTTATTGATCTGATGAACAGGGCGTTCAGAGATTACCTAGACCGCTTTGTGATCGTCTTTATTGACGACATACTAGTGTACTCGCAGTGCGAGGAAGATCACTTCAAGCACTTGCATGTGGTGTTGGAGACTCTGTGGAGGAATGAACTCTATGCAAAATTCTCCAAATGCGAGTTCTGGCTTCCCTCAGTAGCATTCCTTGGTCACATTGTCAGTAGGAAAGGTATAGCGGTGGATCCGGCGAAGATTGTTGCAATACGGGAGTTGCCTGTGTTGTCTTCGGTAGCGGAAGTCCGGAGTTTTCTTGGGCTTGTCGGCAATTACAGGCGCTTCGTGGAGAACTTCTCGCGGATAGCGTTACCTCTCACGAAGTTGACAAAGAAGGATCAAAAGTTCTTGTGGACGCAGGAGTACGTGCAAGCGTTTGAGGAGCTGAAGGGACGGTTGGCCACGGTGTCAGTGCTAAGTTCGCCGAGTGGGACCGAAGGCTTCGAGATTATTAGTGATGCCTCAGGTAGTGGTTTGGGCTGCGTGGTGCTGCAGCATGGGAGCATAATAGCGTACGGATCATGTCAGCTAAAAGTGCACGAAAGGAATTATCCGGTCCATGACTTGGATTTGGCGGCCGTGATATTTGCGCTTAAGCTGTAAGGGCACTACATATACGGCGTAAAGGTCGATATTTATACCGACCACAAGAGCCTGAAGTACCTGTTAGATCAGAAGGACCTCAACATGAGGCAGCGGAGATGGATGGAGTTCCTGGGGGACTACACGTTCAAGATTCATTATGTACCTGGGAAGGGCAATGCAGTTGCGGATGCGTTGAGTCGCAGGGCTCCCGCCCAAGCCAACTGGTTGTCTGTTCATGATGAGAGGCTAGTACGGAAATTGGAGGCATTTGAGATCTGTTGCGTTGACAAGTAGACGTGCGCCAAAGCATTGTTGAACTGGACGGAAGTTCAGTATGACCTGACTGATCGCGTTTGGCAAGCGTTGGAGTTGGATGTTACCATGAAGGAGTTCATGGATGCAGCATTGGATGGGTCAAATTCCCATTTTTCAGTTGAGGATGGGCTCCTAAGGAAGGACCATTGTTTGTGTGTCCCAAGCGTAGGAAATCTACGGGCGGAGTTGATGTACGAGGCTCATAATACCAAGTACTCAATCCACCCAGGGAGTACGAAGATGTACCAAGACCTAAAGAAGCTGTTTTTGTGGCCAGGGCTCAAGAAGGATGTGGCACTGTTTGTGGCTAAGTGTCAAACCTGCGCCTTGGTAAAGGCGGAGTGTCAAAAGCCTGGAGGATTCTTGAAATTCTTGCCTATTCTGGAGTGGAAGTTCGACGACATATCGATGGACTTTGTGCATGGCTTGCCAAGGTCGCAGAGGGGGAACGACGCCATCTGGGTGATCGTAGACCGGTTAATGAAGGTGTCGCACTTTATTCCGCATAGGAAGGATGATTCAGTGGACAGACTGACGAAGCTATATGTGGATAATATAGTCAGATTACACGGTGTGTCGTGCAACATCGTGAGTGATCGGGATGGGCATTTTACGTCCAATGATTGGAGGTTGGTGCAGCAGATGTTGGGGACTAAATTGAAGTTCAGCACAGCCTTTCATCCGCAAACGGATGGGCAAACTGAGAGAGTCAACAGAACATTGGAGGACATGCTCTGCATGTGTGTTCTAGACTTCGGGAAGCATTGGGAAGACCACTTGTATTTGGCGGAGTTTGCGTACAACAATTGCTACCAGGCGAGTATTCTAATGGCGCCCTTCGAGGCCCTATATGGTAGGAAGTTTCGCACGCCGTTATCGTGGCTGGAAACGGGTGAGGCAAGGTTGTACAAGAAGTAGGAGGTGGAGAGTGCTACTTCTTTTGTGTGGATCATTCGAGAGCGTTTGCTGATCGCTCAGGACAGGCAAGCTAAGTACTACAATGCCAAACACCGGAACGTGGAGTTCGGGGTCGGCGATTGGGTGTACTTGAAGATAAATCCATTCAAGAGTGTTTCACGGGTGCGACGCTTGAAGAATCTAAGCCCAAGATACCTTGGACCCTTTGAGATTCTAGAGCGGGTCGGCGAAGCGGCTTATCGTTTGAAGCTATCGGTGGAATTGAGTGGACTACACAATGTATTCCACGTCTCTGTGTTGCGGAAGGCGGTGAAAGAACCTTCGCAGGTGATCACAGTGGATCTAGTACCGGTGGACGAAGGGTTGACGACTAAGGTCAAGCCCATTCGTATTGAAGACTTTGAAACTAAGCGACTATGTAACAAGGAGATCCAGATGGTAAAGGTCCGGTGGGACAATTGCGGTCGGGAGGATCTCTCTTGGGAGCGAGAGCAAACTATGCTGGAGGAGTACCCGGAGTTATTCCGCTCAGGTACTGCTTAAAGTTTTCCATTTTCTTTTCTTTAGTAATTTCGTGGGCGAAATTCTTTTAAGAGGGGGAGAGTTGTAACACCCCGAAACTCAAAAGAGGGACGGGTGACGTTTTAAGCCAAGTCTGGGACTTGGAACAGGTGACACGGGCATGACACGGGCATGTCACGGGCGTGATACGGGCGTGTCCCAGGGCGTGTAATGCTAGGGAGATTTCTGAGTTATGCACACAGGCCATGACACGGGCACAGACACGGGCGTGTCACATGTGACACAGGCGTGTCGGGTGCGGTGTCGCAGGCCGTGTCCTCCTCGGGGAAAAAATGTTGGTAGTTGCACACGGGGCGTGACACGGGTCTTGACACGGTCGTGTCACATGTGACACGGTCGTGTCGGAGGCCGTGTAGAAGTTCGTGTGCTGGTCGGAGCGTCGGGCGAGACGATGAATGGGCGACACGGCCCTGGACACGGGCGTGTCGCAGGCCATGTTCGGCCCAGTTTTATTATTTTAGGCCCCGATCGTGGCCGTTTGTTTTCTTATGTTGTGCTCCGACGGCTGGGGGTTGGTGCTGGTGGTTTAAACCCAAAATTAGGGTTCGCAATCCCTCATTTCATCCACTTGATTCTCTTTCTAAAGTCTAGAGAGAGGTGAGAGCAAGGAGGAGGAGGAAGGCAAGATCCGGTCACCGGCGGAGCTTCGGAGCTCCAAATCGCGAGCCGACTTCGGATCCGCGGAGGCAAGGAGATTGCGGTGCTTTCCATCCGCATAGATTTCCATGGAGCCAAGGAGGAATTCTAGGGTAATGATTTTCATCTCGAGCATGTGAAGCTCTCCTTCCTTTGCATGGGAAAACCCTTCTCCCGCGAGTGTGCGGCGAGATTGCGGTATTCCTTAGGGTAGATATGTAAAGTACCCCTTATTAGAATCCGGAATCATAGTACGGACATAGGCATGATGTGTGAAGCCTACCAGGACAAGTTGGTCTGGATCGGTGATGTGCATTGCATTTTAGCCGGAGAAGACTCTGTTCCCTTTGTTGTTTTCGGGTTTCTACGGGGTAGATTGCAGCAGGGATCATTGGGGAGTAACCCTAAGGCGCACCCGGAAAACTGGGCGAAAACGCATTTCCTCCATCTTGGTGGCCGGGGAGACAACCATGAACATAACTGGGTTATGTGCTTGTGTGATCGAACTATGCGATCTGGGAGAAGCTTGGCCCACGCATACGTCTTAATATGACTATGCGATGTTAGCAACGGGCAAGTGGATGCAGACCAGGGCTATGCGGTTTGGTGACAGACATCTGAAAAAGTGACTGGCCATTGGCATGGTCGTGCGAGTCTTAGGCTTAGACCGGAAAGACTAGATTGCTCACGATTTTTGCCGTCCAAGGGACGGTGGTGAGACTACGGTTGCGACCGGGTTCACCGAGTTAGTGCCCTGAGAGCACAGGGTGCGTGGCCATTTGAGCCTGCATCTGTGATGTTATGCTTATTCTATATTTCATTGGCTAGGCTAACAAGTGCAGGGAAGAAGCTTTGCTGCCCCGAGCTTGGGGGCGGAATCGTTATAATTTGGTCAGCATAGCTGACCGTTGCCTTTGTTTACCACCGTGCGGTGGATTGTTGCTTGTAGGTGCTGCAGAGTCGAGCGGTAAATAGCGGGCTAAAGCCCAAGTTGCTGCGCCAGCCCTCGAAGGCCTATTTTTGAGTGTTTTCCTTTGGTCTCATGCATGACCGGCCTGCGTGCCGAGGTTTGGAAGAAATTATCTATTAAGCAAACCTTTATAAGGCCATAAGGCCATTATTGTTTTGTGTATCGTACATTCCTATGGAACTTTTGTAGTGGACATTCATGCTTTTGCTGGGTTCTTTTATCTTGCAACTTAATAACTTGCTTCCTGCTAGGTGCTCTGTGTAGGACGTTGTGATTGGTTGAATGGTCTCAATAAGTAACCAACCAGTCTGTCCGTAGTATATGGCGTCGGGCCCTGGCCGTACCTACTGTTATATGCTATATGACGTATAGGGGTGTTACACATTATGTACGAGATGTTGACCGGGATACGGTGCCCCTGGGAGGAGAGGGTTCAATTGGTGGTCTCTTGCTTGGAGTCTCACGAAGAGATGGTGGAAGACGTCACTGGACGCGACTTTTGCAGATATGGAGATTGCAGAGATTACTTAGGAGGAGTTCAGGACCGTGTTACTGGAGTATTTTGTTCCACAATCGGCTAAGGATGAGCTGGAGGACAGGTTCCTGCAGCTAAAGCAGGGCAATAAGACAGTGGTAGAGTACCACCGGGAGTTCAACCATTTAGCCCGGTTTGCGGACTCCTATCAGCTAAATGAGGCATGATACATCAAGAGGTTCTATAAGGGCCTGCGGGAGGACTTGAGGGAGGCCATTCTGTTCGTATCTGAAGGGCATATACCTCGGATGTTAGAGATGGCCAAGAGGATAGAGGATAATTGACAAGCTACTCGGGGCCGGAAATGGCTAGCGGAGGATCAGGGTAGAGGAGCAAGGAACGATCAGAGACAAGCCCGTATCACGGACGGGAGAAGGGTCGAGGACCAGCCTCGTCAGGAGGCAAGACAGGAAAAAAGGGAGCCAGTGGTGGTGGCTCCACCACCTATTTCGACACGGGAGGGCCAGAGACACGGGGGAATGGCATATCCCCCGCCAGAGTGCTTCCACCAACATCAGGTTGGTCACATCCGCAAAAATTACCCTATGAGAGGGGTACCCCTAATAGCTCCACCGGCTGCCCAGCCAGCGCAGTATTTTGGAGCTCAAGGTCGTGGCCGAGGACGTGGATACCAGGGGGAGATCGTGGACAAGAAAGGGAGCAGGTGTATGCTTTGGACCTTGCACAGCCTCGGAACCCAGAGCAGGTCATAGTAGGTACGCCGAGATGTTTAATTGTTTAAAAAGAATTCCCCTTTCTCAGTTGACAAATTTGTAGAACTGCACTATATAGAATAAATAGGAAAGAAAACTCGTTATAGAATCCTAAGACATTTAACCACCCCAGGTATAGTCTTCATCAGCGGCAAGCCTGCCCGCACGCTTTTTGATACCGGAGCTTCTCACTCCTTCGTGTCGGAGATGTTCGTAGAAGAATTGGAAGGCGTGGAGCGATTCACGGGCTCGGAGATGAGGGTGTGACTTCCCGATGGATTTGAACTCCTTACCTCGGACCACTGCAACATGGAGGTAGAAATTGGTGGAAAGGCGTTTGAGGCACCAGCGACGCTTTTGAAGTTGACGGACTATGACTTGATCCTGGACATGGTATGGTTGCACTGGAACATGGCACAGATTGATTGCCAAGGAAATAGGATCACCGTGAGGCACGGGGACTCTTTCATTGTCATCGAAGGTATAAGACCTGCCTCTCGTATACTCTTATCTTCAGTACAGGTCGTTAAGGCCCATCTGCAGGGAGAGGATGTTGATCAGATTCTATTTGAGATGGCGGAGGTCAAGGAGTCTGTGACAGAAATCCCGGTGGTGCGAGATTTCGCTGACGTCTTTCTAGAGAAACTGCCAGGACTACCTTCGCACCGAGAGCAGGACTTCCAGATATAGATTGTGTCGGGGGCCAAGCCGGCATCTAGGGCCCCTTACCGGATAGTCCCGAAAGAGTTAATAGAGTTCTGAAGTCAGTTGCAGGAACTAGTAGAGGCATGGTTTGTCTGGCCAAGCTCTTCACCGTGGGGAGCCCCGGTGCTATTTATAAAGAAGAAGGACGGAAGTCTGCGCTTGTGTATTGATTATCGAGCGCTGAACAGACTGACGGTCCAGAATATATACCCGCTGTCACGGATTGACGAGTTGTTTGATCAACTGGAGGGAGCGCATTTCTTCTTGAAACTTGACTTGAGGTTAGGTTATTATCAGCTACATATTCGAGAGGAAGACATTCTGAAGACCTCCTTCAGTAGTAGGTACGGACTGTTTGAGTTTACAGTGATGCCCTTCAGGCTCACAAATGTGCCGTCAGCATTTACAAGCCTCATGAACAGGGTATTCGAGGAGTATTTGGATGTATTCGACATCGTATTTATTGATGACATCCTCATTTACTCAAGGACGGAGGAGGAGCATACACGACACCTTACTCTGACTCTAGAGAGGCTACGAGAGCACCAGCTGTATGCAAAGTTCAGCAAATGCCAGTTTTGGCTAAAGGAGGTGGCCTTCTTAGGTCACATTATCAGCGGTGCTGGGTTGGCAGTAGACCCGGCCAAGATTCGGGCAGTGCAGGATTGGCCACCGTTGAAGACAGCCACGGATATACGGAGCTTCCTGGGACTTGCCGGATATTACCAGAAGTTCATCGAAGGATTCTCCGGGATTGAACTCCCTCTTATATCCCTGACGAAGAAGGAATCCCCTTTTGTTTGGACTCCACAGTGCGAGGCGGCCTTTGTGGAGTTGAAAGTTCGGCTTATCTCGGCTCCCATTCTCGCTCTTCCGTCGGGAAGAGAGGGATTCTAGGTGTATATGGATGCCTCCTACCAGGGTATGGGTGTCGTTTTGATGCAGAACGGGCACATAATAGCCTACGCCTCCCGACAGTTGAAGATACATGAGAAGAACTATCTGGTGTATGATCTGGAGATGGGTGCAGTGATCTTTGCTCTGAATATTTGACGGCACTACCTCTACGGGGTTCACTGTGACATCTTCTCAGATCATAAGAATTTGAGATATGTGGACACATAGAAGGAACTCAACATCAGACAGAGACGTTGGGTGGAGTTCCTCCCAGATTACCAGTACACCATGCACTACCATCCCGAGAAGGTGAACGTGGTGGCAGATGCTTTGAGCCGGAGAGGAGATACCTCAGGGAAGGGACCACATCTGATGTCCGTGGAGCTAGCCCGGTATTTCAGAGATATGAAGATATCCCTAGTATCCGAGAATGATCCAGAACTGTATATGGAGTATCTAGCATCGATGGTTGCCATAGATGATATTCGGGACGGCATCCGGGACCGACAGAGGACAGATGCATGGGCAGAGCCGATATTCCAGGCCTTGGAGGAGGGTTCAATGGGAGATTATTCACTAAGAGATGGATTGCTATATTTCAGAGGCAGGGTCTATATACCCGCAGGAGGCCTGATTTGGGAGGACATCATGGTAGAATCACATTGTAGCAGATATTCTATACACCCAGGGATCACCAAGATGACGACAGACTTGAAGAAGACGATGTTTTGGCCAGGGATGAAGAAGGGCATTATATACTTCATGACTCATTGCGAGGCATGCTAGCTGGTGAAGGCGGAGTGTAGGAACCCCGCAGGATTGCTACACCCACTTCCGGTGCCGGAGTGGAAATTTGAGGACATCACGATGGATTTCATTCATGGCCTCCCCCGATCACGGACGGGAAACGATTCGATTTGGTTCATCGTCGATCGGCTGACGAAGGTGGCCAGATTCAATCAGATCATAAAAGATGACTTGGTTGGGGTACTGGTGCAGAGATTCGTAGAACAGTTCATTCGTTACTACAGGGTGCCCAGGACGATCGTGTCAGATCGAGATGGTCGGTTCACATCCAGGGAGTGGAGATCCGTGCAGACTTACTTAGGCACGTGGCAGACCTTCAGCACAGCTTTTCATCCCCATATGGATGGGCAGACGGAACGCACCAACCGAATATTAGAGGACCTCCTAAGGTTATGCATTTTGGATCGAAACGAACCTTGGGAGAAGCTTTTACCACTAGTTGAATTCTCCTATAACAACAGCTACCAGTCCAGCATAAGGATGACTCCTTATGAAGCCTTGTATGGAAGGAGATGTAGGACTCCGCTTTCATGGATTCAGGATGAGGATCCGAAGGTGTTGGGATCGGATTTTGTCGAATACACTAAGGCTCAGGTGAGACTGATACGGGACAGAATGATGGAAGCGCAGAGCCGACAGGCTAAGTATTACGACGCCTGACACCGTCAGGTAGAGTTTCAGGTGGGAGACCGGGTTTTCTTGAAGATCGGGCCCATGTACGGAGTTTCACGGGTGCCTGGTCGGAAGAAGAAGCTCAGCCCTAGGTATGTGGGCCCTTACAGGATCCTAGAGCGGATCGGGCCCCTAGCTTACAGGCTTGAGTTGCCACCGGAACTGGCAGGCTTACCATGGCCAGGAGGACATACCTGGGAACCGCAGGACCTGATGCGACAAAAGTATCCAGAGTTGTTCAGTCAGGTATACTGAAAGAAAAGGGATAGATATTGAAAGTGAAGGGATAGATACTACTCTAGAGGGGGGTGAATAGAGTTATCAAATTTTGCACTAGACAAAACTTAATGGTCTACCCAACTCCCTTGGAGTGAAGTGCGGAATGAAAAGATTATAGATATTGATTTAACCTTAAAGCCTAACACAAGTGATGTGTACAAACTCAAGCTAACTGTAATTACAGTTAAGGCTTGGAAAACCTAATCAGCAACTAGCAATCCTAGTTATATCTATTCACAGCCACAATACAGGAATTAAACAAGTGAATCCAGACGACACAAGGAAATTTATAGTGGTTCCCCAAACAACTTGGGTACGTCCACTCTTCTACCCACACGGTAGGAATCCACTCAGGTTTTTGATCAGGTGCTCTGCCACCAACAGGATCTGCTTCAGGTAGATCCAGAAACCCTTTAGACTTTTGATCAGGTGTCTAAAAACCAAGCACAGGTTTTTGATCAGGTGCCCTGCCACCAAGGGATACTTTTGAAGGTAGTAATAACCCTGTACAGGAGGGGGAAGAAGGTTAAGATGTCTTCTCTATTTTACAATAGATTAGAGAAGCACAAAAGCTTGCACTGAACTAGAAAGCTCTAAGGAATCAAGGCTCCCCCTGGCTCAAAGATGTCCAGGTGAAGTCTTGCTTCAGTGCAGAAAACTCTTCAGAAAGCTCTGAAGGAAAAACTACAAGAAGATACAAATAATAAAAATAAAGATCTTCAAGCAGCTATCTTCTTCTTCTTCAAAAGAACTCTGAGTTTGAACTTCCTGAAAGCAGGAGAACTCAGGATGAAGAAGAGTAGAAGATCTTAACACTTCTCAGTTAGATGGAAATTGCTGAGAGCAGAAAGCTTGATCTTGATGAAGGCTTGAATGCTTGAAAATATCTGGTTAACTAGTTAGCTATATGCTAGCTTGAATCCTTCTTCAAAGGGTCCTTTATATAACATCAGCAAGCAACGGCTCTCTTTAATTTGAATAACTTGTCTTCTTTTGAGACTTGAGACCTGGGCTGTAAATATCAAGAAGACAAAACAAACTCTGCAGCAGAAACATTCTATAAAAGGAATAACCCTTTTTCTAGGAAGCTGTAGGAAACAATTTGATAATAAAGTACTAAATAAAGTCATATCAGAAACAAACTCTTTATAGCAAAAAGAAGACTTTTCAATCTAACGGCTATAAAGGGCTGACAGCAGATAAAGTAATTTATAATGTCAGCTAATAAGACAAACAACTTTATTGAAAAAGATTTAACTTAGGCAAAAAGAATAGAGCAGATATGCCTGGAAATATTATCATAATACAGCTAAAAAGATATGCCAGATAATGTATTAATTAATTAAATATAATAAATAAATACAAAATATAGAGGCAGACAGAAAACGTCGAACGACCTTCGGAGATCGTCGACCGACGCACGGAGATCATCGAACTATCGGACAGATAGTCGAACGATCCAGATAGTCGAACTATCAAAGGAGATAGTCGAACTATCACAGCAGATAGTCGAACTACCAGAAGATAGTCGAACTATCAGATAGTCGACCTATCAACAGATAGTCGAACTATCAGGGCAAAACAGATAGTCGAGCTATCAACAGATAGTCGAGCTATCAGATAGTCGACCTATCAATCAGATAGTCGAACTATCAAGAACAAACAGATAGTCGAGCTATCAACAGATAGTCGAGCTATCAGAAACAAACAGATAGTCGACCTATCAACAGATAGTCGAACTATCAGATAGTCGAACTATCAAAGCAGATAGTCGAACTATCAAGCGAGAACAGATAGTCGACCTATCAACAGATAGTCGAACTATCAACGTAGAACAGATAGTCGAACTATCAACAGATAGTCGAACTATCAGATAGTCGACCTATCCAAGCAGATAGTCGAACTATCAAAACCAAACAGATAGTCGACCTATCAACAGATAGTCGAACTATCAGATAGTCGACCTATCCAAGCAGATAGTCGAACTATCAAAGCACACAGATAGTCGAGCTATCAACCGATAGTCGAACTATCCTCGCAGACTGAAAGTCGAACAACTGATAGACGATCGTCGAATAGTTAGTCGACGATAGTCGAGCGGCGTTCGACGATAGTCGAACGAACAAACTACTTAACCAAATTCTCAATCTGGAAAAGTGAGGACTCTACAGCTAGACTACTAACCATTGACCATAGATAATTCTTGGGTCAAGGAGCACAAAGGAGAGGACTAAACTCAAATCAAACTAGGGTACCAACAATCTCCCCCTATTTGAGTTAAGTCTCTCAAAATCTAAAACATACAGCTAGCTATAGAACACTATAAACAATACAGGAAATAGTTAACAATTAACTAGCAGATTATCAACCAGATAGATAATAAACAAATATAACACAGCAGTCAATCAAACTATTAAGAGTTTCCAGAATCTGGCAAAGGGTCAGAGGAACTAGGAACAAAATTAATTTTCCTTAGAGGATCATCAGATTCTTTCTTTGATAGCTTCAAGTCCTGCACACTAATGATCTTCAATTCTGCAGCTCTTGGGACTACTGCTTCAGGATGCTTTTTCATATATTTTGAGGGATCAAATACATCAGGATTGACCTGGAACTTTTCAAACTCTTTCTTTCTGAAAGCAGACATGGTGGTTAAACCAGTAGTATCTTTTCCTTCTGCTTTTGCTTTTCTTATTTGAGCTGCTCCAACTAGTTCGTGAAAACGAGCCATCCTAAAGTTAGGATCAAGCTCTGGACTTTCATAAACAGGCTCAGGAGGAGCAGCATCTGATTCTTTATCTAGATAAGATATTGGAGCAAACTTAGCAAAAGGTTCTTGCTAGAATTTTAAAACAAAGTAAACTACTTACCTTTTAAAACAACTTTCTCAGACTGAACTGGTGCAGCAGTTGAAACCTTTCTCTTAGGAGAAGGAGGAGGTGAAAAAGTTGGCTTTAGATACACAACCTCCTTAACTTGTTCTTTCACTTCTGATTCATGCATTTGACTGCCAGAATGAGACTTTCCATGAGAGCTGTGAGAGCTTTTCCTTGATTGATGTTGAGACGAAGCAGATCTTGCTGATGGAGCAGATTTTCCTGAAGAGGCAGAAGGGTTGGCAGAAAGATTACCAGAAGCTCCTGCACCTGGAGGAGGAGGAGGAGGACCTCTGGGAGTCCATCTTGAACCAGGACTATCATATCTTTTAGATCTTTTCCTTTCTTTCTGCTGGTTCTTTGAGAACCACATCCAGTGCTGAAATTCCTTTGACTTAGGGTCAATGCCCTTCAGAATATAATAAGGAGTATCATTGTCTTTACTGGGAGGAGGAGGAGCAGCTTTTCTCTTCTTTTGAACAACTTTCTTTCTCTTTGAATTTTCAGATACGTCAGAATCATCTTCATCATCAGAGTGAGATGATGGGGGATTATCATACGGATCATAGGCTTCAGAAACAGCTTTTTCTTTTAACTTCAGAGCTGATTTCTCTCTTTCCTCTTCCATGGCATCCAGAGCCAGAAGGGAATCTAAGTCCAACCCTGGTGAGTCATCCCAGATAGTTGACTTTTCAATTTGCAGCTCTTTTTCTTTCTCTTTTAAAGACTGTACTCTTAGATCCCAGGAAGCTCTTGCTTGTACTTCTTCCACACTCAGAACAAGAGTGTCATCTTTGACTTCATCTTGATTCTCAGGCTCATCTTCTCTATCATCTAAAAACGATTCCAATTCTGGATCTACTTGGATATCAGGAACACTTGGGGCAGCCTCTGAGACAATTACTATTATCTGAGCAGATAAATCTTCTCTAATAAAATCTGTAGAATTATGAATACAGATCTGCTAAATAAGCAATAATCATTCCTTCAAGGTATTCACTAGCAAGCAAATTAATTGACTCGTCAATAAATCGAATAAGTGAATTACCTTCATACTTGACCATCTCCCATGATTCATCTAGATATGAAGTTATAATTCCTTCTAGGAATCTAGCAACCACGGGAGTGGTGAGATCTTTTAGGCAGACTTTTACTGCAATTTCAGATAGCATGATTCCATCAGCTATTTCCTTATCAGATAACACTGGAACTACTTCTTTCTCAACTGGAGCAGACTCTTCCAGGGCTGTCATTACAGTATCTGTTATAGCTGGAAGGGAGGCAGGAGGTTCTGAGGCATCTTCATAGAACATCTCCCCCTGCCTGATTTCAGTGGAGACTGAAACCAGGCCCCTTGAGGAAGATGGCTCAGCAGATTTTGAAAGAGATTTGATGGAGGCAGTTAAGATATCAATGGAGGATGCAAGGGGAGCGATTGCCTCTTCAATCATGGTTTTGATTGAGGGGGTAATCAACTCCACAATGCGGGAGATGAGTTCAGGAGTGATCTCAAAAGATGATGGATGTGAAGTGGATGGAGCTGCAGCAGATATGGTTGAAGTGCTGGGATGAAGAATGGTGTGGACAGGGGATTGAACAGGAGATGGAGCTGGAGAGTTAATTGGAGAATTAACTGGGGAATGAATGGGAGACAAAGGAGGAGTAGGAATCCTCTCAGATCCTAACAAATCAAAGCTAGGAGCAGATATCCTAGTCTGATGAGAAGGAATTGGAGAAGCTGGAGGGGAAAGAGGAACAACCGTGGTTGTTTCTGGAGCAGAAGAGGGAGAAGGTCGTACTTCAGCTGAAGTTGATGGAACTTCAACTGAAGCAGACAGCAAAGCAGAAGAGGAGGAGGGAAGAGCTGAGCCAGCTTCGACAGGGTGAGGAGTGACTGATTCAGTCCTGGTGTCCTCAGATGTTGCTGGAGCAACCCCTGTGAGAGCGGGTTTCACAAAAGTTCTCTTCCATTTAGAGAACAGGTTAGGATCCATCTTCTTGCTTGCGTTAATTGTTGTTGCGGTTGAACTCAGCAGCTGGGGGTATTTTTCCTTCAGGAAGATTCCAATAACCCTTCCGAGGGTAACTTCCTTCTTGCCATTCTTTTTCCTTATTAAATCAAACATCACTCCCGCCCAATCTATCCTTTTCCGATTAACAATCGCACACATCAGTGCGAATTGTTACCTTGTGATATTATCATGAGCAGAGTGCTTACCCAGGAGCACTTTTCCGACCAACTCAGCAAGAAACTTGATCTTGAAAGGGAAATTTACTTTGAGCAGCTTCGTGGGAATGCCCTCAGCATGTCCCAGCTCAACTAACATTCTTCCGAATTCTTGGGCATCTTGCTCATAATCCTCTTCACCATTTATTAAACCAAAAATATCAGTCAGAACGGCCGGAGTTAGGATTACCTCTTCTCCGTCGATGGTGCCAGTCATCGAGTCGTCGGTGGAGGACGACGTGAAGGCCCATTCCTTGATCTCTGGGATGTTTATCTTAATCCTTGAAGACATTAACCTCTCGAGTCCTTGATCCCGGCAAAGCTGAAGAACTTCTACGATCCCGGCATCACAGCTACTGAACGCGTCGAAATCAACACTAAAGCCAGCATCAAACTTCACAACTGCTAGAACTGCTGGAGAGACCGCCATTGATTCGCTGGAGAATCGCTGGAGAAAGATGGAGAAGACGAAGAAGACGAAACGGCCGAAAATCGCAAGCGGGAAGGCAGAATGCGAAAAGACACGCTCCGTCGACGATAAAACAAAAGATCTTTTAACCTAGGTCGACTATCGGCTTTATATTAGACCGAAAATAGTCGATCTATTAAAAAGATACTTGACCCGATAGTCGAACGGCCGTTCGACGATCGGCTCAGAAGCAGAGTAGTCGAACCATCGTTCGGCTATTTCTGGCTTCACAAACAACAGGCTTTTGTCATCCAGAGATCGACGATGAGCTCGACTTGTTCGACGATGGTCGAACGCCGGTCGACGATCTTCAGACAGATAAGCCATCATCAACCAGAGGTCGACGATAGACTTGATCCGTTCGACGATCTTCGATCATCGTTCGACGATCTTCAAACAAGTTTCAACATAGGCAGATATAGTCACACTTAGTCTCGTCCATTGATCATGCCTAGTTGAACTAAAAAGAACAGATGCTTCTGTTCATCTAAAGGCTTGGTGAAAATATCACCTCTCTGAAACTCAGTGGATATGAACTCAAGACAAATCTTGTTCTTTTCCACACAATCTCTCAGGAAATGGTGCCGAATCTCAATGTGCTTCGTTCTAGAGTGGTGCACAGGATTTTGTGCAATTGAAATAGCACTGGTACTATCACACATGATTTTGGTGTTCTTGTGTGAGTAACCATAATCCACAAGCTGATTTTGAATCCACAGGATCTGTGAACAACAACTAGCAGCTGCTATATATTCAGCCTCTGCAGTTGAAGTTGAGACAGAGGCCTGCTTCTTACAGAACCAAGAGACCAATCTCTCTCCCAGGAACTGGCAAGTTCCTGAGGTGCTCTTCCTGTCAACTCTGCAACCAGCATAATCAGAATCAGAATATCCAATTAATTCAAATTCTGACTCAGCTGGGTACCAAAGTCCTAGATCTGGACATCCCTTCAGGTATCTCAGGATTCTCTTTAGAAGAATCAGATGAGATTCCTTGGGGTTGACCTGGAATCTAGCACAAAGGCATGTAGCAAACATTATATCAGGCCTACTTGCAGTTAGATATAATAGGGAACCAACAATGGCCCTATAATTCTTTTGATCAACTGGCTTGCCGTGATCATCAGAGACAATAACTACATTAGTAGCCATAGGTGTAGGCATTGCTGAAGCATCAACCATCCCAAATTTCTTTACCAATTCCTTGGCATATTTGGATTGGGAAATGAAGATACCATCAGCATCTTGCTTAACTTGGAGACCAAGAAAGTAAGACAGCACACCCATACTACTCATCTCAAACTTAGAGTGCATCAGGTCAGAGAACCTTTTGCAAAGTTTGGGATCAGTGGAGCCAAATATAATATCATCTACATACACCTGAACTAACAGGATTGTGTCCTTGTGATGCTTGACGAAAAGGGTTCTATCAACTACTCCCCTAGTAAAGTTGTGCTCTAAGAGGAAACTAGCTAGAGTCTCATACCAGGCTCTGGGAGCTTGCTTTAGTCCATAAAGAGCTTTCTGCAACTTAAAAACATGTGAGGGCTGAGTTGAAGAAACAAACCCAGGTGGTTGTTCAACAAATACCTCTTCCTTAAGCTCACCATTCAGGAATGCACTTTTGACATCCATTTGGAACACCTTAAACTTCATGTAGGCTGCATAGGCCAAGAAGATCATTATTGCTTCTAGCCTTGCAACAGGAGCAAAGGTTTGGTCATAGTCTATACCTTCCTCCTGTCTGTAGCCCTGAGCTACAAGCCTTGCTTTATTCCTTATTATAATTCCATTTGCATCTAACTTGTTTCTATACACCCACTTGGTGCCTATGATCAGTTGGCCTTTAGGTCTTGGAACCAAAGTCCAAACTTTACATCTTTCAAACTGATTGAGCTCCTCTTGCATTGCAATGATCCAGTGGGGATCTAGCTCTGTATCTTTAAAGGTGAGGGGCTCAACCTGTGAGAGGAAACAAGCATGCATCACATCCTGTCTTAATTGGTGTCTTGTTTGCAAACCAGCTGATATGTCTCCAATCACTTGAGATGTGGGGTGATCTCTAAGTGTGACAATATCAGCAGGTGGGATGTGATCTTCAGCAACAGTTGGGATTAATTCCTCAGGAGGAATTTGATCTACTGTTGGTGGTACAACAACTGCTTCAGCAATGTCTTCATCACTGTCTGATTCAGTGATCTGAAGAGTTGATAGTTGAAGAATTTCTTGAGGGGCATCAGGTACCTGCAAAGAACTGGAGGAAGGAGAATTTTCTTTCTCCTTGTAAAACATCTGATGCTCATCAAATGAAACATGCACAGATTCTTCAATCTTACAGGTAGATTTGTTATAAACCCTATAAGCTTTGCTTACTTGGGAATATCCAAGCATGATTCCCATTGAAGCTTTTGCTTCAAACTTTCTAATATATTCTTTATTATTATTATGAATATAAACAATACAGCCAAAAACTCTAAAATAATTAATTTTAGGTTTCTTTCCTTTAAGCAACTCATAAGGAGTTTTACACTTAAGTTTGTGAATTAAACTTCTATTCAAGACATAATTGGCTGTACTAACAGCTTCTGCCCAATAGGAAAGAGGCATGTTAGCATCTGCCAACAATGTGCTAGCAGCTTCAATGAGTGTTCTATTCTTCCTTTCAACTACCCCATTTTGTTGAGGAGTTCTAGGAGCTGAGAAGCTATGTTTGATACCTTCTCTCTCACAGAATTCTTGCATGAGAAGAGAGTCAAACTCAGTACCATGATCACTTCTGATCAAGGCCACATGAGTAGAGTACTCAGTCTGCACACATAGTAGAAAGTCTGTAAGGGCTTTGAAGTTATCAGACTTAGTTCTCAAAAAGAAAACCCAACTGAACCTAGAGAAGTCATCTACAATTACTAAAGTGTAATACTTCCCTCCTAAACTCTGTACATTTATTGGGCCAAAAAGGTCCAAGTGTAATAGATACAGGATTCTAGGAGAGTCACTCTTATTTACAGATTTAAAAGAGTTTTTGGTTTGCTTGCCTAGCTGACAAGCCTTGCATAGGCTCTCCTTCTTGTAGGGGCAAGAAGGTAAGCCTCTAACAAGGTTGTGTTTAGATAACCTAGATATATTTTTAAGGTTTACATGACTAAGCCTCTTATGCCACAAAGAATTATTATTAATTGTTACTTCATTAAACAGGCAGATTTCAGAATGTGATGAATTGAAATCTACTAAATAAATATTACTTATTTTAATACCTACTAAAACCACATTATTATTTAGAGTAATATTACAAGAGGAGTTAGAAAATGAAACCTGGTAGCCAGCATCACATAGCTGTCTGACTGAAATCAAATTATGCTTCAGTCCATTGACATATGCAACTCTCTTGAAAGTAACTGCTCCAATTGTGATCTTGCCATAGCCTTCTGTCTGACCACAGCTGGAGTCTCCAAAGATAACCTTTGGGCCGAGCTTAGCTTTGAACTTTGACAGAAGATCTTTATTTCCTGTCATATGCTTAGAGCATCCACTATCCAAATACCACTTATTTTGAGTGATTGGATAGGCCTTCACCTGCAAGACATTTATTTAGATAGTGTGGACCCAGGTAACCTTGGGTCCCTTGTTTTTCACATAAGAAAAACTGGAAATATATGAAAATGCAGGCTGAGGGTGATAACCTAGTGGGTGAGATCTCCTAGGTGGGATTCTCCATGCAGATGATGGGTCAACAAACCTAGGGTTTCTATTTACATTTAGGTTTCTATGGTACTGATTATGATTTTGAAAATCATGTTGAAATCGTCGATCGACGTTCGACGATGGGCGCTCAGATCGTCGAGCTTCGTTCGACCATTGAGCTTCCGATCGTCGAGCGGCGTTCGACGCTCTTTGCATTTCTTTAAAAAATTTCTTTCTCTTTTCTCTCTTAGCTTTATTTAAAGTTTTATTAACTAGATTTACTTGCTCAGTGTTCTTCATTCCACTAGCTGAAATGAAGTTTACTGGAGTTGAAAGGTTATTTTTAAGAAGAATTGGGGGTTCACTGGGAGAAGCTCCTAAGCCTAGTTTGTCATTACCTGACCTAGTGTTAGTCATGCTGGTAATTTCTAACAACTTAAGGCTTCTACCATTAAGTGATTCCTCTAACCTCTTAGACTTAGCTAACTCTATTTTAAGAAATTTAATTTCTTCACTACAAGTAGTGAGATCTTCCTTTAACCTAACATTTTCAGTGGCTATTGATTCTGAGTCAGCTAACCTATTTCTAAGTTCTTTTATTTCCTTTTCAGAGCTAATCAAATCTAAGCATAAAGATTTAAAGTCTAATTTAAATTCTTCTGAAGTAAAATCATAAGAAGAAAGTACCTCATCTTCTGTAGGCGTCTCTTCATCAGAATCTGAACTCTCTGCAGCAGAGTGGTTGCTGCAGGCATCTATTGCCATCAGGCAAACTTCTTTTGCCTTCTTCTCTTCCTCATCCTCACTGGAGCTTGATGAGGAGGATTCTTCATCAGAATCACTCCAGGTTTCAGCAATGAAACCTCTCTCCTTCTTCTTGTTTTTGTAGGAGGAAGGCTTGGAGTGCTTCCTGTGCTGTTCCTTTTCTTTTCTCTTTTCTTTGTTCTTCTCCTCTGGACACTCTGGCAAGATGTGTCCAGGCTTCCTGCAACCATAACAAATAATTTCTTTAGCAGGAGAGCGATCATACCTTGGTTTGTCTTCATAGCATGAAGACTTCTTTCTGAACTCCTTTCTCCCCATCTTGAGAAACCTCTTGGCAAACAATGCCATTAGTTCCTCATTTGATTGGCTGCCTTCAGAAGCATCAGCAGCCTTAAGAGCTAGAGATTGCTCTTTTCTTGTTGGAGTGGGGGTCTTTGCTTCAGCTTCTGTTTCCCTTGTCTTCAGCACTTGCTCAAAAGACTTGAGCTTGCCGAGGAGGGCTTCAGTGGAGATCTCATTTGTACTTCTGGCTTCCTTGATGGGCCAGATCCTTAGATCCCATGTGCTAGGGAAGCACATAAGAATCTTATCATTGACCTCTGTCAATGATATGTCCTTGTCCAGGGTCCTCAGCTCATTGATGATTGAGCTGAGCCTGGTGTACATGGCTTCAACTGATTCAGCATCAGTTTTCTTGAAGTTCTCATACTGTGAGATCAGGTTGGACCTCCTGTCCTTCCTTTCATCAGCTGAACAGCTACAATCTGGTTCAGTGTATCCCACATGGCCTTTGCTGAGGAGCAGTCAGCAACCTTCTGGAATACCTCATCAGACATTGTCTGAGCCAGTATGTTCATTGCCTTGGCATCTGCTATTTTGGCCTTCTTGTACTCATTATTGCAATCTGGAGGAGGCATTGCACTCATATCAGATGATGAGGCAGTAGCAGCAGCAGGTGCTCTTGGGGGACCTGACAAAATAGAAGCAAAGATGCTTTCATCAATAGAATTCATATATAATTTTATCCTTGCCTTCCAGATGCCAAACTTAGCTAAGTTGCATGCTGGAGGTCTGGTGCTAGAATAATCCTTGGACTGGGCCATGATAGTGAATATCTATAAGCTTTGGTATCTATCAGGATCTTGTGACTTAGGTGTTAGCCTATTCAGTCAGTCAACCTCCCTCTGATACCAATTAAAAGTGAAGGGATAGATACTACTCTAGAGGGGGGGTGAATAGAGTTATCAAATTTTGCACTAGACAAAACTTAATGGTCTACCCAACTCCCTTGGAGTGAAGTGCGGAATGAAAAGATTATAGATATTGATTTAACCTTAAAGCCTAACACAAGTGATGTGTACAAACTCAAGCTAACTGTAATTATAGTTAAGGCTTGGAAAACCTAATCAGCAACTAGTAATCCTAGTTATATCTATTCACAGCCACAATGCAGGAATTAAACAAGTGAATCCAGACAACACAAGGAAATTTATAGTGGTTCCCCAAACAACTTGGGTACGTCCACTCTTCTACCCACACGGTAGGAATCCACTCAGGTTTTTGATCAGGTGCCCTGCCACCAACAGGATCTGCTTCAGGTAGATCCAGAAACCCTTTAGAATTTTGATCAGGTGTCTAAAAACCAAGCACAGGTTTTTGATCAGGTGCCCTGCCACCAAGGGATACTTTTGAAGGGAGTAATAACCCTGTACAGGAGGGGGAAGAAGGTTAAGATGTCTTCTCTATTTTATAATAGATTAGAGAAGCACAAAAGCTTGCACTGAACTAGAAAGCTCTAAGGAATCAAGGCTCCCCCTGGCTCAAAGATGTCCAGGTGAAGTCTTGCTTCAGTGCAGAAAACTCATCAGAAAGCTCTGAAGGAAAAACTACAAGAAGATACAAATAATAAAAATAAAGATCTTCAAGCAGCTATCTTCTTCTTCTTCTTCTTCAAAAGAACTCTGAGTTTGAACTTCCTGAAAGCAGGAGAACTCAGGATGAAGAAGAGTAGAAGATCTTAACACTTCTCAGTTAGATGGAAATTGCTGAGAGCAGAAAGCTTGATCTTGATGAAGGCTTGAATGCTTGAAAATATCTGGTTAACTAGTTAGCTATATGATAGCTTGAATCCTTCTTCAAAGGGTCCTTTATATAACATCAGCAAGCAACGGCTCTCTTTAATTTGAATAACTTGTCTTCTTCTGAGACTTGAGACCTGGGCTGTAAATATCAAGAAGACAAAACAAACTCTGCAGCAGAAACATTCTATAAAAGGAATAACCCTTTTTCTAGGAAGCTGCAGGAAACAATTTGATAATAAAGTACTAAATAAAGTCATATCAGAAACAAACTCTTTATAGCAAAAAGAAGACTTTTCAGTCTAACGGCTATAAAGGGCTGACAGCAGATAAAGTAATTTATAATGTCAGCTAATAAGACAAACAACTTTATTGAAAAAGATTTGACTCAGGCAAAAAGAATAGAGCAGATATGCCTGGAAATATTATCATAATACAGCTAAAAAGATATGCCAGATAATGTATTAATTAATTAAATATAATAAATAAATACAAAATATAGAGGCAGACAGAAAACGTCGAACGACCTTCGGAGATCGTCGACCGACGCACGGAGATCGTTGAACTATCGGACAGATAGTCGAACGATCCAGATAGTCGAACTATCAAAGGAGATAGTCGAACTATCACAGCAGATAGTCGAACTACCAGAAGATAGTCGAACTATCAGATAGTCGACCTATCAACAGATAGTCGAACTATCAGGGCAAAACAGATAGTCGAGCTATCAACAGATAGTCGAGCTATCAGATAGTCGACCTATCAATCAGATAGTCGAACTATCAAGAACAAACAGATAGTCGAGCTATCAACAGATAGTCGAGCTATCATAAACAAACAGATAGTCGACCTATCAACAGATAGTCGAACTATCAGATAGTCGAACTATCAAAGCAGATAGTCGAACTATCAAGCGAGAACAGATAGTCGACCTATCAACAGATAGTCGAACTATCAACGCAGAACAGATAGTCGAACTATCAACAGATAGTCGAACTATCAGATAGTCGACCTATCCAAGCAGATAGTCGAACTATCAAAACCAAACAGATAGTCGACCTATCAACAGATAGTCGAACTATCAGATAGTCGACCTATCCAAGCAGATAGTCGAACTATCAAAGCACACAGATAGTCGAACTATCAACCGATAGTCGAACTATCCTCGCAGACTGAAAGTCGAACAACTGATAGACGATCGTCGAACAGTTAGTCGACGATAGTCGAGCGGCGTTCGACGATAGTCGAACGAATAAACTACTTAACCAAATTCTCAATCTGGAAAAGTGAGGACTCTACAGCTAGACTACTAACCATTGACCATAGATAATTCTTGGGTCAAGGAGCACAAAGGAGAGGACTAAACTCAAATCAAACTAGGGTACCAACAGATACTACTCTAGAGGGGGGTGAATAGAGTAATCAAAAATTGCACTAGCAAAGTTGATTGTCTACTCAACTCCCTTGGAGTTAATTGTGGAAGGAAGGTTATAGATATTTGAGAAGTAACCCTAAAGCCTAACACAAGTGTTGTGCACAAAAGGCAGCCAACTGTAATTACAGTTAAGGCTTGGAATCCTAAACAGTAACTAGCAGACCTAGTTAAAACTAATCACAGCCAACAGTACAAGTAATAAATCAAACAACCAGACGACACAAGGGAATTTATAGTGGTTCCCCAAACAACTTGGGTACGTCCACTCTTCTACCAACAAGGTAGGAATCCACTCAAGTTTTTGATCAGGTGCCCTGCCACCAACAAGATCTGCTTCAGGTAGATCCAGAAACCCTTTAGACTTTTGATCAGGTGTCTAAAAACCAACACAGGTTTTTGATTAGGTGCCCTGCCACCAAGGTATACTTTTGAAGGGAGTAATAACCCTTTACAGGAGGGGGAAAGGAGGTTAAAAAGTCTTCTCTATTTTAAATAGAATTAGAGAAGCTCAAGAACTTGCACTGAGCTAGAAAGCTCTAAAGAGTCAAGGCTCCCCCTGGCTAAAAGAATGTCCAGGTGAAGTCTTGCTTCAGTGCAGAAAACACTTCAGAAAATCTGAAGGAAAAAGCTACAAGAAGATAATAAATATGAAATGAAAATTCTTCTTCAGACAGCTATCTTCTTCTTCTTCTTCTTCAAAAAGACTCTGAGTGAAGATCTTCCTGGAGGCAGGAGAACTCAGGTTGAAGAAGAGTGAAGAGCTAAAACTTCTTCTCAGTTGAATATGATCGAGCTGAGAGCAGTTGTAAACTGTAAGTTGTAAGCTTGAATGCTGCTGTTGGCTTTTTGCTATCTGAACTAGTTGATTTCTTTGGCTATGAACTAGTTGATTTCTTTCTCCAAAGAGTTCTTTATATAGCAGCAGCAGCAATGGCTCTAATTTGAGTTTGAATCTTGTCTTCTACTGAAATCTGCAAGCTGGGCTGCAAATAGCATAAAGCAAAAACAAAAACTGCAGACAGATATCCTATAAGAGGATAAAGCTTTCTAAGAAGCTGCAAGTAACTCTGATAAAATAATACTAGAGAAAGTCATATCAGAAGAGACTCTTTACGGCCAAAGAAGACTTTTTGAGTCTAACGGCTATAAAGGACAGCCTGGCAGATAAAGCAGAAAAACATATTTTAACTAATAAGACAGACAACTTTGTCAGAAAAAGATTGGCTCATGCATAAGGAATGGAGCAGATATTGCATGGAAATAATATCATAAATTTATTCAAATAATCTTTTATAAAATATGCCAAAATAAATATGAAATAAATCACATCATAGAAGATGACAAAATTACTCAAGACATACAGCAAAACGTCGAACGACCCTCGGAGATCGTCGACCGAAGCACAGAGATCGTCGACCTATCAGACAAATAGTCGAACGATACAGATAGTCGAACTATCAAAGAAGATAGTCGAACTACCTCAGCAGATAGTCGACCTATCAGAACAGATAGTCGAGCTATCAGATAGTCGACCTATCAAGACAGATAGTCGAGCTATCAAGCAAAACAGATAGTCGACCTATCAAACAGATAGTCGAACTATCAAAGAAAACAGATAGTCGACCTATCAACAGATAGTCGAACTATCAAAGAAAACAGATAGTCGACCTATCAACAGATAGTCGAACTATCAAAGAAAACAGATAGTCGACCTATCAACAGATAGTCGAACTATCAAAGAAAACAGATAGTCGACCTATCAACAGATAGTCGAACTATCAAAGAAAATAGATAGTCGACCTATCAACAGATATTCGAACTATCAAAGAAAACATATAGTCGACCTATCAAACAGATAGTCGAACTATCAAAGACAACAGACAGACGACCTATCAAGCAGATAGTCGAGCTATCAGGAAGACGATCGTCGAACGGCTGATCGACGATAGTCGAGCGACGTTCGACCATAGTCGAACGAAAAACAACTTAACCAAATTTACATCTGGAAAAGTGACGCCTCTAAAACTAGAGCAAACTAACTAACCAACTAACCTTGACCATAGATAAAACTTGGGTCAAGAGACTAAAAGAGAAGACTGAACTCAAATCAAAACTAGGGTACCAACAATCTCCCCCTATTTGAGTTAAGTCTCTCAACAACAAATAAACACAAAACTAATTACTGAAAACAATAAAATGCATGAAGGGAAATGATTAAGCAGATAACATCAATCAATCAGATAAGTAAATAATTGTCAATCAATGAAATTTAAGAGGCTTCAGAATTAGGTTTAGGTTTAGAGGAACTAGGAACAAAATTAATCTTTCTAGAAGGATCTAGAGCTTCTTTCCTTGACAACTTCAGGTTTTGTTCTCCAATGATTTTTGTTTCTGACGCTCTTGGGACAACTGCTTCAGGATGCTTTTTCATGTATTTTGAAGGATCAAATACCTCAGGTCTAACCTAGAATTTATCGAGCTCCTTCATTCTGAATTTTGACATAGTGGTTAATCCTGCAGTGTCTTTGCCTTCAGCTTTAGCTTTCTTAATTTGAGCTGAACCAACAAGTTCAAGAAAACGAGCCATCCTGAAATCAGGATCAAGCTCTGGGCTTTCATACACATTTTCAGAAGATGTATCAACAGTTTTCACAGCTTTAAACTTAATAGACATGTCTAGCAGACTTTCAGCTGACTCTTTATCCTGAATAACTAGATAAGAAGGAGGAGCAAACTCAGCAAATATCTTGCTAGATTTTTCAGAGAAAATAAATCGCTTACCTTTTGAAACAGCCTTCATTGTATGATCTGGCTTTGGAGAGGTTGAGCTCTTGAGTTCTTTGGAAGGAGGAGGAGAAAAAGTTGGTCTTTGATACACCACCTCCTTTACTTATTCCTTAACATCATCATCAAGTCTTTGATAGCCAGATTGTGTTTTACCTTGATATCCTTGAGAACTTTTCCTTTGTGATGACTGAGATGGATTAAACCTGTCAGACTGAGCAGCAGGATTTGCATATAGGTTTCCAGAGGCTCCTGCACCGGGAGGTGGAGGAGGAGGACCTCTAGGAGTCCATCTTAGGACAGGACTGTCATACCTCTTTGACTTCTTCCTTTGCTTCTGCTGATTTTTAGAAAATGCCATCCAGTGTTGGAATTCTTTAGATTTTGGATCAATGCCTTTCAGGATATAATAGGGAGTATCATTATTAGGATTTGGAGGAGGAGGAGCCACAGCTTTCCTTTTCTTTTTAGCAGATCTCTTTCTCTTAGACTCATCAGATTCATCAGAATCAATCTCATCCTCAGAATTTGAAGAGGGAGGAATATCATATGGATCAATCGCCTCTTGCACAGCTCTTTCCTTTTCTTTTAGGGCAGCTTTTTCTAATTCTTCTTCCATGGCATCCTGTGCCAGAAGCGTATCTAAATCCAACCCAGGAGTGTCATCCCAGACGGTAGACTTTTCAATTTGAACATCTGAAGCCTTTTCTTGTTGATCAGAAACTGTCATGGGAACCAGTTCTACTTGCACTGCTAGCTGAGCTGGCTGAGCAGCCTCAGAAACTTGAACAACTGGTTCTAGTTTAGATTGAACTTCTGGAGCTGGTTGGTGATCAAGCTCTTGAACATCTAATACTTCTTCCATTTTATCTGTAGTATTATGAACAAAAATTTGTTAAATGACATCGAATCATTTCTTCCAGGTATTCTCATACTAGCATATCAGTTATTATGTCTCAAAAGTGAGTAAAAGGGATACCTTCAGAATTGTCCTTTGAGTGTCCTAACTCCCATAATTCATCTAGGAAGGAAGTGATAACTCCTTCTAGGTATAGGGCGACCATGGGAGTGGAACATTCTTCTAGGCAAACTTTGACAATAAATTTAGACTTCATTACAGCATCAGAAATTTCTTTTTCAGACAATGGAGGAGGAGCTGATTCTTCTATCTCTTTCTCTGCAACTACAGGAGGATCTGCTGGAGGGGACGCCAAGGGCAGCTCAGAGGCATCTTCATAAAGCATCTCCCCCTGCCTGATTTCAGTAGATACTGAAACCAGACCCCTAGATGAAGAGGGCTCAGCAGATTTTGATAGGGCTTGAATGGCAGCAGTCAAGGAAGAGATGGAGGAAGCAAGGGGAGCAATTGTCTCTTCAATCATAATTTTGATTGAAGGAGTAATTAACTCCAAAATGCTAGAAATGAATGCTGGAGTGATTTCAAATGAAGATGACGGGGGAATCTCAGTGGATGGATGATCAGCAGGAATGGTGTATTCTTGATGAACTGGAGAGTGAACTGGAGATGGATGAGTGGATGCAAGATGATCAATGTGATCTGAAGAAGGAATTGGAGAATGAGGAGGAGTAGAAATCTCAGAAACCAACAAATCAAAACTAGGATGAGATATCCTAGCAAGATGAGAAGGGAGAGGAGATGCATGAGGTGATGCATGGAGAATTCTAGAAGAATCAGGAAGATGAGAGGCAGAAGGTCGTACTTCAGTTGAAGTTGATGGAACTTCAACTGAAGTAGACGGTAATGCAGATGAAGAAGATGGAAGGGAGAGATTTGCTGAGCCAGCTTCTTGTAGGAGAGGAGTGACTGAAGCAGTCCTGGTGCTCTCAGATGCAGCTGGAGCAACCCCTGCAGGAGCGGGCTTCAGAAAAGTCCTTTTCCACTTGGCGAACAAGGTTGGGTCCATCTTCTTGCTGGCATTGATGGAAGTAGCAGCTGAAACTAACAAATGGTGATATTTTTCCTTCAGAAAAATCCCAACCACCCTACCCAGGGTGACTTCTTTCTTGCTGTTCTTTTTCCTTATTAAATCAAACAATACTCCTGCCCAATTAATTTATTTCTTATTCACAATTGCACACATTAGGGCAAACTGTTGCCTTGTAATATTGTCATGGGCAGAGTGCTTTCCCAGTAGCACTTTTCCGACGAGTTCAGCAAGGAACTTAATCTTAAACGGAAAATTCACCTTAAGCAGCTTAGAGGGAATGCCTTCGGCATGTCCCAACTCTGTCAGCATTCTTCCAAACTCTGGGGTCTCTTGCTCGTAATCTTCTTCCCCATTTAACAATCCAAAAATTTCAGTTAAAATGACGGGAGTCAAAGTTACCTCTTCTCCGCCAATTGTTCCGGTCATAGAATCATCATTTGAAGACGAAGTAAATTCCCATTCTTTAATCTCTTGAATGTTTATCTTTATTCTGGAGGACATGAGCTTTTCCAAACCTTGATCTTTGCATAAGTTGAGTATTTCCACAATTCCAGATTCGCAGCAACTGAAAGAATCGAAATCCACACTGAAGCCTGCATCGAACTTCACCACTGTCAGGAGAGCTGGAGCTATCGCCATCGAAGAGGCTGGAGAAGGCGAGGGAGACGGCGAAGGCGAAACGACAGAAATCGCGAGACAAAGAGCAAGCAGGAAGACGGAATGCGAGAAGACGCTCTCCGTCGACGATAAAAAGAAAGATCTCTTAACCTAGGTCGACCATCAACTTTATATTAAAACAACGATCGTCGATCTATTTAAAAGATACTAGAGACGATGGTCGAATGGTCGTTCGACGATCGTTCCTGAAGCAGAGTAGTCGATCCATCGTTCGACTATTTCTGTCTTCACAAACAACAAGCTGTCGTCAATCATAGATCGACGATAGGCTCGACCTGTTCGACTATCTTCGAACGCCGGTCGACAATCTTCAAGCAGATAAGCTATCATCAACCATAGGTCGACGATAAGCTTGATCCGATCGACTATCGTCGAATGTCGTTCGATGATCTTCAAACAAGTTTCAATAAGACAGACGTCACACTTAGTCTCTTCCATTAATCATGCCTAGTTGAACTAAAAAGAACAGATGCTTCTGTTCATCTAAGGGCTTGGTGAATATATCACCTCTCTGAAGGTCAGTGGATATGAACTCAAGGCTGATCTTGTTCTTTTCCACACAATCTCTCAGGAAATGGTGCCGGATCTCAATGTGTTTCGTTCTAGAGTGGTGCACTGGATTTTGTGCAATAGAGATAGCACTGGTACCATCACACAAGATTTTTGTGTTCTTGTGTGTGTACCCATAATCCAAAAGCTGGTTTTGTATCCATAGGATCTGTGAACAACAACTAGCAGCTGCTATATATTCAGCCTCTGCAGTTGAAGTTGAGACAGAAGCCTGCTTCTTACAGAACCAAGAGACCAATCTCTCTCCCAAGAACTGACAAGTTCCTGAGGTACTTTTCCTGTCAACTCTAAAACCAGCATAATCAGAATCAGAGTATCCAATTAACTCAAATTCTAATTCAGCTGGGTACCAAAGTCCTAGATTTGGACATCCCTTCAGGTATCTCAAGATTCTCTTGAGAAGAATCAGATGAGATTCCTTGGGGTTGACCTGGAACCTAGCACAAAGGCATGTAGCAAACATTATATCTGGCCTACTTGCAATTAAATACAATAGGGAACCAACAATGGCCCTATAATTCTTTTGATCAACAGGCTTTCCCTGATCATCAGAATCTATAACTACATTAGTAGCCATAGGTGTATGCATTGCTGAAGCATCAGCCATCCCAAACTTCTTTACCAATTCCTTGGCATATTTGGATTGGGAGATGAAGATGCCATCAGCATCTTGCTTTACTTGGAGACCAAGAAAGTAAGACAGCTCACCCATACTACTCATCTCAAACTTAGAATGCATCAAGTTAGAGAACTTTTTGCATAGTTTGGGATCAGTGGAACCAAAAATAATGTCATCCACATACACTTGAACTAACAGGATTGTGTCCTTGTGGTGCTTGACGAAAAGTGTTCTATCAACTACTCCCCTAACAAAGTTGTGCTCTAATAGGAAACTAGCTAGAGTCTCATACCAGGCTTTGGGTGCTTGTTTGAGTCCATAAAGAGCTTTTTGCAACTTGAAAACATGTGAGGGCTGAGTTGAAGAAACAAACCCAGGTGGTTGTTCAACAAATACCTCTTCCTTTAGCTCACCATTTAGAAAGGCACTTTTGACATCCATCTGAAAAACCTTAAACTTCATATAGGCTGCATAGGCTAAGAAGATCCTTATTGCCTCTAGCCTTGCAACAGGAGCAAAGGTTTGGTCATAATCTATACCTTCCTCCTATCTGTAGCCCTGAGCTACAAGCCTAGCTTTGTTCCTTACAATGATTCCATTTGCATCCAACTTGTTTCTATACACCCACTTGGTGCCTATGATCAGTTAGCCTTTAGGTCTTGGAACCAAAGTCCATACTTTACATCTTTCAAACTGATTGAGTTCCTCTTGCATAGCAATGATCTAGTGGGGATCTAGCTCAGCATCTTTAATGGTGAGGGGCTCAATCTGTGAAAGGAAATAAGCATGCATCACATCCTGTCTTAACTGATGTCTTGTTTGAACACCAACTGATATGTCTCCAATCACTTGAGATGTAGGATGATCTCTAAGTGTGACAACATCAGCAGGTGGGATGTGATCTTCAGCAATAGTTGGGATTAATTCCTCAGGAGGAATTTGATCTACTATTGGTGGTACAACAACAACTTCTGCAATGTCTTCATCACTGTCTGACTCAGTGATATGAAGAGTTGATAGATGGAGAATCTCTTGAGTGACATCTTTGCTAGATTCTGTTACCTGCAATGAACTTGAGGAAGGGGAAGTTTCCTTCTCCTTGTAAAACATTTGAGATTCATCAAAGGACACATGAACAGACTCATCAATTTTAAAAGCTGATTTATTAAATACCCTATAAGCTTTGCTTACTTGGGAATATCCAAGAAAAATTCCCATTGATGCATTTGCTTCAAATTTTCTAAGGTATTCTTTATTATTATTATGAATATAAACTACACAACCAAAAACTCTAAAATAATTTATTTTAGGTTTCTTTCCTTTAAGCAACTCATAAGGAGTTTTACACTTAAGCTTGTGTATCAGACTTCTGTTCAGCACATAATTAGCTGTGCTAACAGCTTTTGTCCAATAGGAGAGAGGCATGTTAGCATCTGCCAATAATGTTCCTGCAGCTTCAATCAGGGTTCTATTTTTCCTCTCCACTACCCCATTTTGTTGGGGAGTTCTAGGAGATGAGAAGCTATGTTTGATACCTTCTCTCTCACAGAATTCTTGCATGAGAAGAGAGTCAAACTCAGTACCATGATCACTTCTGATCAAGGCCACATGAGTAGAGTACTCAGTCTGCACACATAATAGAAAATCTGTAAGGGCTTTGAAGTTATCAGCCTTAGTTCTCAAAAATAACACCCAACTGAACCTAGAGAAGTCATCTACAATGACTAGGGTGTAATACTTCCCTCCTAAACTCTGTACATTTATTGGGCCAAATAGGTCCAAATGTAATAAATACAGGATTCTAGGAGAATCACTTTTATTTACTGATTTAAATGAATTCTTGGTTTGCTTGCCTAATTGACAAGCCTTGCATAGGCTCTCCTTCTTGTAGGGGCAAGAAGGTAAACCTCTAACAAGGTTGTGTTTAGATAACCTAGATATATTCTTGAGGTTAACATGGCTAAGCCTTTTATGCCATAAGGTATTGTTATTTGTTACTTCATTAAATAAGCAGATTTCAGAGTGAGTTGAGTTGAAATCTACTAAGTAAATGTTACCTTGTCTAATACCTACTAACACAATATTATTATTTAAAGTAATATTACAAAGAGAGTTAGAAAATGATACCTGGTATCCAGCATCACATAACTGACTTACTGAAATGAGATTATGCTTCAGTCCAGTTACATAAGCAACTCTCTTGAATGTTACAGCTCCAATTGTCATTCTGTCATAGCCTTCAGTTTGACCACAGCTTGAATCTCCAAAGATTACCTTTAGGCCAAGCTTGGCCTTGAACCTTGACAGATGTTCTTTATTTCCTATCATATGCTTGGAGCAACCACTATCCAAATACCACTTATTTTGAGTGATAGGATAGGTCTTCAACTGCAAATAAATCAATTAAACATTGTGGACCCAGGTAACCTTGGGTCCCTTGTTTTTCACATAAGAAAAATTGGAAATAAATGAATAAGCAGGTTGAGGGTGATAACCTAACGGGTAAGATCTCCTAGGTGGGATTCTCCATGCAGATGATGGGTCAATGAACCTAGGGTTTCTATTTACATTCGGGTTTCTAAAGTTCTGGTTGAAGTTTTGAAATTCATATTGAAAACGTCGATCAGCGTTCGACGATGGGTGCTCAGATCGTCGACCTCCGTTCGACCACTGAGCATGCAATCATCGAGCAGCGTTCGACGCTCTTTGTATTTCCTTAAACTTTTGTTTTCTTTTCTCTCTCTTAGCTTTATTTAAAGCTTTATTAACCTGATTAACTTGCTCAGTATTCTTTATCCCATCAGCTGAGATAAAGTTCACTGGAGTTGAAAGATGGTTTTTAAGAATGATTGGGGGTTCACTAGAAGATGCTCCTAAGCCTAATTTATTATTGCCTGACCTAGTGTTAGACATGCTGGTTATTTCAAGCAACTTAAGGCTTCTACCATTCAGAGATTCTTCTAACTTTTTGGACTTAGCTAATTCATTCTTAAGGAATTTTATTTCTTCACTAGAATTAGTGAGTTCTGCTGTTAACCTAATGTTTTCAATAGAAATTAATTCAGATTCAGCTAGTTTATTTCTAAGCTCTTTTATTTCCTTTTCAGAACTAATTAAATCTAAACATAAAGATTTAAAATCTGATTTAAATTCAGCAGATATAAAATCGTAAGAAGAAAATACCTCATCTTCTATTGGCATTTCTTCATCAGAATCTGAACTCTCTGCAGCTGAGTGATTGTTGCAGGCATCAATTGCCATCAAGCAAACTTCCTTTGCCTTCTTTTCTTCCTCATCCTCACTGGAGCTTGAGGAGGAAGATTCCTCATCAGAATCGCTCCAGGTTTCAGCAACAAAACCTCTCTCCTTCTTTTTGTTCTTGTAGGAGGATGGCTTGGAATGCTTCCTGTGCTGATCCTTGTCTTTCCTTTTCTCTTTATTCTTTTCCTCTGGACAGTCTGGAAGAATATGTCCAGGCTTCCTGCAACCATAGCAAATTATTTCTTTAGTAGGAGTACGATCATACCTTGGTTTTTCTTCATATTTTGAAGATTTCTTTCTGAATTCTTTCCTTCCCATCTTGAGAAACCTTTTGGCAAATAATGCCATTAGTTCCTCATTGGACTGGCTTCCTTCAGAAGCATCAGCAGCTTTGAGATCAAGGATTTGCTCTTTTCTTGTGGGAGTTGGAGTCTTTGCTTCAGCCTCAGCTTCCCTAGTCTTCAGCACTTGCTCAGAAGACTTGAGCTTGCCGAGAAGGGCTTCTGTTGAGATTTCTGTTGTGCTTCTAGCCTCCTTAATAGGCCAGATCCTCAGATCCCATGTGCTAGGGAAGCACATAAGAATCTTATCATTGACCTCTATCAATGAAATATCCTTATCAAGAGTCCTCAGCTCATTGATGATTGAGCTGAGCCTTGTGTACATTGCTTCAACTGATTCAGCATCAGTTTTCTTGAAATTTTCATACTGGGAGATAAGGTTGGACCTTCTGTCCTTCCTTTCATCATCTGAACTAGCTACAATCTGGTTCAGTGTGTACCACATTGCTTTTGCTGAGGAGCAGTCAGCAACCTTCTGGAATACTTCATCAGACATTGTCTGAGCCAGAATGTCCATTGCCTTAGCATCTGCTATCTTTGCCTTTTTGTATTCATCATTGTAATCTGGAGGAGGCACTGCACTCATATCAGTTGATGATGAAGCAGTAGCTGCAGCAGGTTCTCTTGGTGGTCCTATCAAAATAAAAGCAAAAATACTCTCATCAATAGAGTTCATATATAGTTTAATTCTTGCCTTCCAGATGTTAAACTTGGCTAAGTTGCATGTTGGAGGTCTGGTGCTAGAGTAATCCTTGAACTGGGCCATGATAGTGAAATTGAATATCTATAATCCTTGGTATCTATCAGGATCTTGTGACTTAGGTGTTAGCCTATACAGTCAGACAACCTCCCTCTGATACCAATTGAAAGAAAAGGGATTGATACTGCTCTAGAGGGGGGGTAAATAAAGTAATCAAAAATTGCACTAGCAAAGTTGACTGTCTACTCAACTCCCTTAGAGTTAATTGCGAAAGGAAGGCTATAGATATTTGAGAAGTAACCCTAAAGCCTAACACAAGTGTTGTGCATAAAAGGCAGCCAACTGTAATTACAGTTAAGGCTTGGAATCCTAAACAGCAACTAGCAGACCTAGTTAAAACTAATCACAGCCAACAGCACAAGTAATAAATCAAACAACCAGACGACACAAGGGAATTTATAGTGGTTCCCCAAACAACTTGGGTACGTCCACTCTTCTACCAACAAGGTAGGAATCCACTCAGGTTTTTGATCAGGTGCCCTGCCACCAACAAGATCTGCTTCAGGTAGATCCAGAAACTCTTTAGACTTTTGATCAGGTGTCTAAAAACCAACACAAGTTTTTGATCAGGTGCCCTGCCACCAAGGTATACTTTTGAAGGGAGTAATAACCCTTTACAGGAGGGGGAAAGGAGGTTAAAAAGTCTTCTCTATTTTAAATAGAATTAGAGAAGCTCAAGAACTTGCACTGAGCTAGAAAGCTCTAAAGAGTCAAGGCTCCCCCTGGCTAAAAGAATGTTCAGGTGAAGTCTTGCTTCAGTGCAGAAAACACATCAGAAAATCTGAAGGAAAAGCTACAAGAAGATAATAAATATGAAATGAAAATTCTTCTTCAGGCAGCTATCTTCTTCTTCTTCTTCTTCAAAAAGACTCTGAGTGAAGATCTTCCTGGAGGCAGGAGAACTCAGGTTGAAGAAGAGTGAAGAGCTAAAACTTCTTCTCAGTTGAATATGAACGAGCTGAGAGCAGTTGTAAACTGTAAGTTGTAAGCTTGAATGCTGTTGTTGGCTTTTTGCTATCTGAACTAGTTGATTTCTTTGGCTATGAACTAGTTGATTTCTTTCTCCAAAGAGTTCTTTATATAGCAGCAGCAGAAACGGCTCTAATTTGAGTTTGAATCTTGTCTTCTACTGAAATCTGCAAGCTGGGCTGCAAATAGCATAAAGCAAAAACAAAAACTGTAGACAGATATCCTATAAGAGGATAAAGCTTTCTAAGAAGCTGCAAGTAACTCTGATAAAATAATACTAGAGAAAGTCATATCAGAAGAGACTCTTTACGGCCAAAGAAGACTTTTTGAGTCTAACGGCTATAAAGGACAGCCTGGCAGATAAAGCAGAAAAACATATTTTAACTAATAAGGCAAACAACTTTGTCAGAAAAAGATTGGCTCATGCATAAGGAATGGAGCAGATATTTCATGGAAATAATATCATAAATTTATTCAAATAATCTTTTATAAAATATGCCAAAATAAATATGAAATAAATCACATCATAGAAGATGACAAAATTACTCAAGACATACAGCAAAACGTCGAACGACCCTCGGAGATCGTCGATCGAAGCACAGAGATTATCGACCTATCAGACAGATAGTCGAACGATACAGATAGTCGAACTATCAAAGAAGATAGTCGAACTACCTCAGCAGATAGTCGACCTATCAGAACAGATAGTCGAGCTATCAGATAGTCGACCTATCAAGACAGATAGTCGAGCTATCAAGCAAAACAGATCGTCGACCTATCAAACAGATAGTCGAACTATCAAAGAAAACAGATAGTCGACCTATCAACAGATAGTCGAACTATCAAAGAAAACAGATAGTCAACCTATCAACAGATAGTCGAACTATCAAAGAAAATAGATAGTCGACCTATCAACAGATAGTCGAACTATCAAAGAAAACAGATAGTCAACCTATCAACAGATAGTCAAACTATCAAAGAAAACAGATAGTCGACCTATCAACAGATAGTCGAACTATCAAAGAAAACAGATAGTCGACTTATCAACAGATAGTTGAACTATCAAAGACAACAGATAGTCGACCTATCAAACAGATAGTCGAACTATCAAAGACAATAGACAGTCGACCTATCAAGCAGATAGTCGAGCTATCAGGAAGACGATCGTCGAACGGCTGATCGACGATAGTCGAGCGACGTTCGACCATAGTCGAACGAAAAACAACTTAACCAAATTTACATCTGGAAAAGTGACGCCTCTAAAACTAGAGCAAACTAACTAACCAACTAACCTTGACCATAGATAAAACTTGGTTCAGGAGACTAAAAGAGAAGACTGAACTCAAATCAAAACTAGGGTACCAACATATACCTCACAACTTCTCAGGATGTTCGATTTACCTTCCTGTTTTAAACTAGTAAGACTGGAGTTTCAAGAGTAGGGGCTAATCTTTTGGTTATTGGGGTCTAGACTTTGCCAATTGGGCAAATTAGTCATAGATTGTAGTTTCCCTTTAAACCTCACTTAGCAAACATGACGTCGTGATGTAATCTTTCACTTCTCATGGGATGTTACAAGTTTTTTTTTCTTCGATAGGAGTCCCCGTAGGCTTAACCTTGATTTCGGGGATGAAATCTTTGTTTTGTTTATTGGGATTTGTAACATCTCATTTCCAACTAGACCCCTAAGAGTGGTTTTGGTAATGACTAGGTCATGACAAAACCCTAGGAAGCTAAAAAGGGCTAGGTAATCAAAGGCAAGGTGAGAATCACTTTGGTCTGCCAATGGCACAACCTCATCACCAAACCTAGGGATTGACCTTAGGGCTTCACCAGGACTCCATGACCCCACCACAACATCACTAGCCTATTATAGGATCCACTAGAACGTTAAGGGGCCATTAGAGTCGACCCAAAATGGCCAATTTGACCTAGGACCACCAAAGGCCTAAATTGGGCAAGGTGTCCTAACTAAGGGCAGTTGGCCTCAAATGTGCCCAACCAACCATGCCCAGGCCTTTCCTAGACCTAAAGTGGTGTCAATGGGTCATCAAGGACACATTGGGTTCAGTCCTAGAGGCCAAGTTCACTCAAGCCAACTCTAGCCCCAAAATGGTCAAAGTGCCCTTACCAAGGGTCAAGTGACCTCCAAGGTGCCACGTCAACCCTACCCAACCCTACATAGACCTTAGGGGAGTCCAATGAGTCACCAAGGACCCAATGGGTTCAACCCAAATGTTCATGTTGACCAAGGTCAACTCTACCTTAAGGTTATGTCAAATTAGCCCAAATGGGTTAATCCAAGCTCAAGCCCATTTTCCCCCACTTGGGCTAACTTTATTTAAATTAATAATAATGATTTTATGGGCTGCAAATAGGCTAGGGAGATGAACAAATTCGTTCATTATGACTAGGAGAGAGAAAGCTCCATTTGCCCTTTAATGGAGGGGAGAGAAAGTGAGAAAGAGAGTCATTCATGGCCAAGGGAGGCCAAGGGACTTCTCCCTTCATTTCCAAAGAATGGATTCATCTCCCTTACTGAAATAGGAGAAGTTCAAGGGGGTTTTCAAGGCAATTCAAGGGTTGAAACAGTGAACCCAAGGCATGGCCGAAATTATCCTTCATGGCCATAAATGGCTTTGATGTCATGACCCTTCCTCTCCCCCATCTAGCCTTCTTAAAAACATCACTGGACTCAGAGGAGGAGTTTCTACTGTAACATCCCATTTTCTAATTAGACCCCCCCCCCCTTAGGAGTGACTTGAGCATAACTAGGTCATATGAGTTAACCTAGGTGAGCCCAGGAGACCAAGTGACCTAAAAACCTAGTTGAGACCCACTTGGTCTGCAAATAGTAATTTTCAAAACTCTGATTTTGGGTGGCCTAGTAGGTTCATTGTGACTCTAAAAAATTCCCTTAGACCTAATGTGGGCCCAATGAGTCACCAAGGACCCACTTGGGTCAACCATAGTGGTCAATTTGACCAAGTCAACCCTAAGCCCAAATCAAGTCAAACATAGCCTATATGGGCTAACCCAACCTCAAACCACCCTCCCCCTTAGGCTAACTCTTGCATGATTATTTTTGTATGATATTTGGCTGCCTATATCCTAGGGAATTGACCAAGTCAACATTGGTGACTAGGAGAGAGAAGGTGAGCTCCATTTTCATGTTAATGGAGGAGAGAGAAAAATTCAAGAGAGAGGGAAGGAGGAATTCAGCCAAAGGGAGGCCAACGGCCACCCTTAATGGCTGAATTCAACTCCCCAGGGGAAGGGGAGAAGTTTTCAACCATTTCCCGGCCACCTAGGACTTGGTTCAGCCCCCCTCCTCCATGGCCGAACCCTCCTTTATTGGCCATTAACGGCTTCTTTCAAAACCACCTCCCCCCTCCCCTCCTGGCCATTTATACCCCATCAGCAAGCTTTGGTGAGGGATTTCGAAACCCTAGATAGGAGGAAGAACCGCTGCCAGAGCCACCAAGAAGAGGAAACGCCGCCGCCGCCGCTGTCATGCATTCCCGTCGCTCCACCCGCATCCGAGCCCGAACTCAGGTCCTCCTCCTCTCCTTCTCTCATGCTTAGATCCTAGGAATGTTTAGAAATCAATTTCATGCCCAATCGAACCAGATCTAGGTTTTAGAATTTCAGAAAAATGCCATTTTTGGGAGCTTTTGAAGCTCTCGGCTAGGGCGGCGCCGCCACCTCCGGCCGCCCTAGCTCCGGCCAGGGATAGCCCCCACCACCGGGAACAAATGGGAGATGTTTCCCGGTGGTGGCGCCGCCTCAGGCCGCCGGGAAATGGCCCGCAAAAACCACCTGCGCGGGTCTATTTTCGGCCCATCGGGGAAGATGAACAGGAGCCACCTGATGGCGCTTCAAGATTCGTGCAGGATCAGTTTTAATTCTTTTAAATCTTTTTTCTGATTTTCTGTTTGTTGTAAAACTATTTTCACTGTAAATGGATTTTAGGCCCCTTATGGGCACCTACTGAAAAAGTGTATAGCATGAAATTTGTAGGTCCTTTTAATACCTACAATTTGATATGCTGTGGTAAAATTTTGGTAGAGAACCTAGACTTGTAGGGCCATTTGATTATGGGTATGTCCTTGGTTTAGGGCAGTTTTATTATAAAAATTATTTAGGCCCTTTGGAGGCTTGTTCATCAAAATTAATCAACATGAATGTTGTAGGATTTTTAATTACCTACAGTTTGATATATTATGGAAAATTATAGGTCAAGTCTTCTGACCTATAGGGCCATTATTCTAGGGTAGGTCCTACAAATAGGGCAGATCTTTGAAAAATTCCCCACACCTAATCCTTGGTCCAAATGCTTTGAATTTTGGACATGGTCTTGATATCACCGAGACCTAGCTTTTGTAAAAATTGGAATCCATTTAAAGAAGTGTAACCAAGGGTTTTGCCCTAAACCTAGAAAAGCTAGGGTAAGGTAGTTGAAGGGTCAAATGACCTCCAAACCCTCCCAAATTTTGGTGAGGTGTCCCTGGTATAGGTATCTAGGTTTGGTTTAAATTTCATCTCATTTGGTTGAGTTTTTATTAGGAATCCTCTAAACCCTAGTTTTGACCTAGTAGAAGGAAGCTTAGTGAGAAGGTTCTTTACACTCTGGTATGACCATCTCACCTCAACAGAGGTTGAGCTTTTTACCACTGATTTATTTTGGTCCTAAGATTACCCTTAGGGAAGATGGGATGATTTAGTGTAAGTTTACCCTAGGTCCCAGGTTAAAACCCTAAAGGTGGACTTTGGGGGTTTGTGAAGGACATAGGGGAAAATGCCCTTGTATGGCCTTGAGATTTAGTGGAGAGGTTGTTAATGAGTTTGTAACTCTCTGGTTGTAATGTTAGAGAATTTTGATGTAGGTAGCTACCTCAAAACTTAAACCCTAGTTTTAGGGTAGAAGGGATTTTAGGTCAAAACAGTATCTTAAACTCTTTTAAAAGCCATTAAATTTGGGTAGTGTGTTTCTAGGGTAGTTAGGACCCTTGGCTAATTTTACTAGAATTTTTGGATAGGTATTTCTAGTACTTCATTCATGAATGTGTGTATAGCCCTTTTTGATGTTTTATTTATTAAAGATTTTTAATTCAAATAAGGCCCCCTTGAAACTCTGGAATTAGATGTTTTTGGTCCGTAGGAATGCCCATGAATTTTAGTTCAATTTTATGTTGATTAAACAGAATAGTTCCTTCACAAGTATTATTAAAGGGCTCTATGTTTTAAAAATATTTTATGGCATAAATAGTCTCTAGAAAATTATAAAAGTTGGTAAATGGTGTTTTTAAATCATTATAAATTAGTGGGATTTTCTTATGGATTTTTGGAGTTATGGATTTAGTACCTTATTCACAAGCTTGCTAGATTAGGGTTTTAGAAAATAATTTATTATAAATTAATTTCTAGCAGGAAAATTATGAAACTTTTATAGTACTATTTTCAGGATATTTTTAATATCCTGTAATTAATCCAATTTATTTGGAAGAGAATTTGATGTCGTTTATTCATTAGACATGAAGGAAATAATTTATTGCAAAAATAAGTATAGGCCCCTTAGACCATAGGGAAAATTGTCAAACCTTGGATATGTCATTTTTAGATACATTAATATTTGTCTTAAATTTATCATGATTTATACATGACTGAAAAATATAATCCTTGTACAAATTTGGAAGACCTTGGATTTTAGTAAAATTAATTAATTATTAGATTAATTGGAAAAATTGTTATTATCGAAAATCGATTCAATAATGTCATGATAGGCCCCCAGTAATTAACTTAGGCTGTTCGGATGAAAACACAAAGGACATCCTATCATAGACATCACTTAGTATAAGGTGGTCTGCATTTAGTAATTTTGGGAAATGAGTAACAAGATAAGATTTGGGTTAGCATAAGGACGGCTTGTGTTGGTTGGATTTAAAGAAAGAGGATGGATCACCATAGGAGGTCTCAAGTGTGGTGAGGAATGAGTTGATGCGCTCTAAGGTGCGCGGGACCGACGAAAGATCGCCATCCCCGTAAGAGTGAAGAGTCAAATCCACCCTAGGTTTAGTTTGATGCAATTTATAGAGGGAACGGGTAAGGGAAAAACAACCAATAACAATAAGTGCCTTGCGAAAGGGAACTTCGGGCCGTAATGCCGCCGTCTTGGTTCCTAGTGCCCTTTGAGAGCCCTTCACGGGGTATGCCGGGGGCAGTCCTGGGCTAACGTAAATCTTAAAATAAACGAAAGAGTAATTAGCCTAATAGGGATTCACATTGCACACACTCATTAGTTAGGGTTGTTAATGGATAAGTCATCCCGAGGTGTTCAAGGGGGCGCCGTCCTGTGGTGTTCTAAGGGATGAAGTCTGGAGATGAGCCGGACGGTTTAGTCCAGGGAAGTTGGTCTCGGATGTGGTTTATACGAACGGTTTAGTCCGGGAGTTTGACACTTTAAAATTGTTATATATTAAACTGCTGCATGTGCATAAAAATAAGAAAGATTAAGGTGGTGGGTTTTCGATATCGGGGAGTTCGATTGCACTGACACCGATATCGTCGACTCGGCAAGGTGACTAGCACTTAGCCAAGGTTAAGTCCGGCGGACCAGTCGGCAAGAGTACGCAGGAGTCCGTCTCGTGCACCAGGCGTTGAGGGCGTACGATAGGTCAGACCAGTGGTGCTTTTACTGGTTTTGAGGTGGGCGAGGCCCAACCCACCGCTTCTGTCTGCCACTACGGGAGTATCCTAGGAGTTATCTCCAGAAAGGGGGAACTAAAGGTTTGTGTACACAAAGTTGGGTGTGTGAGTTGCACTGCTTGAACATCATAACCCACCATATAGCTGCATGTCATAATCATTCATAACAACTTTGACACCTAAAATATAAGTGGAATGGGACGCTTATACTTTAGGACTTGCAAAACGACCCCTTGGTCTGTAAGCTTGTGTGGGCAAGTTTATAAATTAAGGTCAATTTGTTATATGTATATCTGCTGCTTGATAACCGACACCCCCAACGTATAAGCGGTATGGGACGCGTTATACGATGGGAGCCTTGCAAAAGATCCCTTGGCTTATGTGTACTCACATAAGCGAAGGTTTAATTTCTTACTTACTTCCTTTCTGTTATACCTATTACAACATTTATACTGTTCACCTGTTATAACTTGCTAGTTAGGTCCACCGTCATCAGTTTTGGAATTTATCTCCACTTTCATGTCCTCCCCTTTCTTCCTCTCCGTCTGGTGCCTTAAAGCATGGGGGAAGGGGTGGGGGATGATAGGGCTTAGTCTTTTAGACTAACGGTTTTCGAACCATATCATATTAGGGGATCGTGGAGCCCAGCCCGGAGGAGCAGCCCAGGAGGCTGGTACGCTTGGAGATGGGGCAGTCTTGCACTGGAGTCCAGACTGCAAGGGACCGTGAGTCCCGACCTTTAGTAGAGCTTTAGTTTTGCTTCCGCATTGAGTGATTTTTGTAGTGAGGACTTGATGTACCGGGCATGAGCCCCTATATTTCTAGTATCTTATTCTCTGATGATTTCTGTGGACACTCCCTTCGTGGAGTTATTATTTATATGTGATATTATATTGTGGACTGCATTTCTCTTTACTGTTCTACTTGCTACTTGATTGTGATCGAAAAGGCCGGCAGAATCGGCGCGTTGTAGTGATGACCTTCCCGGGTGCGAAGGTGTCACCGCAAAGCGGCGGTTTTAGGCATAAGACCCCAGGTTTCAAAAAAAAGGGGTCTTACAAAGTGGTATCAGAGGAAACATCGATCAGAAGAAAGTAGCAGTCCACAAACCCTGGGTCACCCCCGCGCGAGTTTAGTTTGCGGACAAACTAAGCAGCGGAAGCAGTTGTGTGCCCATATGGGGAGTCACAAATAATTGTCCATCTTTAAGTTCTTATGAAACGATTTCTCATAGAAAAATTTTCTTTTCGCAGCCTTCAGCACAGCCTACTCCACAGGGTGAGGTTCTGCAGACTCCGGATGCTGCACCACCTCCACCAGTTCCCGCTCCTTTCCTTCAGACGGACATGGGGCAGACTTTGACAGCCATCCTAGAAGCCTTCAGGGCTCAACAGGCTCCAGCTCCGCAGTTGATTCCGGGAGCCAACTGGCTGAGTATATTCCGAGGACTTTCTCCCCCGTCCTACTTAGGGACAGAGACGGCAGTTCGGACAGAGGAGTGGTTGGACATCATGCATGAGATGCTGACTGGGATACGATGCTCGGTGGAGGAGAGGGTGGCATTGGTGGTCTCTTTCCTAGAGTCCCATGCCAAGAGGTGGTGGAAGACGCTCCTGGACAAGACTTATGCCGACAGGGAGGTTGCGGAGGTCACTTGGGGAGAATTCAGGGTCGCGCTGTTGGAACATTTTGTTCCGCAGTCGACCAGGGATGAGCTTGAAGACTGGTTCTTACAGCTAAAGCAGGGCACCAGGTCGGTGGTGGAGTACCATCGGGAGTTCGATCATCTAGCCCGATATGCAGATTCTTATCAGTTGGACGAAGTCGGGTACACCAAGAGGTTTTACAAGGGCTTGAAGGAGGATTTGAGGGAGGCTCTATTATTCGTGTCTGATGGGCCTATTCCTCGGATTCTAGAGATGGCCAAGAGGATCGAGGCAGACTGGCACGCTACCCGAGGCCGGAAGCGGCCAATGGAGGATCAGAATCGTGGAGCAAGAAATGAGCAGCGACGAGGCCGTGCTACAGATGTGGGCAGGATGGAGGATCAGCCTCGTCAGGAGGTGGGACAAGAGCCGAGGGAGCAGGTGACTCTGGCTCCCCAGCCTCTCCAGATGCGGGAGATACCAAGACCACAGATGCAGGATGTATAGAGACCAGGAGGGAGGGCTTACCCTCCACCAGAGTGTTTTCACTGCCGTCAGGTGGGGCATATCAAGAGGAACTGCCCTATGAGAAGGGGGCCCCCTCTAGCGTCGCAGATTGCCCCACCTGCTCAGCACTTTGGAGGCCGAGAATGCGGTCAAGGACAAGGATACCAGGGCGGAGACCGTAGGCAAGAAAGGGAGCAGGTATATGCACTGGACCTGGCTCAACCCCGGCATCCTGAGCAAGTGATCACAGGTACGACAATGTTTTGTTTGCTTTGTTTTAATTCTTTTTCCATCCTTTCCTAGGAAACTATTGTCTTTAGCATTAGGTAGTAAAAACCAAGAACAGAACTCTAAGATAAGTCACAATCTCAGGCATTGTCTTCATTGCGGCAAACCCGCACACACTCTCTTCGACACGGGTGCCTCTCACTCGTTTGTGTCGGAGACCTTTATCCAAGGGTTGGATGGCGTGGAGAAATTCATGGGGTCGATGATGAAGATACGGCTACCTGACGGGTCGGAGCTGTTCACCTCATCCCATTGCAATATGGAGGCATGGATAGGCGGGAAACCTTTCAAAGCGTCAGCGACGATCTTGCCACTGCCAGATTATGATCTGATTCTGGGTATGTCATGGCTCCACTGGAACCATGCCCAGATTGACTGCTTGGCCAAGAAGGTTACCCTTAGATATGGGGATTCTCTCATCGTGATGGAAGGTATTAGACCTGCATCCTATATTTTCTTATCTTCTATTCAGGCCGTCAAGGCCCATCTGCGGGGAGACATGGTATATCAGGTGCTGTTCGAGATGACCGAGGAGAAGGACCGGATTGCCAATATACCGGTGGTTTGTGATTACGCCGATGTGTTTCCAGAGAAGCTGCCAGGATTGCCTCCGCACAGGGAGAAGGATTTCCAGATTCAGTTGGTGCCAGGGGCTAAGCCGATATCCAGGGCTCCCTATCAGATGGCCCCGAAGGAGTTGGCGGAGTTTCGGACTCAGTTGCAAGAGTTGGTGGAGGCGGGATTTGTTAGACCGAGTTCTTCGCCATGGGGAGCTCCGGTCCTATTCGTGAAGAAGAAGGATGGGACACTTCGCCTGTGCATCGATTATCGAGCACTAAACAGACTGATCGTCCGGAATACCTATCCGCTCCCCCAGATAGACGAGTTGTTCGACCAGCTGGAGGGAGCCCACTATTTCTCGAAGATGGACTTGAGGTCAGGATACTACCAGCTGCGGATCCAGGAGGAGGATATTCTGAAGACGGCCTTCAGTAGCAGATATGGCTTGTATGAGTTCACCGTGATGCCCTTCGGGCTCACAAATGCGTCGTCGGCGTTCATGAGCCTCATGAACCGGGTTTTTGAGGCCTACTTGGACGTGTTCGTTATAGTATTCATAGACGACATCCTGATCTACTCTAGGACGGAGGAGGAGCACACTCGGCATCTGGCACTGACTCTACAGAGGTTGCGGGAGCATCACCTTTATGCAAAATTCAGCAAGTGTTAGTTTTGGTTGAAGGAGGTGGCTTTCCTAGGCCATATTATCAGCGGAGCCGGCTTGGCAGTGGATCCGGCAAAGATTCAGGCAGTTCGAGATTGGCCGCCGTTGAAGACAGCCACTGATGTACGAAGTTTCTTGGGACTTGCCGGTTATTACCGGAAGTTCGTGGAAGGGTTCTCTCAAATTTCCCTCCCCCTCACATCTTTAACAAGGAAGGAGGCGCCTTTCGTTTGGATCGTGCAGTGCCAGGAGGCTTTCCAGGAGCTAAAGGACCGACTCATCTCAGCCCCGATTCTGGCCCTTCTATCTGGAAAGGAAGGATTCCAGGTGTATACCGACGCATCATACCAAGGGATGGGAGCGGTGCTGATGCAGAACGGACATGTCATAGCATATGCCTCCCGCCAGCTGAAGACCTATGAGAGGAACTACCCGGTGCACGACCTCGAGATGGGAGCGGTCGTTTTTGCTCTGAAGGTCTGGCGCCATTATCTTTATGGAGTCCACTGCGATATCTTCTCCGATCACAAGAACTTGAAATACGTGGACACGCAGAAGGAGCTGAATATCAGGCAGAGGCGCTGGGTGGAGTTCTTAGCAGATTATCAGTATGAGATGCACTACCATCCAGGGAAGGCAAACGTGGTGGCCGACGCGTTGAGTCGGAGAGCGGCCACTTCCGAAGACGGGCCCCAGGTTATGTCCATGGAGCTAGTTCGGTCCTTCAGAGATATGCAGATATCCCTAGTGTCCGAGGATGATCCAGAGCTATATAGGGAGTATCTGGCATCGATGGTGGCCATAGATGGTATTCAGGACCGCATCCGGGACGAACAGAGGACAGATGCATGGGCAGAGCCGATATTCCGAGCCTTGGAGGAGGGTTTGACAGGAGATTATTCCCTGAGAGACGGATTGCTACATTTCAGAGGCAGGGTTTATATACCCGCAAGAGGCCGGGTTCGGGAGGACATCATGGCGGAGGCGCATTGTAGTAGATATTCTATACACCCGGGGATCACGAAGATGACGGCAGATTTGAAGAAGGTGATGTTTTGGCCAGGGATGAAGAAGGACATTACGTACTTCGTGACCCACTGCGAGACGTGCCAGTTAGTGAAGGCAGAGTGTAGACATCCCGCTGGTTTATTACAGCCACTCCCGGTGCCGGAGTGGAAATTTGAGGACATCGCGATGGACTTCATCCATGGCCTACCTCGATCACGGACGGGAAACGATTCGATCTGGGTGATCGTGGACCGTCTGACGAAGGTGGCTAGGTTCATCCCGATCAGGAAGGACGACTCTGTTGGAGTGTTGGTTCGGAAGTTCGTGGAGCAGTATATTCGTTATCACGGCGTGCCAAGGACGATCGTATCAGATCGAGATGGGCGGATTTACGTCTAGAGAGTGGAGATCGGTGCAGGCTTACCTTGGCTCCCGACTGACCTTCAGTACAGCCTTCCACCCCCAGACTGACGGTCAGACGGAGCGTACCAATCGGACGCTGGAAGACCTTCTGAGACTATGTATTGTAGACCGCGGAGAGCCCTGGGAGAAGATGCTGCCATTGGTGGAGTTCTTGTATAACAACAGTTACCAGTCCAGCATACGGATGGCTCCTTACGAGGCCTTGTATGGGAGAAGGTGTAGGACACCGTTATCTTGGCTGCAGGACGTGGATCCGAAGGTTCTAGACTCAGAGTTTGTGGAAGACACCGAGGCTCAGGTGAGACTGATCCGGGACCGGATGTTAGAGGCACAGAGCAGGCAAGCGAAGTATTATGACGCTCGGCATCGTCAGGTGGAGTTTCAGATCGGGGACCGGGTGTTCTTGAAGATCCGGCCGATGCATGGAGTTTCACGGGTGCGGGGTCATCGGAAGAAGCTCAGCCCGAGATTCATGGGACCGTTCAGGATCCTGGAGCGGATCGGTCCTCTAGCTTACCGGCTGGAGCTGCCACCGGAGCTGGCCGGCTTGCACGACGTTTTTCATGTATCATCACTCAGGAGGGCTCTACTATTCCTGGAGTTGCAGATTACTGCCACTGATGGGCCGGTAGCCTCGGATCGGTCTGTGCATTTGGAACCGATACGGATCGATGACCAGGGGATACGAGTCTTGCGCCGCAAGAAGATCCCTCTAGTCAAGGTCTTGTGGAGGAACCACGGACGAGAGGAGCATACTTGGGAGCCTCAGGACCTGATGCAGGAAAAATATCCGGAGCTTTTTAGTCAGGTATACCTCGCAACTCCTCCGGTGTATTAGTGTTTTTCCTTATTTTCTTGTGCTAGTAGAATTATTTAAAAAGGTAGAGGCTAATCCTTTGTTTATTGGGGCTAGCCCTCGTTTTGTTTAACTTAGTAGGCGCTTCCACCCTTCATGGGATGTTACAAGCTTAGGCTACCCCGGTAGAAATCCCCGTAGACTTAACCTTAATTTCGAGGACGAAATTTTTGTTTTGTTTATTGGGATTTGTAACATCCCATTTTCCAATTAGACCCCCCTTAGGAGTGACTTGAGCATAACTAGGTCATATGAGTTAACCTAGGTGAGCCCAGGAGACCAAGTGACCTAAAAACCTAGTTGAGACCCACTTGGTCTGCAAATAGTAATTTTCAAAACTCTGATTTTGGGTGGCCTAGTAGGTTCATTGTGACTCTAAAAAATTCCCTTAGACCTAATGTGGGCCCAATGAGTCACCAAGGACCCACTTGGGTCAACCATAGTGGTCAATTTGACCAAGTCAACCCTAAGCCCAAATTAAGTCAAACCTAGCCTATATGGGCTAACCCAACCTCAAACCACCCTCCCCCTTAGGCAAACTCTTGCATGATTATTTTTGTATGATATTTGGCTGCCTATATCCTAGGAATTGACCAAGTCAACATTGGTGACTAGGGGAGAGAAGGTGAGCTCCATTTTCATGTTAATGGAGGAGAGAGAAAAATTCAAGAGAGAGGGAAGGAGGAATTCAGCCAAAGGGAGGCCAAAGGCCACCCTTAATGGTTGAATTCAACTCCCCAGGGGAAGGGGAGAAGTTTTCAACCATTTCCCGGCCACCTAGGCCTTGGTTCAGCCCCCCTCCTCCATGGCCAAACCCTCCTTTATTGGCCATTAATGGCTTCTTTCAAAACCACCTCCCCCCTCCCCTCCTGGCCATTTATACCCCATCAGCAAGCTAGGGTGAGGGATTTTGAAACCCTAGATAGGAGGGAGAATCGCTGCCGGAGCCACCAAGAAGAGGAAATGCCGCTGCCGCCGCCGCCATGCATTCCCGTCGCTCCACCCGCATCCGAGCCCGAACTCAGGTCCTCCTCCTCTCCTTCTCTCATGCTTAGATCCTAGGAATGTTTAGAAATCAATTTCATGCCCAATCGAACCAGATCTAGGTTTTAGAATTTCAGAAAAATGCCATTTTTTTGGGAGCTTTTGAAGCTCTCGGCTAGGGCGGCGCCGCCACCTCCGGCCGCCCTAGCTCCGGCCAGGGATAGCCCCCACCACCGGGAACAAATGGGAGATGTTTCCCGGTGGTGGCGCCGCCTCAGGCCGCCGGGAAATGGCCCGCAAAAACCACCTGCGCGGGTCTATTTTTGTCCCATCGGGGAAGATGAACAGGAGCCACCTGATGGCGCTTCAAGATTCGTGCAGGATCAGTTTTAATTCTTTTAAATCTTTTTTCTGATTTTTTGTTTGTTGTAAAACTGTTTTCACTGTAAATGGATTCTAGGCCCCTTATGGGCACCTACTGAAAAAGTGTATAACATGAAAGTTGTAGGTCCTTTTAATACCTACAATTTGATATGCTGTGGTGAAATTTTGGTAGAGAACCTAGACTTGTAGGGCCATTTGATTATGGGTATGTCCTAGGTTTAGGGCAGTTTTATTATAAAATTATTTAGGCCCTTTGGAGGCTTGTTCATCAAAATTAATCAACATGAATGTTGTAGGCTTTTTAATTACCTACAGTTTGATATATTATGGAAAATTATAGGTCAAGTCTTCTGACCTATAGGGCCATTATTCTAGGGTAGGTCCTACAAATAGGGCAGATCTTTGAAAAATTCCCCACACCTAATCCTCTGTCCAAATGCTTTGAATTTTGGACAGGAGCTTGATATCACCTACACCTAGCTCCTGTAAAAATTGGAATCCATTTAAAGAAGTTTAACCTAGGGTTTTGCCCTAAACCTAGAAAATCTAGGGTAAGGTAGTTGAAGGGTCAAATGACCTCGAAACCCTCCCAAATTTTGGTGAGGTGTCCCTGGTATAGGTATCTAGGTCTGGTTCAAATCTCAACTCATTTGGTTGAGTTTTGATTAGGAATCCTCTAAACCCTAGTTTTGACCTAGTAGAAGGAAGCTTAGTGAGAAGGTTCTTTGCACTCTGGTATGACCATCTCACCTCAACAGAGGTTTATCTTTTGACCACTGATTTATTTTGGTCCTAAGATTACCCTTAGGGAAGATGGGATGATTTAGTGTAAGTTTACCCTAGGGCCCAGGTTAAAACCCTAAAGGTGGACTTTGGGGGTTTGTGAAGGACATAGGGGAAAATGCCCTTGTATGGCCTTGAGATTTAGTGGAGAGGTTGTTAATGAGTTTTTAACTCTCTGGTTGTAATGTTAGAGAATTTTGATGTAGGTAGCTACCTCAAAACTTAAACCCTAATTTTAGGGTAGAAGGGATTTTAGGTCAAACCAGTATCTTAAACTCTTTTAAAAGCCATGAAATTCTGGTAGTGTGTTTCTAGGGTAGTTAGGACCCTTGGATAATTTTACTAGAATTTTTGGATAGGTATTTCTAGTACTTCATTCATGAATGTGGGTATAGCCCTTTTTGATGTTTTATTTATTAAAGATTTTTAATTCAAATAAGGCCCCCTTGAAACTCTGGAATTAGATGTTTTTGGTCAGTAGGAATGCCCATGAATTTTAGTTCAATTTTATGTTGATTAAACAGAGATAGTTCCTTCACAAGTATTATTAAAAGGCTCTATATTTTAAAAATATTTTATGGCATAAATAGTCTATGGAAAATTATGAAAGTTGGTAAATGGTGTTTGTAAATCATTATAAATCAGTGGGATTTTCCTCTGGATTTTTGGAGTTATGGATTTAGTACTTGATTCACAAGCTTGCTAGATTAGGGTTTTAGAAAATGATTTATTATAAATTAATTTCCAGCAGGAAAATTATGAAACTTTTATAGTTCTGTTTTCATGGTATTTCTAATATCCTGTAATTAATCCAATTTATTTGGAAGAGAATTTGATGTAGTTTATTCATTAGACATGAAGGAAATGATTTATTACAAAAATAAGTTTAGGCCCCTTACACCATAGGGAAAATTGCCAAACCTTGGATATGTCATTTTTAGATACATTAATATTTGTCTTAAATTTATCATGATTTATACATGACTGAAAAATATAATCCTTGTACAAATTTGGAAGACCTTGGATTTTAGTAAAATTAATTAATTATTAGATTAATTGGAAAAATTGTTATTATCGGAAATCGATTCAATAATGTCATGATAGGCCCCCAGTAATTAACTTAGGTTGTTCGGATGAAAACACAAAGGACATCCTATCATAGACATCACTTAGTATAAGGTGGTCTGCATTTAGTAATTTTGGGAAATGAGTAACAAGATAAGATTTGGGTTAGCATAAGGACGGCTTGTGTTGGTTGGATTTAAAGAAAGAGGATGGATCACCATAGGAGGTCTCAAGTGTGGTGAGGAATGAGTTGATGCGCTCTAAGGTGCGCAGGACCGACGAAAGATCGCCGTCCGCATAAGAGTGAAGAGTCAAATCCACCCTAGGTTTAGTTTGATGCAATTTATAGAGGGAACGGGTAAGGGAAAAACAACCAATAACAATAAGTGCCTTGCGAAAGGGAACTTCGGGCCGTAATGTCGCCGTCTTGGTTCCTAGTGCCCTTTGAGAGCCCTTCACGGGGTATGCCGGGGGCAGTCCTGGGCTAACGTAAATCTTAAAACAAACGAAAGAGTAATTAGCCTTAATAGGGATTCACATTGCACACACTCATTAGTTAGGGTTGGTAATGGTTAAGTCGTCCCGAGGTGTTCAAGGGGGCGTCGTCCCGTGGTGTTCTAAGGGATGAAGTCTGGAGATGAGCCGGACGGTTTAGTCCGGGGAAGTTGGCGTCGAATGTGGTTTATACGGACAGTTTAGTCCGGGAGTTTGACACTTTAAAATTGTTATATATTAAACTGATGCATGTGCATAAAAATAGGAAAGATTAAGGTGGTGGGTTTTCGATATCGGGGAGTTCGATTGCACCGACACCGATATCGTCGACTCGACAAGGTGACTTGCACTTAGCCAAGGTTAAGTCCGGCGGACCAGTCGGCAAGAGTACGCAGGAGCCCGCCTCGTGCACCAGGCGTTGAGGGCGTACGATAGGTCAGACCAGTGGTGCTTTTACTGGTTTTGAGGTGGGCGAGGCCCAACCCACCGTTTCCGTCTGCCACTACGGGAGTATCCTGGGAGTTATCTCCAGAAAGGGGGAACTAAATGTTTGTGTACACAAAGTTGGGTGTGTGAGTTACACTGCTTGAACATCATAACCCACCATATAGCTGCATGTCATAATCATTCATAACAACCTTGACACCATGGGACGCTTATACTTTAGGACTTGCAAAATGACCCCTTGGTCTATAAGCTTGTGTGGGCAAGTTTATAAATTAAGGTCAATTTGTTATATGTATATCTGCTGCTTGATAACCGACACCCCAACGTATAAGCGTTATGGGACGCGTTATACGATGGGAGCCTTGCAAAAGATCCCTTGGCTTATGTGTACTCACATAAGCGAAGGTTTAATTTCTTACTTACTTCCTTTCTGTTATACCTATTACAACATTTGTACTGTTCACCTGTTATAACTTGCTAGTTAGGTCCACCGTCATCTGTTTTGGAATTTATCTCCACTTTCATGTCCTCCCCTTTCTTCCTCTCCGCCCGGTGCCTTAGAGCGTGGGGGAAGGGGTAGGGGATGATAGGGCTTAGTCTTTTAGACTAACGGTTTTCGAACCATATCATATTAGGGGATCGTGGAGCCCATCCTGGAGGAGCACCCCAGGAGGCCGGTACGCTTGGAGATGGGGCAGTCTAGCACTAGAGTCCAGACTGCAGGGACCGTGAGTCCCGACCTTTAGTAGAGCTTTAGTTTTGCTTCCGCATTGAGTGATTTTTGTAGTGAGGACTTGATGTACCGGGAATGAGCCCCTATATTTCTAGTATCTTGTTCTCTGATGATTTCTGTGGACACTCCCTTCGTGGAGTTATTATTTATATGTGATATTATATTGTGGACTGCATTTCTCTTTACTGTTCTACTTGCTACTTGATTGTGATCGAAAAGGCCGGCAGAATCGGCGCGTTGTAGTGATGACCTTCCCGGGTGCGAAGGTGTCACCGCAAAGCGGCGGTTCTGGGCATAAGACCCCGGGTTTCAAAAAAAAAGGGGGTCTTACAAAGTGGTATCAGAGGAAACATCGATCATAAGAAAGTAGCAGTCCACAAACCCTGGGTCACCCCCGCGCGAGTTTAGTTTGCGGACAAACTAAGCAGCGGAAGCAGTGGTGTGCCCATATGGGGAGTCACAAATAATTGTCCACCTTTAAGTTCTTATGAACCGATTTCTCATAGAAAAATTTTCTTTTCGCAGCCTTCAGCACAGCCTACTCCACAGGGTGAGGTTCTGCAGACTCCGGATGCTGCACCACCTCCACCAGTTCCCTCTCCTTTCCTTCAGAGGGACATGGGGCAGACTTTGACAGCCATCCTAGAAGCCTTCAGGGCTCAACAGGCTCCGGCTCCACAGTTGATTCCGGGAGCCAACTGGCTGAGTATATTCCAAGGACTTTCTCCCCCGTCCTACATAGGGACAGAGACGGCAGTTCGGACAAAGGAGTGGTTGGACATCATGCATGAGATGCTGACTGGGATACGATGCCCGGTGGAGGAGAGGGTGGCCCAACCAACCGCTTTTGTTTGCTACTACGGAGGTATCCTGGGTGGTTCGGCTCCAGAAAGGGGGACTTAAAGGTTTGTGTACACAGTGTCAGGTGGGTGAGTTGCGCTTGCATGATCGCATCATTACCCACTAGCATATCATAGCATAATCATTGCATATAACCACTGTCACCTATTGTATAAGTGGTATGGGTCGCTTACACAATAGGACTTGCAAAACGACCCCTTGGCCTTTAAGCTTGTGTGGACAAGTTTATAAATTAAGGTCAAATTCTTTATATATATATATATATATTGTTGTTAATAACCGACACCCCAATGTATAAATTGGTATGGGACTCTTTATACTATGGGAGCCCTGCAGAAGATCCCTTGGCTTATGCATTTTCGCACATAAGTTAAGTTTACTTTTCATACATTACTTTACTGCAACATATACTATAAAATTGCTAGTATAGTTCCGTTTGTACAACCCCGTATTCGCGAAGCGAGGACCCCAAGCAAGGCTTAGGGCATGCTAGTAAGTTTTAGGCTTTAGAACTCCTTTGAGGGGCGGGTGCGGCGAGTAGGCAGACACCCGTCCAGCGTGGTAGGCTTGAGGGGAAGCTGCGGGACCGGCCGGAGTCCGGAGGCGCACCCCTGCCTCGCGGCTGGGCGAAGGCAAGTGGGGCGAGACAGGCCCGGGGCCGGGCTCTCGCCCCTGCCTCGCGGCTGGGCGAAGGCAGGCGGGGCGAGACCGGCCCGGGGCCGGGCTCTCGCCCCTGTCTCGCGGCTAGGCGAGGGCAGGCGGGGCGAGACCGGCCCAGGGCCGGGCTCTCGCCCCTGCCTCGCGGCTAGGCGAAGGCAGGCGGGGCGAGACCGGCCCGGTGCCGGGCTCTCGCCCCTGCCTCGCGGCTAGGCGAAGGCAGGCGGGGCGAGACCGGCCCGGGGCCGGGCTCTCGCCCCTGCCTCGCGGCTAGGCGAGGGCAGGCGGGGCGAGACCGGCCCGGGGCCGGGCTCTCGCCCCTGCCTCGCGGCTAGGCGAGGGCAGGCGGGGCGAGACCGGCCCGGGGCCGGGTTCTCGCCCCTGCCTCGCGGCCTCGCAGTCAGGCCGTGCGAGACCGACCAGGGGGGGTGCTGACCGGCGGGCGTGAGCTCCTGATGTTACCGTTTTACCCCCGAGGTGGTTTTTCCCTCTTTGCCCCCCGGTGTGGAGGTTTTCTATTGGCTGGAGGCATTTTTGCCCCAGGGGCGTTTTGGTCTTTTTACCCCCAAGACTTGGAAAAACTATAAATAGACCCTTAGGGGTGCCTTGGATAAGACTTGTCATTCTTTTCTTAGCCACAAATCTCTTTGGCTTTCTTCCTCCAAGGCACCTAGCTCAAGCATTAGCTAGGGAGGGGGAGACCTCAAAGGTCTTCTGGGTGTGAGGTGGGACCTCCACGCTAGAGCCAAGGGTCAGTTCATAGCTTCCTAAGTCTTCGGTCCGTAACGTTCTTCCGAGCATAGTAGGTGTGAGGTCACCCCTTTCCCCAAGGGTCGAACTCCACAGAAGTCAATTTTGGCTTCAACAGTTTTGGTGCGGTGAGCGTGGTGAGTGACCAGCACAGAAAATCTCGGGTGAGTGTCATGGCCGGAGATCAGGGATGTGGTGATGATCTCGGCGAGCTCCCAAACTCAGGACCCTTCGTGGGAAGGGAGGAGTTCATGGCATCCATTCAAGGCATCATGGGGATGCTGCGGAGTTTGGCTCCTCGGGGTGGCAGCTCCACTCCAACCCCCCAAGAGCTAGCTCCACCCCCTCTCGATGAGTCGACCCCTAGGGGTCCAGGAGAGACCACCCCAGCAGGGGGAGAAGTAAGTGTGCCATATAGGAGACATGGGAAGGAAAGGATGGTAGAGGGGGTCGAGCGAGACATCCCAGTCCGGGAGCTGTTCCCCAGCCCGGCGAGAGCTAGCCCCCCAGGTGAGCAGGTCGCGCGAGTGGAGGTGGCGAGAGCTCCCCTTAGGGGGTCACCCTTTAGTGAGTTGATCATCTCAGCTCCCGTTCCCTAAGGGTTCAGAGAGCTAGACATGGTTTACTATACCGGGAAGGATGACCCCATCCAGCATCTGCAATGGTTCGAGGATGTCGTCTCCATCAGGCCGATGATGGATGCCTTTAAGTGTCGCCTCTTTGCGATCTCGTTAAAGGAGAAGGCAAGGGACTGGTTTCATCAACTCCCTCCAAGGACCATCTTCGGGTTCGAAGACTTGAGCCGGAGCTTTCAGCTTCGCTTCTCCACCTCCAAGAAGAGGAAGAAAGGTCCCGAGTCCCTCTTCCTGATAAAGCAAAGGGCCGAGGAGTCGCTGGCCCACTACGTTGACAGGTTCTAGGAAGAGGTCCTGGACATCCAAGAGGTGCCAGGGTATGCCCTCCAGATGGCATTCACGGTAGGATTGCGCGAAGGGTTCTTCAAGATGAGCTTGACTCGGAAGGCCCCCCTTTCCTTCGAGAAGCTGATGGAAAGGGCAGCAGAGGAGATAGCCATGGAGGCAGCCAACCCGGCCTTTATAAAGAAGTTGGCAAGGTTGACAGAGGTGGAGTCAAAGGAGCAAGGTGGCTCGAGGCATAATGAAGGGAGAAGGAGAGAGGAGCATAGAGCTCAAGGGTTCCAGAGACAGGAGGGTTCGGAGCCAGGCTGGAGGCAGCAGGGAGGACCTGCCCATGGTCCAGGAAGAGCTCTCATCCAGGATGGAGGGAACCATCATGGGGGCCAAGGGAGGTTCAACTTCCAGAGGCAAGGCCTAAGACAACTCCTGCCCCCACCCCAGCAAGCGATGGCGATTGGCCGAAAGGATAGGAGGAATCGCAAGGGGAGAGGGGGAGGCAGGGTAGAGTTGCCGTACTGTGACTTCCACCAGTTGGAAGGTCACGCCACGGCTACCTGCCCCGAGTTCTTGGAGGTGAGGGGGCGAGAGGTCCTGCCCAGCAACCGCCGCCGAAGCGGATTGAAGTTCTACCCCAAGGAGGGGGTGAAGATGTGTGCGAGGACCGGGTCGATGTAGGACCTCGAGGTGGTATAGCTGTGATCTACGGGGGGGGTGGGGATCGAAGCCGCTCGGAAGGCAAGTCTCCATGTGATGTATCGGCGGAGCGTTGCCTCGACATCCCAGATCCCTCCCCCAGAGGAAAGGGTCACCTTATCATCAAAGGACATGCCAGAGCATGAGGATACCTTCTGCGACGCCCTAGTCATCCAAGCAGCCGTCGAAGGCTTCACCGTCTCCCGGATTTTGATTGATAACGGAAGCTCGGTCAACGTCATTTTCAAGAAGGCGTTCGAGGGGATGAAGGTGGAGCCAAGGAGGATAGTGACGTCGGATGGACCTCTGTTTGGATTCTAAGGGGAGAGGAAGGAGGTGGAAGGTGGATTCGGACTCCAGGTGAAGTTGGGAGGTACCTCAAGGAACTGCAGGTTCGTCATTGTTGACGCTCCAAGCAGCTACAATACCATCTTCGGAAGGCCCCTCATCAGCGCCTTCCGGTGCGTGCCCTCATCCTTCCACCAATGTCTCAAGTTCAACTCAGATGGGATCCAGGTCAGGATCAAGGGAGACTTCAGGATGGCAAGGCAATGCTACGTCACGGCAGTCAACACCATCTCTTGGTTGGCTAAGACGGAGGAGATGGAGAAAATCATAAAGGGCCTGAGCAGGATGGAGGTGTCCAGTGGAATAGAACCTGATGGCGACCACCATGCCCGGGCCCCTTGAAGAGGCCTCGCCTCGGCGGAGTCATGTATCTTACTTTCCTTTATGTTGTAATGAGTCCAACCCCCGACCGATAGGGTCGAGAGGGTCATGTAACCCAACTTTTTTCCCCTTTTGAGGATGTTGAATTTTGGCAGAGTTCAGGTAGCATAGCCCGAGTCCCTTAGCTCCGAGATGATTCCGCGGTCAGGGTCTCACTAGCTGGTGGGTTCAGGTTGATCTCTCGTGGAAGCCCAAGTCCCTTAGCTCCAAGATGATTCCGCTGCCAGGCTCTCACTAGCTGGTGGGTTCAGGTTGATCTCTCGTGGAAGCCCAAGTCCCTTAGCTCCGAGATGATTCCGCTGCCAGGCTCTCACTAGCTGGTGGGTTCAGGTTGATCTCTCGTGGAAGCCCAAGTCCCTTAGCTCCGAGATGATTCTGCTGCCAGGCTCTCACTAGCTGGTGGGTTCAGGTTGATCTCTCGTGGAAGCCCAAGTCCCTTAGCTACGAGATGATTCCGCTGCCAGGCTCTCACTAGATAGTGGGTTCAGGTTGATCTCTCGTGGAAGCCCAAGTCCCTTAGCTCTGAGATGATTCTGCTGCCAGGCTCTCACTAGCTGGTGGGTTCAGGTTGATCTCTCGTGGGAGCCAAGTCCCTTAGCTCCGAGATGATTCCGCTGTCAGGCTCTCACTAGCTGGTGGGTTCAGGTTGATCTCTCGTGGAAGCCCAAGTCCCTTAGCTCCGAGATGATTCCGCTGCCAGGCTCTCACTAGCTGGTGGGTTCAGGTTGATCTCTCGTGGAAGCCCAAGTCCCTTAGCCCCGAGATGATTCCGCTGCCAGGCTCTCACTAGCTGGTGGGTTCAGGTTGATCTCTCGTGGAAGCTCAAGTCCCTTAGCTCTGAGATGATTCCGCTGCCAGGCTCTCACTAGCTGGTGGGTTCAAGTTGATCTCTCGTGGAAGCCCAAGTCCCTTAGCTCCGAGATGATTCCGCTGTCAGGCTCTCACTAGCTGGTGGGTTCAGGTTGATCTCTCGTGGAAGCCCAAGTCCCTTAGCTCCGAGATGATTCCGCTGTCAGGCTCTCACTAGCTGGTGGGTTCAGGTTGATCTCTCGTGGGAGCCAAGTCCCTTAGCTCCGAGATGATTCCGCTGCCAGGCTCTCACTAGCTGGTGGGTTCAGGTTGATCTCTCGTGGAAGCCCAAGTACCTTAGCTCCGAGATGATTCCGCTGCCAGGCTCTCACTAGCTGGTGGGTTCAGGTTGATCTCTCGTGGAAGCCCAATTCCCTTAGCTCCGAGATGATTCCGCTGCAGGCTCTCACTAGTTGGTGGGTTCAGGTTGATCTCTCGTGGAAGCCCAAGTCCCTTAGCTCCGAGATGATTCCGCTGCCAGGCTCTCACTAGTTGGTGGGTTCAGGTTGATCTCTCGTGGAAGCCCAAGTCCCTTAGCTCCGAGATGATTCCGCTGCCAGGCTCTCACTAGCTGGTGGGTTCAGGTTGATCTCTCGTGGAAGCCAAGTCCCTTAGCTCCGAGATGATTCCGCTGCCAGGCTCTCACTAGCTGGTGGGTTCAGGTTGATCTCTCGTGGAAGCCCAAGTCCCTTAGCTCCGAGATGATTCCGCTGCCAGGCTCTCACTAGCTGGTGGGTTCAGGTTGATCTCTCGTGGGAGCCAAGTCCCTTAGCTCCGAGATGATTCCGCTGTCAGGCTCTCACTAGCTGGTGGGTTCAGGTTGATCTCTCGTGGGAAGCCAAGTCCTTTGCTCCGATGACGATTCCACTGTCAGGCTCTCACTAGTTGACAAGGCCGGTTGATCGCTCGTAGAGGTTGATTTTTTATCCTGAGGGGGTCTCGCCACCCAGGCTCTCATCAGCTGACATAGCAGGTTGACCCCTCCAGGAGGTTAGATCTTTTTGCCCTGAGGAGGTCTCGCCACCCAGGCTCTCATCAGCTGGCATGACAGGTTGGCCCCTCGGAAGAGACTCATAGTCTTTCGATATCGCGAGAGCAAGCTACACTCAGCGAATACGTTGGGTTGGATGTTTCTTTTCGAGCTTAGACAACCTCGAAATGAGCGGGGATTGTGTACAACCCTGTATTCGCGAAGCGAGGACCCCAAGCAAGGCTTAGGGCATGCTAGTAAGTTTTGAGCTTTAGAACTCCTTTGCGGGGCGGGTGCGGAGAGTAGGCAGACACCCGTCCAGCGTGGTAGGCTTGAGGGGAAGCTGCGGGACCGGCCGGAGTCCGGAGGCGCACCCCTGCCTCGTGGCTGGGCGAAGACAGGCGGGGCGAGACCGGCCCGGGGCCGGGCTCTCGCCCCTGCCTCGCGGCTGGGCGAAGGCAGGCGGGGCGAGACCGGCCCGGGGCCGGGCTCTCGCCCCTGTCTCGCGGCTAGGCGAGGGCAGGCGGGGCGAGACCGGCCCGGGGCCAGGCTCTCGCCCCTGCCTCGCGGCTAGGCGAGGGCAGGCGGGGCGAGACCGGCCCGGGGCCGGGCTCTCGCCCCTGCCTCGCGGCTAGGCGAAGGCAGGCGGGGCGAGACCGGCCCGGGGTCGGGCTCTCGCCCCTGCCTCGCGGCTAGGCGAGGGCAGGCAGGGCGAGACCGGCCCGGGCGCGGGCTCTCGCCCCTGCCTCGCGGCTAGGCGAGGGTAGGCGAGGCGAGACCGGCCTGGGGCCGAGTTCTCGCCCCTGCCTCGCGGCCTCGCAGTCAGGCCGTGCGAGACCGACCAGGGGGGGTGCTGACCGGCGGGCGTGAGCTCCTGATATTACTGTTTTACCCCCGAGGTTGTTTTTCCCTCTTTGCCCCCCGGTGTGGACGTTTTCTATTGGCTGGAGGCATTTTTGCCCCAGGGGTGTTTTGGTCTTTTTACCCCCAAGACTTGGAAAAACTATAAATAGACCCTTAGGGGTGCCTTGGAGAAGACTTGCCATTCTTTCCTTAGCCACAAATCTCTTTGGCTTTCTTCCTCCAAGGCACCTAGCTCAAGCATTGGCTAGGGAGGGGGAGACCTCAAAGGTCTTTTGGGTGTGAGGTGGGACCTCCACGATAGAGCCAAGGGTCAGTTCATAGCTTCCTAAGTCTTCGGTCCGTGACGTTCTTCCGAGCATAGTAGGTGTGAGGTCACCCCTTTCCCCAAGGGTCGAACTCCACAGAAGTCATTTTTGGCTTCGGTCATTTTTGGCTTCAACACCGTTGTCACCTGTTTCTTGATTACTCTCCACTTTCAAGTCCTCCCCTTTCTTCCTCTCCGCTCGATGCCTAGGGGCCATGGGGGAAGGAGTGGGGGATGATAGGACTTAGTCTTATAGATTAATGGTTTTCGGACCACATAATGTAGGGGATCGTGGAGCCCAGCATGGAGGAGCAGCCCCGGAGGTCGGCCTGTTTGGAGATAGGGCAGTCTAGCTCAGGAGTTCAGACAGTTGGGACTGTGAGTCCCTGACCTTAGTAGTGTTTTATTTTGCTTCCGCTTAAGTGACTATTTAGTGAGGATTGATGTATCGGGCTTAAGCCCTTATATCCAGTACATTTATATTTTGTGGACTCTCCCTTCGTGGAGATATTATTTCTCTGATGTGATTTTATTATGGACTTTTGGTTAGATTTTTTATCTCACTTGTGTTTACTCTACTTTTGTTGCTTTTCTATGATCGAATCGGCCGGCAGAATCTGCGTTTCGTGGAGATGGCCCTTCAGGGCGTGAAGGTGTCACCGCAAAGCGGCGGTTCTGGGCCTAAGACCCCGGTGTTTAAAAAAAGGGGGGTCTTACAAGTGGTATCAGAGGAAACTTCGATCAGAAGAGTAGCAGTCCACTAACCCTTGGTCACCCCCGCTCGAGTTTAGTTTGGGGACAAACTAAGCAGCGAAAGCGTGGTGTGCCCATATGGGGATCAAATGTAATTGTCAACTACTACTTAGGCTTGAGTCAATTTTTTACAAGATGGTTTTTGATATGCAGCCTCCAACACAGCCTACACCTTAGGGTGGAGTCCAGCAGACTCTGAATATTGCACCACCTCCCCCGGTCCCCACTCCGTTCCTACAGTCAGAGATGGGGCAGACTCTAACAGCCATTCTGGAGGCTTTCAGGGCCCAGAAGGTTCCGGCTCTGCACCCAAACCCGGGGGCCAACTGGCTGAGCATCTTCTGAGGACTCTCTCCCCCATCCTACTTAGGGACAGAGTCAGCCGTTCGGACGGATGAATGGCTGGACATTATGTACGAGATGTTGACCGGGATACGGTGCCCCTAGGAGGAGAGGGTGTCATTGGTGGTCTCTTGCTTGGAGTCTCACGCCAAGAGATGGTGGAATACATCGCTGGACACGACTTTTGCGGATATGGAGATTGCAGAGATTACTTGGGAGGAGTTCAGGGCCGCGTTACTGGAGCATTTTGTTCCATAATCGGCTAAGGATGAGCTGGAGGACAGGTTCATGCAGCTGAAGCAGGGCAATAAGATAGTGGTAGAGTACCACCGGGAGTTCAACCATTTAGCCCGGTTTGTGGACTCATATCTGCTGGATGAGGCAGGATACATCAAGAGGTTCAATAAGGGCCTGCGGGAGGACTTGAGGGAGGCCCTTCTGTTCGTATCTGACGGGCCAATACCTCAAATGTTAGAGATGGCCAAGAGGATAGAGGTTGATTGACAAGCTACTCGGGGCCGGAAACGGCTAGCGGAGGATCAGGGTCGAGGAGCAAGGATGATCAGAGACGAGCCCGTATCACGGACGGGAGAAGGGTCGAGGACCAGCCTCGTCAGGAGGCAAGACAGGAAACAAGGGAGCCAGTGGTTGTGGCTCCACCACCTCTTTCGACACGGGAGGGCCAAATACCTGGGGGAATGGCATATCCCCCGCCAGAGTGCTTCCACCAACATTAGGTTGGGCGCATCCACAGAAATTGCCCTATGAGAGGGGTACCCCCACCAGCTCCACCGGCTGCCCAGCCAGTGCAGTATTTTGGAGGTCGAGGTCGTGGCCGAGGACGTGGATACCAGGGGGAGATCGTAGACAAGAAAGGGAGCAGGTGTATGCTTTGGACCTTGCATAGCCTCGGAACCCAGAGCAGGTCATAGTAGGTACGCCGAGATGTTTAATTATTTAAAAAGAATTCCCCTTTCTCAGTTGACAAATTTGTAGAACTGTACTAGATAGAATAAATAGGAAAGAAAACTCGTTATAGAATCCTACGACATTTAACCACCCCAGGTATAGTCTTCATCAGTGGCAAGCCTGCCCACACGCTTTTCGATACCGGAGCTTCTCACTCCTTCGTGTCGGAGATGTTCGTAGAAGGATTGAAAGGCGTGGAGCGATTCACGGGCTCGGAGATGAGGGTGCGACTACCCAATGGATCTGAACTCCTTACCTCGGACCACTACAACATGGAGGTAGAAATCGGTGGAAAGACGTTTGAGGCTCCAGCGACGCTTTTGAGGTTGACAGACTACGACTTGATCCTGGGCATGGTATGGTTGCATGCACTGGAACATGGCTCAGATTGATTGCCAAGGAAAGAGGATCACCGTGAGGCACGGGGACTCTTTCATTGTCATCGAAGGTATAAGACATGCCTCTCGTATACTCTTATCTTAAGTAAGGTCCGTTAAGGCCCATCTGCAGGGAGAGGAGGTTTATCAGATTCTATTTTAGATGGAGGAGGTCAAGGAGTCTGTGACAGATATCCTGGTGGTGCGAGATTTCGCTGACATCTTTCCAAAGAAACTGCCAGAACTACCTCCGCACCGAAAGCAGGACTTCTAGATACAGCTTGTGACGGGGGCAAAGCCGGCATCTAGGGCCCCTTACCGGATAGCCCTGAAAGAGTTGAAAAATTTCGAAGTCAGTTGCAGAAACTAATAGAGACAGGGTTTGTTCGGCCAAGCTCTTCACTGTGGGGAGCCCCAGTGCTATTTATCAAGAAGAAGGACGGAAGTCTCCGCTTGTGTATTGATTATCGAGCACTGAACAGACTGACTGTCCGGAATACATACCCGTTGCCACGGATTGAAGAGTTGTTTGATCAACTGGAGGGAGCTCATTTCTTCTCGAAACTTGAATTGAGGTCAGGTTATTATCAGCTACAGATTCGAGAGGAAGACATTCCGAAGACCGCCTTTAGTAGTAGGTATGGACTATTTGAGTTTACAGTGATATCCTTCAGGCTCACAAATGCGCCATCAGCATTTACAAGCCTCATGAACAGGGTATTCGAGGAGTATTTAGATATATTCGTCATCGTATTTATTGACGACATCCTCATTTATTCAAGGACGGAGAAGGAGCGTACACGACACCTGACTCTAACTCTAGAGAGGCTACTAGAGCACCAGCTGTATGCAAAGTTCAGCAAATGCCAATTTTGGCTAAAGGAGGTGTCCTTCTTAGGTCACATTATCAGCGGTGCTGGGTTGGCAATAGACCAGACCAAGATTCGGGCAGTGCAGGATTGGCCACCGTTGAATCTCTGATTTTAGACTAAGCTTGTTATGATAGACCTCCGGTAAATTTTATAGGAGATTTGGAAGACAATCTGGAGTACCTCCTTTAAACATCTCATATAGTATAGGGGGTCTGCATATAGTAACTGCGGAAATTGAACTAGAGTTGGTAATGAATTTGAAGAGTTGGATCCTTAGTAGGTTGTTGTTTTGGGTAAATAAAAGAGTTCATCATTGGAAGACAGGATTAGTAGAGTGTGAGGTTGACTGGCGTTAGGTGGTGCTCGGGATCGACGAAAGATCGTCTTATTCTGTGGAGTGGGAAGGTCAAAATCACCCTAGGATAGATCTAGTGTAATATGAAATGGGAATGGGTAAGGGAATCAACAAATAACAATAAGTGCCTTACGAAAGGGAACAATGGGCTTCAGCTACCATCATAGTTCCTAGTTCCCTTTGAGAGCCCTTCACGGGGTATACCGGGGGAAGTCCTGGGCTAACGTAAACTGTAGGAGTGATAAATCTTAAAGAGAAACTAGAATAATTAGGGGTTCACTTTCACACACCCCGACGTCTCGGGAAGTTAGTTGTCTAGGATATTCGAGCGATAGGCTCGGTGATTGTGGAAACTGGCGGGATAACCCGGCAAGCCGGAAGCCTGGTTGATAATTGGAACGGACGAGATAGTCCGGGGAGCTTTGGCTCGGTGGGAAACATATTACTATTGCATGTGCATAAGTTATAAGGTGGTGGGCCCTCAGTGTTAGTGGTCGATGCACTGATGCTAATACGTTGGCTTGGATAAGTATGGTTAGCACTTCGCCAACAGAAGTCCGGTGCGCCAACCGGCAAGAGTACGCAGGAGTCTGCTTCGTGCACCAAGCATTGAGGCGTACGATTGGTCTGACCGGTAGTGCTTTACTATTTTAGAGGTGGGCGAGGCCCAACCCACCGCTTCCGTCTGCCACTACGGAGGTATCCTAGGTGGTTTGGCTCCAGAAAGGGGGAACTAAAGGTCTGTGTACACAGAGTCGGGTGGGTGAGTTTAACTTGCATGATCGCATCATAACCCACTAGCATGTCATAGCATAATCATTACATATAACCCCTGTCACCTATTGTATAAGTGGTATGGGACGCTTACACAATAGGACTTGCAAAACGATCCCTTGGTTTATAAGCTTGTGTGGACATGTTTATAAATTAAGGTCAAATTCTTTATATATATATTAATAATAATAACCGACACCCCAACGTATAAATTAGTATGGGAATCTTTATACGATGGGAGCCCTGCAGAAGATCCCTTGGCTTATGCTTTTCCGCACATAAGTTAAGGTTACTTTTTATACTTTACTTTACTGTCACATGTACTATAAAATTGCTAGTATAGTTCCGCTTTCATCTGATTCTTGATTACTCTCCACCTTCAAGTCCTCCCCTTTCTTCCTCTCCACTCGGTGCCTAGGGGCCATGAGGGAAGGGGTGGGGGATGATAGGACTTAGTCTTATAGACTAACAGTTTTTTGACTACATCATTTAGGGGATCGTGGATTCCAGCATGGAGGAGCAGCCCCGGAGGTCGGCCCGTTTGGAGATAGGGCACTCTAGCTCAGGAGTTCAGACAGCTGGGACTGTGAGTCCCTGACCTAAGTAGTGTTTTATTTTGCTTCCGCTTGAGTGAATATTTAGTGAGCATTGATGTATCGGGCTTAAGCCCTTATATCCAGTACATTTATATTTTGTGGACTCTCCCTTCGTGGAGATATTATTACTCTGATGTGATTTTATTATGGACTTTTGGTTAGAGTTTTTACCTCACTTGTGTTTACTCTACTTTTGTTGCTTTTCTGTGATCGAATCGGCCGGCAGAATCGGCGTTTCGCGGTGATGACCCTTCAGGGCGTGAAGGTGTCACCGCAAAGCGGCGTTTCTGGGCCTAAGACTCCGGTGTTTAAAAAAAAGAGGGGGTGTCTTACACCATCTACCATCTCTACCACCTTGGTTTTGGCCCTATAAATAGGCATGAAGGAACAAGGGGAAGATAACATCCTTCTTCCTTCATTTGAGCCTTCTAGAGAGTTGTTGGGAGTTTATTTTTTTGAGTATTTTAGCTTAATGTTTTCATGTTCTTGCAATCTCTTTTATCGCACTTGTAGTCTTTTTACAAACACTCTTGGTAATGTTTTTTTGCCCTTTTTGTAACTTCTTTTCAATAAGAAATAAAATAATTTGATATTCCTTTTCTCTCTCTCTTTCTTATTATTCATATTCTTAACATGATTTTCATTTCCTACACTATTATGAGTAACAAAACTTTGTTTAGTGCTTGATCGAGATGATCCAAGGAATGAAATGATCTCATTTTCTTAATCTATATCTTCTCTTTCTCTTTTAATAAAAGTTTAGGATTTACCCTTGATAAATCTATAGAGAGGTCATATCATCGATATATGACTTTCTCTTCTGTTTCTGTACTCTAGTTGTCGAAAGGATCATGTATATGGATTGATCACTCACGGGTAAAGGGAGTTGAATGCAATACTTGAAAGAGGACGACGTAAATTTCCCTGATTGGAGTCAAATCCAATAGAGGGGTTCACCACATAAAGCGGGTTTTAGGGTTTTCGATTGAAGAACGAAAGTTCGGTTGATCAACCTAAACTCAATTGGGCGTAGCCTTGAAAGAGGTGCGTTCATATTTTGGGAACCTCTAAGGTCCAAGCATCTTCGTTAAAGAGAATTAGGGATTTATCTATTTTCAGTCATTTTTATTCCAAGGTGTTTCAAGATCAAGTACTAACCTTTTAATTATCACTTAATCATCCTCTTTTATCATATAACCGCTCTCTTTTGCAAATTAACTCAAAGTATCTAATTGCTAAAATAATAGAAATCTCTTTGAAGTAAAAGTAATCGACGTGCCTTGGTTCTAATATGACCTTAATATTATATCCTATACTATAAGCAATAAGGTATGGTTGCCTTTATCAAATATAGATTCGGAGAACATCATCTTCATCTTCTCTCTTGCAAAAAACACCTCTGAGATTTTCTCCAACACCGATGCAGGCGACAAAAATAATGCAGTCGACATGGCGATGCAGTCGACAAACTAATGTAGGAGAAAAAATGATGCATTCGACAAACTGAGCTAATGCCAATGATAGTGTGATATCGCCGGCAATACCATATCGCATGTCACCTAGTCGTTAAGAGGCTATTGATAAGATCCACTACCATCGCCTAAAATATCACCCAATGATAGTGAATGTTGTCTTAGACAACATTTAAGCCAGAATCTCAAATTAATTATGGTCATCCATTCTATATGGCTTTTGAGATATAAGGGATATGATTAACCCCGAGGGTGATAAGGCAGCTAGAAGAGTTAATCTTATTTTCATGTTTCTTTAACACACACTCTCTCTCTCCTCTCTCTCTCTTTGTCTTCAAGTGAAAGGAAGAGGATGGCCAAGGAAGAAGAAGGCTTCAACCACTCATTAAAGAGGATTCTATGCCCATATTTGCAAGCAGAAGGTACATCCGCGAAGAGGGATGCATTGCGTGTTTCCGTCCGGATCAACAACGTGTCCATAGCACCAAAGAAATCGTCAAGGGTAACGATTCTCCTTCTTAATACTACAACATGCTAGTCCTCTAGTTATAGCATAATTGCATGAAAGCTTTTCCATTAATTGGTAGAAAATGTGTCTTCTAATGGGTCAATTTATATTGTTTGAAATTGCATATAATGTCCCGATCAATGTACGGACGTAGGCATGTTGTGTGAAACTCATAAGCGACAAGTTGGTATGTATTGGTGGTGCTTAATTTTCCATGTTGGTGAAGTCTTCATGTAAAATTTTATGTTGTTTTGGGTTCTAGTGCTTAGTGTCAAAAGTGAAGGGCCTGCTATACCTAGCTTACGTGTCCTTGTGTGCCAACCGTAGGATATAACGTTGGTTATCATATTAAACCGGCAATATAAAGCCGTACCCATACCCTGACAGTGTGATTCCAGTGATTTGAGCACGAGCAACGATGATCCGAACCCGCCCCATGCTAGTTGGTGAAGAGGAAACTCCTCCGTGCACCGTTTAATCTTGGGGGAAACCATAAGGTAATGTGGCCTTGACGATAAAAGCTCAATTGTAACATCTAAGTTAATGATACTTATGATAGAGGTGGAACTCTAGGAGTACAACAAAAGTGTGCCATGAGAGCACGAAATATAATGTCCTGAGTGTCATCGTTTGTGGTGATTGTGCAATTATATGATGTTATATTGCTTACTTGCAGGAAAGGAGTTCCACGGTCCTGGGAATGAGGTGTATTCATTTTAATTCTGGTTTGCTAAAGATGACTGACGCTTTATTTTGCCACCTCTGTGTGAAATGTACTTTTGCAGGTGCTGGCGAGCCGAGTAGGAAATAGCGGGCTGGAGCCCTTTTGTTTTGATGGGCCTCAAATGCCCAAGTGTTTTGTTTACCCTTTTCATGTACAGTCAGCATGCGTACCAATGTATGTAAACTATGTGGTTGAGTAAACAATGTAGTGCAATAGTTTGTATGGCCATAAGACCAAATACATTTGTATGTATTTTCATTCATAGTTATATATAGTGGACATTCCTGTTTGTTGGTTTTTCTTATTAAATTGCTTACGCTAGAGTTTGACTATGTGAAAGGTTAAGTGGATGTTTGGTTTCATTTTGTAACTCTTTTGTCTATTCGTTAATATGGTGTGGGGTCCCGGCCAGTCCTACTGTTATATTCTTCATAATGGGTAGGGTGTTACACGAATGTTCGCGTGGGGACGAGGGAGAGTCGCGGCCGACCGGGGAGGCCGATATTAGGCCCGCCGGCCGGGGAGGCCATCCGCGCCTGACGACTACAAGGTCGCGGCCAAGAGGAGGTCGGCCACAGGTGCACTGGCCGGGTAGGCCTACCACGACCCTGGCCGCGCCTCGCGGCCGCAAGATGCGCCAGCCAAGAAGGCCGGCTGCGCCTTGCAGCCGAAGGTTCATGGTCGCAAGGTGCGGTTGCGGCTGGTTCGGAATCCATCCACAGATGCACTGGCTGGGACAACTGACCATACCATGTGACCATCACCTTGTAGTCGCGACCGGCCACGCCCTGTGGCCATCACCTTGTAGTCGCGGCCGGCCACACCCTGTGATCATCGCATTACGTCTGCGGCTGAATCTAGGAGCTCTAACCTGGGGGGTTGGTAATGATGGCGTCCGCTAATACACCGAACGATGAAGGTGCCGACTGCCTTGGGCGGCGGTGACCGGCGGCCGGCCGATTGTCGGCCAAGGTTGTCCTATTATGCGCATGATGATGGATAAATACCATGCACAGATCGCTCAAAGATCGAGCACACGTGGCAGTAACTCCCATAATACTCCATATATATGTATGTATATATATATATACACACACGAGTAACAGTGCACGGGGGCCCCCCATGCCCTGGGCGATAGTACCTGGGCTGCAGCGACACTATAGTACCTGGGCTCGCAAACCCTTGTGCACACAACAAAAATGAGCGATAGGCGGAGTAAAACTCTTGGGGCCTTGGAGTGGAGGGAGCGCCATTGTGGTTGGGTAATGTTGTGACCAAAATAATGTCGTGCGGAGCACTGGTGCCCCCATGCACTGTCACTGTTGGGATACTATCGCGGTTGGCCATAGGGGCGGTGCCCCGTGCCTATCACTTGAGTGTAAAATTGCTATTGAAGATTACTGTAGCATCATCTCCAAAAAAACTTTTCGTAACCCTTCTCCATACCTGAGAACTTTGGGCTACCAGTTTTCTCCAAACCCAAACGATTAGAGACCAAAGAGGAGCTAATGAGCCCAAAATTGGAGTTACCAAATAGAAAGTTAATTCCATTAAGTCTCCAATTAATAATTAAATAAAATTTGAAATCCATTTTTATTAATTGGATTTTACAATCATTCCAAATTATGATCCTAAGGCGAGACCGATTTCGCGCAATGAAGTAACGAGATGATCTAGCCCGCTTATAATGACTTTCGAATGTTCACGCGACTAAAATAACACACATTCGTGGTAGCCTGGACAATCTTTAATATTTACGTACAATTTATCGGGCCCTCAATAAAGATATATAAGTCCACATTAATTATTAGAATATAAAATATTCTAATATTTTGTATATAAATAATATTATGAATACTGAAGAGAATATGGTAAAATAAGGAATAATATTCGTCATTATTTCATTTCTTTAGAGAAATATCTATATGAAATAGGATTGTAGCGATTTAGTTCGTTTTATGCGAAATCGTAAACTGAACCAATTCTAATGGTTATAAAAATTAGGTCGAACCGAACCGTGCAAATCATAAGAACCACACCAAATAGTTTGGTTTGGTTTTGTTTTGTTTTGGTGGTTCAAAAATAGAATCATTAATACATCTAAGCAATAACCTAGCCAACAACGATTCGAAAAAAGAAACCTAGGGCAACAATGACTCGAGAAAAAAACCTAGGGCAACAATCGCTTGACAAAAAATACCTAGTTCAATAAATCTAAGCACTCATTAACCAGAAGAACAAAGAAGCACCTACACAATTATTTACGGGAAGAAGCAAGCAAAAAACGTTAGAATTCATTAACAGGGATGAGGTGTGAAACATAGAGAATGATAAGGGTTTAGATTGAAGGAAGTGAAAAGACTCGGGCAAGACTCATCTCCTGTGCGGTTACACCAATTAAATAACTCCTTTGCTCGACGACTAGTTTCAACATGATCAGGTGAATCGGTATACATTTTTATTATTAGAGTTTAAATTTTTAATAACTAATAGTTTTCTACTTAGGGGAAGCGCGTAAGACCGGTGAAGTTTTCTTGAATTAATCAAATCTTGGTAGTGCAAAGAAAAGCACAAATTAATCTAACATACTAATGTTAATGTGAGTGCTAAGTAGCACTAATGCATTCATCATATTACTAATTTGATTCGGTTTGACTCGGTTTGATTTGTGAAAACAAATCACAAACCTAACTGAACATTAAACCAAATGGAACCATGAGGTTTTTAAAAATTGAAAATGTGACTGAACTGCAGTCTTCTGAAACCTAATCAAACGTAACGACTTGGTTCAGTTTGGATCAATTTGGTGGTTTGGATGATTTTTACTTATACCCCTAGTTGCATTGAACCTTCAAAGAAAAGTCGCTTCAATTAATTGTGTCCAACATGTGAATCTCTAATCTTTTGTTAGAAAAGGTTATTTTGCTTTTGAGGTTACTGTACGCACATCACCCATTTGTTCCAGCTAAGATGGGCATGCATATTAGATATAATGCACTATTTATATATATATAATATAAATTATTTGACAAGATCATATATAGATAGTGTCATTTGGTACAATCCACAAACTATTAATTGACATTTGTTGGATCAATGATAGTTATACTTTGTAATAGGTTATCTTTCTCCAATATAAAATATTAAATTTCATGTTATACTTACATCCCTAGTTACATGAAACCTTGAAAAAAAACAGATGCTTTAATAAATTATGTCCAACATGTGATTATGCAATTTTTTGATAGAAAAGATGTTTTTGCAAGTATGGATCTCAAATGTTAGTTGTGCACATCACCCGCTTTGTCATATTGATAAAATAATATATACATCTCTACTAATATGTGAAAACTACTCTTTGGTGAAACATTGTCTGGTGTCCCTATATTGTCTTTATAGTTGTATTCAAAATTACACAATTATACCAAAATTTATATTAATATATTATAAAGACAATATCTTTTTAGGTAATTACACAACTTTACAATATTAAAATACAAAAAATAAAAACACAAGATACTTTAAACATAATGTGTCTAGCTAGGAATAACAAGAGAAAAATTAATCTTTTAACGTTAAAATATAATTTGTTTTAAAAAATAAAAATTGCATTCTTGATTTATATTTTTTTACGGTCATTTTGAGTACACATATGTATATGTTGCGGGTCGGGCGGAGCCCGCCGGGAGCGGACGGAGCCCGCCGGGAGCGGGAGGAGCCCGTCGGGAGCGGGCGGGTACTGTCGCGCGAGGCCATAGGGGAGGGTACTGTCCACGAAAAATGTGGCCGCCCACGACAATTGTCGCCGCCCACGACAAATGTCGCTCCCACGACAATTGTCGCCGCTCACGACAAATGTCGTGCCCACGACAAATGTCGCACCACCAGCGAATATCGCATCCCGGCGAATGTCGCACCCCGCCGAATGTCGCACCCCGACGTTTTTCGCACCCCCGCCGAATGTCCCCAGGGCCGAAGGCCCGTGCCTGTCACTTGTTATATTATAAAAAAAAGTTGAATTTGGAGCAACATTCAGCCTACCCAAATTACCCTCTTCTTTGTATACTATTTACTAAATCATATTGATAAAATAATAAAACTAGGAAGAGAGAGGGACGTGGAGGATTAATGAGAGAGGGAGAGAAGAGAGTGGGAGGGGAGAGAAGAGAGGGAGGGGACGTGGCAGATGAAAGAGAGGGAGAGAGAGTGTGTGATTTAAATAATATAATTTAAATCTATTGTTGTCAAACTCAATGCCTTGGACGAATCGGATTAACTTGGACCGTCTTAGCCCATGGAGCAGTCGAGCGAGCACACACTTACAGAGAAAGAAAAGTTGACAAGGCAAAACTTTTACGTGGAAAGCCCGTCAACTGGGTGAAAAACCACGTGTCCGAATCTGTGTCGACCAAGCCACTCCTAAATCTGAGTGTTGTTGTGGGGCTTTTCCAAGAACTCGAGGGCGATAAGATGCCTCTCATAACAATTATTGGGGAAAGAGAGAAGAGCTCAGAGGGAGACAGACCACCATTCGCAGAGCTAACAATTTTTTCGTGTGATGCGGGAAGTTATACGCTCGTTATATTCGGGACTCCTCTGATAGTTTTTGGAAGCGGGAGAGGCTTGTTGCACTTGTTCTGATGTTTTGGGCTTGGAAGCTCGTGCGACGCGCTGGGCGCATCTTATCCTCTATGGATTGTCTCTTGTTGTACTTAGAGGAGACGAGAATTCCTAACTTACTAACGCTTGGTGGGCTCGTTGCTAAACTGAAGGCATTGAATACTTGCAGCAGTTTTGAGTGCGGAACACACGAAGGTGCGTTTGGAGCGGACTTGATGGTAGAGCGCGCGGAGAGCTAGCTGATGGAGAGCACATGGGGAACTTGCTGGAGAAGAGCGTGTGGGGCGCTCGTTGGAGGAGAGCGCGTGGGGCCCTTGTCCGAGGAGAGCACGCAGAGCGCTTGTTGGTAGAGAGCACGCGGGTCGCTTATTGGTGGAGAGCGTGTGGAGCGCTTGCTGGTTGAGAGTGTGCGGGGCGCTTGTTAGAGGAGAGCGCGTGGAGCGCTTGTAGGAGGTGAGTGCGCGGGGTGCTTATCAGTAGAGAGCGCGCAAGACACTTATTGGAGGAGGGCGCACAGAGCTTGTAGGAGGTGAGCACGCGGGGGTCTTGTTGTCAGAGAGCACACGAAACACTTGCTGGAAGAGAGCGCACATGGCGCTTGTTGGAGGAGAGCACGCAGAGCGCTTGCAATAGGTGAGCACGTGGGGCGCTTGCTTGGAGCGCTCACTAAAGGGGACCGCGCAGTGTGCGGAGGGAAGAGGCGCACGAAAAGAAGCGATGTGTGTGAGAGCGCACGAGAAGACGGAGCATTTAGGAGCGTGAAAGGAAGAAACACGCAAAAGTGCGTGCAAGGAAAAGGCACGTGTAACGCCCCGAAACTCAAAAAAGGAATGGGCGGCGTTTGAGCTTAGTTTGGGTCTTGGTAAGGTGAATACAGCCAGTTACATGGGAGTGTCACATGGCTGTGTCGTGCTCGGGTCATCGAGGCGAGGTCGACAATCGTTGAGGGCTGGGAACACGGCCTGGGACACGGGCTTGTCTCAGGGCGTGTCAAGCATACGGCCGGTGATACGGGCATGTCACATGGTCGTGTCCTCTTCTGGAAGTTTTGGTCCTGTGTCGATTGAGTGACACGACCTGGAACACGGGCGTGTACTGATTGACACGGGCGTGTCGAAGTTGACACGGGCGTGTCTAAGTCCGTGTCTTGGTCGGGATGCGACAGTTTCAGCGTCGATTGGGGTACACGGCCCATGACACGGGCGTGTCCATGGGTGCAACGGGAGTCTCACAAGCCGTGTCACAGGTCGTGTCCTGTTCTGAAATTTTCTGGTTTACGGCGAGTGTGAAACACGGCCTTGGACACGGGCGTGTTTCAAGCCGTGTTCGGCCCAGTAATTTGACTTTGAGTGCGAATCGTGGCTGTTCATTTCCTTATTTTGGGATCCAAGGGCTCAGGTTTGTCTATGTTGAGATTTAGGCCGGGAATAGGGTTTCCAAACCCTCATTTCAAGTGAGAATTCTCTTTCTAAGACTTTAGAGAGGGGGAGAGCAAGGAGGAAGAGGAAATCCGATCGCCGGAGAAGCTTCGGAGCCCCGATTCTCGATCTGAATCCAGATCTGCGAAGGCGAGGCAGATACGGTGCTTTCCATCCGGCTAGATCTTCATGGCGGCAAAGAGAAATGCTAGGGTAATGACTCTCTTCTTGTACATGTGAAGTCCCCTTTCCTTTTTGCATAGGAAACCCGCTCTCGCAAGTATGCGGTGAGTTTGAGATTTTCCTTCGGGTAGACATGAATAGTCCCCGTTATTTTGCATGTAGAGTCCTGAATCGAAGTACGGACATAGGCATGGTGTGTGAAGCCTACCCGGACAAGTTGGTCTGGATCGGTGATGTTTCATTATACATGAATGGTCGGAGAAGACTCTGTGTCGATTGTTGTTTTCGGGTTTTCTACGCGGTAGATTGCATCAGAGAATCTTGGGGATTAACTTCAAGGTGCACCTGGAAAACTGGGCAGAGGCGTGATTCTGCCAACTTGGTGGCCTGGGAGCCAACTTGTACATAACTTGGTTATGTAAGATTTGTGTAATCACTTTGGGACTCGGGGAAGCTTAACCCGCGCATATGGCTTAAATTGATGTTGCAGTGTGAGCAATGGGTTAGACGGAACCGTACCCGCTCTATGTCGTTCGGTTAAAGAGACCTAAAGTACGTGGCACTTACCGTTGGCATAGATGGAGTGTCTTAGGCTTAGGCCGGAAGGACCAAAATGCTCACGAGATTTTCCGTCATAGAAGCGGTGGTGGACTGAGTTCACCGTGTATGTGCCCTAAGAGCATGGGGCGTGCGGCCGTGTATGCCTACGCCTGTGGTGAACTGTGCTTAAATTGTGCTTTCGCTATCCCATTTTTTTATACTAATGCATTGCAGGGAAGGAGCACCGCCACCCCAAGTAAAGTGGTGGGGTCGTTATAATTTGGTTAGCTTTAGCTGACCATTGCTTTTGTTTGCCACCGTGCGGTGGAATGTTTCTTGTTGGTGTTGCGGAGCCGAGTGGCAAATAGTGGGCTAAAGCCCTAGTTTCAGTGCTGGCCCTCGAAGGCTGAAGTGTATTGTTTACTTTATTCTCATGTGTGATCGGCCTGCGTGTTGTTGTATGGAAGACACATTTTATTTAAGTGAACTTTTGTAAGGCCATAAGGCCTAGTACTTGGTGTATTTGTACGTTCAATCCTAATTGGGTTTGTTAGTGGACATTCATGCTTTTGGATGGGTTCTTTCTTTGCAACATATTAATTTGCTTCTGCTAGAATGTACTCTGTATAGGACGTGTGATTGGAAGAATGGTTTCATTTAGTAACCCACCGGTCTGTCCGTAGTATATGGCGTCGGGCCCCGGCCGGATCTACTGTTATATGTTATGTGACAGATAGAGGTGTTACAACGCGTGCGGGAGCGCGCAAGGAAATGACGAACGTGAGAGCGTGCAAGGAGGCAGAGCACGCGAGTGCATGCTAGGAGGCGTAGCATGCAAGGGCGCACAAGGGAGAAACGAGCCCGAGGGCGCACAAGAAGGAGAGCTTGTTAGTAGAGAGAGCGTGCTGCGCTTGTTGGCGGAAAGCGCACGGAGCGCTTGCTGCTAGAAAGCGTACGGGGCGCTTGTTGCAGGAGAGTGCATGGAACGCTTGTAGGAGGTGAGTGTACTAGGCGCATGTCGGTAGAGAGCGCGCATAGAGCTTATTGGAGGATAGCGCGTGGAGCGCTTGTAGGAGGTGAGCATATGAGGTGATTGTTGGCAGAGAGTGCGCGGGAACTTGCCGGGAGTGCTCACTGTTGGGGTTTGTCTCCACAATGCCTCAGATTTGTAGGAGGTCAGACCTGGAACTAAGATGAATTAAGGTGTATTTGATGCTGTGTTTAAGTTGTATGTGTGCAGGTCCTTAATGCCAAGTGTAGACCAATGTCAGTCTATAATGGGTCACCAAACACAGGACCATACAATGTAATCCCTCATTGTGTGATCCAAAGTGTTGGCCCATGTATAGCCTCTCTATTGGGATACACTTCCTTCATGCACTTGAATTGATGGACAGAAGCATTGGAGCAAATTTCCTCATAGAATTTTTCTAAGTCCCTAATACTCGAGTAACCCCTTATGATACTCGAGTATCAGGCTTAATACTCGAGTAGTTAGTAAGACATACTCGAGTAGTTAGAGATACTCGAGTAGTCAGTTAGACTTACTCGAGTAAGGTCTTAATACTCGAGTAGTCTGTGTCCCATACTCGAGTAGTTAGTGAGATACTCGAGTAATCAGTTTGGCTTACTCGAGTAGGGTCTGAATACTCGTGTAGATATATCTATACTCGAGTAGTTAAGTTAGTCACTCGAGTAAGTTCTTTTCATACTCGAGTAAGTAACTTGATACTCGAGTAAATCATATTTGATACTCGAGTAGATCCTTTTCTTCTCTTCTCTGCAAATTCAAAGTACTGATACTCGAGTAAATACCCTGATACTCGAGTATGTGTTTTCTGATACTCGAGTAAATACCCTGATACTCGAGTACGTGTTTTCTGATACTCGAGTAATTCCCTGATACTCGAGTATACGTGTTTTCGGATACTCGAGTAATTCCCTGATACTCGAGTATATGTGTTTCTGATACTCGAGTAATCCCCTGATACTCGAGTATATCCTTCTGTTACTCGAGTATATGTTTTCTGATACTCGAGTATCTAAGTTCCCATACTCGAGTATTCCTTCTCTCACTCGAGTATAGCTGTTCTCTAATTCAGAATTCTTCTAAGTTCTAATTCGTCTTAAGTATTTTGAATCTGTCAATTCTGATTGGTCCACGTGTCATCATTAATCAATATTATGACCGTTGGAACCCACCTATAAATAGGTCTTTTCAGAAATGACTTTGAAGCGTTATTACAGAAATATTCTTTTTAAGAAAGAGAAATTCCGTGAACCCTAATTTCACGCCGCCGCCATTGCCGTTCACGGAAGAAGAAGAAAAGTTTGGATCGCGACCTTCGTTTTCATCGATCTTTCCTCTAGCGATCCAGAAGAAAGAGAATCACTCGATCTTGCCGAGCCTTGAAGATTCCAGATCTACTTTCTCGATCGAGGTGGTTCTAGTTTTCAGATTCGTGGATTTCTCTCAGGTCATCTTCAACCTTTTTTTTGATCAAGCCGAAGTTCCTAAAGAAGAAGACCGTCAAAGATCCAGATCTGAGATTGATGTTTTGATTTTTATTTTTAAAACCAAATTTCATTGTAGGAGATTTTTCTCCGAGACTTGTAGGAAGTTTGTCTTCCGAGTTTTTGTAGATCCATTTTGGATCGAGATTTGTAGGAACGTGGTTCCGAGGTGTAGGATTGTTTTCAATCCGAGATAGTGGAGTAGCTGAGTCTAGTAATTTGCTAGATCGGTGAGGAAAGTGGACGTACCCAAGATTGGGGAACCACTATAAATCTCTTGTCTTCTGTGATTGCTTGATATTTGCTGTGTTAGTTTTTAATTCCGCATTTGACACGCATTTCACCTATTCACCCCCTCTAGGTGATTTAGGCTAACATCTTAGACCTCTCAATTGGTATCAGAGGGAGGTTGATCGTTAAAAGGATAACACCTTGATCTTATCCTTCTAAGTTGTTTCTTGAAAAGTATCAAGCATGAGTAAGACCAAGGATTTTGCTAAACTCCCTATCTGCACCAAGAACAACTTTCCTATGTGGAAGGAAAGAGTAAAGTTCTTCATGGAAGCAGTAGATCCCCGGATCTTCATGATTGTTGAAGAAGGTCCCCACATTCCTATGACTGCATCCACCATAGATCCCACCAAGCAAGTTCCCAAGAAGCTGATGGATCTAGATAAGGATGAGATTGCACTTGTCTCTCTGGACAAGAAAGCCAAAAATATTATAGCAAGTGCAGTGGATGACTCAATGCTGCAAAATCTGATTCATTGCCAGTCTGCCAAGGAGATGTGGCAATCCCTTGTGACTCTAATGGAAGGTACAGAAGAAGTGAGGGATGATCGTAGATCCCTACTGAACCAAAAATATGAAGCCTTCAGGCAGGGTCATAAGGAAGCCATAGCTGACACTTTTGAGAACTTCTTCAAGATAGTAAATGGCCTAAGAGTTTATGGACGTGTCTTCACCAACGGGGAACTCAATGACAAATTCTTAAGATCCCTAACCAAGGAATGGGACAATAAGGTATGTGTCATTCGGGAGTTTGGAAGGTTAGCTGAGACGGACCCGCAGAATCTGTTCGGAAAGCTTATGTCTTACGAGCTGCAAATCAACTCAAGAAAAGCTGAAGAAGAGACAAGCAGGTCTGCATCCAAGGAGAAATCTGTCGCTCTAAAGGCAGATAGCTCAAGGAAGATAAAGGCTAGCTCTCCTGCCCCAGTTCCTGAGGCTGATGAAGAAGAATCATCTGAGCCTAGCTCATCTGGCTCAGAACTATCTGATGGAGAGTTCTCCCTACTCTCAAGGCAGTTCAAGAAATTCTTGAACAAGAAGAAGCAATGGAGAGGCAAGGATGCCTCATATAGAAGATCACGACATGACGGTGATCATCGGAAGAAAGGCTCAAGCAGCCATGACAGGTACAATTCTAAACAGAACAAACATATTTCAACTGACATCATTTGCTATTGTTGCAATAAGCCAGGTCACGTCATCGCCGATTGCCCTCACAAAAAGAAAGAGGGTGGAAGAAGAGAGGAAAAGAAATCCTCACACCATAAGAAGAGGACAGAGAAAAGCCTAGTAGCCAAGAAGAGCAAAACTCTCAGCGACTCTGACTCATCTGAGTCAAGTGAAGAAGAGGAAGCTTACTTTGGGCTCATGGCTCATTCAGATGATGAACAAGTCCCCCAGTTCACTGGGGAGGTAAAATCTCACACTCCTCTCTCTGACTCTGATGATGACAATGAGCAAGAGGGCTATTCCTCTGAAGATGAATCTGAGCTCATGAGTCAGTATAAGGAGTTACTCACCGCCTACAAAAAATGTCGTAGAGTAGTGAAAACTCAAGCCAAAGAGATAAAATCTCTACAGGCTAGTGAGAGCAGCTTGAGAGTAGAAGTCAATAAGACTAACTCTCTTCAAGAGAACTTCAATGCTGCTATGGAGGAATACAATAAAGCTCTCAAGCACCTTGACCTTAAAGAGACAATCATCAAGGAATTGGAACAACAACTCGAGGCTGAAAAGAAGCTTGTTGAGAGCTTCTCTAAGCCTAAGACAGTTCTTCCAATCGTTGCTGAATTCTCTGCTAAGGCCAAGGGTGCTGGTTTAGGCCACATTGGCTCTTCTAGTAAATCCTCTAGAAGAAACAAGGCCAAGAGAAAGAATAAGGCTGCCCGAAAGACTCTAGCTGAAGAAAAAGGGAAAGCTCCCTTGGAACCTGTTGTGTTCAAGAAAGTTATCTTTCCCACGAACGAACTCGATTATGAGTCCACCTATGGACACTTTTCTAGGGCAATCCCTGAGAAGCCTAAGTCAAGATACCAAGGTTGGACTCGTCCTCGTAACTTTGGCGAGAGTGTCTTCAAGGCACCTTATGAGGAGATTCAGCTTCAAAGCTATGGACCTTATGCTCATGGTCATAACTTTAAGAAGACACCAAAAGTAAAACCCATTGTAGAAAAGCCTATGAAGGAGAAGACTTCATGTAACTGCAATCATCATGAAGCCTCTTCCTCCAAAAGTAAGGCTCCTGCTAGACCTTCATTCCAGAAAGTCAGGCAGGACTACCCAAGGCAAAGATACAACAGGTTCAACTGTTGGTGTTGTGGCAAAATTGGTCATTTTGCCAGTGATTGTTGGTTCAATCCTAATAATGCTGCTACCCCTAAAGTTAGCAACGTGAGAATGACCACTCATGAGGCTAATACTCGTAGGGGGAGTATTCTAACTCGAGACCAAGGACCCAAACTTGTTTGGGTTCCTAAGGCTAAATGATTGTAATTGCAGGTATGTCCAAAGGCCACCAAAATGCCAATCTGGTACTTGGACAGTGGATGTTCTCGGCATATGACCGGGACAAGGAGCCTACTACTGAACTACACCTCAGTCTGCAACGGACCAAAGGTCATCTTTGGAGGTTCAGATCGAGGAATCACTAAAGGCTATGGTATGATTTCTAACGGTAGCGTATCCTTCTCGGATGTAGCCTATGTTGAAGGATTGGAACACAATCTCATCAGCATAAGCCAACTATGCGACAAAGGATACGTAGTTGAATTTCATGCTGACAAGTGTTTGATAAAATCGGTTAACAATATGGAAACTATTTTATCAGGCACTCGAAGCAGAAATATTTTCTGTTTGAATTTTATTTGTATAGACTCTTCGACACCAGTGTGTCTTTTGGCAAAAAGTAGTGCATCTCTTGCTGACCAATGGCACAAGAGACTAGCACATATTAATTTCAAAACTATTAATAAATTATTCTCTCAAAACTTAGTGCGTGATGCACCCAAGGTCAAGTGCGTTACGGACAGTCCTTGTCACGCTTGTATCAAAGGCAAGCAAACAAGAAGTTCGTTTAAAAGCATAATAGGCAAGGATTCCAATAGAAGTTTACAGCTTCTTCATATGGACTTGTTTGGTCCACTGCAGGTTAGAAGTTTGGGAGGTAAGGAATATACGTTGGTTATTGTGGATGATTACTCGCGCTTTGCGTGGGTGTTCTTTCTGAAACACAAGTTAGATACCTTCGGTATTTTCACTAATTTTGTCAGGCAAATCCAGAATGAATACAACCGTTCCGTAGTCAAAATCAGAAGTGACAATGGAACGGAATTCAAGTCTGGAGCCATGACAGAATTTTGTGAAAGTCAAGGTATCTTTCATGAGTTTTCCTCTCCCCGCACACCACAGCAAAATGGAGTGGCTGAGAGAAGGAACAGAACACTCATAGAGGCTTGTCGGACCATGTTGAGTGATGCCTCACTTCCGGAGTATTTCTGGGCTGAAGCCGTCAACACCGCTTGTCACGTGCAAAATCGAGCACTCATCAACAAAGACCATGATAAGACTCCTTACGAACTTCTAAAAGGCAGGCAACCAACCATTTCATACTTTAGAATCTTTGGTTGTAAGTGCTTCGTACTTAACAATGGCAAGTATCACACTACAAAGTTTAGCGAGAAAAGCTTTGAAGGTATTTTTGTAGGTTATAGTAGCCATAGTAAGGCCTATAGAGTTTTCAATAGAAAAACTCTGGTTGTGGAAGAGTCGATACATCTTGTATTTGATGAGACGAGTCTGTTGCAAAGCAACTCGTCTAGTGTGCCTATTGTAGATGCAGGTACAAAGTTGAAAGAACTCAGCTTGGATGAACCTATTAAAGATAAAGATGAGACGTTCATCAAGATCCCCTCTACAACCACCTTTGGAGAGGGAGATGATCAAGATGAAGAAGACATCCCAGCTGAAGATATAACTCCAGTGGCTGAAGAGATCCCAGATGCAAGGACTTTAGAGTTCAGACACTTGAAGGATCATCCTGTTGACCAAATCATAGGAGATCCTCGGGATGGTGTCAGAACTCGTCGAGGTACAACTAACGAGAATTTACACTTAAGCTTTCTCTCACAGGTTGAACCAAAGAAATTTGAGGAAGCCAACTCCGACGCATCCTGGATTCTAGCCATGGAAGAAGAATTAAATCAGTTCAAAAGATGCAAAGTCTGGACACTTGTTCCTAGACCCAAGCATAAGAACGTCATCGGGACAAAATGGGTCTACCGGAACAAGATGGATGAAGACGGAACAATTATAAAGAATAAAGCCAGACTTGTCGCCAAGGGATATCGTCAAGAGGAAGGGATCGACTTCGACCAAACTTATGCTCCAGTAGCAAGACTGGAGGCAATCAGGTTATTTCTTGCCTACGCTGCACTGAAGGGCTTTACCGTCTATCAGATGGACGTAAAGTCCGCCTTCCTGAATGGTGACATAAAGGAAGAAGTGTATGTAGAGCAACCGCCAGGTTTTGTTGACTCAACCTTTCCTAACTATGTTTACTTATTGCAAAAAGCACTATATGGTCTTAAGCAAGCTCCTCGAGCTTGGTATGAGACGCTATCTACCTTTCTTCTTGAGAACAAGTTCACGAGAGGAAAGATAGATAAGACATTATTTCTTAGGGAAATAAAGGGCAAGATTTTGCTAGTGCAAATCTATGTCGATGACATTATTTTCGGCTCTACAGACAACAACCTCTGCAAGAAGTTTTCTAAACTTATGCAAGGGAAGTTTGAAATGAGCAGTATGGGAGAGCTGAAGTATTTCTTAGGGCTTCAAGTGAAACAATCTGAGGATGGAATTTTCATCTCTCAGACCAAGTTCACCAAAGAGCTGCTTAAGAAATTCGGAATGGAGAATGCAACCTCTATGAGGACTCCAATGGCCTCAGCTATGTCTCTGGACAAGGACGAGAAAGGGAAACCTTTTGATGAAACCAAGTACAGAAGCATAATTGGGTCCTTGCTCTACCTTACTGCAAGTAGGCCAGATATAATGTTCTCGACATGTGTATGTGCTAGATTTCAGGTGAACTCTAAGGAATCTCACTACATCGCTGCAAAGCGAATCTTGAGATACCTCAAAGGAACACCAAATCTTGGCTTATGGTACCCAAGAAGTAATGATAGTGAACTAATTGGATTTTCAGATGCAGATTTTGCAGGAAGCAAAGACGACAGGAAAAGCACCTCCGGGACTTGCCAATTCCTCGGAAGGAGACTCATTTCCTGGAGCAGTAAGAAGCAAAACTGTGTAGCCATCTCAACGGCTGAATCAGAGTACATCTCTGCAAGCAGCTGTTGTGCACAGCTGTTATGGATCAAGAATCAGTTTGAAGACTACAACATGAAGTTCCAGAACATTCCCCTGTTCTGTGACTCTTCCAGCGCCATAGCAATAGCCAACAACCCAGTCTCCCACAGCAGGACCAAGCACATAGAGCTTCGCTATCATTTCATCCGGGAGCATGTGGAAAATGGAGATATAGATCTACAGTATGTCTCCACAGACAGGCAAGTTGCAGATATCTTCACCAAGCCGCTGGATGAGTCCAAGTTTTCATTCTTCAAAACTGAGCTTGGACTGCTTAACAAAGAAGACCAATGATGGACTCAGAAATTTAGAAGAGGTCAGAAATGTTGGATACTCTGAGGTACAGTTTTTTTTAGTGAAAATTCCTTCAAGAAATTTGAGACTCGAGAATAGTTACATTTACACGAGTGAAATAGTGAATACTCGAGTAACAAGTCAAATATACTCGAGTAATCAAATCAATACTCGTGTATGCACTCTTTATACTCGAGTATGAAAAGTCTTCAGAATTTAATACTCGTGTATTGAACTTCATATACTCGAGTAATCAGATTGATACTCGAGTATGAATTTCTTATACTCGAGTATGGAAAAATCCGTCTAGACTTAATACTCGTGTGTACTCAGTACATGCTCGAGTATATGTTAAGGATTACTCGTGTATGCCGTAAACTTCTCTCGTGTAATCGGATTTCTCTGGAATTTTTCAAACTCTCTATTCGCACAACGAATTTGCCGCCTCATTCGGGTATGTTTTTATCATTTTTAGACCTAATTAGGATTAATTATATATATATATAAAACGAAAACGTCCATTCCACTTCTCATTCACTCGTGTATCCGCCGACCTATCGTCTTCCCGACTCTGTCTCGTCGTGTAACATCCCATTTCCGGCTAGACCCCTAGGAGTCAGATTGGTCGTGACGGAATCCTAGGAAGCCCAAAATTGGAAATAAAGCGACCAATATTGCGGGTCACGGGTTGGTCACGCCCGTGACCGGTCCGTCACGCCCGTGACCGGGGCGTGTCCACTTCGACGATCGTCGATCTCCACGAGACGATCGTCGAACGCGCTGTCTGGGCATGTCACGCCCATGACAATGAGTGTCACGCCCGTGACCTAGGGCGTGACTAGCCTTCGACGATCGTCGACCTCAATTCGACGATCGTCGGGCTCGAAACTTGCCGTTCGGGCATGTCACGCCCGTGACCTGGAGGTCACGCCCGTGACCTAGGGCGTGACCAGCCTTCGACGATCGTCGAGTCAGAAATTTGCCGTTCGGGCATGTCACGCCCGTGACCTAGAGGTCACGCCCGTGACCTAGGGCGTGACCAGCCTTCGACGATCGTCGACCTCAATTCGACGATCGTCGACCATATTTAACCGCCAGACGCTGTCACGCCCGTGACACAGGTGTCACGCCCGTGACCACCGATCGACGATCGTCGACCTCAGTTCGACGATCGTCGAACCCAGAATGGGCTACCCGGGCCTGTCACGCCCGTGACCTATGTGTCACGCCAGTGACATTGGCCGAAACGACGGTTCGGGCCCGAAATTATTCTAACGCGCGTGGAAATAAATGCTGGCTTGGGAAGTTACACCAGGAGTAATTTCAGGCCGTTTTTCTCCTATAAATATTTAATAAATGAGGAAAAGGTGATCCAATAGAAAACCGCCAGCTGGATACACCGGTTTAGTTTTCCACCGTTTCTTATCCCTTCACCGTAACCGAAACGTTAAGACATAATGGCGGTTACCATTTCACCTTCCCACTTCCTGAGTTATAAAAGCCCACTTAGGGAAAGAGGAGAGGGTTACACGCTCAAGCAAACGAAGCAGATCCTTGTTCTTGCTGTAAAGAGGAGTTCAGCAACGCCACCACCGCGCCATGGCACCTCGTCGCTCTTCTCGCCTCCAAACCGCGAACAAGGTCCTCCTCTACTCCTTCTCTTTCATGGGTAGATCTTAGGATTCTTAGAAAGGAGGTTCGCGCTCAACGGAGCCGGATCCATCTCTCGTTTTCATGGAAAAACCATGAAAAAGATATTTTGAGTTCGCCGGAAACCGCCACCTCCGGCGGCCAAACCACCGCCGCCCGCTAGCCATCGCCTCAACGGAGGTGGTGGTGGTGGTGGCTGGCCAGGGAAGTGACCGGACGGCCGGCAACGGATCGCGGAAATGCTACAGGAAATATGGCTTCCTGGTTCTGTTCGGGTTCATGAAGAAGATGAACAGTAGATTTAATATTTTAATACATAGATTATTATATATTACTTAATGGAAAATAGATTATTTGAATGTATTTTGAGGCTGCAAAACGAAGCACTTAGAGGCCGATTTAGGAAAAATGACCAGACACAAAAGTTGTAGCCCTCGGGGTCTACTTTAATTTAAAATTGATTTTATTCAATTTGGGTGAGTGGTTTGAACACAGCACTCATTTTGGTGGGATCAAGACCTAGGTTAACCAGAAATTAAAATGGTTGCCCACGGTTCATAACATGTCCAAATGACTTGAAATTTGGACTGGAGGTCTATAATATGTATATCGAGAGGCTGTCCAAAAATGAGAATTTTTGGAGAACTTTTGCCTAAAGTTTTTGTAAAAATTTAATAAACAATATAAAATTAATTAGGAGATGAAATTAAGCCCAAACTCCCCCAAATTTTGGGTGGTGGTCCCTGGCATCAATATTAAGATCTGTAGAAAATTTCTACTCGATTGGTCGAGTTTTGAATAGGGAAGTATCAAGTCCTAGTTAGGTCTTGGTGAGGGTTACTTTGGGGAAAGTACGATTGGGGATGGAGTGGACAAATCTCCTCAAAAGAGGCTGATGTTGTTGGCCACTGATTTGTTGGGACTATGTCTACCCTCTTGGGTAACATGGTGTGGCTTAGGGTGGATTTTACCCTAAGAGATTGGCTCAACTCCAACGGGTGGGAGTTTGAGGTTTGTGAAGGACATAGGAGCAAAAGCTCTTGTATGCCCTTGAAATTTGAAGGAGAGGGGGATGATATGATGAAAACCCTCTGGTTGAAATAGTGATGGATTTGGAGGTAGTTAGGTACCTCAAAAGTTGAGATGTAGGATTAGGATGGAAACGTAATTTAGTTATTTTAAGCACTAAAGCTAATCCAAAAATTATGAAACTCGGGAGGAGGGAGTTTTAGGATGTATTAGACTTATGGTAATTTTTCTGGAATTTTATGATTAATTTATATTATACTTCATGTGTTAAAGAACTATTAGCCCAATTTGTTGTTTCAATTATTTGGAGGCTTTAAATTAATTATAATCAGTTAAAATTCTGGATTTAGATCTTGACTAGTAGAACATTGATCCCTGAATTTTTATAGAATTTTATGATGAGTAAATCTAGTACATTATTCACAAAAGATTGGAAGGGCTTTTATGTTTAAAAATTAATTATGGATAAAATACTTGCTGGAAAATTATGAAACTTGGCCAGTGCTAATTTTAGGCCTTAATCATCATGTCATAATTTATTTAGAATTTTTGGAAGAACATTTGCTGTACTTGATTCATAAACTATAGAAATTAGAGATTAATTCCAAAATAGTTTACATGTCATTTTGATGATAGAAAAATTATGATATTTAGGGTTTAGCCTTCTGAGATAGCCTACTAATTATCATAAATTTGCTGGACATCTTGCATGAATAATTAGGATAGTTCATGTTCAAACCGGTGGCCCTTGAGATTTTCGAGGAATTTAATTAAATGCCAAATAAATTAGGAAAATTTCCATTTTTTGGATTTAGGTTATTTATACCAAGATAAGTCTCCAGTAAATAGTTTAGGGAATTTGGATGAGTAATCGATCCTTGTATAACCGGTTCGACATGTAGCCTAGGTCGGTCTGCATTTAGTAAATTGTGAAATGCAATAAAACATGATCTGATGAAGATATAAAGAGTAGTGAGTAGTGGTGATAGTTAGAGTTAAGAGGTGCTCGGGTTTGGCGAAAGATCGCTTTTCCCGAGGAGTGGAAGGTTTAAAAATCACCCTAGGATAGCCTATCGTAATATGAGAAGGGAATCGGGCTAAGGGAAAACAACCAATAACAATAAGTGCCTTGCGAAAGGGAACTTCGGGCCGTAATGCACCGTCTTGGTTCCTAGTGCCCCTTGAGAGCCCTTCACGGGGTATACCGGGGGCAGTTCTGGGCCTAAGACCCCGGTGATTGAAAAAGAAAAAAAAAAAAAGGGGGTCTTACACGTCGCTCTTCCGTCGCCGCCGATTTCTCAGTTTCAGATGGCTCCTCCGTCGTCCAAGATCGGAATCGGCTCCGAACTAGTTCCAGATGGTATTGCAGACCTCTCAGATGACTTCCGCAACCTTCTCATTCTGTTCGACACCGCTGGATTGACCTACCTCCTCCAGATGCCGTACAAGGCTATTATTCCCGCAGTGGAAGAGTTCTACAAAAACCTAAAGGTTAAACGAAATGGAAAAGTTCTAAAGACCAAGGTCAGAGGACTCAAAATCCGATTGGACAAAACCTCAATCTCTGTTTTACTCCGGCTGCCCGTCGTTGAGGAAGAGGATGAACTCACAACCGCAGATTCTGACAGAACAGCCCTATACTGTGGGGTTGATCCCGAGTGTGATACTTTCAGCAGAGCAGATTGCAATAGAGAGGGAAAATTTCTGATTGATGTTATCTCCAAGGTCATACTCTGCAAGACCTACTCCATCCGAGAAATCTCTCACAACATGTTTGAGATCATGCAAGCCATCGTCTGCAGAAAGAAGTTCCAGTTTGGCATGATGCTACTGGACAAGATTCAGGGGAGCATCAAGCAACCCAGTTTTGCAAGGATTATCTCACTCATCCTCCATGAGATAGATCCTCAGGTTTTTGACCTTTCTAAAGGTATTCCTCTCCACCATATGAAGAAAGTCTCTCTCTCCTCCATCCAGAGGTATGACATCAAGCTCCTCAATACTGCCCAAGCTTCCAAATCTGCTGCCACCTCAGAAATTCCCAAAGAAACCAGTTTCCCTGAAGACAGGATTCCATCTCCTCCTCTACATCAAACTACTGCTACCACCAGTGCAATAGTTGAGGGGGAGCCTGCCTCTTCTCTTCCTCAGAATCAGGTTTCTTCAGAATCAGTAATTCTAGAACAAGAAGAAGTAAGAATTCCTACTCCTCCAGTCTCTCCTCCTCCAGCAGAGATTCCATCAGCAAACCCAGACTCAGCAGCCCTTCTGTCTACAGCTGAAGAAATTAACAATCTGATTGATGAGCTCAGCTCAGATGCCCCACTCTTCCAGAATGGATCAGCTGCAAAGTCTCCAGTTCAGTCTCCTGCAAGAACCCCAGCTCCATCTCCTGCAAGAACTCCAGTCCAATCTCCAGTCCAATCTCCTGAGAGTGAGCCTAGCCAATCAGCTCATATTCTCCTGTCTGATGATGAGATGTCTCCAGATCCTGTGGAGGCACCTCTGAGGACTTTGGATTTCTCCATGCCCTCTCTCCTACCCACAGAAGAAAATGTTGAAATAGAACCCTTCAAGAGAGCTGTCAGCTCAGTGGTGATCACAGAAATCCTTCCTTGGACTGCCCCTGCTCCTGCTCCTGCTGCTTCAGCTCCTGAACCAACCTCAGCTCCCTCCTCTTCAGATTTAATAAGCAAGATTGAGCTTATGCTCAAAGAACAGAGAGATTACTTTGATGCCTCTCTGCAATCAGTAACATCCAAGGTCTCTGCTCTTGAAACAGAGATGAGCAGAGGCTTTGCTGAGATTCAAGCAAATACTGATGAGTTAAAAAGGTTGTTCCAAATTGGAGGCAAAGCCAGAGACCACACCATTACAAGCATAGGTGAGCTAAGAAACCAGGCCGAGACAGTAGCTCACAATCAGATCAAGCTAGATGAGAGAGCTGAAATGAATGTTGTGAAAGTATGTAATGAAGTGGGCACCTTCAAAGATGAAGCCATTGCAAAGCTAAACATAGATATCAGCAAGGGGGAGAAAGTTGTAAAAGAACAAGTGGACAAACTACATGAGCAAGCTCAAATAGTTGTAAAAGAACAAGTTGAAACTCTCTCTAAACAGGCTCAAACTACAGTGGATGGAATTGTAAAGGAAATGAAAGCAGACATTCTCTCTCAACTTCAATCTGTAAAGTTTTATACCTATGACACTGCTGTGTGGCTGCATAACATGAACTTCCCTAATGCCCAGCTCAACCCAACCATTATACCTCAGCACCTAAATCCTCTTGAAGAGCAACCCTCTGCAGATGCCCCTGTCCAAGCTACCATTCCAGAAAGTGGTGTGCCAGCCTTCTCTCCTAGACCTGAGGGTGATGTGACTGAGCCTCCTCTTAACTACTCTGACATGTGGCAAGATGATTTTCTTTCCAGTTCTCAAGGTCCTTCTAACAAGAAAAGAAAGTATGGTGAAGGTGCTTCTGCAAGTCGTTCTGCTCCCAGGAAAGAGCCAGCCTCTGAAAGTAGACCTCCTGTTGTTCATGCTGAAGTGTGGAGTCCTACCTCTAATTCCATAATTCTTGATACTTTGAGGTTAGTGACAGATCTTGGAGAAAACAGAGATCAGTTCTACAGTAATACAGAATGGAAGGCCTATGAAGTGTCCCAGATTAAAATCAGACTCCATGACAGAAACTGGGGACACAATAATCCATCTGCTCCTCCTAGGCCCAGGACTTACTTTCCCAAGCCATACAGTTATCTAGAAAGGCAAGAACTAAAGAGAGAAAGGAGGCACAAGGATGCCCCATCTTGAGTTGAACTGAGAATGTGAAATTGGACTTTTGTTTCTATGCTTAAAACATTTCTATATATATATATTTAATTCTGATTATGGCAATGTTTTACTTACCCTGCTTTAGTTAAGTTTATTCTCCTGTTATATGCATGTTGTTTCTTTTACTCTTAAGTAATTCACCTTAGTATAGAGAGTGCTGACATCTACAAATAGGGGGAGATTGTTGGGGTTTGTCTCCACAATGCCTCAGATTTGTAGGAGGTCAGACCTGGAACTAAGATGAATTAAGGTGTATTTGATGCTGTGTTTAAGTTGTATGTGTGCAGGTCCTTAATGCCAAGTGTAGACCAATGTCAGTCTATAATGGGTCACCAAACACAGGACCATACAATGTAATCCCTCATTGTGTGATCCAAAGTGTTGGCCCATATATAGCCTCTCTATTGGGATACACTTCCTTCATGCACTTGGATTGATGGACAGAAGCATTGGAGCAAATTTCCTCATAGAATTTTTCTAAGTCCCTAATACTCGAGTAGCCCCTTATGATACTCGAGTATCAGGCTTAATACTCGAGTAGTTAGTAAGACATACTCGAGTAGTTAGAGATACTCGAGTAGTCAGTTAGACTTACTCGAGTAAGGTCTTAATACTCGAGTAGTCTGTGTCCCATACTCGAGTAGTTAGTGAGATACTCGAGTAATCAGTTTGGCTTACTCGAGTAGGGTCTGAATACTCGTGTAGATATATCTATACTCGAGTAGTTAAGTTAGTCACTCGAGTAAGTTCTTTTCATACTCGAGTAAGTAACTTGATACTCGAGTAAATCATATTTGATACTCGAGTAGATCCTTTTCTTCTCTTCTCTGCAAATTCAAAGTACTGATACTCGAGTAAATACCCTGATACTCGAGTATGTGTTTTCTGATACTCGAGTAAATACCCTGATACTCGAGTACGTGTTTTCTGATACTCGAGTAATTCCCTGATACTCGAGTATACGTGTTTTCGGATACTCGAGAAATTCCCTGATACTCGAGTATATGTGTTTCTGATACTCGAGTAATCCCCTGATACTCGAGTATATCCTTCTGTTACTCGAGTATATGTTTTCTGATACTCGAGTATCTAAGTTCCCATACTCGAGTATTCCTTCTCTCACTCAAGTATAGCTGTTCTCTAATTCAGAATTCTTCTAAGTTCTAATTCGTCTTAAGTATTTTGAATCTGTCAATTCTGATTGGTCCACGTGTCATCATTAATCAATATTATGACCGTTGGAACCCACCTATAAATAGGTCTTTTCAGAAATGACTTTGAAGCGTTATTACAGAAATATTCTTTTTAAGAAAGAGAAATTCCGTGAACCCTAATTTCACGCCGCCGCCATTGCCGTTCACGGAAGAAGAAGAAAAGTTGGATCGCGACCTTCGTTTTCATCGATCTTTCCTCTAGCGATCCAGAAGAAAGAGAATCACTCGATCTTGTCGAGCCTTGAAGATTCCAGATCTACTTTCTCGATCGAGGTGGTTCTAGTTTTCAGATTCGTGGATTTCTCTCAGGTCATCTTCAACCTTTTTTTTTGATCAAGCCGAAGTTCCTAAAGAAGAAGACCGTCAAAGATCCAGATCTGAGATTGATGTTTTGATTTTTATTTTTAAAACCAAATTTCATTGTAGGAGATTTTTCTCCGAGACTTGTAGGAAGTTTGTCTTCCGAGTTTTTGTAGATCCATTTTGGATCGAGATTTGTAGGAACGTGGTTCCGAGGTGTAGGATTGTTTTCAATCCGAGATAGTGGAGTAGCCGAGTCTAGTAATTTGCTAGATCGGTGAGGAAAGTGGACGTACCCAAGATTGGGGAACCACTATAAATCTCTTGTCTTCTGTGATTGCTTGATATTTGCTGTGTTAGTTTTTAATTCCGCATTTGACACGCATTTCACCTATTCACCCCCCTCTAGGTGATTTAGGCTAACATCTTAGACCTCTCACTCACCAAAGGGGAGCAAATAGAGTGCAGAGGGAAGAGACGCATGCTAGGAAGTGACGTGCACAAGAGCGCACGAGAAGGTGGAGTGTACGGAAGAGTGCAAGGAAGAGTCGCGCACAAGAATGCGCAAGGAAAAGGCATGTGTGGGAGCGTGCAAGGAAACGATGAGCGTGAGAGCATGCAAGGAGGCCGAGCGCGTGAGTTCGCTCTAGGAGGCAGAGCGTGCTGTGGCGCGTAAGGAAGAGACGCGTCCGAGGGCCCTTAAAGACGCGGAGCGCGCAAGGAAGAGACACGTGCAAGAGGGCAAAAGATGGCGCTCAACGAAGAGATGCGTGCCAAAAGGCGGCGCACGAGAAGGCGTGCATGGAAGAGATGTTCTCGAGATCACGCAAGGAGGCGTCGCATGCGGGAGCGCACAAGAAAGAGATGTGGAGGAGAGAGAAATTCCGGGCTGAGAAGATAGATGAAGATCTTCGAAGGGAGCTTCGAAGACGAAGGAGATCTTTAAGGAGTGCTTGAAGATCTTCGAAGGGAGAGAAGAGAATGAAGAAGATGAAGGAGGAAGGAGAGAGAAAATCCATATGAGGATTTTACGGTTCAGAAGAGAATGAGAAGTATGGAGGATCTAGAACCCTATTTTTAGGCTTCATGGGTGATTATGGTGGTTATGCGGTTATCCGCAGCCCATAACCATCATGTTCACTATTTATAGGCCGATTTCATGACACATTTATGCTCATATTATTATATAATTTGACTAGATGCATCCCAATTCTATTTTTGACTACGCATTTCCCCCACTATGAGAGGTCATGCGGGCGGTTTCGTGGGTGGTTACCCAGGTAACCGACGACGACGATGGTGGGAGCGTGATCGGATAGTGGAGAATTGACAACGTCTAAGAATCCAGACGGTGGAGGTCGGTCGGAGACGGAATCCAGTCGGCGACGACGGTGGCGTCCGAGGAAGAGAGGAGTGACGGAGGCAGCGATCGCGGGAGAGAGGGGTGACAGCGGTGGCGTACGAGGAAGAGAGGAGTGACGGCGGGGACGACCATGGGTGAGAGGAGCGATGATGACGACAGTCACAGGAGAGGAGCGACGGTGGCGACGTCAGTGGATGAGAAAAGCAACGGCTGCGATTGTTGCGGTGATGGCAGTTGTTGAATCTATTGGCCAATTTTAGGGGGGGGTGAATAAAGTATTAAGATTTAATTAATAATTCGAATTAATTTTATCCAGGAAAACTATTTCTGAAGCTACTGCGGGGCACTAGCTTGCTAGCAAGTGGCGGTAGGTCATAGACCTCGTTTTCTTGGATAAATTTCTCCATGGATATGCACTCACCCTTCAGAGATCTACCGGCAAATAACCACGACGTCACACGCAGAATGAAAAACAAATAATACTTTTATTCAATAAAAAACGAAAGTGGTTTATAATTACAAGCACTAGATCTCCATGATGCCTGAGATCGGTGGCGTTGAAATTCAAAAAAATTTGGATTCTATACCGACCTGCTACCCGGACCGGTTGGCTCTCTCCCTTTCTCTCTAGGAAAAGTCTTTAAGCCGGTTCTTCACCTTTACACAAGAAAGTGTCTTAGAGCCACACTAGTGTAAAAGCCCAGTTATTTGGGCCCATGAAATCTGCACTATAAAAGCCCAATATTAGAATTAAGAAATATCTAGAACTTGATGTATCCGGAATATTCTAGCTAAAGCTTGAATTAATACTGTATCCAGAATATTCCAGTAAAATGTATGATGTATCTAGAATATTCCTTGTCTAGAATATTCTACTATACATCTATAAAAACCTTGTAATACCCCCATTTTGAAGTCAAGTAAAATCTTCTCATTCATGGTTGATACCTCCTTGTCCAAATTAACACCCGCATACTTTAACACCTTAGCCTTATTTCTCTAACAGTGGTATCAGAGGGATAGTTAGAGAATCATCATCTAATTTAGTTTCGTGGAACCACATTCTCAAATTCATGGCTTCATCATCTACCACTATGCCCATTTTCTCACATCCATCCATCCCCATGTTCAATGGCGACTTTTATGAGCAATGGAGTGATAAAATGGAAACTCTCCTTATCTCACAAGACTTGTGGGATATAGTAAATGATGGCGTTCCCTCCACCGGCAAAGCAATTGATGGTGCAGCCCCAAAACCCAAGAAAGAAGACAAGATGAAGGATGCTCTTGCCTTGCATCTACTACAACAAGGAGTCTCAACAACCATCTACCCAAGGATCATGGGGTCAAAATCCTCAAAGGAAGCATGGGAGCGGCTCAACAATGAGTACAAAGGAAATAAAAAGGTAATCAAAATCAAACTCCAAACACTACGGCGTCAATTCGATGACATAAAAATGCAAGATGGGGAGAAGTCACAAGAATACTTTGCTAAGTTAACTAGCTTAGCAAATCAAATAAAGACTCTTGGAGGAAATCTAGAAGAAACTCAAATCGTGGAGAAAGTGCTAAGGTCTATGCCCAAGACCTATAATCACATAGTCTCTGCCATCATGGAAGCCCACGACATTGAAGAGATGACTGTCACAGAGTTGATGGGATCACTTCAATCCCATGAAAGCCTCCTACTCCATGACAGCACTTCCATTGAAAAAGTGTTTCAAAGTAAAATGACGCTCAAAGAGAAGAAAGGAAAGAGGCCTCCTTTCAACAAAAATTTTAAAAACCAGAGACAGGAAAAACCAGAAGAAAAGGGGTATTTCAAGCAAAGAGACACAACTCAAGCTTCGGGCCCCTCCTGCTCCATCTGCAAGAAGCAAAACCACCTCACCAAAGATTGCTATTTCAGATGCAAGACCTGTAAAAACCAAAATCACTCCGAGAGCAAATGCTGGTTCAAGACCAAACAAGAAGCCAAGTTCTCAGAAACAGGAAATGAACAATTCCTCTTCACATGTAAAGGGCCAGAGAACAAAGACTCTTCTCAGCTATGGTTCATCGATAGCGGCTGTTCAAGCCACATGGTGAACAATCGAGATTACTTCCTCTCACTTGATGAAACCTGCAAGTCAGAAGTCATGATAGGAGATGGAAAGAAGTTAAGAATAGAAGGAAAGGGGACAGCAGCGGTCATCACAACAGATGGAGCTCAGAAATTGATTAAAGAGGTACACTTTGTTCCCTCCCTCTCACAAAACCTTTTAAGTGTTGGGCAGTTAATGAGAAGAGGACACTCAGTAGTGTTCAATGATAACACCTGTTCAATCTACCAAGCTGGAACCAATTCTCTAATTGGGATAGCAAAATTAAACTCTAGCAACATCTTCTCACTAGAGCTGCAGCCCTACAAATCCACTATGCTGGCCTGCACTCAAGACACCAAATCAGTCCAACTATGGCACCATAGATTAGGACACCTGAACATGTCCTCTCTCCACCACATGCATCAACATCAGCTTGTAGAAGGTCTACCAAGCCTATCCAAAACAGAGTTAAATTGTGATACCTGTGCCCTGAGCAAGTCTCACAGACTGCCCTTTCCTCAAACTGCACAAAGAAGAGCTACACAACCTCTGGAGAAACTTCACATAGATCTCTGGGGACCCACTCGAGTGCCATCTCTAGGAGGCAAAAGATACTACATGTTAATTGTTGATGATTTCAGCCGCTACATGTGGATCATGCACCTAGAACAAAAATCGGAGAGCTTCCAGCACTTCCTCACCTTCAAAACTCAAGTGGAAAATCAATTAGAAAGGCACATTAAGATACTAAGAAGTGATAGAGGTGGAGAGTTCTTTTCCAACGAATTCAACACATTCTGCAAAGCAGCAGGAATCCATAGGGAGCTCACAGCACCAGCCTCACCACAACAAAATGGTGTTGTGGAGAGGAGGAATCGAACCATTGCTGAAATGATGAGAGCAATGCTAGTTCAGAAAGCTCTCCCAAAGCCATTTTGGGGAGAAGCCACCACAACTGCTGTGTACATCCTCAACAGAACACCCACCAAAGCACTCATCAAATCAACCCCATATGAAGCGATGTACAACCAGAAGCCGACAATATCTCATATGAGAGTATTTGGATGCTTAGCATATGCCCACAAAAACACAGAAAGACAAGACAAGATAGAAGAAACTAGTATCAAATGCATTTTTCTGGGATACAGTGATCAAACCAAGGGGTACAGATTACTTGAACCCAGAAATAACAAACTTATTATATCACGAGATGTGATTTTTCATGAAGAAGAAGCATGGCAATGGGGTTCAGAACATGAGTTACCTCAAGCTCCTGTGCCACTGGTTGAGCCGAGCCCTTCTCCAACTGGGAGAACACCTTCAAGCACCATCCAGGATAACACAGGAGGAGGAGAAACTGAACTATCAGATTCAGACCATGAGTCATCATCACCACAAAAATTTCGATCATTACAGGACATATACCTGAATGATGAATTTGCTCTTCTAGCTTCAGCCATTCCAGCATCATTTGAAGAAGCCACAAAAATCAAAGAATGGAGAGAAGCTATGACAGAAGAGATAAGAGCAATAACAAAAAACAAAACTTGGATCCTTGTCAACCGACCCCACAATCGAGCCATTATTGGACTCAAGTGGATCTTTAAGCTAAAGGAAGATGAAGCAGGCAGAATTGTAAAACACAAAGCAAAGCTAGTTGCAAAGGGGTACACACAAAGGCCCGGGCAAGACTATGATGAAACGTTTGCTCCAGTCGCAAGACTGACTACAATTCGTCTAATTCTTGCTACAGCAGCTCAATACAACTGGCCCATATATCAACTAGACGTAAAATCGGCGTTCCTGAATGGGGAACTCATGGAAGAAGTGTATGTAACACAGCCACAAGGATTTGAAGTAAAGGGAGAAGAAGAGAAAGTCTACCGCCTGCATAAAGCCCTCTACGGCCTGAAACAGGCCCCAAGGGCATGGCATCAGAATATCGATGCATTCTTCCAGCAAGAAGGATTCACCAGAAGTCCAGTTGAAGCAACCCTCTACATCAAAAACTCAGAAGAAGGGAAGATCATCATCAGCCTATACGTTGATGATCTAATCCTAACAGGATCAAGCAAGGCACAGATAGAAGAGTTCAAAAAGAAATTAAAGACGAAGTACGAAATGACTGATCTTGGACCCTTGAAGTTCTTTCTGGGGCTCCAGATCAAACAGTTCAACGACAACATCTTCATCTCCCAGGAACACTACACAAAACTGCTACTGAAGAAGTTTGACATGGAAAATTGCAATCCCACACTAACACCCATGTCCACTACCGAGAAATTGACTGCCAGAACAGAAGAAGAGAAAGCAGATCAAGAGAAGTACAGAAGTCTCATTGGAAGCTTGATCTATCTCACAAACTCAAGACCAGACATTGAGAATGCAGTCAACATTCTGGCACGATTCGTCAGCAATCCCTCGAGTCATCATCTCGCTGCGGCCAGACGCATCCTCCGCTACCTACAAGGCACAAAAGAGTATGGAATACTCTATCAAAAGAGCCCAGATTTCACTCTTCGTGGCTTCACCGACTCAGATTGGGCGGGGGACATCAACGACCGTAAAAGCACCGGAGGATACATCTTCTTCGCAGGATCAGGCCCTATTTCATGGAGCTCGCGCAAACAACGAACTGTTGCACTATCTACCACCGAAGCAGAGTACATGGCTCTCAACAGTGCTGCGTGTGAAGCAATCTGGCTCCTGCAACTGAAGAATGAGATAGAAGGTAAAAACAAAAGAGAAAGAGAAGGGGTAATGATCTACTGTGACAACAACTCCGCCATCGCCCTTTCAAAGAACCCAGTATACCATAGCCGAAGTAAACACATAGACATAAAACACCACTTCATCAGAGAACTCTTGGAGAAGAAGACGATCGAAGTGGAGTTCTGCCCGACGAAGCGGCAGCTCGCCGACCTAATGACGAAGCCATTGCCGCGTGAGAAATTTATCGAGCTGCGGGCGAAGATAAAGATGCTGCATAGTACAGATTTAGAAGGGGTGTAAAAGCCCAGTTATTTGGGCCCATGAAATCTGCACTATAAAAGCCCAATATTAGAATTAAGAAATATCTAGAACTTGATGTATCCGGAATATTCTAGCTGAAGCTTGAATTAATACTGTATCCAGAATATTCCAGTAAAATGTATGATGTATCTAGAATATTCCTTGTCTAGAATATTCTACTATACATCTATAAAAACCTTGTAATACCCCCATTTTGAAGTCAAGTAAAATCTTCTCATTCATGGTTGATACCTCCTTGTCCAAATTAACACCCGCATACTTTAACACCTTAGCCTTATTTCTCTAACAACTAGATCCCCCGATCTAGACGTCCTTTCCCGGGATGATTTCTCACGGAACCTCTCTCGGATTCTGACGACCTTCACCAGTCAATTTTCCTCACACTAGATCTCCCGATCTAGACGTCCCTTACGAGGACGATTTCTCACGAAACTCTTCCCGGATTTCGATGACCCTATGGTCGATTTTCCTTACACAAACAACTAGACAATAAAAAGGGTTTAGAGAAAAATACAAGAATAAGAGAAAACTCCCCTCTAACTAGAACCCTCGATGTTGGCGACGATTTGCTTACAAAGGTTCGATCTTCATGGCTTGAGAGTCTTCCCCTTCGATGTTCTTCAGATCCCAAGCTTCGGTGAGAAGGGTGATGGCAGCGGTGGCGGTGGATGAGAAGAGCAGTGGCGGCGGTTGCCACAGCGATGGCGGCAACAGTCGCGGTGACGATGGTGGCGGTAGCCGCGACGACTGCGGCGATAACGGCGGTCACCGTGATGATGGTGGTGGTTGCCGTGGTGATGAAGGCGGTAGCCGCGACGACTGCGGCGATAGAGACCGTGATGAATAGGATGGCGGAGACGACAGCGGTCGTCTCAATGATGGCGGCGATAACGGCAACGGCGACGGTGATGAAGACAATGGAGCTGATAGCGGCGGAGATAACAAACTCTGCTTATAAATAGACAAATGAAGATATAATTATTAATATATTGGCATTATTTTCAGTCGACTATATCAATGAGTCCTGTCTTCATATATTTACTTCATCGCATATATATCTCTGCACACCTTTGTCTATTGCAACTATAAGGCAGTAATGGCGTTCTCTCATAGATCAATCATTTCAGGACTCCTCCTCCTTCTTGTCCCAAGCTTCGGTGACAACTCTCTCTCTCTCTCTCTCTCTCTCTCTCTCTCTTTCTCTCTCTCATACATATTATGGTGTTAATGGTTTATTTTCTTGAGCAGTGATGGCTGGGGAACAGCGTTGTAGGAACGTATCTACAGCTCAACCTCACTGCATCGAAATTCGTTATATGTGCAGACTGCAATGTGTCTACCGAAGATTGGGTCATGTCACTTTGGAAGCGAATTGGTGCCGGGATGAAAATACTTGCGTTTGTAGGTATTGTACGAATAATCGAAATTATACGTTGAAGAACGTCGACACCTACTTCTACCGGGGACCCATATCCAACATGCGGAGACCCAGATCCGTTCCACAAATGGGTATGTAAGATCCACACCAAGTGTTGATGCCTAGTTTCTTTTCAGGAGTGAGGCGGAATAAGCATTGAGTCTATGTGTGCATTCGTGTGTGGTTAATTGTTTATGTGAAAGAACCTTTAAGTATGTTTACATAGTGCTCTTTTTTCTAGTTTGCTATTTTGATCCTTTTCCGTCATTCGTGTTTATGTTATAGCTTAATCAGTGGGAAAAAGATGGATGAATAAATTTACGATCCTCTTATTTTCGATCTTCAATTTTTTTTATTATATATATATATATATATATATATATATATATATATATATATATATATATATATATATATATATATATATACCTAAGTGCCACTTTGTATCCCGCTCGGTCATTCATGATTGTGGAGGGGAAGCTTGTTCTAAGTACCTAAGTGCGTGGTTGAACCTCTCTGTCGCAGCGCTTGAGGTCCTCTTAGTGTCCCCTCTGTTTCTGTGTCCTTGCTCGTCAAGCTATCAAGCCTAATCGTTGGACAAGTAATCAAGGCTGCATACATCTTGTTGCGTCCAAAAGGCCCGACCCCCGGTCGAGGCCAAACTTTTTACCGACCGGGCTCAACCCGGGCCTAGTTTGAGCCGGCCCGGGCCCGGGCTCCCTCTCAAAAGGGGGGCCCGATTAAGCCCTTCAGGCCGGCCCGGGCCGGCCTGAATACAAATAATGGGATTTTTAGTCCCGCCTAAATAGGCGGAATTAAAATCCCGCTTATGATTATGCGGGATTTATGCTTAGCCCGGTGTCGGGCTCAGGCTAACCCGGTGCCCGGGCCGGGCCAGGCAGCGGGCCGGGCATCCAGCAAAAATGGGAATTCGGTAAGGGCCCCAACTTCGGCCTTGACCCGATCAGGGCTTCTCCCGGGCTCAAACGGGCCTATCCGGGCTTTTGTCGGGCTTTCCGGGCCCGGGCGGTCTTCCCAGGCCCGGACGGGCTTTTTGCCCACGACTACATACATCCGAACTTTATAATAGAAAATTGTTAGTTCAATAAGCGACAAATATATTGAAGGCATAGCTATGTAAGGCTTTCTTTGGTAATTCGTTTTTAAGCATTCTGTTTTCCTAAAACGCACCGCCTGAGTTCAATTTCCATTTGTTTTTCGCCTCATATTGAAACCGTCCGGCGTTTCTCCCGGCTCAAAAAATTGTGGGACGAAACCCACAGATAAACCTCTGGTTTATCGCGTTTGGAGGAGGAAGCATCATCAGGCATTGCTCTGGCGTATCCTGTGTGGGCGAGACTTAATGCGGGCGTATCCTGTATGCGGGCGTATCCTGTGTGGACGAGCACGCCGAAAAATTCAGGGAGGCCAGTGTCCACCGAGCCCACAGCCTCCGGCCACCGCCCTATAAAAGAATTTGCATTGCCTAGAAAACAGAGCGGAGGACGTCGGCAACGGGCTCTCCGGGGCGGCCGGTGGCTGACAAGCCCGCGGCCGCGGCCCTGCAAGAAAATTTTACTGTGGTGCAAGTTTTTTTACAGGGGAGGTGGTCGGCGGCTGCTGGCTCGCCAGCCACCGGCCGCCCTCGATTTGCCGGCGAGCATGCTGGCGAATCAAGGGCGGCGGATGGTTGGCGACCCGCAACCGCCAACCACCGCCCTTATAATCCTGCATGCCGCTGGATCGCTGAACTGAAGGACAAGCATAGTAAATCAGATGGATCAGGAATTCCGCTCGCATGCCCTCACATAATTCGGACCATATATGAGACATATCCTCTCTCTCTCTCTCTCTCTCTTATATACGTGTTAAGTGTATATAAGCATATGCACACATTTTTGAACTGCGTCCTCTCTCTCTCTCTCTCTCTCTCTCTCTCTCTCTCTCTCTCTCTCTCTCTCTCATATGCGCACATTTTTGAACTGCGTCTTATATGTACGTTTTTTATGAAAAGTGTTCCACATGAAACTTGTAGATCTTATCGAGATCTACAACTTTCATGTGGAACACTTTTCATAAAAATGCACGTAGAAGATGCAGTTCAAAAAAGCGCGTATATTTTTATATACGCGTTAAGTGTATATGTATTTTACTGTTAAGTGTGTGTGTGTGTGTATATATATATATATATATATATATATATATACATATACATACTAGCTTCTTCGAACGGACTTCAGCCATTCTCGATGCGTCGCTGCCGGCTTCGCCCGCAACCAAGCTGGCTTCGGCAGCATCCAAGCGGGCTTCGCCCGCAACCAAGCGGGCATCGCCTGCTAGACATTCAAGCGGGTTTCGCCCGCACCCCGACAATTATTTAAAATTTTATAATTTAAAAGTATTTAAAATTTTATTTATTAGAAATTTTAATAAATTTATTAATAATTTAAAGAATATAATTTATTTAATTACTTATTGAATTATAAAATAAAAAAATAAAAAAATAAATCCCATGTTCCGCACCCGCCTTCCGCAAGCCTCCCTGGCCCGCCGATGCTGCAGGCGATGGAGCCGCCGCCGGCCTACCCGATGCTCGCCGGGAGATTCACCGACCTCTGACGAACCCGTCTGGAGTTGTCCGGTGGCAAGCGGCCAGGGCCAGGTGGCCCTGCCCGTTTGCTGCCAGACAATCGGCGGTGAGCTCGTCTGGGGTCGGCAAACCCCCACATGGCGTTCGATCAGGCCGCTGGCGGCGGAGTGGTGAAGTAGTGAAGGAACGGGTGGGCGGAAAAGTAGGTATCGAGATTTCTGGATTTCAGAAGTTCTTCATTTTGGAGAAATGAATTTTTGCAGTCCAGATCCTCTAAATACGACGATCAGTTTTTGAAGGAGCTTGATTAGATGGTCCAGATGAGATCCTTGGTATGCTTCCAAATTGTAAAACTCTCATCCATCACATAAAATATATTAGTGGGTCCGACCGGGGCCCCATGCCATATTCCACGGACACTCAGCATATTTACTTATTGAAACCATTTCATTTTATACACATCCTAACATAGAGTGGATTCTAGCGGAAGCAATTTAAATTGCTTGTAGAACCCACATGCTAGGAATGTCCACCATAAACATAGGAATGTATATAAGCATACAACATGTTCTGGCCTTATGGCCATACACTATTTTCATAAAACAAATGTATCTTTCATCTTTGTGCCTTCGAGGGTCAGCCAATCGCAACAGAAGGGACTTCAGCCCGCTACTTTCTACTTGGCTCTCCAGCATTTGCATAACACAGCCCACCAAAACGTGGAAAACAAAGCAACAGTCAGCATTAGCTGACCAAATTATAACGACCTCATCCATTACTCGGGGCAGCGATTCTCCTTCCCTACAAGCAACATCACATATATCTTTTGGAATAAGAATGTGCAATTTAAGCACAATTCTCCATGGACGTAGGCACGATCGGCCACATGCCTTGTGCACTGAGGGCACATTCTCGGTGTACCGGACTTCTCCGGGTCCCACCACCATCCACAGTCCTAGACTTGATTGTTCACTTGAGCATTCTAGTCTTTCCAGCTCGGGGCCTAATACTCTTATTATGCCAATGACAAAAGCCAGTTACTTTAGGTGATCTAGTCCGAACGACATAAAATGGGTATGGTTCAACCGCAGCCCGTTGCTCAATTCGTCATGCCAACGACGACAATCACAGCAATCATGGCAAATGACAAGACGCGGGTCAGCCTCTCCTTGCTCGTTTGACTCTCTGGTCTTTTTGCATGGCACTTCAGGCTCTCAGCATAAATTATCGCTCACGTTGTCCGCAAGACCTAAGCCTGCAATGATCACAATATCTCTCACAACCAATAGCTTGGCTCTCTAGGCTCAACAGCTTCTCATGCTACGCACCTTGTCTTGCGGACACAGGCTTCGCACCAAATAAGGTTGGCTCACATGGCCACCTTAGCTGGGCTCGTAAGGCTCTCATCTTCAAATAATGGCCTCTGGGTCTCCAAGAGAAAGGCCTCTCATAGCTCACTGGGAGCTATCGCCGGCGGTAACACTACCGCCGTGCGGTATGGGACAAAATCTCATTTCTTCCCAGTTTTTGGGTGTTCTCTTGGAGATCATCTCCAGTAATATCGCTGCAGCATCCTGCACACCCCATGGTGAAGTGAACTTACTCTCACATTCTCTTTCTTAATGTGATCCCGAATGAAATGATGATGAACATCAATATGTTTGGAACGAGTGTGATGTATTGGATTATTTGTCAAGTCTATGGCACTCTTATTATCGCACCTAAGAGTAACGTTCCTACAGATTAAGCCAAAGTCTTCCAATGTTTGTGACATCCAAAGTTCTTGTGCGCAGCAACTTCCTAAGGCAATATACTCGGCTTCAGCAGTAGAGAGGGCACCAGAGTTTTGTTTTCTGCTTGACTATGAGACTAGTGTCAGACCTAGGAAGTGATAGGTATCACTTTTGTTATTGCGATCAAGTGAGCATCCAGCGTAATCAGAGTCGGAATACCCGTGGAGTGTGAAGTTAGTGGTGGTGGGGGGGGGGGTACCAAAGATCGAGATTTTGGGTGCCTATGAGATATCTAAAGATAGTTTTAACTGCCTTTAGGTGAGCTTCTTTAGGATCGGCTTGATACCTAGCACATAGACACACCGTGAAAGTAATATCAGGACTAGACGCACTCAACTAGAGTAGTGATCCGATCATTCCTATAAATATAGTTTTGTACACCGAAATGCCACTTTCATCCTTTTCTAATTTTAAAGAGGCACTCATTGGAGTTTTGACTTGTTTCAGATTTTCAAAGCCGAATCGCACAAGCATATCCTATATGTATTTCGACTGACTTATAAAAATTCCATCATTACGTTGAGAAATCTGAAATCCCAAGAAATAGGTTAACTCTCCAATAAGACTCATTTCAAATTCGGACTGCATTAGAGTGACAATTTCTTTGCATAATTTATCATTTGTGGCCCCAAAAATAATATCATCCACATAAATTTGTAAAAGAATTAAATCAAGATTCTCGTGCTTCTCAAACAAAGTGGTGTCCGCCCTACCCATCCTAAAGCCATGCCCTAGGAGAAAAGTCGTGAGCCTATCATACCAAGCATGAGGTGCCTACTTCAGTCCGTATAAGGCTCTCACCAACTTGTATACGTGATTATGGTAGTCAGCGTTCTTGTATCTGAATGGTTGCTCGACATACACCTCTTCCTTAATATATCCGTTCACGAATGCACTCTTAACATCCATTTGATATAATTTAATTTATTTGTAACTCATAAATGCCAAAAACATACGAATGGATTCAAGACGTGCAACCGGTGCAAAAGATTCTTCAAAATCCACACCCTTCATCTGTGAGTAACCTTGTGCAACCAACCTAGCTTTGATTCTAGTTATACTAAAGTAACCATCAAGTTTATTTTTTAAACCCATTTCAAACCTATAACTGGATGGCTATCAGGACGCTCCACTAGTACCCAGACCTTACTTCTCTCGAATTGATTTAGCTCTTCATTCATAGCCAAGAAACACAATTCATCCTTCAAAGCTTCTGAGATGTTCTTGGGTTCAATTTCAGATAAGAAGCATAGGTTTGAGAAGGATTCATGCACGACCGATCAAGTTCTAACTCCATGTGAGGGCTCTCCAATTACTAGTTCTTGTGGATGTTGCTTTAAGAAATTTAGAGTGCTTGGAGGCCTATATTCGTCTACGTGAGTTGGAACATCAATGACACTTCTTTCTCCTCACCCTTAGCTTCTAACTGCGCATCATCATCAATTTCCTCGTCATTTGGCCTAGGTTCTTTGGTTGGTGTATTTTAGTTAAAGTGTATGTGAGTCGATTCTTCAACAACTAAGGTTTGTTTGTTATAGACCTTATCGGCACGACTCGTACTAGAGTATCCTAACAAGATGCCATGGTCTGATTTTTCGTCAAGTTTTCCTAAGTGATCTTTAGTGTTTATAATAAAGCACGGACAATCAAAGACTCTAAAATAAGATACTAATGGCTTCTTATTAAAGTAGAGCTCATACGGTGTTAGCTTAAGAGTAGGGCGAAGCATGACTCGGTTCATCACACAATATGCTGTGTTAACCGCTTTAGCCCAAAAAAATCGAGTCAAGCCTAACTCGGCAAGCATGGTGCGTGCTAACTCTTGAAGTGTGTTGTTCTTTATCTCTACTACCTTGTTCTGTTGAGGAGTGCGAGGGGCTGAGAATTCATGCTTAATTCCTAAATTATTACAATAGTTAGTGAAATTCTCATTCTCAAATTCTCCCCCATGATCTGATCTTATGCATTTTATTTTTAGCTCCTTATCATTTTGAAGTCTAGTGCATAGATTAGTGAATTCCAGGAATATGTCAGATTTATTCGTAAGGAAGATCGTCCAGCAATATGTCAGATTTATTCGTAAGGAAGATCGTCCAACAATAACATGAGTAGGAATCTATAAGAACAAACGTGTATCGTTTTCCACCTAGACTACAAGTACTAAGAGGACCAAACGGATCCATGTAAATGATTTCAAGTGGCCTAGACGTGGAAATGTCATTTTTGCTTTTGAATGGGGTTTTAACAAATTTCCCTTTTTGACATGGAGCGCATAAGGAGTTTAAACTACCGCTTAATTTTATAAGTCCACGAACAAGTTTATTTTTCGATAGTTTGATAATTAGTTTACTTCCTGAGTGTCCTAATCTTCTATGCCAAAGATCTAATTCCTCGTTCTTAGTAACTAAGCATTTCAAATCAGAGGAAGAAATATCTTCAAAGCTAACAGCGTAAACATTATGAGTTCTATGAGTAGTAAGTGAAACACTATTAGTTTTAGCATCTATAATCTTGAAAATGTTCGTAGAGGATTCAAATATAACATTCAGTACTTTATCACATAGTTGACTAATTGAGATTAAATTATGCCTAAGTCTATCTACGAACAATACATTTAAAATTGAAAATGCTTTGTTACCTATGGTGCAGATTCCAAGAATGCGTCCTTCGCTATTATCCGCAAACATCACCATGCCCCCCTTCTTTTTCTCCAGGCTAAGGAACTTGTCTTTATCTCCTGTCATGTGCTTGGAATACCCAGAGTCCAAGTTACACATGTTCTCCTTGTCCATAGCTTTCCAACACACCTAAAAAGTTGATGAGGGGAAAGATCTGGTTACCCAAGTTGTCCCACCAATGTGATTGGTAGAAGACTTTTGTAGCCAGACTTGCATAGTTTTCTTGGCACCTTTCCTCAGACACGAGCTGGATGTGTGACCAAACCTTTACAGTCTGCACACAAGGTATAAGCAATGGATGTTGCCTTAATCGTGTTCTTCATGCTCGTGCTTGAGGATGGGGATAGCCTTTCAGAATTATTGATCTTATTGTGTGATTTTTTAAAGTTCATTTTAGGCTTAGCTTGAATATGATTACCACTCGGTGGTAGCGTTGGACTTACATAACCTAGTCCAAATTTTCCAGATCCATGATACTGTGCACCCAACAACATATTCAGAGATTTTTGCCCTATTCCAAATTTTTGGATGGCACAGTTAAGATCATGGATCGTCCCCATTAGGGCAAGGTTTCCAGTGACTAGCATTACACACCAATTGGAGAATTGTTGTTTACCTTCTTCTATCTTGGCAAAAGACATTTGAAGTATTTTCTCCAAGACATTCTTTTCATTGGCGAGATTGTAAATTTTCAACGATGCCTTAGAGAGACTTGTGTTTAGGTCATCGATCGTTTCCATCGAGTGAGGACACTCTGGGCACTCAATCTTCTCTTTGCCGCATTTTATTAAATCACTCTTTAAATTTCAAGTCCTTTTTAATTTTTTTTATTTTCATTTCTAATGGACTTTTTCTCAAGTATAACACTATCTAACTTATTACATAGATGTTCGTAAATTTCAAAGAGTTCATTATAAGAGGGTGGGGTTACCTCAGTGCCGCTCTGGATACTAGACTCATCTTCAGACTCATCATGAATCCTCCCCATGATGCACATATTTTCCTCATCTTAACTAATTGAGACTGAGGTGCTTGACTCGTCAGATGCATCCTCGTCCCAAGTTAGTGCCTTTAGCACCTTCTTCTTTCCTTTGTACTGGCTCTGTTTCTCCTTTTCCTCCTTCAGGAACCTTGGACATTCCCTCTTTATATGTCCAGGCTTGTGACACTGATAACACTCAGGTAGGTTCTTCTTATCATTGCTCTCCGTCTCCTTTGATGGTTTGTTCAACCTCCTTGTTTCTTCAGCACCTTTCTTCAGAAATTTCTTAAATTTTCCCTGCCTCTTGGTATTCTTCATGATCCTTTTGAATTCTCGGACATAAAGGATTTCTTCATCATCTTCCTCAGATTCTTCAACAACCTTTCTCTCCTACGCAGCCTTCAGTGCCTGCCCCTTCTTCTTTATCTCACTAGGATACTCCTCAGCTTGAATCTTTAATTCGAGTTCATGTGTCTTCAGGTTTCCAATGACACTCTCTATCTCCAGGGTGCTAATATCATGTGATTCAGCAATAACATTCACCTTCGGGTTGAAGCGTGGAGTCAAAGATTGCAGGATCTTCCTCACCATATCTCTATTGGAGTAGCTCTTCCCAAGGGATCTTGAGGCATTGGCAGTCTTGGTGAAGCGGGTATACATGTTGTCCACCTCCTCGTCGATCTCCATCCGGAATTGTTCGTATTCAGATTCGAGTCAGAATAGCTTCGACTCCTTCACCTGCGAGGTACCTTCGTGAGTAAGCTCAAGTAAACGCCATATATCATACGCAATTTCACAGTTGTAGATTCAATTAAATTCAGTTTTATCCAATGCATAGAATAAAGAGTTCATGGATTTGGCATTGTTCGTACATCTGTGCTTGTCAGCATCATCCCATTTATCTTACGGTTTGACTAAGACAGTATCACCTACAGTGGTAGTGGGTGCAATTTATTTTGTTTCGATCATGGCCCACATTTCCATGCTTTATGTCATCAAAAAAAATTTTATTCGCGTTCTCTAGTGACTATAGTCACTCCCCATGAACAGTGGGGGTCTACTCACACCTTGTCCCTCAGGGAATGTGTGAACCATGTTGGCCATCGTACTTTAGGTTTTTAAGCCTTTTCGAAGTAACCTGGCTCTGATACAACTTGTTGGATCTAGTGGCAAACCTTAGGGGGGTGAATAAGGTTTTAGTCGTTAATTGGAAATTCGAAATATTTATGTCTAGAGAAACTAGTTCTAGAAGCTACCGCGGGGCGTTAGGTAGCTAATGCACGGCGGTACGTCAGAAAGCTCGTTTTCCTAGGCAAATTCCTCCTTGGAGATCAATGCACCCTTTAGAGAATCATAGGCTAACAATCACAGCGTTATACGCAAGAGAAGAAACGAAAAATGAATTTCATTACAAACTAAATCAACAACTATTTTAACGATTATAAAAACTTGATCTCCATGACGCTGGAGATCGGAGGCGGTGAAGAAAGAAAACTCCTTTGGTTTTCTATACCGACCTACCACTCGGACCGGTTGGCTCTCTCCCTTTCCCTCCAAGAAAGGTTTTCGAGCCGGCTCTTCACCTTCAAGAAATGAAGTTTCTTAGAGCCCTGCTAGATCCCCCGATCTAGATGTCCCTTCCCTAGGATGATTTATCATGGAATCCTCCCCAGATTCCGACGACCTCTACCGGTCGATTTACCTCACCACAAGAATAGTGAAACGAGAAAAGTACAACAAGAATAAAGGATTAATGTTTGAATCTCCCTCAAGACGATTTCTCTGTTGAGCGATCCGTGGCCGGTTCTTGAGATCTTCGTGTGAATGCAACCGATAAACTCCTCGTAGTCGTTGATGTCTTTGGCTTGACAGAGTTCTTCATGCGCGAACGGTAGGGAGGCGGTTTTCTTTTTCCTTTGACGGAGATGGAGGAACGATGCATAGAGGCGGCTACTGAACCCTAGGAATGAGAATAGGTGTGTCCTTTCTTCTTGGCAAGGAATACATAAAACGAGTTGACTTTTATACGACATTGTAAAAACAGGCTACTGCCAGCGGTAAGACTAGCACCCGGCAGTAGGTCGATGCGCTTGATGCTGACAGCAGTCCTGCAAAATTGGAAAAAATTTCAAAATGAATATTTCCCTCTTTTTCGTGGTAGTGCGGCGCGGTAGGGAGGTATCGCCTGGGAGTAGTGCAGGCGTCTCGATGAATTCATCTCAATGATTGTTGAGTGGGCTGGTGCGGTGTGATAACAAGTTAATGTCTGCGAGGTAGCATCCCAAGCGCCTGGTCTATTAAATTCTGGCTACCGCCCGACGATAACTACTACCGCTTGGCGGTAGGCGCCAAAGGAGAGCTTCTTGCATAGCTTAGACCTGTAAACTTGCACACTCTACCAAACATAAGATTTAATCAAATACACCATGGGAATTGATATTATCAAACTGAGGATATGTGAACCGTCAGTTCCAACAAAATCTACCGCCTGGCGGTAACATCCAGAAATCAAATCCTTCCAATTTTCAGGAACTTTGGGGCCATTTTCAGGAACTTTGGGGCCTTATAATTCTCCCCTCCTTTAAGAGATTTCGTCCCGAAATCCATAGTAACTATAGAAGTACAAAACTTATCATATGTACCTCAATGGAACAGTTCAGGAAACTCTTCTTGCATGGTTTTCTCATACTCCCATGACAGCTCCACACGACCACAGTTGTCCCATCAGACTTTGACCATCCGAATCTCTTTATTATGTAGTCGCTTTACTTCCGTGTCCTCGATACTAATTGTTTTGAACTTCGTCTTCAACCCACTATCGACCAGAATTTGCTCCAAAGAAACCACTTGTGTATGCTCTTGTACAACCTTTCGCAGCATCTATATGTGAAACACATCGTGCAAACCACTGAGTTCAGCTGAAAGCTTCAACCGATAGGAATCTTCTCCAATCAGCTCAACAATTTCAAATGACCCAAGGTATCTTAGACTGGGCTTTTTCAAGCGTCGGATCCTCGATATGCCCTTGAACGGTTTAATTTTGAGATAAACCCAATCTCCAACGGCAAACTCCACGTTTTGGTGCTTGGCATTGTAGTATTTTGCTTGCTTATCTTGCGCAATCAGCGATCTTTCTCGAATCAAACGTATCGTTGAAGTCGCATATTCAATGTCCTTATGTTTATACAGCTTCGATTCACCTATTTCTACCCAAGCTAATGGAGTACGACACTGCCTATCATATAAGTACTTAAGAGGTGTCATCCGTATACTCACTTGGTAGCTATTATTATAGGCGAATTCGATCATATAGAGATGATCTTCCAACCACTTCTTAAAATCTAGGGCACGCATACGAAGCATATCTTCTATCGTTCTGTTGACCCTCTCGGTCTGACCATCCAACTGAGGACGGAAGGTCGTACTGAATTTCAGCTTGGTACCCAACAGTTGATGAATAAGCTTCCAATCATTCGATGTGAAACACCCATCTCGATCTCTAACAATGGTCTGGGGCACACCGTGCAATCGTCCGATCTACTGAACATAAAGTTTAGTTAACTTTTCAACTGAATCGTCCCTTCGATTCGGAATGAAGTGTGCTATTTTTTTCAACTGGTCAATGATCGCCGAAATGGAATAGGTCTCGTGTTGTGATTTCGACAAGCCGTGCATGAAATCCATCGATATATCATTAAACTTCCATTTTGGGATTGGCAACGATTTCAGGAAACCATTGGGTCATTGACACTCAGCCTTTACTAGGGCACAAGTTTGGCACTTCGCCACATAAAGAGTGATGTCCTTTTTCAACCCTGACCACCAGAATAATTTCTTCATGTCTTTAAACATCTTTTTGCTCCTTGGGTGGATTGAGAACTTGGTACAATGAGCCTCGTACATTCTTTAAACACCTTTGTGCTTGTTGGGTGGATTTAGAACTTGGTACAATGAGCCTCGTATATCAACTCCTCCCGCAACATACTAATATTTGGGATGCATAGCCGACCGTCCTTTCACAAAAGACTGTCGTTCAGCGAGAATTTAGAATTTGACCCATCCACTATCTCCACCATATAGTGCTTCATGCTTTCGTCAAGCTCCAATGCCTGTCGAATTATGTCTGCGAGGTCATATTGCACCTCCGTCCAGTTCAAGCATGCTTTTGCGCTCATTCTCTTCTCAACACAAGAGATGTCCAGAGCCTCCAACTCATGAATCAGACGCTCATCATGCATCTATAACCAATTTTCTCGGGTTGGAGCCTTGCGACTCAGCGCATCTGGGACGACATTTCCCTTCTCGGGAGTGTAATGAATCTCAAAGGTGTAGTCCCCAAGGAACTCCATCCACCTTCGCTGTCGCATATTTAGATCCTTCCGATGCAATATATATTTCAGGCTCTGATGATCCGTAAAGATATCAATATTCACGCCATACTAGTAGTGTCGATATAGCTTAAGAGAAAAATATCACAGTCGCTAATTCTAGGTCGTGAACAGGATAATTCATCTCGTGCACTTTTAGTTGGCGAGAACCATAGGCGATCACATGCCCAAATTGCAAAAGAACGCAGCCTAAGTAGCTCCCCGATACATCACTATGAATTTCAAAGCCTTTTGTCCCACATGGCGAACACAACACAGGCTTCGTGTTCAAATGACTCTTCAACTCCTCAAAATCTCGCGCACACTCTTACGTCCAAATAAACTTTTGATTCTTCCTTATCAATGTCGTGAGAGGTAAAGAAATACTTGATAAGCTCTCTACAATGCGCCTATAATAGCCGGAAAGTCCTAGGAAACTCCTGACTTTTGCTAATGAAGTAAGTACATGCCACTCTCGTATCACAACAATCTTTGTCGGATCCCCAACAATACCGTCTTCAAATACGACATGACCAAGAAAAGCCACCGAAGATAGCCATAACTCACACTTAGAGAATTTGGCATATAAGCGATTTCTTCTCAGAGTATGCAAAACCAACCATAAATGTTTTGCATGCTCCTCTTCATACTGAGAGTATACCAGTATGTCGTCAATAAAGACAATCACAAAGACATCCAAATATTGTCGAAAAGTCCTATGTATCAAATCCATGAAATTAATGGCACATTAGTAAGTCCAAAAGGCATCACAGTAAACTCATAATGCCCATAGCATGCACCAAACGCTGTCTTAGAAATATCACATTCCCGAATTCTTAAGTGCCAGTAGCCGAACTTCAAATCCAACTTCGAGTAGACAGTTGATCCAACAAGATGATCAAACAGATCATCGATTCACTGAATCAGATACTTGTTCTTTTCTATCAACTTGTTCAGTTCACAATAATCAATGCATAGGCGCAAGCCTCCATCCTTCTTTTTCACAAAGAGAACCGGTGCACTCCATGGTGACATACTCAGACGTATATAGCCTTAGTCTTGCAATTCTTGCAACTGAACTTTCAGTTCTGCCATTTCTATTGGCGCCACTCAATACGGTGAGTGTGATATAGGTTTTACACCTGGCACCAACTCAATCATGAATTCAATCTCTCGCTGGGGTGGAAGCCTAGGGATATTCTATAATGCCCCAAATTTTTTGATGTATATTTTATTTACTTTAGTGACATATTTTTGAAGTCAGGGCATTACGTTGATGCATAGTTTATGAGTATCGTTGCTGGAGCGTGACTTTTGCTCATTGGTATCCGAGGTTTTGACTTAGAATATTAACATGGCTAATTTCTAGTGTGTTTTTGGAATTTCCCTTGCGAGCCGGGTTTATTTTGGAACTCGGTGGAGCCTTTTAGGGATATTTGGTGTTTTGACTTCGAGGAGTTTTTACCAGAGTTTGGTTTGTCGGATTCTGATTTTAACTTCGCCATTGGTTTTGTAACATCGGTATTTAGCTTCGGTGCGAATTTCGTGGAAATCTGAGTTGATTCGAATTTTGGTCGTTTGGACGTTTAATTAATAATATTATATTATTTATATATAGCGTGAACGATTTTGACGAAACCCTATTCATCGTCTTCTTCCTTAGCCGTCAGACCGATTCGCGGAAGAGGGAAAGCGGCGGACTTCGCAAGCATTCAACCATCAATTATAGGAGCTCTGGTGCACGAAATCATCGTTGGAGGCTAGATTCGGAAAGCTCTCACTGAGATCTACATGTGAGGGGTGAGTTTTTCCCATTTCTTGGATTTTTGGGTGTTTGGTTATTCTGTTTTGACCCTCTTTTCCCCAAAAAGTTTTAGGAAGTGTAGCCAAGGTGTTCTTGCGGCCGGATCCGTGAGGAGGATCGCTCGTAAGGTCGGATTCCAGAAGCTTTGAGGCAAGTGGTGAATTTTCCCCTTGCTATTTTGTTCTTGCTTTTCATTCCTTTCATTTCCTTCCCTCCTTAGAATGTAGGGGTAGCGTAAGGTTCGGCCAAGATCGAATTGTTGAGTAGTGTAGGATCTCCAGCCAATGGAATTTCGTCGGATAAGGGTTTAGTATGGTTAGAGGAAATCCGTCAATTTTGGTGGAGTCAGCCTAAGTTTTATCCGTCAATTTTGGTGGAGTCAACCTAAGTGTAATTCATCATATATGGTGGAGTCAACCTAAGTGTAATTCATCGTATGTGGTGGAGTCAACCTAAGTTTAATTCATCGTATATGGTGGGGTCAGTCTGAGTGAAATTCGTCGAATAAGAGTTTTGGGGCTAAGTCAGATTCGTCGAGTATTCTCGACGAAATCATCAAGCATCAGCCTGGGTGTCGAGTGATTTTACATTCGTTGAGTTTAGGCGTCAAGTTTTTCGAGTATCAGGATTGGCGTTGAGTAATTTCATTTTGGCATCTAGAAAGTCGAGTGATCTGAAAGACTAAGTCAAATTCGCCGAGTATTCTCGACGAATTCGTCAATTATGTTGTTGGTGTCAAGAGTGTCGAGTGACCTGTAAGTCTATGTATTTTTTGTCGAGTTAAGACTATTTGGCGTCGAGTGATTTGAGTTTGTGCCTTTGGCTTCGAGAGAGTTGAGTAAACTTAGTTAGGCATCGAGTGAACTCATCTAGGCGTCGAGTGAAGTAAAGTTAGGGGAATTAAGTCCAAGCTTTGAGTGAAACCGCCTTGGCATTGAGTGAACTCCAAATTCGTCGAGTATAATCGACGAACTTCCCTTGGACTTGGTGATTTGCGCCGATTCATCGAGTATCAAGGTATTATTAGCCGATTCGTCGAGTATCGTCAGTTAGCCAGATTGTTGCCAAGTAGAATTCGTCGAGTGTCTACTACATTTGTCGGGTATACTCGACGAATAAGTGTGTACTTAGAATTTTTCTCGCTGAATTCAGTCCAATTCGTCGAGTTTTTCCTTAGGGTGATTTTTTGGATTTTTCTTCCTTTTTTGCTATTGGAGTAATACTGTGTTTCGGTAATGGTTTATATTGGTGTTTTATGGATGTTTTTGGTGTGACCCATGGTTGGCAGTGGATAAAGGACTGCCAACATTGGTTCAACTTATGAATCTTTGCCCTGGTAGGTTTACCCGATATGGGTTTGTGACTGGGTGTATGGAGGAGATGACCACCACCGCAGGTGCTGGTAAATCCCCGGTATGGATTTGTGACTGGGTGTATGGAGGAGGAGACCACCACTATAGGTGCCGATAATTACTCGGTATTGGGTGTGTCAGAAAGTACGACCACCATTCCTTAGGCCCATATGAAGTTTTTTACTGTTGGTGTGTTGGGTAGGTTCCTACCACCGCAGGTGCTGGATTTTGCTGGTGTTTATGCTCGTTCTATGATGAGTTTGCCACTCTTATGTATATTTACTCTTACTTATATAAATGTTTATTAAAGCATAAATCTTTATCACACGTGGTGTAGCTTGGGATTTCTAACCCTTGTGAGTTCTTTCTTACTTATTACCTTATGGTTGAGTACTGGTATTTTTTGTTGGGTTTTCTAGGAGGGTGGCACAACACTTGTGCACGCAGCGGAAGTAATAAAATCGAGAACAACCCAAAAGAGATTTGGGATCAAGCCTTGAATATTGAATCAAGAAGTTAAGAAATAACTAGGTCAAAGTTACCTTTCTAGTGTTGATTCAAAACTCAACAGAGATGCTCCAAGATATGAGTCCTTGTCGGTGGAGAGTTCTACGTAGAATAACGTCTACGTCTCTGCAGAAATGCACACTAGAAGGAGAGCACCGAGCCTCGTCGCACGAACGATCGGGAAGGAGATCAACTGCACCTTGCACTTCCACGGACTGCTAGGTCCGCGCAAGGAATAGCAACACCGGCGACTGTCGCCGGAGAGGAGGTGGTCGGCGGAGCGAACGATGCGGCAGAACGCTTCCATCCGGCGAGATTCGGGAATCGGCGGATCGGCAGACCGGCGGAATGCTTTCGTCGGGTTAGAATCGGCCACAGGAGAACTCACGCATCCACACTCCGATCCCAAAAACCCTAAGTCCTAATTTATACCAAAGGTATAAACAGACCTAAGAGAATCGCTATCCGCAGACCACACAGCATAGGGTTTCAGAATCATTCACCGAGAATGAGCTACAGGTTTGGCAAGAATCTGATCCAGATTCGGCGAGAATCAGCAGACAGAATCGACGAGAATCATCTACAGAATCGTCGAGAATCGAGGATGGAATCGTCGAGTATCACCAATCGCCGGGAATCCAACAACTCGATTCTCGACGAATTCGTCGAGAGTCGGCGAGTCATACTCGACGATTCTCGATGAATCATTCGCGACGAATGATTCTCGATAAACTCGTTGAGAGTCGGCGAATCATACTCGATGATTCTCGACGAATCTCCTTAGCAACGTTTGCCTGACCCCCATTCTGTATGGTGATTGGTAAACTTTACCAACACAGTCAATCCTCCAACTTCTCCACATACTCTTATGTGTGACCCTGCAGACTCATATCGCGTTGGCAGTGAGATTACATGTTTGACCACTTCTTGATCACCTGGTAACTCCAATAGTCTTCCACTTGATCTTGAAAGTATCAAACCAAAAAACCTCACAAATAATGAGCGGCATCTAGCAATGCATCATTGCTACCCAAGCAATAAGAGTTCATAACTCATAAGCCTTATGAACAATGTTCCAGCGTTGTCTTTGTCCCTTTGTCCCTTACATCCGGAAAGAACTAGAGGCATGGACTGTGTCACCCTCATAATAGCTCAATCCAAGTTTCTTGATCTAGAACGGACTTCCAGAGAATGGTGAGTCCAATATCACATATTGACTCAACCAAGCATGGCCATGCATTTCCCAATCCAGTTCCATCAAGGGGCCTATGGATGCAACTCCTGTCATATAGGAGGACAAATCCCATATCTGCTCACACACAAACACCCAAATGATTTGTAACGTGCCCAACAACCACCCTTATCATCAACCTTTCTCAAGGAAGACTTTAGATGGCATCAAAGCACGCTCTTCCTCACTTGATGAATGTTGTGACTTTAGGTCAAAGGACAACAACACCATTGTCAATTGAGACCTACTCGTGACACGTTTAGATAACAATCCACAAAGTAGTCTCAGGTTGGGTCTGTCCAGTACAACTTGTTCATTAACAAGTACCCACGTGATGACTTGATATCACAATATTGATGAATAATTATTTATAAACATTTTAGTATACGTTTTAGTTTAATTTCGAAATATAATTTGTAATATATTATGTAAATTATTGAATAAATGATTTGTTTTTTCTCTAAAAAAATATTTTTAGAACTTAAAAAAATATATTATAACAAATATAAGTTGTTTAGATATAAGTTAAATAAAATATGTAATTGTTGTATTTATATTATATAAAATAAAAATAAAATTAGATTATAATTATTAAAATAAATATTAAATATAATGGTACAGTTATGATAATAATATAAATATTTATACTACTTTTATATAATATATATATATATCTAATAACTGTAATAATTAATATAATAATAATTATATTATCATAATGATAATCATAACTTATAATAATTAAAGATATTTTATAATTAATATATATTTCTATGTATATATATATATATATATAAAGTTACAATTAAACATATATATTAATTATATTACATAAAGGTATATATATATATATATATATAAATATATCTATATATGTAAATAAAAAAGTAAATAAAAAGAATTTAAAACTAGGACAAAATAATTTTATCATTTGAATATATTAATCTATATGTATAAATCTTGAAGAACATAATATATATATAATGTTTCTGCTTTTGACAGAAATGATCAGTTGGTCTAGTGGAATGGTGGCTAGTTATACTCTCTGGTTGATTGGGATCAAGACAAGGCCAAAGCATTTTTTGTATGGATTTATTCCAGCCCGCAACCCGCAACCCGCCAGCTACCTGCAACCCGCCGCCAGCCCGCGACCCGCCAGCTGTCTGCCTGCCCGACCCGCCAGCTACCTGCCTGCCCGACCCGCCAGCTGCCAGCCCGACCCACCATCCTTATCCAGCAACCAAATCAGCTGCCAGCTCATCAAAAACTGCCACATGTCAAGCCGTCCAATAGCCAGCTGTCCTATAAGCAGATTTTCAGCTTTTCCAAAAGCTGTTTGGCAGCTTTTCCATAAGCTGTTTGGCAACTTTTTCAAAAGTGCTTTTTCAAAAGCAATTTTATTTTTCTATAAATAGAGGGGCAGCGCTGAGTAGAATTATTCGAACTCCAGCAGATTCCTTAAGAACTGTTAGGACTCCCCAGCTCTCTGACAAGGAACTGGTAGTAGCTTTCAAGTATTCTAAAGTTCTGTAAGTTGTAATTTTTCAGCTTTATTTTCAGCTTTTTAGAAAGTTGTAATATTTTCGGACTTTATAAAATAGACTCTTTCAATTTCAATTCTGAGTACTTTACTGCTTTCTTTTACTTTATTTTTTTTATACTATCCCGAATGAAAGGCGAAGCTCTGCTTATGTCCTGGATTAAGATAGTGTAAAACTGCTTTCAAATCTATTTTCAAAACCCTATTCTTTCATACTATCCCGAATGAAAGGCGAGGCGAAAGCCTAAGTCCTGGAATAAGATAGTGCGGAAGCGCTGCAAAATTTTACTACCCTATCCCAAAAACAAAGGTGAAGCGAAAGCTTAAATCCTGGATTGAGATAGATAGGTAGATATTATTTTCTGTACTTTATACCGCCCCCATCCTGAGAAGAGGCTAAGAACCCTTAGCACTTGGTCAAGATGAGCTCTGGGCTGGATACTATTTTCAACTATTTCAACTCTACTTTCTAGTTATTCTAACTAGGGTTTTCTGTTAATTGATCATATACCAGGTGACGAGACACTACGTTTACGTTAACCCGTTTAAACGCAAGCCTTCCCGGTCGTACTTTCGAGTCAGTGATGCTACCAAAGGAACCCTCTCGTTAAGTTAGATAATTAAGAAAGAAAGTTATTCTTTAATAGGCGAATTAATATCCGCTCAAAGTAATTCTGAAATCGAGGACTAAACTCTAAGTCCCTCTCTTAATAAAATCACGTATATAATTTTTAATTTTAAAATAAACCCCACTCCGTTCTTTCGATAAAATAATAGTCAGTTCTAAAAAGTAGAATAATTAACACCGATCCCAGGAAAAATACGACCTTGATATTTTCTACAAAATACTATACTCATATGCGATAGGTACTCTTGCCTTAATCTACAGGATATAAGTAAGTAAACAAAGAGATAGACTTATATACGTAAAAGATTATATAAAACCAAATCTATCTTCTTTAAAACAAACTTTACTTATCAAGCTTTTTGGCGCCGTTGCCGGGGATTTGTTTATTTGTGTTAATATTTGAAAATAAAAGAACACTATAAATTTTACCTTTTCTTTTTCTTGTTATTTAAAAACCTTAGTTTTTATAAAAATAAAACAAACATAAAATTCCCTGAATTTAAAACTTTGTTTTTATAAAACCTAATTTTTTATTAACAAGTTTATTAACCACTAACGAATTCTAACAGAAAAACCTAACCTACTATTTAACGTATTTTATATAAACTTGAAAAATAAAAATAAAAAGTAGTTTATAATAAAAAACCTGCTTTTATTATAAAACTTCTTTTATAAAAAAACGTGTTTTATATAAAATAAAAATAACTTGTTTTTAGTTATTTTCCGTTTTAAGTCTTTTTGTGTGTTTTTATTTGTGTTTTTACTTAGTTTTTTTTTTACTTAGTTTTTTTTTATACAAAAGTCTTTTTTAGTATATGACCCGCGGAACTCCATCTGATTTAACTCTTGGACTTGATCCTGAAATCGAACGCACCTTTCGCAGGCGCCTCCGATCTCTAAATCAAGAGCTCGTGTTAAATCTGGAAGAGTCCGTAGGCACCGCACACGTTCAAGAAATGGCAGCAGAGCAACAACAAATGCCAGAGGTGGTCCCCCAAAGGACCATGTCTTATTATGCACGACCTAATTTAGATGACACCGGGTCTAGTATCGTTCGTCCACCAATTGCTAATAATAACTTCGAGATTAAATCGAGTATAATCCAAATGATTCAAAATTCTGTTCAATTCGATGGATTGCCCGATGAAGATCCAAATACGCATTTGTGCAATTTCTTAGAAATATGCGACACATTTAAGATAAATGGCGTCACTGATGATGCCATCCGTCTTCGCTTATTTCCTTTTTCTTTACGAACGAAAGCCAAACAGTGGCTAGGTTCTCTCCCCAGAGGATCTATCACCACTTGGGCTGAAATGACCGAAAAATTCCTAACAAAGTATTTTCTACCTGCAAAAACCGCACGTTTGCGTGCGGATATTTCTTCCTTTGTGCAAGGCGAGTCTGAGTCTCTTTATGAGACTTGGGAACGTTTTAAGGAATATTTACGTCGGTGTCCACATCACGCACTGCCAACTTGGCTCCAGGTACAAATATTTTATAATGGTTTGAATATTCAAACCAGACAAGCCATTGATGCTGCCGCTGGGGGCACGCTCAATAACAAAACCCCCGAGGCCGCTCAAACCCTCTTTGAGGAAATGGCCATGAACGCGTACCAGTGGAACGTGCCAAGGTCACTCCCTAAACAAGCTGGGATATATGAGCTCGACACTTCTTCTACTTTAGCACTCCAAGTAGAAAATCTAACTAAACAATTGGCTGGAATATCTGCTTCCTTCGCCACTACTTGGAATCCGAATAATAATATAATTGAAGAAATCGATTATATGGGGAACTCTTATAGACCTTCCTATAATCCTAATATAAACTTAAATAATAATTCTTATAATCCAGGATATAGGAACCATCCTAATTTTTCGTGGAGCAACCCCAATAATGCTCAACGCCCACCGACTGCAAATCCAATTGGATTTGCACCGCAACCCCCACAACCACAAACAACACCACCACCACCGAACCAATTTAGGCCAACCCCGATAGAAGACATATTTACGAAATATGTCAGTATTAATGAGTCCAATATCCGGAACCTGACCGGATCAATTAAAAACTTAGAAACACAAATTGGACAAATATCAAAAATGCTATCGGAACGCCAACCTGGTAATTTGCCAGGAAATACGGAACCAAATCCGCGGGATACTAGCCATTCCAGTAACCCAAGTTGACAAGCCGTCCAACTACGAAGTGGCAGGGAGCTACCACCACCCGTTAGGGTAGAAAAAGAAGCTAAGGTTAGCCTTCCTACACCACTTCCCGTTACGACTCTGCCTCCTCAACCCCCGCGAATTTCTTCCACACATGTTGTTGTACCTTATCCATCTAAATTAAAAGATGAGCGAGAAGATGAACAATATAAAAATTTTCTAAAAATGCTAAAACAAATTCAAATCAATATACCTTTCTGCGAGGCAATTGTACAAATGCTTAAATACGCAAAATATTTAAAAGCGTTATTTTCAAATAAAAAGAAACTCGAAGATATTTCGAGAGTTTTTCTTAACGCCGAATGTTCAGCCGTTTTATTACATAAATTACCCCCAAAATTAAACGATCCGGGACGATTTTCCATCCCGTGTCTTTTCGGTAATCTATTAATAAAAGATGCGTTAGCAGATTTAGGTGCTAGCATAAATTTAATGCCCTACTCGCTCTTTCAAAAACTAGGATTAGGTAACCCCAGCCCAACTAAAATGAGCATCCAATTAGCAGATCGTTCTATTAAATATCCAATAGGGATAGTAGAGGATGTTCTGGTCAAAATAGACAAGTTTATCTTCCCGGTAGACTTTGTTATACTTGACATAGAGGAAGACGCCGATGTTCCCATAATTCTCGGTCATCCTTTTCTCGCAACCTCTTGCGCGATAATAGATGTAAGTAACGGTAGACTTCTCTTACGAGTAGGAGATGACGAAGTTACTATCGATATAGATCCCTCTATGAAAAACTCTTTAATAAATGACGATTCCTGCTACCTTGCGGAAGCCTCTTTTGAGGGAAATGGTTTTCCCTATTCTGATTTATTTTCAATAACGGTAGAAGAATCGGACTTGGCAGACTTACCCATTTCAAATGAAATGCCTACCGATGACCCTTTAGAACCTTTTATATCCTTAACTTCTACAACTTTAAAAACTCCAACTTCATATGAAAAACCACCAACCCTCGAGCTGAAAACACTTCCTGCACATTTAAAATACGTTTTCCTTGAAGCTGAATCTAAACTCCCTGTTATCATTTCTGCCGAATTAAATGATAAGAAAACGTATGAATTAATAGAAGTGTTAAAACAACATCGCCGTGCATTAGCATGGCAAATTTCTGATATCCAAAGACTCAACCCATCTTTTTGTACGCATAAAATATTTTTGGAAGATAACCCTCGTAAATCTATCCAGCCCCAACGACGTTTAAATCCTAATATGAAGGATGTCGTAAAAGCTGAAGTAATGAAATTATTAGACGCAGGAATTATCTATCCAATCTCAGATAGCACATGGGTTAGTCCCGTACAAGTCGTCCCTAAGAAGGGCGGTATAACGGTAGTGCCAAACGCTAATAATGAACTAATTCCAACACGTACTGTTACGGGTTGGAGGATGTGCATCGATTATCAAAAATTAAATGATGCCACCCGTAAAGATCACTTTCCACTACCGTTTATAGATCAAATATTAGAGCGACTCTCGGGTCACTCATATTATTGTTTTCTCGATGGTTATTCAGGGTATTTACAAATTCCTATAGCCCCTGAAGATCAAGAGAAAACTACGTTCACTTGCCCCTTTGGTACTTTCGCCTATAGGCGAATGCCGTTTGGACTTTGTAATGCGCCAGCTACATTTCAAAGATGTATGCTAGCTATTTTTGGCAAGTTAGTAGAGGACGTTATGGAAGTATTTATGGATAATTTCTCCGTATTTGGAGACTCATTCCATGCGTGTTTAGACAACCTCGCTCGTGTTCTTCAACGCTGTGAAGACACGAATTTAGTGTTGAACTGGGAGAAATGCCATTTTATGGTCCGCGAAGGTTTAGTTCTCGGTCATAAAATTTCTTCCCAGGGAATCGAGGTAGATAAGGCCAAAATAGAAATAATTGAAAAACTTCCTCCTCCAACAAATGTAAAATCTATTCGAAGTTTCTTAGGCCATGCAGGTTTCTATAGACGGTTCATTCAAAATTTCTCTAAAATAACAAAACCGTTAACTCATTTATTAGAAAAAGAAGCCCCATTTATATTCGATAGTGAATGCTTAGTAGCATTCAATATTATTAAAGACAAACTAATCAACTCTCCTATTTTAGTATCCCCAGACTGGTTCTTCCCTTTTGAGATCATGTGTGATGCGAGTGATTATGCGGTAGGAGCTGTCTTAGGACAACGAGTACACAAATATTTTCATCCTATCTATTATGCAAGTAAAACTCTCACATCTACACAAACCAATTACACGACCACGGAAAAAGAACTACTGGCGATTGTATTTGCATTTGATAAGTTTAGATCTTATATTACACTATCGAAAGTTATAGTTTTTACGGATCATTCTACTTTTAAATATTTACTAACAAAGGCAGATGCCAAACCCCGTTTATTACGTTGGATTCTCTTATTACAAGAATTTGATTTAGAGATCCGAGATAAGAAAGGCGCAGAGAATTTGGCAGCCGATCATCTTTCGCGACTAGAGAATTCTGCAACAGATAACTCGTGGAAGCCGACATCGAAGATAAATTCCCTGAAGAAAGTCTCCTCGCACTCGAAAAGGTAAACAACTCTTCTACTCCTTGGTTCGCAGACTTGGCTAACTATTTAGTAGCCCGAGTCCTTCCAAAAGCTTTTTCATTTCAAGAAAAGAAGAAATTCTTTTCTGACTTGAAAAACTACTTTTGGGAAGACCCGTATTTATTCCGAGTCTGTGCCGACCAAGTAATTCGAAGATGTATTTCGAACGAGGAAGGACTAAAAATACTACGGCACTGCCACGAAGGACCAACCGGCGGTCATTATCAATCCAACCGGACTGCACGTAAAGCCCTTGAAGCAAGATTCTTTTGGCCTACTTTATTCAAGGACGCTCAAAAATTGGTAAGCGTTTGCAACCGCTGCCAACGGTCAGGTAACATTTCCCGTCGGGACGAAATGCCCCAAAACTTTTACTTAGAATGTGAAATTTTTGATCTGTGGGGCATAGATTTTGTAGGCCCTTTACCTCCTTCTTTTAAAAATCGTTATATCTTAGTAGCGGTCGATTACGTTTCACGATGGGCTGAAGCGTAAGCTTTACCCACCGCTGACTCGAGAGTCGTCGTTAAATTTCTGAAAACCTTATTTTCACGTTTTGGCACGCCTAGGGCAATAGTGAGCGACCGAGGTACTCATTTTTGTAACACCCAGATGGCTAAAGTGTTAGCCAAATATGGAGTTACTCATAAACTCGCTACCGCTTATCACCCCCAAACAAGCGGCCAAGTGGAGGTAGTCAATAGAGAACTAAAGCGCATATTAGAAAAGACTGTAGATACCAATCGAAAAGATTGGTCTCTCAAATTAGATGATGCACTTTGGTCCTACCGTACAGCATTCAAAACTGCGATCGGTTGTACACCTTATCGTTTAGTATATGGAAAAGCATGTCACCTACCTGTAGAATTAGAACATCGAGCATATTGGGCGCTAAAATTTCTTAACTTAGATACAAACTTAGCCGCCGAACAACGTAAATTTCAACTCAATGAACTTGAGGAATGGCGTGCAAACGCCTATGAAAATAATAAATTTTATAAAGAGCGATCTAAGTTTTATCATGATAGGAAAATTAAATTTCCAAAATCTTTTTCACCAGGTGATCTTGTCCTACTATATAACTCACGTCTTAAATTATTTCCAGGAAAATTAAAATCCCGATGGACCGGACCCTATACTATTAAACAAACCTGGCCATATGGGACCGTTCTTATTTCTCACCCTGAACTAGGAACTTTCAAAGTAAACGGGCACCGTTTAAAACTATATTTTACTGGGGACCCTTTTCAAAAAGAACCTGAAACCCTAACACTACTCCATAACCTCAAAATATAAATTCCCTTGTATATTTCCATCCTTTATGCTTTTGTATATTTTGTACATATTTTTCACTTCATACCTATGCCTAACAATAAGTATGGGGGTGCTTTTAGCTGCAATATGTTTTTATCACTTTTATGTTATATTTTTCCTTTAAAATAAAAGCATTGTTTATTTTAGTACTCATCCAAAACAAGTCAAAATTTTCAAAAACCATACTATGTAAATATATTCCAAAAAAATCTGAGTTGATCAAAAATGCAAATTATTCAATTTTCAAATTTACTACTCCTTCTCCTAACTAGATAGATATAAATATCCGGAATACACTTGTAAACACTACCTTGTAAAATTTCATTATAAACGGAGTTAGTTTTTTAGCAAGCCTGCTTTCAATATCAAAGGAAATACATATATATACAATGGAAGCAAACATATTATGTTCACCAAACAATTGTAGATTGTAATTATCATTACTTCAATCTTGTTACAATATAGAAAATATCAAGCTATTACCATTGCTCTCAAAATTTTTTATCAAAATTATTTTACAACCCTACCGACTATTTCGCTTGGCATGTTTCTTTACGCACGCAAGCATCTAGGAGTATGTGCTCCTAGAAAAGAAAAGATCTTATGTCCATGGGAATAAAATATTCCGTAAACATAGGCATCCAATAAATGTTAAAAGACCATATGAAATGGAGTATGTGCTCCTAAACATATGCATTGGATTAATTCAAAAGTCAATTCTGCAAAGTTTTTTTTTCTATTTTGGAAAATCTTTTCCTAAAATAGTTATAACAATGCATGAATATGAAAAAAAGGTGAGAGGATAAAATTCATCACCTCGTACTTTCAAAGCCTTTGTGTGGGCAAACCCACCAAGTTGATATCCCCTAAAACCACTACAACATTGAATTAATTTTGCTTAAAATTTTGAGAGAGCATACTTAATAGGTTGTAATTTTTCAACATATCTCATGCAAGAATAGTAGTCATAAATCCAATCTATCTTTGTTATATCTGATTTTAATATCTGCTTACTATTTGTTTTCAAAAACTTTTATGGCTATAAATTCTAACTCTGGTATCAATGATATATATATATAGCATTTAACGCTTTATTCACCGGATGTTTATACCTGTTTTATCTTGAAGAATTAAATTGATAGTAAATAGAAAATTTCATAACTTGTAAATATACTCAACTCTATATTTGCTCCGGAATAGCAAAATCTAAGTATGGGGGTATTTGATGAATAATTATTTATAAACATTTTAGTATACGTTTTAGTTTAATTTCGAAATATAATTTGTAATATTTTATGTAAATTATTGAATAAATGATTTGTTTTTTCTCTAAATAAATATTTTTAGAACTTAAAAAAATATATTATAACAAATATAAGTTGTTTAGATATAAGTTAAATAAAATATGTAATTGTTGTATTTATATTATATAAAATAAAAATAAAATTAGATTATAATTATTAAAATAAATATTAAATATAATGGTACAGTTATGATAATAATATAAATATTTATACTACTTTTATATAATATATATATATCTAATAACTGTAATAATTAATATAATAATAATTATATTATCATAATGATAATCATAACTTATAATAATTAAAGATATTTTATAATTAATATATATTTCTATGTATATATATATATAAAGTTACAATTAAACATATATATTAATTATATTACATAAAGGTATATATATATATATAAATATATCTATATATGTAAATAAAAAAATAAATAAAAAGAATTTAAAACTAGGACAAAATAATTTTATCATTTGAATATATTAATCTATATGTATAAATCTTGAAGAACATAATATATATATAATGTTTCTGCTTTTGACAGAAATGATCAGTTGGTCTAGTGGAATGGTGGCTAGTTATACTCTTTGGTTGATTGGGATCAAGACCAGGCCAAAGAATTTTTTGTATGGATTTATTCCAGCCCGCAACCCGCAACCCGCCAGCTACCTGCAACCTGCCGCCAGCCCGCGACCCGCCAGCTGCCTGCCTGCCCGACCCGCCAGCTACCTGCCTGCCCGACCCGCCAGCTGCCAGCCCGACCCGCCATCCTTATCCAGCAACCAAATCAGCTGCCAGCTCATCAAAAACTGCCACATGTCAAGCTGTCCAATAGCCAGCTGTCCTATAAGCAGATTTTCAGCTTTTCCAAAAGCTGTTTGGCAGCTTTTCCATAAGCTGTTTGACAACTTTTTCAAAAGTGCTTTTTCAAAAGCAATTTTATTTTTCTATAAATAGAGGGGCAGCGCTGAGTAGAATTTTTCGAACTCCAGCAGATTCCTTAAGAACTGTTAGGACTCCCCAGCTCTCTGACAAGGAACTGGTAGTAGCTTTCAAGTATTCTAAAGTTCTGTAAGTTGTAATTTTTCAGCTTTATTTTCAGCTTTTTAGAAAGTTGTAATATTTTCGGACTTTATAAAATAGACTCTTTCAATTTCAATTCTGAGTACTTTACTGCTTTCTTTTACTTTATTTTTTTTATACTATCCCGAATGAAAGGCGAAGCTCTGCTTATGTCCTGGATTAAGATAGTGTAAAACTGCTTTCAAATCTATTTTCAAAACCCTATTCTTTCATACTATCCCGAATGAAAGGCGAGGCGAAAGCCTAAGTCCTAGATTAAGATAGTGCGGAAGCGCTGCAAAATTTTACTACCCTATCCCAAAAACAAAGGTGAAGCGAAAGCTTAAATCCTGGATTGAGATAGATAGGTAGATATTATTTTCTGTACTTTATACCGCCCCCATCCTGAGAAGAGGCTAAGAACCCTTAGCACTTGGTCAAGATGAGCTCTGGGCTGGATACTATTTTCAACTATTTCAACTCTACTTTCTAGTTATTCTAACTAGGGTTTTCTGTTAATTGATCATATACCAGGTGACGAGACACTACGTTTACGTTAACCCGTTTAAACGCAAGCCTTCCCGGTCGTACTTTCGAGTCAGTGATGCTACCAAAGGAACCCTCTCGTTAAGTTAGATAATTAAGAAAGAAAGTTATTCTTTAATAGGCGAATTAATATCCGCTCAAAGTAATTCTGAAATCGAGGACTAAACTCTAAGTCCCTCTCTTAATAAAATCACGTATATAATTTTTAATTTTAAAATAAACCCCACTCCGTTCTTTCGATAAAATAATAGTCAGTTCTAAAAAGTAGAATAATTAACACCGATCCCAGGAAAAATACGACCTTGATATTTTCTACAAAATACTATACTCCTATGCGATAGGTACTCTTGCCTTAATCAATAGGATATAAGTAAGTAAACAAAGAGATAGACTTATATACGTAAAAGATTATATAAAACCAAATCTATCTTCTTTAAAACAAACTTTACTTATCAAATATCATGGCCTGTGAGAACTGGTCATCAGTCAACACACGTGCTAGTCTTAATGTATCATCATCACCCTTATCTTCTATGATGATACAACGACCAGGGACCTTTTAAGAATGAAGCTTCAAATAAATCATAGGCTCTCACATTAAATTCATGTACTTGATGTCCTATAGAAGCGAACATTCTAAGGGTATTTATTATGTTAACATTTAACTATCGCATAGAGAAATCATAATAAAAGAACTTGCCATTAATTGTAAAAGAAAAACATTGGTACACAATTCATCATATGAATAAATAATAAATAGCCAACAGAATATATGTTTACACGCAACCCACAAGACTCTCACTAGAGCTGATCATTTAAGTATCGTATACCCATTGATCTAGTATGACCATCATGCTTTCTCTGCGCGAGAGGCTTTGTAAGTGGATCCGCAATATTCTCCTCAGTCGGCACTCTGCAGATGTTCACATCTCCTCATTCGACAATCTCACGAATAAGATGGAACCGCCGAAGTATGTGCTTGGAGCGCTGATGGGATCTAGGTTCCTTAGATTGTTCAATTGCACCATTGTTATCACAGTAGAGAACTACGAGACCAACAATGCTAGGAACTACATCAAGCTCACCGATGAATTTCCTAATCCATACAGCCACCTTCGCTGCGTTAGCTGCAGCGATATACTCGGCTTCTATTGTAGAATTAGCAACTGTCTCTTGCTTGGAACTCTTCCAGCTCACAGCTCCTCCATTAAGGCAAAACACAAACCCTGACTGAGACTTTGAATCGTCCCTATCAGTTTGGAAGCTAGCATCTGTGTAACCACTTACAACGAGCTATTCCTCTCCACCGTACACCAAGAACACATCATTTGTCCTTCTCAAGTACTTCAGGATATTCTTGACTGCAATCCAGTGACACTCACTGGGGTCTGACTGATACCTGTTAGTCATGCTCAAAGCAAAGGAGACATCGGGTCGAGTACATAACATTGCATACATGATTGATCCAATTACTGAAGCATATGGAATCAACTTCATGCGGTCCTTATCTTCACAAGATTTTGGACACTGGTCCTTAGAGAGATTTACACCATGATACATGGGTAAAAATCCTTTCTTGGACCCAAGCATGTTGAACCGCTTCAACACCTTCTCAATGTATGTACTCTGGGTCAAACCCAGCAACTTCTTCGATCTATCTCTATAGATCTTAATACCGAGTATATAAGTCACTTCACCCAAGTCCTTTATAGAAAAGCAGTTCCCTAGGTTGTTCTTAACAACTTTCAGGATAGAAATGTCATTCCCAATCAACAGTATGTCATCTACATACAATATTAGGAAGACAACAATGCTCCCACTGATTCTCTTGTAAACACAAGGCTCATCTTCATTCTTGATGAAACCAAACTCTTTGATTTTCTCATGAAAACGAAGATTCCAACTTCGAGAGGCCTGCTTCAGTCCATAGATGGACCTATTCAGCTTGCATATTTTAGTGGCTTCATTTGGGGATACAAAACCCTCGGGTTGTGTCATGTACACTTCCTCAAGGAGGTTTCCATTAAGGAAAGCCGTTTTGACATCCATCTGCCAGATCTCGTAGTCATAATACGCAGCAATAGCAAGCAATATCCTTATGGACTTTACCATGACAATAAGAGAAAAGGTCTCATCATAGTCAATACCATGAATTTGCTTGAAACCCTTAGCCACTAGTCGCCCTTTGAATGTTTGTACATTCCCATTCATGTCGGTCTTCTTCTTGAAGACCCATTTTTACCCTATAGGTCGTACCCCTTCAGGTGGTTCCACCAAGTTCCAAACTTGGTTTGCATATATGGAGTCCATTTCGGATTTCATAGCCTCAAGCCATTTGTCGGAGTTCGGTCCATTCATAGCCTCTTGGTAGGTTGCTGGTTCATCATCATGATCCATAAGCAACACATTACCTATTTGAGACATGAGAATCCATATCTCTCAGGCTCAAATCTAGGTCTACCAGATCTACGTAGGACTTGTGTTTCTTGAGAAGGTTCTCTAGCTACAACATCTTGTAGTCCTGTCTCAAATTCCAATTCCGGTAAATTCATTACTTGTGGTTCTTGAACTTCTTCAAGTTCTACCTTTTCAGTCTTTCTTGATAAGAATTCTCTCTCCAAGAAGACGCCAGTCCTTGCGACAAACACTTTGCCCTCGGACGGTAGGTAAAAGTAATACCCTTTCATTCCCTTAGGATATCCCACCAGATAACATTTATCCGATTTGGGTTCCAGCTTGTCAGGCATTTGACGTCGCACGTATGCCTCACAACCCTAAATTTTAATGAACGACATACTAGGACGCTTCCAAGTCCATATCTCATATGGTGTCTTCAGAACCGTTTTCATTGGAGCGTGATTCAGTGTCATTGCAGCAGTCTCTAAAGCAAAACCCCAAAAAGAAATAGGCAAGTCTGCATAACTCATCATCAAACGTACCATGTCTAACAGAGTACAATTTCTCCTCTCAAACACACCATTATGTTGTGGTGTTTTAGGTGGAGTGAGCTATGATATAATACCACACTCTTTCAGATGATCACAGAACTCATGACTCAGGTATTCGCCACCTCGATCAGATCGGAGTGCTTTAACCCTTTTACCCAACTGGTTTTCTACTTCATTCTTGAACTCTTTGAACTTTTCAAAGGTCTCGGATTTGCACTTCATAAGATACACATATCCGTATCTACTGAAATCATCAGTAAATGTAACGAAGTAGAAATACCCACCTCTAGCCATGGAGCTCATGGGTCCGCATACATCACTATGTACAACACCCAAGAGATCTTCAGCCCTCTCAGTATAACCAGTGAAAGGGGTTTTAGTCATCTTGCCTAACAAACAAGATTCGCATCACTCAAATGATTCATAATCAAATGAGTCCAAAAGTCCATCTTTATGGAGCTTGGATATGCGCTTCTCGTTTATATGGCCAAAACGACAATGCCAGAGATATGTAGGGTTCGAGTCTTTTGTTCTTAGTCTTTTATTATTTTCTACATTATAGATCAGATGGTCCAAGTTCAAAACATAAAGACCATTAAACAATTGGGCTACAGCATAACAAACACCATTCTTAAATATAGAACAATAGTTGTTCTTAATTATAAAAGAAAATCCAATCATGTCCAAGCATGAAATAGATATAATGTTTCTAGTTATGGCCGGAACAAAATAACAATTATCTAATTATATTACAAGCCCACTGGGCAAAGAAAGACGGTAAACCCCTATGGCTACAACAACAACTCTTGCTCCATTGCCGACACACAGGTCCACCTCCCCTTTACTCAGCAATCTTTTCCTTTCCAGTTCCTGCACATTTATACAAATGTGTGAACCACATCCGGTATCCAATACCCAAGATGAAGGAGTAGAAAGGTTTATCTCTATAACGTAAATATTTGAAGCGGAAGTCATACCTCCCTTTATTTTCTGCAGACCCTCAATGTAAGAAGGACAGTTCCTCCTCCAATGACCAGCCTTGCCACAGTGGTGGCATTTCCCTTCCTTCACCGCGCTCTTCTTTTTCTGCAGTGCAGAAGACTTGGGCTCAAGATGTAACTTAGGTCCCACCTTCGTCTTCATAGAGCCCTTGGCCTTGCCCTTGCCCTTATGCACCATCAGTATGGGGCTGGCAGGCCCTGCCTTCTTCATGTTGATCTCGGTAGTTCTTAACATGCCTAGGAGCTCGGGCAGTGTCTTGTCTATTTCATTCATGTTGTAGTTCAAGACAAACTGCTCATAACTGTCCGACAACGATTGCAGGATCAGATCTGTGGCCAACTCTTGAGCCAGAGGAAAACCCAGCCTTTCAAGGTTCTCTATATACCTAAATCATCTTGAGTACGTGAGTCCCTACTGAGTCTAGAACTTCCATCTTGCACTGAAACAATGCTTTTGTGACGTCAAACCTCTCTTGACGAGCTTGCCCTTGAAACATTTTCTTGAGATGCTCGTCAATCTCCTTGCACCCCATGTTCTCATGTTGCATCTGAAGCTCAGAGTTCATGATGGTAAGCATAAGGCATTCGATGTTTAAGGCATCATCAGTATACTTCTTATAAGTATCCTTATCAGCACGGGAAGAATTCCCGGTCGGCACCTCGGGGGCTTCTTCTTCCAAGACATAGAGCTTTCGCTCTTGCCTGAGAACAATTCTCAGGTTCCTGTACCAGTCCATATAGTTGGTCCCACTGAGCTTATCCTTCTCAAGGATGGCTCTCAGAGACAGAGTGGAGTGTGAACCACTTGCCATGGAATTCTACAAGAATTCATGCAGAATAATATCAGTACCAAAATTTCAAAATACAATTTATTTTTAATTTGGACTTCAATTAAAACTCCCACTATTTTATTCGAAATGATGGCCCTCATTATCAATTCGGAGAGTTTATGTGAGTTACTCTCTTAGTGGACAAGATCCGTATTTCACCAACACAATGAGTCAGCTTTGGCTTTTCTCTCACGATGTGGTTATTTAGATAGGCAACGCTTGCCAATTACATCCTCATGCAATTCTTGTATGGTTGGTGAATAACTCCTTATTCGCATCCATCATATGGTGCATGCCAACTCTATGCCTCTAGGCACTCAACCTTTGAGGTCACCTAGTTAAGTTATACCTGATGTCAACAGTGGGATATCACAATTATCCTCTCGCACCCTTACAAGATAGATTAATGCACCTTGCTTTGGCAAGCCCACACGTCATCGATCGAGGCAGGAAGAGTGTCATCCATCAGAAGGCATTCGAACGCTTAATATTTGATGAAGGGCTTTTTGATAATAGGTTAACAATTAACCATGATCAACATTTGATCAATGTGCACATCCACACAAAAATATTTCTAAAATCCACATGCATCCCTTATGTGCACAACATGGTACTATCAACATTTGATAGAAGAAAGGGCTAAATCTGAACATCCAGACTCTTCCAAATTTTCAGATTTACATGCATTGGACAAAGGCAAAGACAACTCAACTTAAAGCAGTAGACAAGCTCATCTCTCCTTGTTGGATTCAAAATCCAAAATAATACACGGGTTCATAAACCACTCGAGGGATGGTTACTGCTAAGGAGACAACAATTTAAAACAATTAGAAATTACCACGAAATCCCAGACGTTCCTAACAGGGTTCCAAGGGGCAGAGCCCCTAACCTGTGGGTTATGGGCCCACCGATTTCCCTTGGAAAAATCATCAATAATTGATGATCCAGGATTAAATCTAGACATTTAGAACACTTCTAAATCCCAAGGTTTACACGTACTGGAATAACCTAACTTCCAATACAACAATCATGGCCGAAACCTCCCTCTAATACCACTGTTGGGTTTTCTAGGAGGGTGGCACATCACTTATGCACGCAGCGGAAGTAATAAAATCGAGAACAACCCAAAAGAGATTTGGGATTGGGCCATGAATATTGAATCAAGAAGTTAAGAAATAACTAGGTCAAAGTTACCTTTCCGGTGTTGAGTCAAAACTCAAAAGAGATGCTTCAAGATATGAGTCCTTATCGGTGGCGAGTTCTACGTAGAATAACGTCTACGTCTCTGCAGAAATCCACACGAGCAGGAGAGCACCGAGCCTCGTCGCACGAAAGATCGGGAAGGAGATCAACTGTACTTTGCACTTCCACGGACTGCTAGGTACGCGCCAGGAATAGCAACTCCGGCGGCTATCGCCGGAGAGGAGGTGGTCGGCGGAGCGAACGATGCGGCGGAACGCTTCCGTCCGGCGGGATTCGGGAATCGGCGGATCGGCAGACCGGCGGAATGCTTCCGTCGGTTAGAATCGGCCACAGGAGAACTCACGCGTCCACACCCCGATCCCAAAAACCCTAAGTCCTAATTTATACCAAAGGTATAAACAGACCTAAGAGAATCGCTATCCGCATACCACACAGCATAGGGTTTCAGAATCATTCGCCGGGAATGAGCTACAGGTTCGGCAAGAATCCGATCCAGATTCGGCGAGAATCAGCAGACAGAATCGACGAGAATCATCTGCAGAATCGTCGAGAATAGAGGATGGAATCGTCGAGTATCACTAATCGCCGGGAATCCAACAACTCGATTCTCGACGAATTCGTCGAGAGACGGCGAGTCATACTCGACGATTCTCGACGAATCATTCGCGACGAATGATTCTCGACGAACTCGTCAAGAGTCGGCGAGTCATACTCAACGATTCTCGACGAATCTCCTTGGCAACATTTGCCTGACCCCCATTCTGTATGGTGATTGGTAACCTTTACCAACACAGTAAATCCTCCAACTTCTCCACATTCTCTTATGTGCGACCCTGCAGGCTCATATCGCGTTGGCAGTGAGATTACATGTTTGACCACTTCTAGATCACCATGGTGTAGCTTGGGATTTCTAACCCTTGTGAGTTCTTTCTTACTTATTACCTTATGGTTGAGTACTGGTATTTTCTTCTCAGCTATTCCTATTTGGATTTGTAACCCTTTAACTCCTTTCCTTTTATTTGAAATTGATCTTCTATTTGCCACTTGTATTTTCTTGCTGAGGTATTCTTTTCTTTGGAATGCCTCAAGTTTGGAGCAGTAGCTGGTTGAGCGGTTAGGGTTGGTGGTTGCTGGTGTTCTGTAGTTGTTTTTTCCTCACCATTTTGATGTAGTGTTATTATTTTGTTGATTAGTTCAGACATACATGCTTTTTCAGTGGGTTCATGTCAGGTTGTGTTCGCCTACTGGAGTTTTTATATTGTTAAGTTACTTGCTAGCTGCTTAGTCTCTTCTAGTTAACTTGTTGGTTTTACTTGCTCTCTGGGAAGGTTTTATGCTAGAATTGCATGTTAGTTATTTTAAATATAAAAGTATCATTATGAATATCTCATTCATATCATATTTCAAGTCAAAGTCATTCTATTTTTAAGTACGTAAAAGACTCTTTCTTTACTTATATTAAATCTAGAAGTACGCATATCATGAGTTATCATATTTGGATGTTTATGCTCATGTAGGATGTTAATCAATATAAACAAAGAATTTTCCACAACGTATATTCATATTTTTACTCGTGGACTAGTTGATCCAATGTGCTGAGGGATACAACTATCAAAACATAACTTAAATTACAGTATTATTCATAATAAACTTGAGGATTTCATATAAAGTGTTAGGTTCGAGTTCCTGTCTGAGCGTCTGCAATTATCCCATTCACGGTGTGGCATCATTGTACAACCTCATATCTGGCGAGTGAGGTCAGCCGGGCCCAACTCAAGCCCTGGGCGAATTGGGTCCTGGGCGGCGAGTTCATCCGACACCCCAAGCCCAAGCGGCGAGTTTACTCGACGCCCCTTCCCTGGCGTCGCGAGCCCAGCTCGCACTCGCATCTCCGCGAATTTTGCCCTCCTCGACGCCCAGTCCAGCTTGCCTAGGTGACCAGAGGGCCGAGTTCGTCGAGCCATGTTCGGTGAACTCCGGGCCATTCGTTGAGGCCACGGCAGGCAAGTAGAGCAGGTCGGGTCCGAGCACGCCAAGGTGCCGAGCTGAGGCAACGAGTGCCAGCTCCATCATGCACTCTCCTCCCTTGCCGAATAAAGGTAGTGGGGGCTATTCGCCCTGTGTTGTGTGGGGTGTTTTTTTTACCATTTTGCCCCTACAAGCCTGCCCATAGCCAATTAGAACCGCGGAGTCTCGCTGTTGGCAGACCCAGGGGGCCTGCACATAGCTATTCCAAACAGCGGAGGTTGGCTATTTGCAAGCCATTTTAAGAATCCTATAAATAGGACCCAAGGGGTACCTCTTAAAGGCATGCTTACTTGTGCCCGGTCTTCTAGCGCTTTCCTAGGTACCTTAGCTTCAGCACTTGGCTAAGGAGGAGAAGCGCTTTAAGATCTTCCGGGTGTGTGAAGGGACCTCCGTGCTGGAGTCATGGGTCTGTCCCTAGTACTTCTTACTTAGTTTTTCGGGCTCGCAGAAGAGAAGTACGTGTGCGATCACCCCTTCCCCAAGGGCGAGCTCCTCAAGACAGAATTCTCGGTTTCAGCATTTTGGTGCGATGAGCGTGATCAGCAAATAAAATCTCCCGCAAGTTTGATGGTTAGAGATGATGGACAAGGTTTAGGCAAGGGAAACTCACCACCCCCTCCCCCTCCCGCAGCGGTGAGGTCGGTAGAGCTCAAAGAGGAAGTCCTTGGACTCGTCAGAGTCGCACTCGGCATGCGGGCCGAGAGAGCGACACCAGTGGTTCCCGTAGTCGATGTCCCGTCCTTGGGCGACGACGCGCCTATCCGGCGAGCTGGGAAGAAGGTCACTAGAGGGGAGAGCGCGAGCTACGGTGGCGAGTTCTATTCCCTGGCTCAGCAGGCGAGTACCATTTCAGCGAGACGGTAGGGGAGGAGTACCCAGCTCGCCCAGCTATGGGTGGAAGTCGCTTCAGCGAGCTTGTCTCTTCTTCCCAGCTCAAAAAGGGTTCCGGGAGCCGGAGATGACCTACTACACCGGGAAGGGGGATCCGGTCCAACACGTCCAGTGGTTTGAAGATGTGGTTTTGATCTGACAAATGTCAGACGGGTTTAAGTGCCAACTCTTTGCCATCACCCTCAAGGAGAAAGTAAGAGAGTGGTTCCTCCGACCTTCGACTAGCTCCATTTACTGTTTCGAGGACCTGCGTCGGGGGATCATGTTGAGGTTCACCACATCGAGGAACAGGAAGAAGGAGACAGAGTCTTTGTTCCGCATTAAGTATGGGGCAGGCGAGACTCGGGGTATCTACATGGACAGGTTCCAGGAGGAACTGTCCCAGGTGCAGGAGATGCCGGGGCACACTATGATGGTAGCCTTCACCCTAGGTCGCTAGCCCGGGTTCTTCGCCATGGAGCTGAAGAGGACGCCTCCGGTATCTTTCGAGGCGCTCATGGAGAGGACGACCAGGTAGGCCACCATGGAGGCGGCACACCCGGAGTTCGCCCTGAGGTTGGCCCGTTGGGCAATGGAGGAGGAGAGGCCAAGGGGTGGCCGAGTTTAGGAGGAGAGGAGGGTTGAGCCCCGGCAGAGGGAGCAACCATATCAGTAGCATCAGCCCAGGTGGGGGCGTCAGGGGCCGACTAACCGGCTAGGGTGGAGGCCGGAGTGGCAGTACCAAGGTCCAAGGAGGGGTTATCATGGAGGGGATAATCGCAAGGGTGGCGACGATCCGTTTTACCCCCAGGGCGGGAGGCAGGGTTAGAGACCGCCTCTCCCTGATCAAGAGGAGGCCATGGCGATTGCCCTGGGGGGAAGGATGAGAGGACCGTCAAGGAGGAGGAGGGAGGTCAGGGTGGACCTACCCTATTGTGACTTCTATCAGGAGTAGGGGCACGTCACATCCACATGCCCGAAGTTCCTCGAGATGAGAGGAAATAAGGAGCAGCAACAACAGTGAGACCACTTAGAAATGCGAATCGAGGAAGTCCCTTCTCAGGCAGAGGAGGACAGGTGTGAAGACCAGGCGGATGTGGGGACCCGAGGAGGGATCAGAGTGATCCACGGGGGTATGGGGGTCGAGGCTTCCCGAAAGGCAAGTCTCTACACCATGTACCACATGAGTGTTGGATCCACATCCCAGACCCCACCCCTGGAAGAATGAATCACCTTCTCAGTCAAGGATATGCCAGGTCATGAGGACCCCTTTTGCGATGCGCTGGTCATCCAAACGGCCATCGAATATTTCACAGTCTCCCGGATCCTCGTCGATAACGAGAGCTCGGTCAACGTCATCTTCAAGAAGGTATTCAACGCAATGAAGGTGGAAGCCAGGAGGGTGCTGGCCTCGGATGGGACCCTGTTTGGATTCTCGGGGGAGAGCAAGGAATTCGAAGGAGGAGTGGGAATCCATGTCTCTCTAGGGGGGAAGTCCCGCACCTGTAAGTTTGTCATCGTGGACGCCCCCAACAGCTACAATGCCATTTTTTGGCGGACCCTCATCAGCACCTTTCGATGCGTCCCCTCATCCTTCCACCAATGTCTCAAGTTCAACGCGGAAGGGGTCCAGGTCCGAATCCGTGGAGACCCCAAGGCGGAGAGGAAGTGCTATGTGACGGCCGTGAACTCCATCTTATGGCAGGAGGGAGCTGAGGAGATGGATAGGAGGATGGAGGAGTTGGCCGGGCAGAAGTCCGAAGGAGTGGAGGAAGTAGAGATAGTAGAGGGGGAGGCCCCCATCCAGGCATCGGAGGCGGAGGAGGTTCTGGAAAAGCTGACCGAGGTGATGGCCGTGGATGAGGAGGAGGTTCTTTCCCAAGGAGAGGGGGACGCCACTGAATGGGAGGAGCAGTCCAGGCTAGAGGCAGCGGAGGAGGTAGTGGAGATGGAGGTTCTCACTCAGGGAGGCAGGGTGGAGAAGATCCGCATCAGCGGGGGGCTGACCCCGAAGGACATTGGAAGGATGTTCGAGTTCATCCAGAAGAATGTGGACATCTTTGCCTGGAGTGCAGCCGAGATGCCCGGGATCGACGCGGATGTAGCTTGTCACCGTCTTAACTTGGACCAAGAGGCTCGCCCCGTACAGCAAAAGAAGAGTTCCACCACAGACAAGCTAGCTGAGCCAATCAGGGAGGAGGTCGCCAAGCTCCTCAAGGCCAGCTTTGTATCTGAAATTCAATACCCCGGGTGGGTCTCCAATGTTGTTATGCTTAAAAAAAGGGATGACCGGTGGTGTATGTGTGTAGATTTCTCTTTGCTTAATAAATCATGTCCCAATGATTGTTACCCCTTGCCTCGAATCGATGCGTTGGTTGAATCAGCCATCGGTTTCCCTGTAATGAGCTTTTTAGATGCATTTTCAGGTTATCACCAAATCATGATGCACCCCCCCCCCCCGATGTAAATGATGTCTCCTTTATCACGGGGGACAGATGCTACTGCTATAAGATGATGCCCTTCGGGCTGAATAATGAAGGTGCGGCCTACCAAAAAATGGTGGACCGCATCTTCCTGGAGTAGAGGGAGCTGAACCTGGAGGTCTACGTAGATGATCTAATGATCAAGAGCCGAGAGGTCAACTCCCACATCCGGGATCTGGAGGAGACATTCGGTATTCTGCGGGAATACAAAATGAGGATGAACCCATTGAAGTGTGTCTTCGGGGTCAGCAAGGGGAAGTTCTTGGGCCACCTCTTCACTCCTGCGGGGGTGGAGCCAAATCCGGACAAGGTCAAGGTGATCATGGAGCGAGGGTCACCTAGGAATGCCGAGGAAGTCTAGCGGATGACAAGAAGGTTGGCTGGGCTTAGTAGGTTCCTCTCCCGGGCAGGAGAAAAGTGCTCCCCCTTCTTCAAAGCATTAAGGGGGGCAAAAAGTTCGAATGGACTAAGGAGTGCGAGGAGGCATTCCAGGCCTTGAAGAGGTAGCTCACCTAGGCCCCACTCCTCCAAGGGCTGAAGGAAGGGGAAGACCTGTCCCTATATCTAGGGGTTGGGGCAAAGGCCCTTAGTTCAGTGTTGGTCAGGGAGGAGGGTAAGAAACAACTACCCATCTACTATGTCAGCAGGGTACTGAGGAAGGAGGAACTCTGTTATCCCATCTTGGATAAGCTGGCCTTCGCTCTGGTTGTCTCGGTCCGTAGACTCCGACCCTATTTCTAGGCACACTCTATCCGGGTGGTTACTGACCACCCCCTCCGCAACATCATTGAAGGGGTGGAGTATTCGGGGAGGCTTGCCAAGTGGTCAGTGGAACTAAGCAAATTTGACTTCTCCTTCATCCCTCGATTTTCGATCAAGCCGCAGGCATTGGCCGATTTTCTAGCCGACTATGTGGTCGAGGTGGCGGAGGAGGAACTCACTCGCCCCGTCCCTTGGAAGGTTATGGTGGACGATGCTTCGGGAAGAAACTCCCTTGGGGTTGGGGTCATCTTGGAAAGCCCCCAGGGGACAAGGATTGAGAAGACGGTGGTAGTGCATTTTCCCATCACCAACAATCAGGCCGAGTATAAGGCTGTGATCGCGGGCCTGTGCCTAGCCAGGGAGTTGGGGGTGCATGATGTGGAGGTTCTCACTGACTCCATGAAGGTGGCTTCCCAGATCAATGAGGAGTTTGAGGTGAGGGAACCCACCCTGCAATTATACTTAGCCAAAATCAAGGGGATCATCAGGGTGTTTCGAACCTTTACCTTCCGGCATGTACCCCGGGAGGAAAAAGAACGGGTGGATCAGTTATCCAAGCATGGCCCCCGGGTGGGGGGGGGGGGGTACCATCACTGACCTGTTCTGTCCATCCGTCCAAGATGGTGAGTTGATGGAGGTGGACCGACACCCCTCTTGGATGGATCCATTCACAACATTCCTATCCACAGGGGGAACTTCCTGAGGGGATGGATAAGAAAAGAGTCAAGTACAAGTCGGCATACTATCTCATACGCGACGGACAATTATACTGAAAAACTCTCTTAGGGCTGTTGGCTCGTTTTGTGGGTGAGAGGGAGGTACTGAGAATTTTGGAGGAGGTCCACTCTGAGGAGTGCGGTAGTCACTCGGTAGGTCGGACTATGGAGGGAAGGATCATCAGACAGGGAAACATTTGTCCTACCCTGAGCCATGATGCTGCCGACTTCGCAAAAAAGTGTCACAAATTTCAACTGTTCGCTCCCCTCCAATTGCAACCAGCTCAGCAACTCAGGAGTATCACAACACCATGGCCCTTTGCAATATAGGGGTTGGATCTGGTAGGGCCTTTTCCTCAGGCCAGCGGGCAGAGGAGGTTCCTGTTGGTAATGATCGACTATTTTTCCAACTGGTTGGAGGTGAAGTCACTGGCCAAGGTGACCTCCCAGGTGGTCAGGAATTTTGTTTGGGGGGAGATCATCTGCTGACATGGACTACCCCAGGCCATAGTAACGGACAACAGGCCTATGTTCACTTGCACCGTGTTCATCAACTTCTACGAGCAACTCGGGATCGAACTCAGATTCACCTCAGTTCACCACCCTAAAAGCAACGGATAGGTGGAGGCAGCAAACAAGATCATCATCAACCTCCTAAAGAAGAAGGTGAAAAACTTGAAGGGGAGCTGGGTCTAGCAACTCCCCTCAGTCCTATGGGCCTTGCGAACTACCCCAAACACGGCCACGGGAGAGACTCCCTTCAAGCTTTCCCATGGTTGTGAGGTCGTGCTTCCGATAGAGTTCGAGGTCCAAACGCCTCGAGTGGCGGAAGCCTAGGAGGGCCGGGAAGAGTGGAGAGTCGGGAATGAGGAGGAGCTGCGTCTCTCTCTAGACCTGGTCAAGGAGCTGCGTGATCTATCGGTCGTCCTGCAAGAAGAGGTCAAACGTAGGATGGACAAGTACTTTGACAAACATGTTCGGGTAAAACAATTTACTAAGGGAGATCTGGTCCTGAAGAAGGTGGATGCAGCGGGGAGGTCGGCCGCCGTAGGGAAGCTTAACCCCAACTGGGAGGGGCCTTATATTGTACAGGAAGCGCTAAGGTCGGGAGACTATTGCCTCCAGAATATAGAGGGAGAGATCATAAGCCATACTTGGAGTGGCGACGACCTGAAGCATTTCTACCCCTGAGCCTTGTAAATCTTTCTTCTGTGAATGTAAATAATCCCACTCTTTCGATCCCGTGCTTGGTTGTTACCTTTCTAATGGGTGAAATTCCGACGCCCGCCATCAATGAAAATTCTAAGTATTCTCGCTCTGAGGTTAGGTCTAGATTATCCCACTGTCAGGCTCCCACCTAGCTGACAGGGCTAGGGTCTCGATGGACGTCGTTATGACCCTGGGGCTAAGCCCAGAGGATGTTCAACACCCAGCGTTAGGCTCCCACCTAGCTGATTGGCCCAATGGTATCACCCGGGAGAGGCAGAAAATTCTAAGTATTCTCGCTCTTGGGTTAGGTCTCGATTCTCCAGCTGTCAGGCTCCCACCTAGCTGGTTGGGCTGGTGTCTCGATGGACGTCGTTATGACCTTAAGGCTGAGCCCGGAGGATGTTTAACACCCACTATCAGGCTCCTACCTAGCTGATTGGTCTGGTGGTAGCACCCAGGAGAGGCAGAAAATTCTAAGTATTCTCGTTCTGGGGTTAGGTCTCGATTCTCCCACTATCAGGCTCCCACCTAGATGGCAGGGCTGGGGTCTCGATTGACATCGTTATGACCCTGGGGCTGAGCCCGGAGGATGTTCAACACTCGCCGTCAGGCTCCCACCTAGCTGATTGGACCGGTGGTAGCACCAGGGAGAGGCAGAAAATTCTAAGTATTCTCGCTCTGGGGTTAGGTCTCGATTCTCCCGTTGTCAGGCTCCCACCTAGCTGGTAGGGCTGGGGTCTCGATGGACGTTATTATGACCCTAGGGCTAAGCTCAGAAGATGTTCAACACCCGCCGTCAGGCTCCCACCTAGTTGATTGGCTTGGTGGTAGCACCCGGGAGAGGCAGAAAATTCTAAGTATTCTCGCTCTGGGGTTAGGTCTCGATTCTCTTACTGTCAGGCTCCCACCTAGCTGTCAGGGCTGGGGTCTCTATGTACGTCGTTATGACCTTGGGGCTAAGCCCGGAGGATGTTCAACACCCGCCGTCAGGCGCCCACCTAGCTGATTGGCCCGGTGGTAGCACCTTGGAGATGCAGAAAATTCTAAGTATTCTGGCTCTGGGATTAAGTCTCGATTCTCTAGCTGTCAGGCTCAGCCTAGCTGGCAGGGCTGGGGTCTCGATGGACATCGTTATGACCCTGGGGCTGTGCCCGGAGGATGTTCAATACCCGCCGCCAGGCTCCCACCTAGCTGATTGGCCCGTTGGTAGCACCCGAGAGAGGAAGAAAATTCTAAGTATTCTCGCTCTGGGGTATGGTCTCGATTCTCCCGCTATCAGGCTCCAACCTAGCTGGCAGGGCTGGGGTCTCGATGGACATCATTATGACCCTGGGGCTGAGCCTAGAGGATGTTCAACACCTGCCGTCAGGATCCCACCTAGCTGATTGGCCTGGTGGTAGCACCCGGGAGAGGCAGAAAATTCTATGTATTCTCGCTCTGGGGTTAGGTCTCGATTCTCCAGCTGTCAGGCTCCCACCTAGCTGGCAAGGCTGAGGTCTCAATGGACATCGTTATGACCCTAGGGCTGAGCCCGAAGGTTGTTCAACACCCGCCATCAGGCTCCCACCTAGCTGATTGGTCCGGTGGGAGCACCCGGAAGAGGCAGAAAATTCTAAGTATTCTTGCTCTGGGGTTAGTACTCGATTCTCGTGATATCAGGCTCCCACTTAGCTAGCAGAGCTGGGGTCTCGATGGATGTAATTATGACCCTGGCGCTGAGCTTGGAGGAAGTTCAGCACCCGCCATCAGGCTCCCACCCAGCTGATTTTCCCGGTGGTAGCACCCGGAATTAAAAACATCCAAAACCCAGAGGGCAAAAGGGGTGATCCAACTCGCAGGCGGGTTGATAACTCGTGAGTGAGCTGGGCGCTTGCGGGCGATCTGGATACTCGCAGGCGGGTCAGGAGCTCGCAAGTAAGATGAGTGTTTGCAGGCGAGTTGAGCGCTCACGAATCTAACGACTGCGGGCGCTCCAGGTCAAACTGAAATACGCGTCCTAACTCAGCATTCTACTAAAAGGAACGAACTCGACTTCGCAGCAAGCAAGTCCCAGAAAAAAGAAGATAGAAATTTTTTGCAAATGTTTACAAATAACTTTCATTCTTGGATATCTGTTACAATGTCAAGACTCGCCTTCGCGAGATTACAAAGGGGGGGGGGGAGAAAAATAAATTGCAAATCAAGCTTAGCTCTCACCCTCCTCCCCTAACATGCGGCCCTCCTCGCCCCCGTGTCCCTGGCCCTTGTCCATATCCCCGAATAGCAAGGCAAAGCTGTCCTCCTTCTCACCAGGCGGGCTCGGCGTGTACAGGCCCGGCATAAGGTCCCGAACGACGATCTCTTTGCAGCCTTCTGCCAATATCCTCGTACCCCTCATGGCATCCAGGAGGCACTCGGCAGACTCGATCGAGTTGACTCGCAGCCGCTCCGCGACATCCTTCTCGTAAAAGAGCCACAGAATTTGATAGGGGTAGGGGCATACACCGCCACCCTCTGGAAGAAGGAGTTCCGCCTGCCGGAGGAGCTCGTCGTGAAGCTCCCAGTTCTGCACCTTCAGCCGCCCCACCTTGGCCTCCATCTGGGTGGTGCGAGCCTCCTGCCTAGCGGCATGCATCTCCCGCTCGTCGGAGCCAGCTTCCTGCTCGATAACGCGGGCCTGCAGTCAGATAACCTCCTCCTCCAATCCGGTGGCGTGATTCTGCAACTCGCTTGCAGTCTCGACATCCTGTAAATTGAAGACTGAGTGCCACTGCAAAAGTATCAAGTAAAACGACAAGAGGAGGCCAACACTTACCAACCCGCTTGCAACTCTCGCGAGTAGGTCTTTGGCAATTCTGCACCGCCTCTCCTCATCGGCGACCTTATACTTCACGACATCACGCTCCTGCTCGACCGTCAATAGGAGTCGGCTGAGGTAGAATCCACGGCGCACCATCATGTGGTGCAACTCAAAGGACCGTAGGTGGGCCCGTAGACCCTCGTGACCCAGCTAGCGAGGGGTCATGTTCTTGAAGGACTCGGAACCGTCATGATAATAAAGGCCGAAGACGAGTGCGTAGGCATGGCCGGTGGGAGGCTTGCGAGCACCCCACGAAGGGTGGCGAGTTGAAATGGAGACCCGGTGGGCCAACTCATCCCACCTAATAATCGGCTCGCCAACCGAGTGTAACGACCCGAGATATGGCCCATAGCCCCCCATGGCATCGCTATCGGGCTGCAGCCCAAGCACCCCAGTCCCTCTCCAGCATACTGGCAGGTTGTTGGTAGCCACAGCCTCTCTTTGATGAGCGAACTCGACAGTTAAGTTGGGTCGTACGGGGACTTCCCAGGAGGTCACCCATCCCACAGGTCGGAGGATCGAAACCTCCCTCTGATACAAAAATGTAACAACCCGACCAGGTAATAACATATAATAGAAGGTCCGGCTGGGGCCCCACACTATATGCCACAAATAGACAGCGAGGTCACAGGTTAATACCGAAATTCCAACGCATCCTAACCCAGAGCATTCTAGCGGAAGTTTATAAGTTACATGAACTCAATCCATGAATGTCCACTACTATATAAATAATACATTTATATACAAGAACAGGAATGTATACAAGCACACCGCTCACATCCTTAAGGCCTTACAAGTTTCTCTTTATAAACATATGACTTCATACATTGGCACGCAGGCCGGCCACACATGAAATCCAAATCTTTACACGGCCTTCGAGGGCCTACCAGCAGTAGCAGCACAAAGGGCTTCATCCCGCTCAATCCATTTCAACATAAACAAGGGCAGCACCTATATATGGTTATCCACCCCATGGGTGATAAACAAAGCAACGGTCAGCATTAAGCTGACCAATTATAACGACCCTACCCCTTACTCGGGGCAGTGGTTCCTTCCCTGCATGTATTCTAGTCTCAACACATATATACAATACACAATATCATCACAAACACTGGCCTTCATGCCAGACGGTCTGTGCACTCAGGGAACGCTTACGGTGTATCAGAACATTCTTCGTACACCACCGACTAGAGGTTCTTAACTTGTTGGCGATTGAGCATAGTCTACTACAACGCACAGACTAGAGACCCTCTCTCCCATCTCATTCAGAGGTAGTAACCTCACAGCAACCGTGAGCACTATCAGTCGACCTACCCACGTAGTGTAACAAGCCTAGTGAAATCGCCCCGCTGCATTACTACCAATCGACCGCTCACCCGATCCCACCACTGAACTTGTTGGGTGGTCCACCCACTAAGAGGTTCTTCACTTGTTGGCCCTGGGCATCAGCTGCCAAATCCCTATTGGAGACCTCTCGCACCCAGCACCTTAGAGGTGCTCGCTTACAATAATCCGATCATTTAACTTTGTGGGTGCCCTACCCACTAAGAGGTTCTCGCATTCCTTTCTCAACACCGGCACATAGTGCCGCTTTCCATTCCCTCAATACAGCTCGTGTCGAGCATACAACCAAAGGAGTTATACAAAGCTTCCTTCACACCATCACAATCGTCCTCACCATCTCCGTAGGTTAACCGATGTATACACAGAGTCTTCTCTGGTTCGCAGCATCACCAATCAAGATATCCATCTAGATGGGCTTCACACAGCATGCATATGCCGTACTACACATTTTCGGCTCTAGATGCAGACTCAACCGCTGGAATCACTTACGCTCTTCCATCTTTTGATGGAGGATTCCACAGATATACATGCATAAACAAAGGGCTTCACATGCCCAAGGAAGAAAGACCGTTACCCTTGACGATCGCTTCAGCGCCATGAAAAAACTAGCCAGATGGAAATCACCGCAGCGGCCTTGCCTCCGCAACGCTGAACTCGGCTCTCTATTCGGACCGTTGACGCTCCACCGACGGCAGGATAGCTTCTCATTCTTCCTCCACTTGATGAGCGAACTCGACAGTTAAGTTGGGCCGTACGGAGACTTCCCAGGAGGTCACCCATCCCAGTACTACACTCGCCCAAGCACGCTTAACTATGGAGTTCCTTCAACTCTCATCACCAATTGAGCTGCAGCTCAACTAGTGATGAGAGTTGAAGGAACTCCATAGTTAAGTGTGCTCGGGTTGGAGTAGTAATGGGATGGGTGACCTCCTGGGAAGTCCCCACACGGCCCAACTGGTGATGAGAGTTGAAAGAACTCCATAGTTAAGCGTGCTCAGGCTGGAGTAGTACTGGGATGGGTGACCTCCTGGGAAGTCCCCGTACGACCCAACATAACTGTCGATTTCACTCATCAAAGGGAGGCTGTGGCCACCAACAACCTGCTAGTGGGCTGGAGAGTGGTTGGGGTGCTTGGGTTGGAGCCAGGTAGCGATGCCTGGAGAGCGGAGCCGTAACGCTGTTACGTACGCGCCAGCGTCGTTATAAAAAAAAGTGCACTTTTTATATAACGACCCGGGTTTAGAGCTCAGAGGCCGCAGCTTGCCTCGCCCCACGACATTGCTACCGGGCTACATCCCAAACACCACAACCCCTCTCCAGCCCACTGGCGAGTTGTTGGTGGCCACAACCCCTCTCCAGCCCACTAGCGAGTTGTTGGTGGCCACAACCTCCCTTTGATGAGCGAACTCGACAGTTAAGTTTGGGCGTACGGGGACTTCCCAGAAGGTCACCCATCCCAATACTACTCTCGCCCAAGCACGCTTAACTATAGAGTTCCTTCACTTCTCATCACCACTTAAGCTGCTGCTATTTATAATACCATCAATTAGCAAGATGATCGATACGTGTCCCAGATTTAACAGCAGTTAACACCTCAGCTGAATAAAATTGAGATTTACTGTAGATTGACGGTGACGTTAATGTCGATTTGCAACGAATCAAAAATTTGTTGACTCTGTTGACTTTGATGACATCAGCATCATTCTAGACTTAGCGTGCTTGGGCGAGAGTAGTACTGGGATGGGTGACCTCCTAGGAAGTCCCCGTACGGCCCAACTTAACTGTCGAGTTCGCTCATCAAAGGGAGGCTGTGGCCACCAACAACCCGCCAGTGGGCTGGAGAGGGGTTGAAGTGCTTGGGATGCTGCCCGGTAGAGATGTCGTGGGGCGAGACAAGCTGCGGCCTCTGAGCTCTAAACCCGTGATAGCTCAATTGGTGATGAGAAGTGAAGGAACTCCATAGTTAAGCGTGCTTGGGAAAGAGTAGTACTAGGATGGGTGACCTCCTGAGAAGTACCCGTACGACCCAACTTAACTGTCGAGTTCGCTCATTAAAGGGAGGCTGTGGCCACCAACAACCCGCTAGTGGGATGGAGAGGGGTTGGGGTGCTTGGGCTGCAGCCCGGTAGCGATGCCATGGGGGGGATATGGGCCAAATCTCGGGTCATTACAATAAAAGTGCACTTTTTATTGTAACCCCCCTAGCCGATCCAACATGACGATGTCACGGCTCCGCTCTAGGCGACGCTACCGGGCTGCAGCCCAAGCACCCCAACCCCTCTTCATATACATGCGGGTTGTTGGTGGCCACAACCTCCATTTGATGAGTCAAACTCGATAGTCAAGCGCTCACCACAGGGACTTCCCAGGAGGTCACCCATCCCAGTACTACTCAAGCCCGAGCACGCTTAACTATGGAGTTCTTTCAACTCTCATCACCAATTGAGCAGCTCAATTGGTGATGAGAGTTGAAAGAACTCCATAGTTAAGCGTGCTCGAGCTGGAGTAGTATTCAGATGGGTGACCTCTTGGGAAGTCCCTGTGGTGCGCGCTTGACTATCGAGTTTGACTCATCAAAGGGAGGCAGTGGCCACCAACAACCCGCTTGTTGATGCAGAGGGGTTGGGGTGCTTGGGCTGCAGCCTGGTAGAGTCGCCTAGAGAGGAGCCATGACATTGTCACGTTGGATCGGCTAGGGGCGTTACACTAGTCCTTGCACTTCTCCCCCTAGCCAAAAAGGGGGTGATCCTTGGGCAGGCCCAACTTGCGGGACACAGATTTATCAGCGACCTCAGGGGCGGAGGGCCCGCGCCCCCTCAATCTCTCCCTAATATCTCTTTCAGCGGGCTCCCCCGCGAGGCGTCGGGAGAGGATGCAGACAGGTCCATGTATTTGTGGGACTGCCTCTCCCCCCTGGAGACAACCTTGACCTTATTCTTCTTATTTTGATCTGGGGGCCGGCGAGACGAGTCCATCCCCCCGGTGATCAACCGCCTCTTGCTGGAGGAAAGTCGGGACGTCGCCGGGTTGTGTCAGAATGCTAGCGCGGCCGCCCGAGCGAGTTGGAGCGGGTCGGAGTAGAGCCCCGAGTCTGTAAAGGGCGGATTCTCGGGGATGAGCCGCTCCCCTGTTAGAAAAACTTGGTCAGATTCTTTATTTGCCGAGCTCAACGAAAGCAGAAAGAAGCCGAGGCATACCTTCACTAGGGGAAACGGGAAGGAGAGAGTCGAGGCCGCGGTGGAGGTAAGCGGCCTCGAAGTCCTTTTGCAGGAAGAATTTGCGGAGTTCGGCATCATTGCCGGACACCGAGGGTGGGCGATATACCTCCCCGGCCTTCTGCTGAGGCAAGAAGGGGATGTTGACAAGATCGCACTTGATGAAGACGATCTTGTTCATCCAGTTATGGTGCTTATTCGTGACCACACGAACTTTTTCAAGGTGCCGCCGAGAAAGGCGACTCCATCGGGTGTGGCCTTGTAAGAGAAAATCTTCCGGAAGACCATCAAGTTGAACTCTATCCGCTCACGGCGGAGGTAACAGGCGAACGCGACCATCATAGCGACGACGTTCGGGTTCAGCTGGGCGGGCACCACGCCATAGTACTTCAGCATCTGGCGGATCTCCGGCCAGAGAGGCAGGCGCAACCCCATCTCGAAATGCAAGATGGGGAAGGCGAGCTTGTCTGGGAAGAAGGAGTTGATGGCTTCATGCTCAGCCCGGAGGCAAGCCGTGAAGCCAGTGGGGACGAAGTCAGCCACACATTCCGCGAGCTCCTCCGCGGTGGTGTTCCCCTCAAAGAAGCAGTGCTCGGCGAAGTGCCGAGCACACTTAGCTCGCCCATCGGATTCGAGGTTCCCCTTGCCCATGTCTGCCGAGAGCGAGAACGCGAGCACTGGAAGTAGCGTAAGTAAAGGGAGGAAGTACGAAGGCAATAAATGCGTGACATGGGTTGGTGGGAAGGCCTATTTATAGAAGGGGAAATTTGGGACCAAACCGGCTGGCCTACCCAGCTCGCCTACCTAGGCTCGCCCACCCCGGCTCACCGCCTCTAGCTCGCCGGTCGCCGCGAGCTAACCCTGCACTATGTCGAGACGGGACTGATGGGACACAGATTACTATGCTTTAACGTATTAACAGTAATGATAATGAAATATTGTTATCCAAGTTATTACAGATTCAAATAGCTCGAAGCGAAAATTAAAAGCCCCCGACTCGCACGGACCAGCGGAGAATAAGGGCGAGTACTGGTAGGCCCATCAGGGGGCCGTCTCTAGCTACCTCGGTCTCGCGACCCTGTTGCCCCGGGTAACCGAGCACAGAGCTCGCGGAGTCGTCCCAGGTTTAAGTGGACGGTCTGAAGAATCTCGTCAATCTCATCCAGAAGCATGGAAGAAGACACCTCCTCAAAGGTCCGGTTGACACCTGCCACGTCCGCGAGCCGCGCACACTCCCGCTGTAGCTTGAGGTTGTCCTTGCGCACCTCGTGAAGCTCATGTACCAGCTTCTTGAGGACCAGCTGTTCTAGCCTCGACTGTTCAGGTCCCTCCACCTCGGAATCCAGGAAGGCATCTAGAGTATGAGAAGAAGGGAGAGGCGAGTACCGAGTCTGGACTGCGGACTCATCGGCCTCAGAATCTATAGTGAGGTCTGCACGAACAGTAACATGGTTTAGCAAAGGGATCGAGTACCGCCAAAGCTGAACAGGATTCAGGGAAGTTAAAAACCTACTATGCACACCCCGCTCCTCCAGGACGGCGCGAGGAGGGGGACTGCCTAGAACCTTGCCACGGCCATGCCGAGAAGCCTCAGGAGAGAGGCAGGTAAAGTCGGGGGTTGGAATGACCTCGGTACCTCCCCCGTAGATGGAGAAGAGAGAGGCCGCTGAGGAGAAAGGCGAGTCGGCGACCTCTGCTTCTGCGAGTCCAGCCCCGTGGTCCCGAAGCTGGGGAGCGAGGCCCGCAGGCGCTTGTCAGACACCTGGTTCTGTGGGCTGTCAGGAGGGTTCTTGGCCTGCAGTACGGATATCTCGCCGCTGTGACCATGGTCGATCTGGTTGGCAGAAAGGACGATGACATCCTTATCCTGGGGTTTCAGAGTCGGCTGAGTGGAGGAACTGTCACAACCCGCATTTTTCTCACTATTTAATAAATCAGAGCAAGAGAAAACTACGAGTTGTGATGCCACGTCGAGCAGGGGATAACTGCCGACGTTCAGGCAACACTCCAAATCCTTTCAAATCATGACTTAATTGATTATAAAAACTTGATTAATTTATTGGCCGTATCCCTCGGCTCAGTGGACCAAAGAGTCCACGGTTTGAAAACTGATTTTTTTTATATACGTAGCGGAAAATACATCATTTATGTTGACACCCTAAGTGAGCGCATAAGTGATCCCAAGGGACACTTACGCTAAACCAACACTCTAACTTTAATTTATACATATATAGAAAAATCATTTGATATACGTAATTAAGAAAGTACGTTGCGTGTTCTCTTTTGGAAATCATGCCGATCATGTTTATATACATAGTATAGTTTTGTTTTTAGCTTTTTAAAGTAACTAGCAACCTAGCATAAAATCTTCCCAGAGCAAGTAAACTAGGTCCCCAAAGACAGGGTAGCAGTAAAAGTAAACATATCTAGTGCAAAAGGTAAAACTACCAGGGGCGCCAACAGCTGACACGAACCCACTGGCAAGTATGTATGTCTGTAGAAAGTGCAGTAAAACTACCTCACAATGACTCAAGAGAGTCTCAACAGGCAACAGAAGGACCTCCAACAGCACCACAGCAACAGCCACCTACTGGCTACTGCCCAGAACCTGAGGCGTTCAGAAGAAAATAGAACACCTCAGAGCAAGGAAAAAGGAATGCAAGTGCTAAAAAGGAAAGTAAGGTAAAAGCAGGTAAAGTGAAGTAAAGAGAGTACAACTAGAGTAGAACAACAATGCCCAAGGAAGGGCGAAAAGCAAACCTGCACCAGGTGCGGGTAAACAGCAACTACTCTGCCTAACAACCTGCAGAGTCAACATGGCCATGATGCCAAAATGCTGCAACACCTACGGAAGAAACGCCTAACATCCTAAACTGTGAGAGGCGGCAGTAGCAAAAACAAGAAACTTGGAATCAGGTTGAAAGCGTTCCAAATCGCCCAACCACTAATTCCGAGTCAACAAATTGCTCAAGGGTTGACACGTGAAGGCACAAAAGACCCATCACTCACTCGCCCAGAAAACTACTCGGGTCAAGGTAAAGAGTGTGGTCAAGGCTACATCACGCCACACAACCCCTAAAAGAGCCATCCACCACCACTACTGACCACAACCCACGATTCGGCCTTCGAAAAGTAACAGCCGACAAGGGACTCTCGATATACGAGCAAAACACTCGGGGAGAAATCAACGCTAAGGGATTAGTCGTTGCGATTACGCAACGCCGCTGCGAGTGAGTACACTCACTCGATCCTAAGCCTAGCGTACGAGCACCGACATTGGGTCGCACGATTTAAAAGACGCACGACCATAGGCCGTGCGTGCACAATTACACCTAAACACCTCAAATAGGCAAACTAGGCAAAAACCCCAAACCCTAGACCTACACCTAGGCCTATCATAACTCAACTCTAGGCTAACCCACACCTACGCTAAACATCTACCGCGACGCCGTCCTAGAACGGGAATCTACTAGCGGGAGGGTAAAAGCCTAAATTTTTAACGCGGTTTCCAATGGGGATAAGGGTTAGGAACGTTCAAATTCGTGGCGTAAAAGCATGAAATTAGAGTAATTAGCAAGAAAATTGAGAGACAAATAGGCCAAACGGCGAAAAGGGGAGAAACACTTGCCTTGCTAAATCACCAAAAATTCCGCCGGCACAACGGCGCTATGGCGGACGCCCAAGAGCACGAAAAGCTCCAACAAATACCAAATCCACCTAAGATTGCATCTAAACATGAAAAGGAGAACAAGAAATTCCAAAAAAGAAATCCAAAACGAAATCCAAATGGAAATCATGGAGGAATGACGAATAGAATACCTCGGAGCGAAGCTCTCGGCGAGGGGAACACGGATCCGGGCTCGGATCGGGAAGGGGAGGCCGGGGCTGCCGGCGGCGGGCGGCGGAAGGGGCCGGCTAGGTCGTCGCCGGGCTCGGTCGGGATTCGCACAGGGGAGAAGAGGGGATCGGCTTTTTGATTAATTTGGGGAAGGGCCGGCTGCAGTTTTTAACTTTTGATAAAAAGGGGGGGGCTGCTTTATGAAACTTAATTAAAGGGGGGGAGGTTTTAGATTAATTAATCCTATATGACTAATTAAATATAAAACCTAATTATATAAATTATACTACTATAATAACTAACTAATTAACCTATATAATTATTAACTACAAAATCTTAAGTATACTTTATAACTTAAATACTTATTAACTATTATAACTAAAATACACACTCACACATTCAAATATACGTGCATACTAACACAAACGCCGACACGCACGACACGCACACCAACCAAAAAAAACCACACCGGCTCGCGCGAGTCGCGCGCCACGCGACACATGCGCCAAGAGACATGCCGTCACAGAAAAATGACGACTCGCACAAATAACTACCGCCAAAACGACGCGAAAACGCGACGTCCTCGGATTTCGACCAAAATCGCACCGCAGCTAAAAACCCGGGCTACGAGAACAACGGCGAAGTCAAAAACGACCTCCGACGAACAAAACTCGAGATAACCTTGCCCGAAGCCAAACACGAGAATTCCCTGAAAGGCTCAACCGGGTCTCCAAAACAGACACCGGCTAGCTGGGGAAACCCGCAAACAGGCTAAACCTCTAAGAACACCTAACGAGGTACTCTAACAACGGCTCGAGACGGAAAACGTCAACGTAACGCCGAAAAAGGATTTAAATAAATCATCGAAAATTCGGGGGCGTTACAGTCACTCCCCCTAACAAAAAGTTTCGACCCGAAACTTTGCGAACACCACCTCTACAACAGAAGGAAAGAAACCGACTACAAGAAAGAGAACGTACCCGACAACTCAGGGGAACAAATGAGGGTGAGCCTCCCTCATAGCCGACTCTAGCTCCCAAGTCGCGCTCTCCAAATCCTGATTCTTCCAAAGAACCTTCACCATAGGAATAGACTTCGTCCGCAACACTCGAGCTTGAGCTTCCAAGATGCGGACCGGCACCTCGACATACGAGAGATTGGGCTCCAACTGGGGCACAGCGTCCAAGACTTGCCCACTGCTCCGCACACACATCCGCAACTGGCTCACATGAAAGACATTATGAACCCCCGGGAAGCTAGCTGGCAGATCCAGCCTATAAGCAGCCACACCAATACGCTCCAAAATCCTGAACGGGCCCACAAATCTCGGATCCAACTTCCGATTCCTGCCAAACCTCTTCACTCCTACCATCGGAGACACCTTCAAGAAGACCAAATCATCCACTGAAAACTCCAAATCGGACCTACGCCGATTGGCGTTCTTCTCATACCTCTCCTGAGCAACTCGAAGCTTCTCCCGAATGAGCTTCACGGAAACCTCCATCTCTTCGAGTGCATCAGGACCCAAAACAGGCCTCTCACCGGCCTCGGCCCAAAACAAAGGGGTTCTGCAGCGCCTCCCATACAACGCCTCGAAGGGAGCCATCTGTAGACTCTCTTGGTAGCTGTTGTTGTAGGCAAATTCCATGAGCCGTAAACGCTCGTCCCACGCACCTCCATGATCAAGAATATAGCACCGGATCATATCCTCCACAATCTGATTCACACGCTCGGTCTGCCCGTTGGTCTGCGGATGGTAAGCTGTGGAATACCTCAAATCAGTGCCCAAACCCTCCTGCAAACTCCTCCAGAAACGCGATGTGAACCGAGAGTCTCGATCTGAAACGATGCTAACTGGAACGCCATGCAATCTGACGACCTCATCCAAGTACAACTCAGCAATCTTCTTCATCGAGTAATCGATCTTATAAGGTACGAAGTGCGCACACTTCGTCAATCGGTCCACGATCACCCAAACAGAATCAAACCCCCTCGGAGATCTCGGTAAGCCTGTAATGAAATCCATCGAGATGCTTTCCCACTTCCAAGTCGGGATCTCCAAAGGTGCCAACTTGCCACCAGGCCTCCCATGGTCGGCCTTCACCCGCCTGCAAGTGTAACACTCCGAGACAAAACGAGCTATATCACCCTTCATCCCATACCACCAGGCGATCTGCTTCAGATCATGGTACATCTTCGTAGATCCCGGGTGGTAGGAAACACTGGATCCGTGAGCCTCTTTGCAAATCAATACTCTGATGTCTCCAACTGCGGGGATGCAAAACCTGCCGCGGTACTTCAAAGTACCCGCCTCGTCGATGGAGAAATCTGGCAACTCTCCCCTCTCAGCTCTGAGGTACAAGTGCAACAAATCCGGATCCTCTTTCTGGTGCAATCTGGTGAGAGAAATCCATGATGGCTCTGCCACTACCAAACTGCTCTGCAACTCACAGCGTCCTGCGGTGATATCCATCAATAGAAACTCCTCCACTAAACGATCCGCGGTGAGATTGAAGACTTTCCCCGTCTTCCGGCTCAAGGCGTCGGCCACCACATTGGCCTTGCCCGGATGGTACTGAATCTCAACATCGTAATCAGCAACATACTCAAGCCACCGCCGCTGGCGCAAATTCAGCTCCTTCTGAGTGAACACGTACTTCAGGCTCTTATGATCGGTAAAGATCCTGCACTGGGCCCCATAAAGTAAGTGTCTCCACAGCTTCAAGGCAAAAATCACCGCTGCGAACTCGAGGTCGTGCGTAGGATAGTTCCGCTCATGAATCTTCAACTGACGAGACCCATATGCGATCACCTTCCCCTCCTGCATCAACACGCCACCGAGTCCAACGCGCGAGGCATCCACATAAACGTCATAGTCCTGTCCCTCCGCCGGTAAGGTCAACACAGGGGCAGAACATAACCTGCTCTTTAGCTCCAGAAAGGCCTCCTCGCACTTATCGCTCCGAACGAACGCCGCATGCTTCTGCGTCAGCTTTGTCAAGGGCGCTGCCAAGGTAGAAAAGCCCTCGACGAATCTCCTATAATAGCCGGCCAACCCCAAGAAGCTCCTGATCTCCTTGGGTGTGCTCGGCCTACTCCAATCCATCACTGCTGAGATCTTCTCCGGGTCCACTGAAATACCATCTTTGTTCACCACATGACCCAGGAAGGAAACCTGAGGCAACCAGAACTCGCACTTGCTCAGCTTGGCATACAACTGATGATCCCTCAAGGCGGATAACACCAACCGCAAATGCTGATCATGCTCCGCCGCATTTCGAGAATAAATCAGAACGTCGTCAATGAACACGACGACAAACTTGTCCAGAAAGTCCTTGAACACCCGGTTCATCATGTCCATAAATGCTGAAGGCGCATTGGTCAGCCCAAAAGACATGACCAGGAACTCGAAATGACCATGCCTCGATAGGAAAGCCGTCCGTGGAACATCTGACTCTCGGATCCTAAGCTGATGGTAACCCGAACGGAGGTCTATCTTCGAAAATACTGAACTGCCACGCAACTGATCAAATAAGTCGTCGATTCTGGGCAGTGGATACCTGTTCTTGATGGTGACTTTGTTCAACTCTCTATAGTCGATACAAAGGCGCATCGAACCATCCTTCTTCTTCACAAAGAGAACCGGAGCACCCCAGGGCGACGAGCTTTGCCTTATGAAGCCCTTCTCCAATAACTCATCAAGCTGAGTACGAAGCTCCTCCAGCTCTCGCGGGGCCATCCGATACGGCGCCTTGGCAATCGGGCGCGTACCAGGCTCCAAATCAATCACGAACTCCACATCCCTGTCTGGAGGAAGACCGGGAAGATCGCTAGGAAACACGTCAGGAAACTCTCGCGCAACCGGAATCTCATCCAAAAGCGGCACACTGCTAACAGTCCCCAACACTGAGACTAGACAAGCAAAACAACCAGCAGGAAAAACCCTCTGAGCACATACCACAGAAATCGCCGGAGAGTCCCGACGCGAATCACCGAAAACACTCCCGGGCTGACCGCTGTCCTTCCTGAAATCCAAGCGCTTTCCCCTGCACTGAATCACTGCATCATATCGGGACAACCAGTCCATACCCAGGATGACATCGAAATCCTCTAAGTCCAACACTTTCAGATCAGCCTTGGCCAGATAATCCCCCAACAAAATAGGGCAGTCCAGAATGCCCTGATCTGATATCACGGATTCACCCGAGGGGAACTTGACGCTAAAGGCACCACCAACACGATCAAGAACCCACTGGCACCGCTCGACAAAGGCCCTAGCCACAAAGGAGTGGGTAGCACCTGAGTCAAACAGAACGCGGGCCCAGCGGTTCCTTACCTTAAATTTCCCTATACACAAACAAAATATTAAACGCACAAGCAATTAACAAAACAATAGCAACACTAAATCTGCTACAAAAGAGAAAGTCAAGCGAGGGGGGGGGTTACCTGAAATGACCTGCGCCGAAGTCTCAGCCTCCGCTGAAGATACCACATTCAGCTTCCCTTTACCCTTGTCCACCGGCTGAGGCGGAGGTAAAGCCTGAAGCGGAACTGCATGTAGAGCGGACTGAACCTGAGGGCACCTCGACTTAATATGGCCCTTCTGGCCACACTGGTAGCAAACACGATCCTTGGACCAGCACTGAGCAGCATCGTGACCGGGTCGCTTGCAGACAGGACAAGGAACATCCCTCCTAGGAGCACCCTGGATAGCATGCACATGCTCCTTCTTCTGGACCCTTGCCCTCTTGAAGCACCTCTCAGCTGGGTGGCCCGGATGGCCACAGAAACTGCACACTACCTTGCTCTTCTTCTCAGAAGCAGCACCAAGAACCTGGGGACCCTTTTCCTCAACTGACCTCCTCTTCTCGTTTCTCGCCTGCTGACCACGCTGCTTCCCGTTCTCGATAGCCTCTACCTTCAAAGCGGCCTCAACTGCTCCTGCATAAGTCACCGCTCCGTGGGCGACCGCTAGCTGCTGAACGTCGCTCCTCAGGCCACCAAGAAACCGCTTCACCCTGTCCTCCTCGGAGCTCACCAAGCTAGGACCAAAGCGACTGAGTTTGCTAAACTCAATCTCGTAGTCGCTGACGGATAGCTGCCTCTGCTTCAAATGAATAAAGTCATTCATCAGCCTGTCTCGCTCTACAGATGGTAGAAACTTCCTCATCAGGATCTCTTTGAAGGATGCCCAAGTACATCCTCCCACCATGCCTTCCTTCTCTCGCATCCACCAGCTCTTCGCTAGCCCCTTCAGCTGATAGGCGGCTAACATCACCTTCTGGTCCTCAGTCACCCCAGAGTAGTGAAACATCTCCTCTATGGAGATCACCCAGTCATCCAGTACCATAAAGTCCGCCTTACCATCGTAGGTAGGAGGTCGTAGCCGCTGAAACTGGGAGATGAAAGCCATCCCGGGGGGCACCACCACTGGAGGCACGAGAGGAGCAGGAGGGGCAGGAGGGGCTAGGACAGCTGTACCCACGGCAGGGTCCTGAACTCCCGGAGTCTGACCCGCCGCTCCGGATAAAAAGGACTGCATCTGGGCCTGCAACTCCACCACCTGCCTTGATAAGGCCTCGTTACTCTGCCTCAGGCTTTCCACCAACGCATCACTTTGAGCACCGGAGGACTCACCCTCAGACTGGGGAGTCGACCTCGTCACTCTACGCTTCGGCGGCATACTATAAGGAAAATTAAAACATAACAAACGATTAGAACTTAGCTAAACTCCTAGGATTAGACAAAAGGTACAGACAATACATACATAAATATGATCTTCTGCTGCTATACTTGCTCTGAGATTTTATTTTATTTAATACAAAAGGAATGATATGCTTAGCCTAAGATGGTTCACCACCATCACACTAACTCTTGTGCCTAGATCGGGAATGCATGAATTATATTATTTTTGACTCAAAAATTATGTGTGTACACATGTCATCCTGCACGTCTTTAGCTTGGCGCGTTGTGCTTATGCAATGTTATGCTATGTATGAATATGTTATGCATTCTAAAAAGGCCCTAATGCATGCCATGGCGGCATACACATGAAAATGTTATGCATCCCATAATACATAACATTCTCATGCAACGAAAAGGAAAACGTGCTAGTCGCATCCATGCGGTGAGGTTATGCACCCCATAATACATAACCCTCGCATGTTGCCCCTATGGTGGATCCATATACAAACACATATTATGCATTTCATATTACATAATATGCCCCGTATACTTCATGTTATGCTATGAGTGTAGTGCAGTGTTCGTGCTTCAGCCAAGACGTGCTGATGACATGTCGGTGTGTGTATGATATGACTCTAAACATCTAATACAAACTAGGAAAGGTTGCCCGACCAACTTGTCGAGCAACCTCCCTCTGATACCAACTGTCACAACCCGCATTTTTCTCACTATTTAATAAATCAGAGCAAGAGAAAACTACGAGCTGTGATGCCACGTCGAGCAGGGGATAACTGCCGACGTTCAGGCAACACTCCAAATCCTTTCAAATCATGACTTAATTGATTATAAAAACTTGATTAATTTATTGGCCGTATCCCTCGGCTCAGTGGACCAAAGAGTCCACGGTTTGAAAACTGATTTTTTTATATACGTAGCGGAAAATACATCATTTATGTTGACACCCTAAGTGAGCGCATAAGTGATCCCAAGGGACACTTACGCTAAACCAACACTCTAACTTTAATTTATACATATATAGAAAAATCATTTGATATACGTAATTAAGAAAGTACGTTGCGTGTTCTCTTTTGGAAATCATGCCGATCATGTTTATATACATAGTATAGTTTTGTTTTTAGCTTTTTAAAGTAACTAGCAACCTAGCATAAAATCTTCCCAGAGCAAGTAAACTAGGTCCCCAAAGACAGGGTAGCAGTAAAAGTAAACATATCTAGTGCAAAAGGTAAAACTACCAGGGGCGCCAACAGCTGACACGAACCCACTGGCAAGTATGTATGTCTGTAGAAAGTGCAGTAAAACTACCTCACAATGACTCAAGAGAGTCTCAACAGGCAACAGAAGGACCTCCAACAGCACCACAGCAACAGCCACCTACTGGCTACTGCCCAGAACCTGAGGCGTTCAGAAGAAAATAGAACACCTCAGAGCAAGGAAAAAGGAATGCAAGTGCTAAAAAGGAAAGTAAGGTAAAAGCAGGTAAAGTGAAGTAAAGAGAGTACAACTAGAGTAGAACAACAATGCCCAAGGAAGGGCGAAAAGCAAACCTGCACCAGGTGCGGGTAAACAGCAACTACTCTGCCTAACAACCTGCAGAGTCAACATGGCCATGATGCCAAAATGCTGCAACACCTACGGAAGAAACGCCTAACATCCTAAACTGTGAGAGGCGGCAGTAGCAAAAACAAGAAACTTGGAATCAGGTTGAAGGCGTTCCAAATCGCCCAACCACTAATTCCGAGTCAACAAATTGCTCAAGGGTTGACACGTGAAGGCACAAAAGACCCATCACTCACTCGCCCAGAAAACTACTCGGGTCAAGGTAAAGAGTGTGGTCAAGGCTACATCACGCCACACAACCCCTAAAAGAGCCATCCACCACCACTACTGACCACAACCCACGATTCGGCCTTCGAAAAGTAACAGCCGACAAGGGACTCTCGATACACGAGCAAAACACTCGGGGAGAAATCAACGCTAAGGGATTAGTCGTTGCGATTACGCAACGCCGCTGCGAGTGAGTACACTCACTCGATCCTAAGCCTAGCGTACGAGCACCGACATTGGGTCGCACGATTTAAAAGACGCACGACCATAGGCCGTGCGTGCACAATTACACCTAAACACCTCAAATAGGCAAACTAGGCAAAAACCCCAAACCCTAGACCTACACCTAGGCCTATCATAACTCAACTCTAGGCTAACCCACACCTACGCTAAACATCTACCGCGACGCCGTCCTAGAACGGGAATCTACTAGCGGGAGGGTAAAAGCCTAAATTTTTAACGCGGTTTCCAATGGGGATAAGGGTTAGGAACGTTCAAATTCGTGGCGTAAAAGCATGAAATTAGAGTAATTAGCAAGAAAATTGAGAGACAAATAGGCCAAACGGCGAAAAGGGGAGAAACACTTGCCTTGCTAAATCACCAAAAATTCCGCCGGCACAACGGCGCTATGGCGGACGCCCAAGAGCACGAAAAGCTCCAACAAATACCAAATCCACCTAAGATTGCATCTAAACATGAAAAGGAGAACAAGAAATTCCAAAAAAGAAATCCAAAACGAAATCCAAATGGAAATCATGGAGGAATGACGAATAGAATACCTCGGAGCGAAGCTCTCGGCGAGGGGAACACGGATCCGGGCTCGGATCGGGAAGGGGAGGCCGGGGCTGCCGGCGGCGGGCGGCGGAAGGGGCCGGCTAGGTCGTCGCCGGGCTCGGTCGGGATTCGCACAGGGGAGAAGAGGGGATCGGCTTTTTGATTAATTTGGGGAAGGGCCGGCTGCAGTTTTTAACTTTTGATAAAAAGGGGGGGGGGCTGCTTTATGAAACTTAATTAAAGGGGGGAGGTTTTAGATTAATTAATCCTATATGACTAATTAAATATAAAACCTAATTATATAAATTATACTACTATAATAACTAACTAATTAACCTATATAATTATTAACTACAAAATCTTAAGTATACTTTATAACTTAAATACTTATTAACTATTATAACTAAAATACACACTCACACATTCAAATATACGTGCATACTAACACAAACGCCGACACGCACGACACGCATACCAACCAAAAAAAACCATACCGGCTCGCGCGAGTCGCGCGCCACGCGACACATGCGCCAAGAGACATGCCGTCACAGAAAAATGACGACTCGCACAAATAACTACCGCCAAAACGACGCGAAAACGCGACGTCCTCGGATTTCGACCAAAATCGCACCGCAGCTAAAAACCCGGGCTACGAGAACAACGGCGAAGTCAAAAACGACCTCCGACGAACAAAACTCGAGATAACCTTGCCCGAAGCCAAACACGAGAATTCCCTGAAAGGCTCAACCGGGTCTCCAAAACAGACACCGGCTAGCTGGGGAAACCCGCAAACAGGCTAAACCTCTAAGAACACCTAACGAGGTACTCTAACAACGGCTCGAGACGGAAAACGTCAACGTAACGCCGAAAAAGGATTTAAATAAATCATCGAAAATTCGGGGGCGTTACAGGAACCGACCCCATTATTCAGGGTTGTCCTGAATTCATTATAGATGGGTTCGATGTCTTTTGGAAGGGGCTTCACCTTTTTGGCCGAAATGAATTCGGCAAGGTCGCGAGGCGGGGCGCTGAGGTCAGTCAGGCCCGCGACGTGAGCTGTAGTCTCCACCCGGGATCACGCCACTCGCTCCAGGACCTCCTTGGGAAGTGGCATCTTGACGAGGCTAAAAGTAAATGGAAAGGAAAAGGTTAGCCAAGTATGCAGGCACAAGTATATATAGCTACTGGTGGACCCCACCGGAAGATTCCCTCAGAACCTGCCCCACTCGCCAAATCCTGTGGGGTTGGATGGTTCATTCCAAGCTTGTCCCAACCTCGCAAAGTGCGGGGATTATGTACAACCTCGTATCCGGCGAGTGAGGTCTGCCGGGACCAACTCAAGCCCTGGGCGAACTATGTCCTGGGCGGCGAGTTCATCCGACGCCCCAGCCCAAGCGACGAGTTTAATCGACTCCCCTTCCCTGGCGTCGCGAGCCCAGCTCGCACTTGTGCCTCTACGAATTTTTCCCTCCTCGGCGCCCAGTCCATCTCTCCTAGGCGACCAGAGGGACGAGTTCATCGAGCCCAGTTCGACGAACTCTGGGTCGTTCGTTGAGGCCATGACAGGCGAGTAGAGTAGGTCAGGTCTGAGCTCGCCAAGGTATCGAGCTGAGGCAGTGAGTGTCAGCTCCATCAGGCACTCGCCTCCCTTACCGAATAGAGGCAATGGGGGTTATTCGCCATGTGTTGTGTGGGGTGTTTTTTTACCCTTTTTCCCCTACTGGCCCGCCCATAGCTAGTTAGAACAGCGGAGCCTTGTTGTTGGCAGACCCAAGGGGCCTGCACATAGCTATTCCAAATAGCGGAGGTTGGCTATTTGTAGGCCATTTTCAGAATCCTATAAATAGGACCCATGAGGTACCTCAGAAAGACATGTTTACTTGTTCCCGGTCTTCTAGTGCTTTCTGAGGTACCTTAGCTTCAACACTTGGTTAAGGAGGGGAAGAGCTCTAAGATCTTCCGGGTGTGTGGAGGGACCTCTGTGCTGGAGCCTTGGGTCTATCCCTAGTCCTTCTTCCTTGGTTTTTCGGGCACGCAGAAGAGAAGTACGTGTACGATCACCCCTTCCCCAAGGGTGAACTCTTCGAGACCGAATTCTTGGTTTCAATAATCATAACGCGTGTTTTCTCTTACTCTGATATATCATTTAAATTCGTAAAAAATGTGGGTTGTGACAGTTGGTATCAAAGGTATAGTTTTAGCGGTCTTGTACCATTTCATACACACACCGATGTTTAATCAGTACGTTTTGGCTGAAGCATGAACACTATACACATAAGCATGATAAGAAGTATACGTGGCATATTATGTAGTATGAAATGCATAGTATGTGTTTGTATCTAGATTCACATAGGAAGTTTTTTGGTTTTTGGGGAAGGCACAACACTTGTGCACGCAGCGAAAAAAATAAGAAAAACCCAAACGAGTTCGGATCAAGCAATATTCATGAATCAAGAAGTAAAGCATATTGTAAAAAAAATTTACCTTAGAGGGATTGAGTCAGGACTCAACCTAGATGCTCCAGAAAAATCAGGTCGACCACACAACGGCTTGAGTCTTGAGCGCAGAAAGTATATCCGCACCTCTATAGTAATCTACACGATCGGGAGAACTCACAGCAACTTGTCACACAAGTGCTAGGTCGGGATAGGACACTCAGCATCTCAACAGACTGCTAGATCTGTTATAGGAGAGGCGACGACGACACTCACCGGGATCGGGATCGGAATCGGTGATAGGATTGGCGGAACACTTCCGTCGGGTTTCTAGGTTTTCTTCTTATCGCATAGTATCGACTCGTGTGTAGAAAGATTAGAACCATACGAAGAAAATCCTAAAACATCCTATTTATATCCCAGGAGATAGATTCAGCAAGTCAACATTTGACTCAGCACAGGCATTCGTCAAACTCAGCTCGATGAACAATTCGTCGAACTCAACTCGATGAAATCTGTGCCAAAGGCCAGAACATCGAACGACATTCGTCGAACTCAGCTCGACGAAATCTGCGCTAAGGCCAGAATGTCGAACTTCATTTTCAGCTCGACGAAATCTGCGCCAAGGCCAGAACTTAGCTCGGCAAAATCTTGAAGTGATCAAGCATGTAGCCTCACTGCCAACTCAGTATGAGCCTATCAGGGTCGCACATAAGATTGTGGTGAAATTGGTAGATTGGATCTGTACTATTTAGCTCATATGATGAGTTGAAGGATATTGAGAAAGGAGGTTGGAAAAGATTCTAAGGCATTTGGCGATGGATTCAACAACTTTTAAACAATGAATATTGTCCGCAACCTAGATCTGATACCACTGTTGGGTTTTTGGGGAAGGCACAAAACTTGTGCACGCAGCGGAAAAAGAACAAGAAAAAACCAAACGAGTTCGGATCAAGCAATATTCATGAATAAAGAAGTAAAGCATACTGTAAAAAAAATTACCTTTGAGGGATTAAGTCAGAACTCAACCTAGATGCTCTAGAAAAATCAGGTCGGCCACACAGCGGCTTGAGTCTTGAGCGCAGAAAGTATATCCTCGCCTCTCCTACAACAGATCTAGCAGTCTATGGAGAAACTGAGTGTCCTCTCCCGACCTAGCGCTTGTGTGATAAGTTGTTATGGGTTCTCCCGATCGTGTGGATTACTGTATAGGCACGGATATACTTTCTGCTCTCAAGACTCAAGATGCTGTGTGGCCGGCCTGATTTTTCTGGAGCATCTTGGTTGAGTCCTGACTCAATCTCTCAAAGGTATTTTTTTACAGTATGCTTTACTTCTTGATTCATGAATATTTCTTGATCCGAACTCGTTTGGATTTTTCGTGTTCTTTTTTTGCTGCATGCACAAGTATTGTGCCTTCCCCAAAAACCCAACAGTGGTATCAGAGCCAGGTTGCTGACAATATTCATTGTTTCAGAAGTTGCTGAATCCATGACGTGTAGATTTGGTGATTTTGAAGTGTTCCAAATGCCCAAATCTAGTCTTTGATCTTTCTAAGAACGCATGTGATTTCTTTGAGTTTACTCCTTAACAGTAACTGTCACTGTGTTGATTTGTGAAACTAAGTATGTGTTAGATTTTGAATCTCGCATAAAGTGACGTGCTTGTCTATTGTGTAAGTGGAGTTGTTGTTGCTCTTGTCCTGTGCATGTAGGTCTGAAGATTTGGACATGTTCTAGATGTTCAGACTTAGCCTAGTTCATCAAGTGTTGATGATTCTTGTGCACATCTGGGATGCATTAGGATTTTGATTGTTTTATTTTATTATGCTTGATGTGCACGCTGGTTAAGTGTTAACCATGATTAAAGAGTTAGTCGGCTATTTAAATTCCCTTAAGCAATATTATGTATTCAGAAGCCTTCCGATGGATGACACTCTTCCTGCCTTGATCGATGAAGTGTGGGCTTGCCAAAGTAAGGTGCATTAATCTATCTTGGTGAGAGTGCGAGCGGATAATTATGATATCCCACTATCGACATCGGGTCTAGCTTAACCGGGTGACCTCAAAGGTTGAGTGCCCAGAGGCATGGGGTTGGCATGCACCATATGATGGATGCGAATAAAGAGTTATTCACCAACCATACAAAAATTGCATTGTGATGCAATTGGCAAGTGTTGCCAACCTAAATAGCTGCATTGTGAGAGAAAAGCCAAAGCTGACTCATAGTATTAATAAAATATGGATCTTCTCCACTAAGAGGGTTACTTGCCAAACTCTTCGAATTGATATTTAGGGTTATCAGTTTGATAAAAATAGTGGGAGCTTTTTATTAAAGACCTAATTGAAAGAAAAATTGTATTTTGAAATGTGGTACTAATTTGCTTTGCTTGTATTCTTGTAGAATTTCCAATGCAAGTGGTTCACACTCCACCCTGTCTCTTAGAGAGATCCTTGAGAAGGAGAAACTGAGTTTTACATATTATTTGGACTGGTATAGAAACCTGAGAATTATTCTCAGGAAAGAGCACAAGCTCCATGTTTTGGAATAGGTATCACCTGATGAGCCTGCCGGGAATGCACCCCATGTTGATAAAGATGCTTATAAGAAGTATCTTGACGACTCCTTAGACGTCGAATGTCTCATATTAGCGACCATGAACTTTGAGCTTCAGAAGCAATATGAGAACATGGGTTGTAAGGACATTGATGAGTATCTCAAGAAAATGTTTCAAGAAAAAGCTCGTCAAGAGAGATTCGACGTCACCAAGGCATTGTTTCAATGTAAGATGGGAGCTCGGTACCTAGTAGGGACTCACGTACTCAAGATGATTGAGTATATAAAGAACCTTGAAAGACTAGGTTTCTCTCTGGTCCAAGAGTTGGCTACAGACCTGATCCTGCAATCATTGTCGGAAAGTTATGAACAATTCGTCTTGAACTATAACATAAATGAAATAGACAAGACACTGCTCGAGCTCCTAGGCATATTACGAACTGCCGAGATTAATATGAAGAAGGCTAAGTCTGCTAGCCCCATATTGATGGTGCATAAAGGCAAGGGCAAGGCCATGGGCTTCAAGAAGACGAAGGTGGGACCTAAGTCTGGACTAGAGCCCAAGTCTTCTACACTAATAAAGAAAGGCTCAGGGAAAGAAGGCAAGTGCCACTATTATGGCAAGGGTGGTCATTGGAGGAGGAATTGTCCTTCATACATTGAGGGTCTACAAAAGATGAGAGGAGGTATGACCACCACTTTAGGTATATATGTTATAGAGATAAACCTTTCTGCTCCTTTATCCTGGGTATTGGATACCGGATGTGGTTCTCACATTTGTATAAATGTACAGGAACTAGGAAGGAGAAGAATGTTGAGTAAAGGAGAGGTGGACCTGCGCATTGGTAATGGAGCAAGAGTAGATGGCATTGCCATGGGGGTTTATCGTCTTGCTTTGCCCAGTGGGCTTGTAATAGAACTGGATAACTATTATTTTGTTCCTTCCATAAATAGAATCATTATATCCATTTCATGTTTGGACATGGTGTGTTTTTCTTTTATTATTAAGAACAACTATTGTTCAATATTTAAGAATGATGTTTGTTATGGTGTAGCCCAAATGTTTAATGGTCTCTATGTTTTGAACTTAGACCATCCGATTTATAATATTGAAAATACTAAAAGACTAAGAACAAATGACTCGAACCCTGCGTATCTTTGACATTGTCGTTTGGGCCATATAAATGAGAGACATATATCCAAGCTCCATAGAGATGGAATGTTAGACTCATTTGATTATAAATCATTTGAGAGATACGAATCTTGTTTGTTAGGAAAGATGAGTAAAGTTCCTTTCCCTGGCTTCAATGAGAGGGCTGACAATGTCTTGGGTATAGTACATAGTGATGTATGTGGACCCATGAGTTCTATGTCTAGAGGTGGGTTCTTCTACTTTGTTACATTTACTGATCATTTCCGTAGATATTAATACGTGTATCTTATGAAGTGCAAATCTAAATCCTTTGAAAAGTTCAGTGTTTAAAAGCGAAATTGAAAACTAGCTGGGTAAGAAGGTTAAATCACTCCAATTTGATCGAGGTGGCTAATACCTAAGTCATGAGCTCTGTGATCATCTGATAGAGTTTGGTATTGTATCACAGATCACTCCACCAAGAACACCACAACATAATGGTGTGTTTGAGAGGAGGAATCATACTTTGTTAGACATGGTGAGATCGATGATGAGTCATGCAGATCTGCCTATTTTCTTTTGGGGATTTGCTCTAGAAACTGCTACTTCAACATTAAATCATGCTCCAACAAAAGAGGTTCTAAAGATACCATATGAGATATGGACTGGGAAGCGTCCCAGTATGTCGTTCATTAAGGTTTGGGGTTGCGAGGCATACGCGAGACGTCAAATGTCCGATAAATTGGAACCCAAATCAGATAAGTGCTATCTTGTGAAAGGAAATCCTAGGGAAACCAAAGGGTACTATTTCTACCTACCGATCAAGGGCAAACGGTTTGTTGTAAGGACTGGTGTCTTTCTTGAGAAAGAGTTCTTAAGTAGAAAGACAACCAGGGTAAAACTTGAAGAAGTTTAGGAACCACAAACAATGAATGAACCAGAATTGGAACCTGAGTCAGGACTACAAGTAGTTGTAGCTGGAGAACCTGCACAAGAAACACAATTTCCACGTAGATCTGGTAGATCAAGATTTGAGCCTGAGAGATATGGATTTCTCGTATCTCAAATAGGCAATGTGTTGCTTATGGATCGTAATGATGAGCCTGTAACCTACCATGAGGCTTTGTGTGGACCGGACTCCGAGAAGTGGCTTGAGGCCATAAAAATCTGAAATGGACTCCATGTATGAAAACCAAGTATGGAGTTTTGTGGAACCACCGAAAGGGGTAAGACCCATAGGGTGCAAGTGGGTCTTCAAGAAGAAGACTGACATGGATGGGAATGTACAGACATTTAAAGGCCGAATGGTGGCAAAGGGTTTTAAGCAAATTCATTGTGTTGACTATGATGAGACTTTTTTCCATGTTGCTATGGTTAAGTCCATCAGAGTTCTGCTTGCTATTGCTGCGTATTATGACTACGAGATCTGGCAAATGGATGTCAAAACAGTGTTCCTTAATGGGAACCTCCTCGAGGAAGTTTACATGACACAACCTTAGGGTTTTGTATCTCACGGTGAAGCCACTAAAATATGCAAGCTGTAGAGATCCATTTATGGATTGAAATAGGCTTCTCGAAGTTGGAATATTCGTTTTGATGAAAAGATCAAAGAGTTTGGTTTTATCAAGAATGAGGATGAACCTTGTGTTTACAAACAGATTAGTGGGAGCATTGTAGTCCTCCTGATATTGTATGTAGATGATATACTGTTGATCGAGAATGACAAACGGACCATGCAAGTTGTTAAGAACAACCTAGAGGATTGCTTTTCGATGAAGGACTTAGGGGAATTGACTTATATACTCGGTATTAAGATCTATAGAGATAGATCGAAGAAGTTGCTTGGTTTGACCCAAAGTACGTACATTGACAAGGTGTTGAAATAGTTTAGCATGCTTGAGTCCAAGAAAGGATTTTTTTCCCATGTCTCATGGTGTGAGTCTCTCTAAGGACTAGTGTCCTAAGTCTTATAAAGATAAGGACCGCATGACGTTGGTTCCATATGCTTCGGCAAATGGATCAATCATGTATGCAATGTTATATACTAGACCCGATGTCTCATATGCTTTGAGCATGACTAGCAGGTATCAGTCTGATCCCGGTGAAAGTCACTAGATAGCTGTCAAGAATATCCTCAAGTACTTGCGAAGAACTAAGGATATGTTCTTGGTATTTGGCGGAGAGAAAGAGCTCGTTGTAAGTTGTTACACGGATGCTAGGTTCCAAACTGATAGGGACGATTCAAAGTCTCAGTCAGGGTTTGTGTTTTGACTGAATGGAGGTGTTGTTAGTTAGAAGAGTTCCAAGCAGGATACAGTTGTCGATTCTACTACTAAGGCCAAGTATATTGCCGCTGCAAATGCAGCGAAGGAGGCTGTATGGATTTGGAAATTCATCGACGAGTTATATGTAGTTCCTAACATTGTTCGTCCTGTAGATCTCTACTATGACATCAACGGTACAATTGCACTTGCTTCGGAACCTAGATCACATCAGTGCTCCAAACACATACTCTGACAGTTCCATCTAATTCGAGAAATTATCAATCGAGGAGATGTGAGCATATGTAGAATGCCGACTGAGGAAAATAATGTGGATCCACTGACAAAGCCTCTTGCATAGAGAAAGCATGATGGTCATGTTAGATCTATGGGTATATTTTAGTGGTTCCCCAAAACTGGGTACATCTACTCTTCTACCACACTGGTAGGAATCCACTAACAGGTTTTGTACAACCCCGTATCCGGCGAGGGGGGCCGGCAGGAGCCAGATTGACCAAGTCTAGCCCAGACCCCAGGCGAGCCAAGTCCGCGACATTGAGTAGAGCTTACTCAACGCCTTCGACCATGGCGCCGACTAAGGCGAGCTAACTCAACGCCTTCAGTCATGGCGCCGAGTGAGTAGAGCTCACTCAACGCCTTCGGCTATGGCGCCGAGTGAGGCAAGCTCACTCAACGCCTTCAGCCGCGACGTCGAGTGAGGTGAGTTCTATCAACGCCTTTTGACCTCGGCGTCGAGGTACATCCCGACACCCGTAAGCTCACACTCGCCAGCTCGCACTCGCGGGGTAGACGAGTGGGGCAGGCCGAGACTAAGCTCGCCTACTGCCGAGCCAAGGCCTGCGAGTACCAGCTCCATCGATACTCTCCGCCTTTGCCGGGTAGAGTCCATTGAAGGGAAGCTCGCCCCCTTCAGTTGTCATGTGTTTTCCACCATTTTGCCTCTGCTGGCCTGCCCATAGCCCGTTAGAACAGCGGAGTCTCGCTGTTGGCAAACCCAGGTGGGTTGAACATAGTTATTCAGAACATCGGAGTTTGGCTGTTTGCAGGCCATCCCAAGGGGTTTTCAGTAATTTCAGGCCGACAGAGGTTAGTTACTTGCATACCATTTTCAGAAATATATAAATAGGACCCAATGGGTACCTCAGAAGGGACGCTTACTTGTTTCCAGTTTTCCAGCGCCTTCTGAGTTACCTTAGCTCGGCATTTGGCTAAGGAGGGGAAGCGCTCAGTGAACTTCCGGGTGTGTGATGGGACCTCCGCGCCGGTCTCTTGGTCTAGTCCTTTGCTCTTTTTCTATGTTGTTTTTCTTGCAGGAGTGAAGTAGGTGCGCGACCACCCCTTCCCCGAGGGTAAACTCCATAAGAGACTGGTTCTCGGTTTCAACATTTTAGGTACGGTGAGCGTGGAGAGTGGCCAGCACAGAAAACCTTCAGCGAGCTCAATGACTGGAGTAGAAGGGAAAGGATCGGATAGGACCGACTCACCACCCCCTCCCCCTCTCGCCATCATGGGGATGCTCGAGGAATTCAGGTAGGAATTGCTCGGCATGGTCTGATTCGCACTCGGCGTGCGGGCCAAGAGATCGACTCCAGTGATTCCGGTTCTCGCGGATCCGACACTCGGAGAGGTTGCTCCCGTCGGGCGAGCTGGGAAGGAAGTGGCCGAGGAGGGTCGGGGTGCCGAGCTCCCTGGGCGAGTACTCTTCCCAGGTTCGGGGAGCGGCGGCAGACACGGCGAGTTGGTGGCGCGAGACCCTCCCGCTCGCCCAGTAGGGGGAGAGAGCCACTTCAGCGAGCTGGTCTCCTCTGCACCAGTTCCAGATGGGTTAAGGGAGCCCGCGATGACCTACTATATCTGGAAGGGGGACCCGGTCCAACACGTCCAGTGGTTTGAGGACGTGGTCTCGATCCGACAGATGTCGGACGACTTCAAGTGTAGACTCTTTGCCATCACCCTGAAGGAGAAGGCGAGGGAGTGGTTTCACTAGCTACCGGTCAATTCCATCTACTGCATCGAGGACCTCTGTCGGGGGTTCATGCTGAGGTTCAAAACCTCAAAGAGGATGAAGAGGGAGTTAGAGTCCCTATTTCGCATCAAGCAGGGGGTGAACGAGACCCTGGGGAGCTACGTTGATCGCTTCTAGGAGGAGGTCACCTAGGTTCATTTGATGTCGGGCCACACTTTGATGGTGACCTTCACCCTGGGTTTACAACAGGGTTTCTTCCGGATGGATTTGAAGAGGATCCACCCCCTCTCCTACGAGGAGTTGATGGAGAGGGCGGCGAGAGAAGTCGACGGGGAGGCGTCGAACCCGGAGTTTTCCCGGAGGTTATCCAGGTGGGCTACGGAGGAGGAGAGGCCCAGATGAGGCAGAGGTCAGGAGGAAAGAAGAGCTGAGCCCCGATAGAGGGAGCAGCCCCGGCAGAGGGAGCAGCCACAACAGCAGCCCAAGTTGCGGAGCCAGGAGCCGAATCAGCGGCTAGGGTGGAGTCCCGAATGGCAGGAGCAGGGGGAGAGGAGAGGGTTCTGCGGAGTGGACAACCGCCAAGGGGGGCAGGGCCAATTCTACCCTCCAGGTGGGAGGCAGAGCTAGAGGCCCCCCTCCCCGATCAAGAGGAGGCTATGGACATAACCATAGGGGAGAGGAGAATAGCAACGCGGAGGAGAAGAAGGGAGGTTAGGGTGGATTTACCCTACTTTGACTTCCATCGGGAGGAAGGGCACGCTACGGCCACGTGCCCGGAGTTCCTTGAGATGAGGGGAAATAGGGAGCAGCAGCAACAACAACAAGACCGCCAAGGGTTGCAGATTGAGGAGGTCCTGCCCCGGGTAGAGGAGGATAGGTGCGAGGACTGGGCAGATGTGGGAACCTGGGGAGGGATCGAAGCAATCCATGGGGTGGTGGGGATCGAGGCTTCCCGTAATGCGAGCCTTCACACCATGTACCAACGGAGCGTTGGCTCCACATCCCAGACCCCGCCCCCGGAAGAAAGAATCACCTTCACGGTCAAGGACATGTCGGGTCACGAAGACCCCTTTTGCGATGTGTTGGTCATCCAGACGGCCATCGAGGATTTCACTGTCTCTCGGATCGTCATCGACAATTGGAGATCGGTAAACGTCATCTTCAAGAAGGCGTTTGACTCGATGAAGGTGGAGGCCAGGAGAGTGTTTGAAAATGAGGATAAGATCTATCTTAACTCTAGAGGGGGGGTGAATAGAGTATTTTAAAGTAAGTTCGCAAATTAAAATTGCACAGCAGTAAAGGCTTAATTTATGTATAGGTGTAAGGTGCTTTGATGTAGAAATAAAACTAAAGCAGTAAAATAAAAACCACAGCACACAGCAAAGAATATGCACAAGAAAACCAGAAGACACAAGGAGCTATAGTGGTTCCCCAAAAACCTGGGTACATCCACTCTTCTACCACCTTGGTAGGAATCCACTGCAGGATGAGTTGATCAGGTGTCCTGAGCACCAATGAGCTTTTGATAAGGTGCTCAAAAACCAAACTGGATTTTTTGATCAGGTGTCTTGCCACCACTGAGTTTTGACAAGGCTCTCAGAACCAAAACCAAAACTTTTGAAGGGAGTCTTGATAACCCTTTTACAGCAAGAAAAGAAAAAGGAAGAGGTGAAGTTGTCTTCTCTGTCTCAATCACTGAGAGAAGACTTATTGGATTAATTGTGTTGTCAAAGCTCCCCCTGAGATGTAGATGGTTCAGAGATGAGAGCTTTGCTAGGGTGATAGGTCTTCAGAAGCATCAGATCTCCAGCAGAAGATGGTTTCAGTAGAGGCTTAAATATGAATTGTTTGGAGTCCTTGATGTTGAAGCTATGATCACTTTTCAGTACGCCAATATTCAATCAGAACTTTTTCAGGATTGATCACTAGATTTTCCTCTAATTTTTTCTGACTATCTATGTATGTCTGTATTGAGTGATAGATTGATTGTCTTGATCTGCTGTAAGATGTTTTATTCTCTGAAGATCCTCTATCCAAGATAGCCGTTAGCAGCCAATAAATGTCTTCCATAAATGTTTTGTCTTCCAGAGGAAAGTCCAATAAACATTCTCTGATAAATCCCTTGAAACTTGCTCCAGAATAAATGAAAACGGCTAGCAGATCTCTTGAAATAAATGCAGAGAGAGTTTGAAAAACATTCCAAAAGCTGACTGAATTTGAATCCTCAAAGTCGTCGATCTCTCAAGAAAAACATCGATCTGAGCTCTACGATCGTCGACCTGAGCTCAGAGATTGGATTGAACATCAGACAGAAAACATCGACCTGAGCTCGAAGATCGTCAACCGGAGCTCAGGGACCTGAAGAATAAGCTGAAGGCAGATCGTCGATCTGAGCTCGAAGATCATCGACCGGAGTTCGACGATTTAGCAGAGTTGAGCTCAGAGAGCGTCGAACGGAGTTCGACATTTCGTCGACCTAAGCTCGATGATAATTGTCTTTGTCTCAGCTCTAAGTCTAAATCCTTGGATGGTCCTGGGGGCAGCTTCAAACCTAAGTTCTAAGCCCTAGACTCATTCTAACTTGACCTTTTCAACTATACATCTAGGTCAAACTGATTTCCTAAAAACATTGTGATCCTTGCCCAAATTAGTAATAGGGTGTTCCAACAGTGTTGGCCTCAGATGGGCCCATGTTTGGCTTTTCGGGGGAGAGGAAGGAAGTCGAAGGAGGGGTAGGACTCCAAGTCTCTCTGGGAGGGCAGTCCCGCAATTGCATGTTCGTCATTTTGGATGCCCATAGCAGCTACAGCTCCATCTTCAGGAGGCCCCTCATCAGCGCCTTCTATTGCGTCCCCTCGTCCTTCCACCAATGCCTGAAGTTCAATGTTGAGGGGGTCCAGGTCCGGGTCCACGAAGACCCTAAGATGGCAAGGGAGTGCTATGTCACCGCCGTAAACTCCATCTTATGGCAGGAGGGTGCCGAAGAGATGGGGCGGAGGATGGAAGAGGCGTAGAAGGAGGCCGGCTCAGAGGAAATGAAAGTAGAGGAGACCAGCCCTCGGGAGGAGGAGACGAAGGAGGTTCAGGAGCCGGCCGAGGAGATGGTCGTGGAGGAAGTCGAGGAGGAGGTCCTCACCCCTGGAGTGGGGAATACTGAAGAATGGGGGGAGCAGTCTCGTCTGGAGGTGGCGAAAGAGGTGGTGGATATGGAGGTCCTCACTCTCGGAGGCAAGGTGGAGAAGGTCCACGTCAGTGGAGGGCTGACCTCGGAGGCTCAGGGCAGGGTGCTGGTGTGCATCCGGAAGAACGTGGATATCTTCGCTTGGAGTGCTGCGGAGATCCCAAGGATCGACGCGAACGTGGCCTGTCATCGCCTCAACCTGGATCCGGAGGCTCGCCCCATCCAACAGAAGAAGAGGACAACGACGGACAAGTTGGCCGAGCCAATTTGAGAGGAGGTGGCCAAGCTCCTCGAAGCCAGTTTTGTATCTGAGATACAATACCCCGGCTGGGTCTCCATTATTGTAATGGTTAAAAAAGGAGACAGTCGGTGGCGTATGTGTGTTGATTTTTGATTGCTTAATAAATCATGTCCCAAGGATTGTTACCCTTTACCTCGGATCGACGCGCTGGTTGACTCAGCCGTTGGTTTCCCTATAATGAGTTTTTTAGATGCATTTTTAGGTTATCACCAGATCAGAATGCACCCTCCCGACGTCAAGGATGTCTCCTTCATCACAGGGTATGGGTGCTACTGCTACAAAATGATGCCCTTTGGGCTAAAGAATGCAGGTGCGACCTATCAAAAGATGATGGATAGGGTCTTTCGAGAGCAGAGGGGAAGGAACTTGGAGGTGTATATTAACGACCTCATGATCAAGAGTCGGGATGTCGACTCTCACCTCCAGGATTTGGAGGAAACCTTCGCCACCCTATGCAAACACAAGATGAGGTTGAACCACTTGAAGTGCATCTTTGGGTCGAGTAGGGGGGAGTTCCTGGGACATCTCCTCACCCCCACCAGCATAGAACCCAACCCAGACAAGGTACAAGCGATCATGGAACTGGGGTCGACTCGGAATGCCAAAGAGGTACAGCGACTGACAGGGAAGCTGGCAGGGTTAAGCAGGTTCCTCTCACGGGCCGGAGAGAAGTTCTCCCCTTTCTTCAAAACCTTGAGATAAGGCCAGAAATTCGAATGGAACCCGGTGTCCGAGGAGGCATTCCAGGCCCTAAAGAGGCAGCTGACTCAGTCCCCCTGCTCAATGGGACAAAAGAGGGGGAGGACCTATTCTTATATCTCGGGGTCAGGGCGGAGGCCCTTAGCTCTGTTTTGGTTCGGGAAGAGGGGAAGAAGTAGCTCCCAATTTACTATGTGAGTAGGGTGCTGAGGAAGGCCGAGCTCCGTTATCCTATACTAGAGAAGCTGGCCTTTGCTCTGATCATTTCGGCCCGAAGGCTCCGGCCTTACTTCCACGCACACTCGATCTGGGTGGTGACTGACCACCCCCTCCACAACATCTTCGGGGGGGGGGGGGGGGTGGAGCATTATGGCAGATTGGCTAAGTGGTTCGTAGAGTTGAGCGAGTTTGACATCTCCTTCGTCCCTCACCTCTCAATCAGGGCCCAAGCAAAGGCCGACTTCCTAGCTGACTACATAGTCGAGGTGGCAAAGGAGGAACTCACTCTCCCGGTACCTTGGAGGGTTATGGTGGACGGCACATCGGGGAGGAATTCCCTGGGGGCAGGGGTCATCTTGGAAAGCCCCCAGGGGACAAGGATCGAGTAGACGGTAGTAATGCATTTTCCCATTTCTAACAACCAGGTCGAGTATGAAGTTGTGATTGCAGGTCTACACTTGGACAGATAATTGGGGGTAAATGACGTGGAGGTCTTCACTGACTCCATGGTGGTGGCTTCCCATATTAACAGGGAGTTTGAGGCAAGGGAGCCGACCCTGCATCTTTACTTAACAAAGGTGAAAGAAATCATCGGCACCTTCCAGGCTTTTTCTATCTAGCACGTGCCTAGGGGAGAACGAACAGGTGGACCAACTGGCAAAGCACGGTCCCCGGGTGGGGGGTACCATCACATATCTCTTCCGCCCATCCATCCACGAGTGGGAACTGATGGAGGTGGAGCAGCACCCCTCGTGGATGGACCCATTCGTGGCTTTCTTGTCTGATGGAGAGTATCCTGAGGGGATGGACAGGAAGAAGCTCAAATACAAATCAGCATACTATCTCATGCGAGATGGCCAGTTATACTGGAAGAACCTTTCGGGGATGTTGGCACGTTGCATGGCCAATGGGGAGGTCCCGAGGGTCTTCGAGGAGGTCCATTCCGGGGAGTGTGGAAGTCACTCTGGGGGTCGGACACTGGAAGGAAGAATCATCAGGCAAGGGTATTTCTGGCCAACCCTGTGCCAAGATGCGGCCATGTTTGCAAAGGAGTGTCATAAGTGTCAGTTGTTCGCTCCCCTCCAGCTGCAACCTGCCCAATGCCTCAGAAGTATCATAGCCCCCTGGCCATTTGCAATTTGGGGAATGGACTTGGTCGGGCCCTTCCCATAGGCTAGCGGTAAGAGAAGGTTCCTGCTCGTGATGATTGATTATTTCTCTAAGTGGCTGGAGGTTAAGGCGCTGGCCAAAGTGACCTCCCAAGTCGTCAGAAACTTTGTATGGGGTGAGATCATCTGCCGATATGGGTTACCCCAGGCCATTGTCACGGACAATGACCCTCAGTTCGCCAGAGTCGAGTTCATTAGTTTTTGTGGAAAGCTCGGGATCGATCTTAGATTTGCCTCGATTCATCACCCCAAGAGAAACGGGCAGGTGGAGGCGGCAAACAAGATCATTGTTAATCTCCTCAAAAAGAAGGTAGAAAATTTGAGAGGAAGCTGGGTGGAGCAGCTCCCTTCAGTCCTTTGGGCAATTAGAACCACGCTGAACATGGCCACGGGGGAGACTCCTTTTAAACTCTCCCATGGATGTGAGGCAGTACTACTGGTGGATTTCGAGGTCCGGACGCCTCGGGTGGCCGAGGCAGGAGAAGGCAAGGAAGGATGGAGGATCGAGAATGAGGAGCTGCGACACTCGCTCAATATGGTTGAAGAGCTGCGAGACCTCTCTACCCTCTGCCAAGTGGAAGTAAAGAGAAGAATGACCAAGTACTTTGACAAGCACGTCAGTGTCAAAAAGTTCATGGAAGGAGACTTGATCTTAAGAAAGGTGGACGCCGCAGGAAGGTCAGCCGCGGTGGGGAAGCTCAACCCCAATTGGGAAGTACCATATATAGTACGAGAGGTCCTGAAGTCGAGAGGGTATCGTCTTCAGAATACGGAAGGCGATACCCTAAGTCTCACCTGGAGTGGTGATGACCTGAAGCGTTTTTACCCCTGAGTCGTGTATGTACTGTGTTATGGAATAAAATTTTTTACAGATTCTTATGCTCATAACATATTTCGTACAAGTGGAATATTAAGTCCATCCCAGACCCCAAGCAGATCCCGTTGCTAGGCTCCCACCAAGCTGGCAGGACTGGAAGTCACTCAGAGGAGTCTTCCCTCGATCCCGAGTAGATCCCACTGCCAGGCTCCCACCAAGCTAGCAGGGCTGGAAGTCACTCGGAGGAGTCTGCCCCCGACCTCGAGGAGATCCCGCTGCAAGGCTCTCACCAAGGTGGCAGGGCTGGAAGTCACTCGGAGGATTCTTACCCCGACCCCGAGCAGATCCCGCTGCCAGGATCTCACCAAGCTGGCAGGGCTGGAAGTCACTCGGAGGAGTTTACCCCCGACCCCAAGCAGATCCCGCTGTCAGGCTCTCACCAAGCTGGCAGGACTGGAAATCACTCGGAGGAGTCTGCCCTCGACCCCGAGCAGATCCCGTTGCCAGGCTCTCACTAAGTTGGCAGGGCTGTAAGTCACTCAGAGGAGTCTGCCCCCAACCCCGAGCAGATCCCGCTGTCAGGCTCTCACCAAACTGGCAGGGCTGGAAGTCACTCGGAGGAGTCTTCCCCAAACCCCAAGCAGATACCGCTGTCAGGATCTCACCAAGCTGGCAGGGCTGGAAGTCACTTGGAGTAGTCTTCCCCCGACCCCGAGCAGATCCTGTTGCAAGGCTCTCACTAAGCTGGCAGGGCTGGAAGTCACTTGGAGGAGTCTGCCCCCAACCCCGAGCAGATCCCGCTGTCAGGCTCTCACCAAGCTAGCAAGGCTGGAAGTCACTCGGAGGAGTCTGCCCTCGACCCCGAGCAGATCCCACTACATGGCTCTCACTAAGATGGCAGGGCTGGAAGTCACTCGGAGGATTCTACCTCAGACCCCGAGCAGATCCCGCTATAAGGCTCCCACCAAGCTGGCAGGGCTTGAAGTCACTCGGAGGAGTCTGCCTCAGACCCCGAGCAGATCTCGCTGCCAGGCTCCCACCAAGCTGGAAGGGCTGGAAGTCACTCGGAGTAGTCCGCCTCAGACCCCGTGTAGATCCCGCTGCTAGGCTCCCACAAAGCTGGCAGGGTTGGAAGTCACTCGGAGGAGTCTGCCCCCAACCCCGAGCAGATCCCGCTGCTAGGCTCTCACCAAGCTGGCAGGGCTGGAAGTCACTCGGAGGAGTCTTCCCTCAACCCCGAGCAGATCCCGCTGCTAGGCTCTCACCAAGATGGTAGGGCTGGAAGTCACTTAGAGGAGTCTGCCCTCGACCCCGAGTAGGTCCTGCTGACAGGCTCCCGCCAAGCCGACAGGGTTGGAAGTTTCTCGGAGGATAAGCCCGGAAGGCCCTGAACACCTGCCGACAGGCGAGTCGAGCGCTTACAGGCGAATCAAGCGCTTATAGGCGAGTATGGGCTCGCAAGCGAGTCGAGTGCTCGCAGGCGAGTTGAGTGCTCGCAGGCAAGGCGAGTATCCACTGGCAAGTCCAAAATTCGCAGACCTAGTGATTGTCGACGTTCCCCGACTAACGAAAATAAAAGTTTTTGACTCGGCATACTCTTAATGGTGGCAAATTCGGCCAGAGGTCACCAAACAAAAAAGGGGGGAGAGAGAAAAAATGTGCATCACAGTAGTCAAATACCAAAGAAGATTGAAAAAAAAATTATTTGCAATTGATGTAGTCCATTACATATCTGGAACTCGCCTTCGCGAGGATACAAAAGTGGAAAAAAAAGGAAACAAAAAGGAACAAGAAATCCAGCTTAACTCTCGCACTCCTCCCCAGAAGCACGACCTCCTTCGCCTCCACGCCCTGGGTCCTTGTTCGTGTCCCCGAACAGCGAGGTGAAGCTATCCTCCATCTCGCCAGGCAGACTCGGTGGGTATAGACCTGGCATAAGGTCACAAACCGCGACCTCCTCGCAACCGACCGCTAGTATCCCAGTGCCTCTCATGAAGTCTAGGAGGCACTCGACGGACTCGATTGAATTGACTGTTGGAACACCCTATTACTAATTTGGGCAAGGATCACTATGTTAGGAAAATTTTTTGACCTAGTTGTATAGTTGAAAAGGTCAAATTAGAATGAGTCTAGGGCTTAGAACTTAGGTTTGGAGCTGCCCCCAGGACCATTCAGAGATCAGGACTAAGTACTGAGACAAGGCAATTTTCGTCGAGCTCAGGTCGACAAAACGTCGAACTCCGTTCGACGTTCTCTGAGCTCAACTCTGCAAATCGTCGAACTCTGGTCGACGATCTTCGAGCTCAGATCGACGTTTTGTCTTCAGCTATTTTCCAAGTCGCTAAGCTCAGGTCGACGATCGTAGAGCTCAGGTCGACGTTTTCTGTCTGCTGTGAAAATCCAATCTCTGAGCTCAGTTCAACGATCGTAGAGCTCAGATTGACGATTTTTGTGAGAGATCGACGCTTTCAGAATTCAAATTCAAGAACAGTTATGGAATTAATTCAAATTCTTTCAGAGTTATTTTCTGCATTTATTACAAAGGATTTTCTAGCCGTTTCAAGCAATCTGATGCAAGTTTCAAGGAAGGACTAAATGGAATATTGCTTAGGACTTTCCCCAGAGACAGTTGTCATTTATGGAAGTCATTTATGACTGAATAACGACCATCTAAGTCAGATTTTTGATATACTCCTGCAGAAGAGAATAGAGACAATAACAACAATACACAGAGAATACAAAGAGATACAGAAGAATTAGATTACAACACAGAAGATTGAACAATACAACTTCTCTGATCAACAGTTCATCTTTTGTGATTTTCAAATCTACTGAATCTTCAAGAACACAAGAAAATTCTGCTATAGAGGAGATCTTCTGCTACTCAACTCCTCCAAAATCTTCAAGTGCTCAAAAGCTTCAACATCAAGGACTCCAGACACCAAACATTTCAGCATCTGCTTGAATCATCTTCTGCTTGATAGTACCTCCTAGGAGATACCATCCTGAATGATATAAGAGTCAGCCAGGGATGTCTTTCATTTCTGAATTTAAAGGCTATCAACCTAGACCCAAGGTAAACTGGGTCAAAAACATATAAATTGTTTATGTGCAGGTGAAGACCTATCCAGCAATGAACCAACAATGGTATCTAGATAGTGGGTGCTCAAAGCACATGACAGGGAGCAAGGACAATCTCACATCCTTCAAAGCCAAACTTGGACCCAAAATGATCTTTAGAGATTCAAACTTTGGTCAAACAAGAGGATATGGTGCTGTTCAGATTGGCTCAGTCACATTTAAGAAGGTGGCTTATGTGGAAGGACTGAAGCACAACCTAATCAACATCAGTCAACTCTGTGATGAAGGATATCAAGTGACATTCAATAAATCCTTATGCCAGATCAAGTCAGATGATAACACAACAGTGTTAACAGGTAAAAGGAAAAGTAACATTTATCTTGTAGATTTCCTTTCAACCAACATAGATATCTGCTTATTTAATTCAGTTTGCAAACCAAATGATTTATGGCATAAGAGACTAGGACACTTAAACCTGAGAACCATTACTAGGCTGTCCAAGGACAACCTTGTTAGAGGACTACCTTCTTGCCCCTACAAGAAGGAAGGACTCTATAGGGCCTATCAATTAGGCAAGCAAACAAAAAACAATTTTAAGTCACTTAATAAGAGTGATTCACCTAGGATTTTGTATCTGTTACACATGGATCTTTTTGGACCCATTACAGTGCAAAGCTTAGGAGGGAAATCTTATACTTTGGTGATTGTAGATGACTTCTCCAGATTCACTTGGGTATTCTTTCTGAGGAAGAAGTCTGATAACTTTAAGTGTCTGACAGAGTTTCTCAAATGTATACAGATTGAGTTCAATACTCACATTGCCCTGATCAGAAGTGATCATGGGATAGAGTTTGATTCTCTTCTTATGCAAGAGTTCTGTCAGAGTGAAGGGATCAGGCATACTTTCTCAGCTCCTAGAACTCCTCAACAAAATGGGGTAGCTAAAAGGAAAAATAGAACCTAAATGAATCTGCTACTACATTGTTGACAGATGCTCACCTACCTCTATCTTTTTGGGCTGAGGCAGTGAACACCTCCAACTATGTGTTGAACAGAAGTCTAATACATAAACTGAAGGGCAAGACTCCCTATGAATTGCTCAAAGGAAAGAAACCTAAAGTAAACTATTTTAAAATTTTTGGTTGTATTTGTTATATTCACAATAATGACAAGAAATACTTATCAAATTTCAAGCTAAGGCTGATGAAGGAGTGTTTCTGGGATACTCCATGATCAGCAAGGCTTATAGGGTGTATAATAAATCTACTCTTAAAATAGTAGAATCTGTTCATGTTTATTTTGATGAGACTAACATGTTTTATAAGGAGAAGTCTTCTTCTACCATAGAACCTATGCAGTTACACTCTCTTTCAGAAAGTATGGACAGATTACAGGTTAAAGAAAAGGATACAGCTCCTCCACCTATCCAGCAAAAGGATGAGAGCAGTGATGATGAAGAGGATGTGCAACATCTAAAAGAGCCAGTTGTTGTTCCACAAGAGGAAACAACAACAATGGTTGGTTAAAAATCAACACCCCCTGTTGATTTAGTAACAACAAGAGATCATCCAATCTCCCAAGTGATTGGAGACATCTCAGCTGGTGTGCAAACCAGAAATCAGGTCAACCAGAAACTGATGCTTACTTGCTTTCTATCTCAAGTTGAGCCTCAATCCATTCAAGATGCAGAACAAGATCCACACTCGATCATTGCTATTCAAGAGGAACTACATCAATTTGAGAAGAATCAAGTTTGGGAACTAGTGCCAAGGCCTAAGGATCACTCAATTATTTGAACAAAGTGGGTGTTCAGAAACAAGTTGGATGATCAAGGAGTTATTGTAAGGAACAAGGCAAGGCTAGTTGCTCAAGGCTACTCTCAAGAAGAAGGAATTGACTATGACCAGACTTTTGCACCAGTGGCAAGGTTAGAGGCCATAAGAATATTCCTTGCCTATGCAGCTCATAAAGGATTCAAGGTCTACCAAATGGATGTGAAGAGTGCATTTCTCAATGAAGACATCAAAGAGGAAGTCTATGTTAGACAACCTCCAGGTTTTATCTCTTCAACTTATCTTGACCATGTTTTCAAATTGCATAAAGCATTATATGGTCTCAAGCAAGCTCCTAGAGCATGGAATGAGACCTTAGCATGCTTTCTTCTGAAAAATGATTTTATAAGGGGTAGAGTAGACCAAACTCTTTTTATTAGAACCCATAAGTCCCATACCCTACTAGTACAAATATTTGTAGATGATATTATCTTTGGTTCTACTGATTCAAATTTGTGCAAGAAGTTTTCCAACCTAATGCATTCTAAATTTGAAATGAGTAGCATGGGTGAGCTTTCCTTCTTTCTAGGATTGCAAGTCAAACAACATGCTGAAGGCATATTCATTTCTCAAACCAAGTATACAAAGGAACTGGTTAAGAAATTTGGTATGTCTAAAGCATCTTGTATGAAAACACTTATGCCTACTAATGCTGTATTAGATGCTGATGAACATGTAAAACATGTTGATCAGATAACATATAGAGCAATGATTGGCTCTCTATTGTACCTTACAGCTAGTAGACCTGATATAATGTTTGTTACATGCATATGTGCTAGGTTCCAAGTAAGCCCTAGAGAGTCACACTTAACTTTAGTAAAGAGGATTCTCAGGTATGTGAAAAGTTGTCCAAATCTAGGACTCTGGTATCCAAAAGACTCAGGATTTGAATTAACTAGATTTTCAGATGCTGATTATGCTGGATGTAGAGTAGACAGGAAAAGCACCAGTAGAACTTGCCAGTTCCTTGGTGATAGACTTGTCTCCTGGTTCTGTAAGAAACAGACATCTGTGTCCACTTCAACTGCTGAAGCTGAATACATGACAGCAGGCAATTGTTGCTCACAGATTCTGTGGATTCAAAACCAGCTCCTAGACTATGGCTACAACTTAGAAGGGTCAAAAATATTTTGTGATAATACTAGTGCTATCTCCATAGCACAAAATCAAGTCCTCCATAGTAGGACAAAACATATAGGGATTAGGCATCACTTTCTAAGAGAAAATGTAGAGAAAAATAAAATTGAAATTCAATATATCCCAACTGATTTGCAAAGGGGAGATATTTTCACCAAACCTTTGGATGAAAAGAAACACACCTTCTTCCTAAATCAGTTAGGAATGTTAGATGGAGGAAGTTTAAAATAAATCCCAAGATCTTTAAATCTAAAAACAGACCAAGACTAGGCTAAAAACTTATATTTTCTAGTGTCTGTAGGTTCTATTTAGTCTCTGAACTGCGCTCAACGTTTTTCCAAAAATCATCGAACGGAGATCGACGGTTTCCAATAAGCGTCGACCGGAGTTCAGCGTTTTCAAGGCAGCGCTAGGCTATCTTCCTCTGGTCAACGATCGTCGAACGGAGTTCGATGCTCTCCAGTATCATCGAACGGAGATCGACGTTATTGAAGACTCTTCAGATTTCATTAGAAGCCCAGATCATCGAACAGAGTTCAACGATCCTTCCTTTCTACCGTCGAACCCTAATATAAAAATAATTTTTCGTCGTCGTTCTTCGACTACGCATTCATACTCTCTGCAATTTCTTTTTTTCCCTCCAAACTCTACTGCACTTGGTTGTGTTTGGTAATTTTTTGCAGGTCTTCAATGACGGTGAATGTTGCGGCTCTCGCGAAGATGAAGTTTGATACCGGGTTTGATATTGATATAGATTCATTCAACGGCAGCGATCAAATCTTCAAGGATATCCTGGAACTAATCAAGGAACAACAACTAGTAGATATTATGTCAACCAGAATGAAGATTGCGGCTGACGAAATAAAGGAATGGGTATTTACTGCAAACATTCTGAATGAGAATACTATAGTCGGTACTATCCGCGGGATTCAGGTACAATTGTCCCCTACCCTTCTGACTGAGGTATTCAATTTAAGTACTGGAGATGATTCTACCAAACTGTTTGGAGAAGAATTTGATTCTATGTTGGATAGAATGGGTCACTCTGCTGCAAACCCTAATAAGTTATTGAAAAAGAATCTATCTATTGAATTTCGTTTTTTTGGCTGATGTTGTGGGGAAAGTGCTGCTGGCTAAGCACTCAGCACAGGATACCATATCAAGGTATCAGTTCTGTCTGATGGGAGCCATAGTGGACAAGAAACATCTGAATTGGGGAACAATCTTCTTTTATTTGATCAAGAAGAAAATTAATAAAAGTTTTGTCAGTTTTGGGAGGATTTTAGGGGTTTTCCTGCACTCCAGGTTCCCAGAGCTGCTGGTTTCCAATGGGATGCACATTAGTGCATCTAAAAGATTAACCTGTGCCCTATTTGGGAAATGGGACAGGCAGATCATCAAACCTACCAGGACTACTATAGCTTCAGGCACAAGGACTCCTGTAGTCACTTCCCCTCAGGCTCCAGCCCTCATGGAAGAACTACCTGCCTCCACCTCTGCTCCTCCTTCTCCTCCTCTTGTTTCTACCTCCACCTCCACATCAACCACAACAATCTCCTCAACCATAACCATCTCTTCCCCCATTACCATCTCATCACCTCTTTCACCTCCAGCCACCTCAGAATCAATCCATCCACTCCACTACTATCCACCTCTTACCATTCCATCCTTCAACATATTGGAAGATTCCTTCATGGATCATTCCCCTTCCTCTCCTCCTGAGCTTCCCTCTACCTCCTCCTACCAACAACTTCTTCATGATATACTCTCCCAATCATCCTTCACTCCATCCATCTCCATACCCATACCATCCATCTCCACCATCCCTATATCTCAACCATCAATAATCCCATCCACCACAGCATCAACTACAGCCCATTCACCATCAGTTCTAGCAATTCAATCATCCACCTCTACTCAAGTCCCACTTGAGCAAGTGGATTTATCAGCTTTAGCAGATAGGCTATATGGGATCCTAGCCCCCAAGCTAGTAAGCCTGCTGGAGACCACCATGGCTCCACTTCTGCAATCAATAAAGGAGCTATCTGACAGGCTAACCTCTTTTTCCTATCCTCAGGCAATTCCTTATATGGAGTGCCTTGATCAAGTCATGACTGAATCAAGGCAGGGGGAGATGCCTTATGAAGCTGAAGTAATGCCAGCTGCTCTAGAACCAGTACTCACAGTAGACCTCAGGTCACTGTTGTCTGCTTTTGATCTTCTTCACAGAAGAAGCTTACCAACTCAGGGAGTTGAAGACCTCACTAAGGCCATTGTGCCTATTTCTGTATGTGATCCCAGCCTGATCATATCCTATGTCAAGTCTCTTAAGGTTAGGAAACTATTGCTACTGTTAGTGCTGCTGCTGCTGCTGATATTTCTATTGAATCTACTGATATTGAGATGCTGTCTGCTGATACTGCTGTTGCTGAAGAACTGGCAAGTTATCTGGAAGAACAAGTTTTTGAGAATCCTATTGATGCAACTGCTCCATAAGTGTCTGTTATTCCAACCGCTCCTGCTGAGATTCCTGCTGCTGTTCCAACACCTCCTGCTCTTGCTGATTCTGAGAAATCCAAACTTTAAGAGGAATACATAAAAAGAATTGATGATCTTTATGACAGACCACAGAGCTCTGACAGTGACAAATTCAATACTGAATCTGATGACTCTGCTGGCACCATTGCCAAAAAGTGGAAAGATAGAAGCAAAGCTATGATGAGAGTTCCTCCTGCCAAGGCAAAAGATGCAAATGACATACCATATTATATTCTGCATGACTGCAAGATTACCTAGCCCTGGATGCAATATTCCAAAAATCAGTTAAAGGCTATGAAGACGAAAAGGAAACTGGACAAGTATGAGAAAGGATCCTCTCAGTATCAACCTCCTCCTCCTCCAGATTCAGGATCTGGCGGAGGCTCTGCATTTCAATCTTCAGATTCAAAGCAAAGTTCCACTCAACCCTCTCAAAGATATCATCCCAGAGGACAGTATCAAAAAGGTTATCATTCAAGAAGAGGACAACACAGAGGAAGTCAGAGAGAATATAGAACCTATTCCAAACAGAAAAGGGAAGGACACGGGCATATGGATTCAACTCAAGGTCCTTTTCCGTACAAACTCAGAGATACTGTTGTTACAAGAACATCTACTGCTTCAGAAACCCTAAATAGATATGAACCTTCAATCCCTTTTGAGGATCCAGAAAATAATCCTTTATCATGGACTTCCAGGATGAAAGAGCTTGCTGCTCTAGATAAGTTGAAAAAGGCCAGAGAACAAGGGAAATATACTTCTAACATCACTACACTTTCAGAACAAAGAAAGACAGAACTGAAGAGATATGCTTCAAGAAAGTTCTTTGATCCAGAAGATTACATGAAACTACATCCTGAGGCTGTAGTTCCAAGGCCCGGATCCCAAACCTCCTTAGGTACAGAAGATGACAGAAGATCAAAGAAAGATGCTCTCAATCCCAACAGGGAGATTTTATTTAAGAAAGGCAGTGAAAGGAAATGAATTCTGTAAGCAAACAGTACATCTATATCTGAACTTTTGCTGATTTCCTTTTGAGTTCTGCAATGCTGCTTTGATTATCTTTTCTGCATTGTTAGTTTAGTTTTTCTGTTTCTGTATGTATGATTCTGTATTTCCTGATTATGTCCTGTAAATAGTAATCCTAACCCAAATAGGGGGAGATTGTTGGAACACCCTATTACTAATTTGGGAAAGGATCACTATGTTATTAGGAAAATTGTTTGACCTAGTTGTATAGTTGAAAAGGTCAAATTAGAATGAGTCTAGGGCTTAGAACTTAGGTTTGGAGCTGCCCCCAGGACCATTCAGAGATCAGGACTAAGTACTGAGACAAGGCAATTTTCGTCGAGCTCAAGTCGACGAAACGTCGAACTCCGTTCGACGTTCTCTGAGCTCAACTCTACAAATCGTCGAACTCCGGTCGACGATCTTCGAGCTCAGATCGACGTTTTTTCTTTAGCTATTTTCCAAGTCGCTGAGCTCAGGTCGACGATCGTAGAGCTCAGGTCGACGTTTTCTGTCTGCTGTGAAAATCCAATCTCTGAGCTCAGTTCAACGATCGTAGAGCTCAGATCGACGATTTCTGTGAGAGATCAACGCTTTTAGAATTCAAATTCAAGAACCGTTATGGAATTAATTCAAATTATTTCAGAGTTATTTTCTGCATTTATTACAAAGGATTTTCTAGTCGTTTCAAGCAATCTGATGCAAGTTTCAAGGAAGGACTAAATGGAATATTGCTTAGGACTTTCCCCAGAGACAGTTGTCATTTATGGAAGTCATTTATGACTGAATAACGACCATCTAAGTCAGATTTTTGATATACTCCTGCAGAAGAGAATAGAGACAATAATAACAATACACAGAGAATACAAAGAGATACAGAAGAATTAGATTACAACACAGAAGATTGAACAATATAACTTCTCTGATCAACAGTTCATCTTTTGTGATTTTCAAATCTATTGAATCTTCAAGAACACAAGAAAATTCTGCTGTAGAGGAGATCTTCTGCTACTCAACTCCTCCAAAATCTTCAAGTGTTCAAAAGCTTCAACATCAAGGACTCTAGACACCAAACATTTCAGCATCTGCTGGAATCATCTTCTGCTGGAGATCAAAAGCATCTGAAGACCTATCACCCTAGCAAAGCTTTCACTCCTGAACCATTCTACATCTCAGGGGGAGCTTTGACAACATCAACAATCCACTAGTCTTTTCTCAGTGATTTGAGACAGAGAAGACATCATCACCTTTTTATTTTACCACCATCTGTACAGGGTTATCTCTCCCTTCAAAAGTGAACTCTTGGTTTCTTAGACCTGATCAAAACTTAGTGGTGGCAATACACCTGATCAAAAAATCTGGTTTGGTTTTTGAGCACATTATCAAAAGCTCATTGGTGCCCAGGACACCTGATCAACCCTTCCTGCAGTGGATTCCTACCAAGGGTGGTAGAAGAGTGGATGTACCCAGGTTGTTGGGGAACCACTATAGATCCTTGTGTTTTCTGGTTGCTGTGTGTTTGTCTTTGCTGTGTGCTGTGTGATTCTTTATTTCTTGCTTTATTTTTTACTTCACTGCAAGCACCTTACACATATACATAAATTTAAGTCTTCCACTGCTATACTTTTTTAATTGTGAATTATTTGAAAATACTCTATTAACCGCCCCTCTAGAGTTAAGGTAGATCTTTTCCTCACTTTCATTGACCCGTAGCCGCTCCGTGACCTCCTTCTCACCAAAAAACCGCAGCTGCCGGAAGGGGTAGAGAGGCTCGCCACCGCCCGCTGGGACAAGAAGCTTCGCCTGCCGAAGGAGGTCGGCGTGAAGCCCTCGGTTCTGCTCTTGAAACCGCCCCACCTCTGCCTCTATCTAAGAGGCGCGAGCCCCCTGCTCGGCAGCGTGCGTCCCCTGCTCGCTTGAGCGAGCCTCCTACTCGGCAAGGCGAGTCTGCAACCGGGCAACTTCCTCCTCCAAGCCAGAGGTGCGGTCCTGCAACTCGCGCACAGCCTCGACATCGTGCGGATCCAAGACATCGTCAATATCAAGAAACCGTCTAAGTAAAAAAGGAGAGGGACGGTCGACGCTTACCAGCCCGCCCGCGGCCTTTGCGAGTAGATCCTCAACGAAACCACATTGCCTCCCTACGTCAGCGGCCATGTCCTTTGCAACCTCACGCTCCTGCTCGGACTTTGACAGAAGCCTGCTGAGGTTAAAGTTGCGCCGCGCCATCATATGGTGCAGCTTGAAGGACCTCAAATGGGCCCGAAGGCCCTCGCGACCCAGCTTACGAGGGGTCATGTTCTTGTAGGAATTAGTCTCGTTGCGACCATAGAGGCCGAAGCCAAGTGCATAGGCATGGCCGGTGGGAGGCTGGCGGGCACCCCAGGAAGGGTGGCGAGTGGAGATCGTGACCCGGTGGACCGCCTCGTCCAACTTGATCATCGGCTTGCCGGCCGGATCTTTGCATTTCTCCACCATGCCAAAGTGGGGGTGTTCTTTGGGCAGGCCCAACTCGCGGGGCGCGAATTCCCCCACGACGTTGGGGGCCGGAGACTCGCGCTTTCGGCGGTCCCTCCTGGATGTCTCCTTCAGCGGGCCCCCCGGAGAGGCATCAGAGGGGGTCTCGAGCAGATCCATGAACTGGGGAAATCGCCTTCCCCCCAGGGAGATTACCTTAGCCTTCCTTTTGCGGTCTGGGGGGCGGCGAGACGAGCCCGGTCCCCCAGGTGCCGGCCTTTTCATGCTGGACAAAGGCTGAGACATCGCCGCGTCATCTCGACAGGCCAGTGCTGCCGCCCGCGCAAGTTAAAGAGGGTCGTTGAAAAGACCCAAGTCCGCGAAGGGCGGATTCTCAGGGATGAGTCGCTCCCTTGCAGAAAAGATATTAGCCAACTCTATCTTCGCCGAGCCCAGTAAAAGCGGAAGGAAATCTGAACATACCTTCACTAGGGAGGACAGGGAGAAGGGAATCGAGACCTCGGCGGAGGAAGGCGACCTCAAACTCTTTGTGGAGGAAGAATTTATGGAGCTCGGTGTTATTTCCCAACACTGACGGGGGGTGGTACACCTCCTCGGCCTTCTGTTAGGGCGAGAAGGGGATGTTGCCGAGATCGCCCTTAATGAAGATGATCTTGGTCATCCAATTATGATGCTTGTTCGCGACTTCGCGAACCTTGTTGAATGTACCACCGAAGAAGGTGACCCCATTGTTTGTGGCCTTATAAGAGAACAACTTGCGAAAGACCGCCAAGTTGAGCTCAATCCGCTCACGGTGGAGATAGCAGGTGAACGCCACCATCATGGCGATGGCATTTGGGTTCAGTTGCGTAGACACCGCGCCGTAGTATTTTAGCACCTGGAGGATTTCCAGCAAGAGGGGAAGGCGCAACCCCATCTCGAAATGTGAGACGGGGAAGGCGAGCTCGTCGGGGTAGAACGAGTTGATGGCCTCGTGTTCGGTGGGAAGGCAGGCCGCGAAACCAGAGGGAATGTAGTTAGCCACGCACTCGGCAAGTTCCTCTATCGTGGTGTTCCCTTCAAAGAAGCAGTGCTCGGCAATGCCGATCACACTTGGCCCTCCCCTCCGAGTCAGGATTGCCCTTGCCCATGTTTTTCGGGGATCAAAAACACAGAAACACTAACAGCAGGGAATGAGAGCGAAGAGAGTACGGAAGCAATAAAGGCGTGATAGGGGTTGGTGGGGAGGCCTATTTATAGGGGGAAGAGTTCGGGACTACCCTGGCCCGATCACCCCAACTCGCCTACCTCTACTCGCCCACTCGCCTATCCAACTCTCCTACTCGCCGATTTAACCTTACTAACTGTCACAGATCAATCCTCCGCTGTGACGAGACGAGACTTGCAATGCGCTAATAGTTATGAATTAAGCGTATTAACAATAACGAACAAAATGTTCAGATTATTACAGACCGGATTCGCGTAGCGTTCAAGAAAGAAGAACGAAAAATCCTCCCACCCGCGCGGGTCAGGGGAGAACAGGGGCGAGTACTGGTATGCCCATCAGGGGGGAAAATCCTAGCTACCCCAGTCTCGCGACCCTGTCGCCCCGGATCGTCGTGCACGGAGCTCGCGAAGTCGCCCCAGGTTCCGGTGGACTGTTTGTAAACTCTCATCAATTTCATCCAGAAGCATGGAAGAAGACGCCTCCTCCAACATCGGGCTAACCCCCGCCATGATAGTAAGTCGCTTTCACTCCCGCTGCAGTCTGAGATTGTCCCTCCGCACCTCGTGAAACTCGTCAAATCATTCTGAACGAGATTCTCGAAGAATTCACGCCCCAACTTCTTGAGAACCAGCTGTTCTCGCCTCGACCGTTCAGGGACCTCCAGCTCGGAATCTAGAAAGGCATCCAAAGTGCGCAGGGAGGGCAGAGGCGAGTACCGAGTCTGACTCGCAGACTCATCAGCCTCTGAATCCATAGTAAGATCTGCGCAAACAATGCCGAGGTTCAGCAAGATGAGGCGAGCACCGTCAGGATCAAAAATAGTTCGAGAAAGCTTACCATGCACTCCCCCTTCCAGACCGACATAGCGAGGGGGCAAACCCTCCAGAACCTCTCCGCGGCCATAGCGAGGAATCTCCAGAGAAAGGCGAATGAACCCGGGGTAGGGATGACCTCGATCCCTTCCCCCTGGGGTGCGGAGGCGAAATGCGGCTGAGAAGGATTGCGAGTAAGCGACATTGGCTTTTGAAGGTCTCGCCCCGTGGTGCCGAAGTTAGAGGGAGAGACTCGCGAGCGCGCGTCGGATGCCTGATCCTGCGGGCTGCTGATAGGGCTCTTGACCTGCAGTGCAGAATTCTCCCCACTTCGCCCCTGGCTAGTTTGAGCGGCGAGAGGAACAACGACCTCCTTACCCCGAGACGGGGTTGGCCGCGTGGAAGAGTCGACCCCATTGTTCAGGATAGTCTGGATATCATGATAGATGGGCTCAACATCTTTTGGAAGGGGCTTCACCCTATTGGGCGAGCCGAACTCGGCAATATTGTGAGGCGGGGCACTGAGGTCGGTTAGGCCCGCGATGCGAGCCGCGGTCTCAACCCGTTTTCGCGCCAATCGCTCTAGAACCTCTTTGGGGAGCGACATCTTATCAAAGCAGCAGTGAAGGGAAGGGCAAAGGTCAGTCCCGACATGCAGGTGCAGGTATATATATATAGCCGCTGGTGGACCCCACCGAGAGATTCCCTCAGGTCCTGTCCCACTCGCCGAATCCTACGGGGTTGGATGTTTCTTTCCGAGTTTGTTCCAACCTCACAAAAAGCAGGGATTGTGTACAACCCTGTATCCTGCGAGTGGGGCCGGCAGGAGCCAGATTGGCCAAGTCTAGCCCAGACACCAGACGAGCCAAGTCCGCGGCGTTGAGTAGAGCTCACTCAACGCCTTAGGCCATGGTGCCGAGTAAGGCGAGCTCACTATACACCTTCAGCCATGGATCTGAGTGAGTAGAGCTCACTCAACGCCTTCGGCCATGGCGTCGAGTGAGGCGAGCTCACTCAACGCCTTCAGCCGCGGCGTCGAGTGAGGTGAGTTCTTTCAACGCCTTTTGACCTCGGCGTTGAGGGACATCCCGGCACCAGTAAGCTCGCACTCGCCAGCTCGCACTCGCGGGGCAGGCCGAGACTAAGCTCGCCTACTACTGAGCCGAGGCCTGCGAGTACCAGCTCCATCGATACTTGCCGCCTTTGCCGGGTAGAGTCCATTGCAGGGCAGCTCGCCCCCTTCAGTTGTGATGTATTTTCCACCATTTTCCCCCGCTGGCCTGCCCATACCCCGTTAGAACAGCGGAGTCTCGCTGTTGGCAGACCCAGGTGGGCTGCACATAGCTATTCAGAAAAGCAGAGTTTGGCTGTTGGCAGGCCAGCCCAAGGTGTTTTCAATAATTTCAGGTCGGCAGAGGTTTGTTACTTGCAGACCGTTTTTAGAAATCTATAAATAGGACCCAAGGGGTACCTCAGAAGGGACGTTACTTGTTTCCAGTTTTCCAGCGCCTTCTGAGTTACCTTAGCCCGACATTTGGCTAAGGAGGGGAAGCGCTCAGTGAACTTCCGGGTGTGTGGTGGGACCTCCGCGCCGGGCCCTTGGTCTAGTCCTTTGCTCTTTTCCTTGGTTGTTTTTCTTGCAGGAGCGAACTAGGTGCGCGACCACCACTTCCCTGAGGGTGAACTCCACAAGAGACCGGTTCTCGGATTCAACAGGTTTTTTATCAGGTGCCCTGCCACCAAAGGTTTTTGATCAGGTACCCTATCACCACAAGATTTATTTTTTCAAGGGAGATATAGTAACCCTTTTTAGCTTTTGATCAGGTGCCCAAAAACAACAAATGTTTTTGATCAGGTGCCTTGCCACCAAAGGTTTACTTTTGAAGGGAGTAAAAACCATATATACAGGAAAAGAAAAGTAAATGATGTTGTCTTCTCTATCAATGATCTGAGAGAAGATTAGTGGATGGTTGATGATGTCAATGCTCCCCCTGAGATGAAGAAATGTTCAGGAAGATGAGAGCTTTGCTCAGGGTGTAAGCCTTGATGAATATCTTCAAAAACTTCTTGGACTGGTGTCGATGATTTGTCCCTTTGAAGCCTGAAGCAGAATCTGAAGAATACTAAGGATCTGTGTGTGATGTTCTTCTTCAATTTTCTGTAAGAATGATAGCAGTGCTAATCTCTGTATCAGTTGTCTGTAAAAAAATTCTTTGTGTAAAGATCTCTTGTTGTTCTTCTTTTTGAAAAAATATCTTTTATATTCTGAGAGAGAGTTTCTGCTTTTGAATTCGAATAATATCCTTGATATGTTGCTCAGAATCTGGGAGTTGAAACGGCTGGAATATGTCTTTAATGTGTTTCCTCAACTGTCCTAGTAAATAAGTCAAGTAATTAACTCTGTGAATTTCATAATCAATGTTGTCATACAATGGCTATATTCTTGAGAATATAAGCATTAATTATCAGATAATTACTGCCTTAAAATAATACCAATTGAGATCAAAATAACATAGAAATTGGCAAAACTGATACTGATAGAAATCATCGAACTCAGAACAGATTTCGTCGACCTGAACTTAGTTCGTCGAGCTGAGAAATCTTCTTCGTTGACCTGAGCTCAGAGAAAAATAATCTATAAAGAATCTGTCAAAACTGAGCTCCAAGATCATCGAAATGAGGTAGAATATCGTCGACCAGAGAATCTGAGAGAGAAGGGAGTTGGTCGACCTGAGCTCGAATATAGTCGAGCTCAACTCAAAGAAGGAACTCTGAGTTCGTCGATCTGCGATTGATGATCGTCGAGATGTGTTCGAAGAACGTCGAACTGATTTTTGAACTCTCTTAAAAACTGCAATTCTTCTAAGTCTGGATCCTTGAAGTCTCTGAGAGCTGGATCAAAGAATGCCTAACCTAGTCAGACTTACCTAGACCTTAGAACTAACAAACTTTACAATAGGTTATACATGATGGGTCAAAAACCTAATAGTGAACCTAGCCCAAATCAAAATTAGGGATCCAATAATCTCCCCCTATTTGGGTGAGGTCACTAAACAAAAAAGAAAAACATAAAAACACAATGCAATATAAATATATGATAGAATTTTAAAATCATTCAGCAAGTATAATATAGCTAAGTACAATACACATAAATATTACAGATAAAAATGTTCAAGGATTGTCAGAGGGAGGAGCAGAAGATGATTTAGCAAACACAATTTTCTTGAGAGGATCTACAGCTTCCTTCTGAGACATTTTCATGTCTTGAACTCCAAGCACTGTCATAGATGAAGCTTTGGGAACAACAACTTCTGGATGTACCTGCATATATTCATTTGGATCAAATAAATGTCTGTCTACCTGAAATTTGTCAAATTCTTTCTACCTGTAGGTAGACATAGTAGTGAACTTTGATGGATCTGATCCTTCTTCTCTGGCTTTGTTCATCTGAGATAAACCAATCAGCTTTTGAAATCTAGCCATTCTGAAGTTTGTATCTAACTCAGGTTCATAAACTTGAGAGGGAGGTCTCTCTAGATCAGATTTAAAAGCATCTTGAGCAGATTTTTGAGAGTTTCTAAAAATGATGGATTGCTATTGAAAGTTTGATGGAGGAAGAGACTGTTGAGATTTGCCTGAATAGTTAGACTTTGGAGGTCTATATTGACTGTACTTTCCAAATGGTCTAGAGGACTTGTAGGAAGCTGGTCTTTGAGATTAAGAACTACTTGAAGCTGGCTTCTGAGTCTTAGAGACATTTCCTGAAGATTGAGAAGTATTCCCTGAAGCACCTACAGTAGGAGGAGGAGGAGGAGGTCCTCTCCAGTTCCTTTGAAGAAGAGGAGAGCATCTCCTGCTCTTCTTCCTAGCCTTTTGCTCATTTTTAGAGAGCCACATCCACTTAGGCATACCTTGATAAGGAGTAATATTATTCAAGATATAGTTGGGTGTGTCAGCAGTAGGATTAGGCTTAGGAATAGCCTTGGCAGGAACCTTTCGCTTCTTAGATTTTGTCTTCTTAGGACCAGAGTCATCAGAATCCTCCACATCATCATCATCAAATGATCCAGGAGGATTGTCATATAAATCATCAATTTCCTTTAGAGCTTCTTTAGACTTTTTCTTCTCAGCCTGAGGCTGTACTAGAATTTCTGGCTCTACAAAAATTTCAGTAACAATCTGATTTCCTTCCTCTTCTTCCATGTCAACAAACATGATATCATCAAGATCTGGCATTGGGGACTCAGCCCGCATGCGAGGAGGAGGACTGCAAACATCTTTAGCAACTGATATTTCTGAAATCATAGGAGCTGCAAGGCTTGTCCTTAGTTGATCTACAACTTCAGGACTTATTGGATCAGTATAACATATAATGGCCCGTGAGTAATCAACATCAAAACTAGCCAAAACATTTCTGTAAATTCTGTAAATTGGATTGAAAGAATTGAGTAAAGAGGTCAAATCAACTGTGGGATTTATGGTAAAATAACCAACATTGCTTATTTCTTCATCTGTATCATAAACCGTATCCATATCAGAATCATTTATAATATCTATTGAAATGTCTACCTTAGGGGAATCTACTACTGTTGCTGCTAGAAGAGAAAATGGAACTGCTGCTGCTGCTAGAGGAGGAATTGGAACTTCTTCATAGGACATCTCCCCCTACCTGGTTTCAGAGGGTCCTGAAGTTAGGCCCCTAGAATAAGGGACAATAGAGAGGGTATCAATTCTGGTAGATAAAGAAGTGATAGATGCAGAGGAGCAATAGCATTTGCAATTAATTTATCTAGAGTAGGAGAGATGAATTTTAGAAGATACTTGGCACTGTCAGAGAAATTAAGATATAGAGGTTCAGGAGCAGAGAGAGTATAGGAGGTATGATGTCCACAATTGGAACAGACAGAAAAGGCATTGGGGAAGTCTGTATGAACAAAATTAGGGAATGTGGAAGTAGGGTTAGAAGGAATGTTGGATGGAATGGTAGTAGATGTGGTTGGAATTGTGGTAGAAGGAGTTGTTGTTGTAGGAACTAATGTAGTGATGATGTTTTGGATGGGTGATTGAGCTGGGGATTGATGTGGAGATGGTAGAGGTGGAGATAGCATATTGAAGTTGGGTTGAGGGGATGTAGATGGAATGGCATCCAGATGAGTTAGAGGTGGAGATTTAGGAGGAATGAGATCAGTCATGATTTCATTCTCATGAATGATGATAGTTGATTGAGGAGGTGATGGTGGTGGTAGAGGTTAAGTTGGAGGGGTATTTGAGGATTGTTGTTGTTGAGGAGAAGGAATTCTGATGGAGGGAAGAACATCTTCTGGTGGTGGGGGAGTGGCTATAACTTCCCTTGTGTACTCAGAAGTCTTGGAAGAGGAGGAATCCCTGGATGGCTTAATGATGGTCCTCTCCCATCTCCCAAACAAAGCACCAGTTAGCCTCTTGGAGGCATTAATAAATATGGTCTGGGAGACCAGAAATTTAGATGCCTTGGCTTGGAGGAAAATGCCTAATATCCTCCCAAAACAGACTTCTTTCTTTGAGTTCTTCTTTTTAATGAACTCAAACAGTAACTTTTCCCAGTTTACTGCCTTCTTATTCACCACAGCACACATCACTAAGAACTGATGCATGGTTATGTAATCATGGGCTGTGTGTGCCCAGCAACACTTTACCAACAACATCAGTAAGGAATTTATATTCATCAGATAAATTCTTTTTAAGCAGTTTGTTTGGGTTTCCTTCAGAATGACCCATCTTGATCAACATATTATCATATTCAAGACTATCTATTTCAATATCCTCTTCTCCATTAACCAAACCAAAAATTTCTATTAAAACATCAGCGGTTAGGGTAACCTGATTTCCTGCAATGGTGTCAGTCATTATATCTGCATCAGGAGAAGTGGAAGTATGAACCCACTCCCTTATTTCAGTTGCGGTCAACTTGATCCTTGTGGTCATAAATTTCTTTAGTTATTGATCTTCAAATAATTGCAGAATGTCCATAAAAATTTGATCGTAGTGACGGAAGGAGTCGAAGTCGATGTCAAAATCAGTGTCAAACTTCATGCCAGAAAGGAAAATCGCCGGAATCGCCATTGGTTTTCCTTTAAAAAGAAAGAGAGATCAAGTGCAAGAGAAATAGAAAGCGCGGGATGGAGCTCGAAGAAAACCTAGTTATAAAGGTTTTCGGAATAAGAAGCGGCAGACTCCGTCCTGCGAAAAGAAAACAAATCTTCGATCTCAGGTCGACGAAAAAATTTCATGAAGAAATGATGTCGTCGATCTCAGTCTGAAGAGGGGAAAACTTTTCGTCGTTCTTAGGTCGACGAATAATTTTTTGAAGTAAGATCGTCGATCTCATCTCGATGAAAATAACTTCACACAAAGAGTTCGTCGATCTCAGGTCAACGAATTTTCTCAAGAACTATTCTCAGATCGTCGATCTCCGTTCGACGAACTGTGACCAATTCTTCGACCTCAGACAAAAAATTAAATTAACGCTTCTCCATTGATCATACCTAGCTAATTCAGAAAGAACATATGTTTCTTCTCATTTAAAGGTTTAGTGAAGATGTCTGCTCTTTGAAAATCAGTAGAGATGAAGACAAGATTAATTTTCTTTTTGTCCACACAATCTCTAATGAAATGATGCCTTACTTATATATTCTTTGTCCTACTATGATGTACTGGATTTTGTGCAATGGAAATTGCACTAGTACTATCACAAAATATAGTTGAATTATTTAGATTGTAATCATAATCCAGGAGTTGGTTTTGAATCCACAATATTTGTGAACAACAACTGCCAGCTACAATGTATTCCGCTTCTGCAATTAAGGTGGACACAGATGTTTGTTTCTTACAAAACCAAGACACAAGCCTATCACCAAGGAACTGACATGTTCTGGATGTGCTTTTTCTGTCTACTCTACATCAAGCAAAGTCAGCATCTGAGAATCTAATTAATTCAAATTCTGACTTTGTTGGATAAAAGAGTCCTAGATTTGGGCAACAATTTATATATCTCAAAATTCTTTTTAAGAAAAGAAGGTGTGATTCTTTAGAGTTCACATGGAACCTAGCACAAAGACATGTAACAAATATTATGTCTGACCTACTAGCTGTGAGATACAACAAGGACCTAACAATAGCCCTATATGTTTTTTGATCAACTGGCTTGTCATGTTTATAAGAATCAATCACAGCATTAGAAGCCATAGGTATTTTCTTGGCTGAGGCATCAGTCATCCTAAATCTTTTAACAAATTCCTTAGCATATTTGGATTGGGAGATGAAATGCCATCAGGAGATTGCTTCACTTGGAGACCAAGGAAGTAAGAGAGCTCACCCATGCTACTCATTTCAAACTTGGAATGCATCATGTCAGAAAATCTTTTGCATAGTTTGGAATCAGTAGAGCTAAAAATGATGTCATTTACATATATTTGTACTAACAATATATTATTATTATGATGCCTAATAAACAAGGTCCTATCTACAATGCCTCTAGAAAACTTATGCTCTATATAAAAGCTAGCTTGGGTCTCATACCAAGCTCTTAGAGCTTGCTTTAAACCATAGAGAGCTTTATGCAATTTGAAAATAAAAAGGGATGAGTTGGAGAAATAAACCTGGTGGTTTTTCAACATATACTTCCTCTTTGAGTTCACCATTCAAGAAAGCACTCTTGACATCCATTTGGTGGACCTTGAACTTTTTGTAGGCTGCATAAGCAAGAAAAATTCTGATAGTCTCAAGCCTTGCAACAGGTGCAAAGATTTGATCATAATCAATTCCTTCTTCCTGTCTGTATCTTTGTGCTTGAATATTCTTTATTTTGTGTCATGATATAAGAGAGACACTAGAGATATAAAGATCTATCAAAGGAACTTTAGGTTCAGGTATTATCCTGTGAAACCAAATGAAAACAACCCTTTGATACCAAATGAAAGTAAGGGGATAGATCTGTCAAACTCTAGAGGGGGGGGGGGGGGTGAATAGAGTATTTAAAAACTTAATCAGTTTTTATAGGAATTAAAAATAAGTGATAGTAGTATATATATAAAGAGAGGTAATAAAAAGGAACTATCACAACACAGCAGAAATAAAGAAAGGAACAACCAGACGATACAAGAAAATTATAGTGGTTCCCCAAAACTGGGTACATCCACTTTTCTACCACCCTGATAGGAATCCACTAACAGGTTTTTGATCAGGTGCCCTGCCACCAAATGTTTTTGATCAGGTGCCCTGTCACCACAAGATCTATTTTTTAAGAGAGATCTAGAAAACCTTTTTAGCTTTTGATCAGATGCCCAAAAACCAACAAAGGTTTTTGATCAGGTGTCCTGCCACCAAATGTTTACTTTTGAATGGAGTAAAAACCCTGTATACCGGAAAAAAATGTAAATGATGTTGTCTTCTCTATCAATGATCTGAGAGAAGATTAGTGGATGGTTGATGATGTCAAAGCTCCCCCTGAGATGAAGAAAGGTTCAGGAAGATGAGAGCTTTGCTCAGGGTGTAAGCCTTGATGAAGATCTTCAGAAACTTCTTGGAATGGTGTTGATGATTTTTCCCTTTGAAGCCTGAAGCACAAACTGAAGAAAACTAAGGATATATGTGTGAGGTTCTTCTTCAATTTCCTGTAAGAATGATAGCAGTGTTATTCTCTGTATCAGTTTTCTGTAAAAAATTCTTTGTGTAAGGATCTCTTGTTGTTCTTCTTTTTGAAAAATATCTTTTATATTCTGAGAGAGAGTTTCTGCTTTTGAATTCGAATACTATCCTTGATATGCTGCTCAGAATCTGGGAGTTGAAACGGCTGAAATATGTCTTTAATGTATTTCCTCAACTGTCCCAGTAAATAAGTCAAGTAATTAACTCTGTGAATTCCATAATCAATGTTGCCATATAACAACTATATTTTTGAGAATATAAGCATTAATTATCAGAGAATTACTGCCTTAAAATAATGCCAATTGAGATCAAAATAACATAGAAATCGACAAAACTGATACTGACAGAAATCGTCGAACTTAGAATAGATTTCGTCGAACTGAACTTAGTTTGTCGAGCTGAGAAATCTTCTTCGTCAACCTGAGCTAAGAGAAAAATAATCTGGAAAGAATCTGTCAAAGCTGAGCTCCAAGATCGTCAAATTGAGGTAGAATATCGTCGATTAGAGAATCTGAGAGAGAAGGGAGTTGGTCGACCTGAGCTCGAATATCGTCGAGCTCAACTCAAAGAAGCAACTCTGAGTTCGTCGATCTGCGATCGACGATTGTCGAGCTGAGTTCGAAGAACGTCGAACTGATTTCTGAACTCTCTTAAAAACTGCAATTCTTCTAAGTCTGGATCTCTGAAGTCTCTGAGGGCTGGATCAAAGAATGTCTAACCTAGTCATACTGACCTAGACCTTAGAACTAATAAACTTGACCCTAGGCTATACATGATGGGTCAAAAACCTAATAGTGAACGTAGCCCAAATCCAAACTAGGGATTCAACAAACAGCTTGTGTACATGCAAATTATGTGAATTGTGTAGTTAATTTTAAAAGAAATTTTAATCTCTATTCACCCCCCTCTAGAGAAATCTCTAAGAAATTATATATAAATGGTGTGACCCCTTCCCCTGAAATTTCTAAGTCAAACCGGGACTAGACCAATTGCATGCATTAAGGCCACGAGCCCCAAGAACCCCTAGAGAAGGAGCTGAACCCGCGCCCGCAGCATGCGCGATCGTACCTGCGTGGCCAGCCCACGCGACCGCACCCTGCACGACTGCACCCCGCATGACTGCACGCGATTGCTGGGTCGCGCCCCCGCGCGTCCGTAGGGATGCTTGATGTAGGCTAGTCCTTTTGGGCGTTATGGGAGACGACGTGACTAAGCGAGACTCTCTCCGATGACTTAACGATCCCAAGCACATGTGAAACGCAGCTACATGCAGATCCGGATATTAGTGGTTAGGTTATTACGTAGGGGTCGCAAAGCCCTTCAAGATGATACCAAGGCTATAGGCCAAGGTCCTCTCAAGCGAAAGGAACCCACACGGTTCGATCGAGCGTAGTTGTACCAAAAGAGAACCCACCGAAAATAAACGATTCGGAAACGGGTGGTTCTCTCCCAACAAAATAAACGAGGGCCACCAAGCCTCACGAACGTAAATGAAGATCGGAAATACGCAAGCAAATCAAAAAAATATAAGTCACGAAAATCATGCGTCACAGATCACACAACATGCCGTAGCCACAATATATATCAAGAGGGAAATCACTAGGTTTGTGAAGAATATTCGTTACCCCCGCTCGAATGTCGACGAGGTTGTAGGGATCATTCCGGTTCCGGTTCCACCGAAGCCGCACCGGTTGGAGGAAAACCAATCGCCTCTTCGGATCACGCCGGAGATGGTGCCGCCCAAATACGGAAGTGTGCGCCGTTCAAGAAGGAGTAAGAAATATGAGTGAGAGAGGGAGATGGGAGGCCGGTGGCTTGAAGGAGGAGGAGGGAGGTGGGCGGCCTAACCTTGGCCGAAATGTTGGAGGGGAGAGAGGGAGGAGGGCTGCCACAAGAGGGAGAGGGAGGGGGGTGGTCGACGGCTAGAAGGAGGAGGAGGGGGGTGGTCGGCCTAGCTTGGCCGAGAGGTTGGAGGGGGAAGAGAGGGAGAAGGGAGGCCGGCGGCCTAAGGGGGAAGGAGAGGGGAAGTGGGCGGCCACAAGAGGAAGGGGGAGAAGGATTTCAATAAATCTGAAATTAGGTTTTGATTTCTATTCATTCTACCAAAATAAAGCAAGGGTTAGCCTTTTATAGGCTTTACAAGAAAATAGGCTAAGTGCACACCAAAGTGGCTAAACATAGGCCACATGAACAAAATAACCATGCTGAAATTAAATGACTAAATTAAACAACATAATTATAAATTTGAACGTAGAAGCGGCGAAGATTTTAACGCGGCGATGGCGGTGGATGTTGCGGCCAAGTTCCAACCTTCAAGCTTGCGGCAGCGATCATCATGGTCATCGAACAACAAGAGACGGCGAGCAACGCCATTCAATCAAGAAAGTGCCCGCAACAATATCTACCGGGTCGCCGTAATCATCCGGAAGGGTCTTCATCAACAAGCACTGGATCACAAAGTCGTCCAGGGGAGGACGCTCCAAATAACACGCGGGGGTAGTTGGCTCCATCAATCCTCCCCCTCTCAAAAGTACTCATCACTCGATGAGTAGACCTGTGTGTACACACAGGAAGAGCGTCGACGGGGAAGAAGAACCTGCAGGGCGAAAGGTGGTCTTGGGGGGACCTCATAAATGCATTAGCCAAAGAAGGAAACAAAGCTTCACAACATCAACCAACATACCTCCGATGGAGACCAAGAAAGAGAACGATCCTGGGAAACTCTCACCACCCAACCCAATAGAAGAGATAGTGGAAAATAAAAACGGGAAGGTAGACATATCAAGTGGCATATAAGCATGAATTGTAAAATGTGACACAATGAAAACAGGAGCTATGCCCCAATCAGTGAAGAATACCACAAGAGATGCAAGGTCACCAACCTCCAAAAATATTCGCAAAGGATTGACTTGATTCGTTAAAATTTCTAAGGCGCCCTAGGGCATCCCTTCAGGGGTGAGATCAGCCAAATCCAAATCATCCACATAACTGTGGGAAGCTCTCCGATACGCACTAGCGTCGAGTAAGTAAAACGCATTTAGGTTGGAAAATAATTTAAGAATGCGCTTAAGAAAATAGTGAACGTGAGGGGTGAACCCATGTGCAACAAGACGGGAAACCAAAGTGTAGGCTAACGTGAGTAAATCAGGTGGCACGGGCACTCTACGAACATAAGGAAAAACTAGAGAAATTCGCACATCCCCAACCATAAAGTTGGACGCTCTCAGAAGCAAACGACCGTGTGAACGACACAACTCAACATACCCAACTACGACCACGAATGTGTACGTATGAAGGTCAACAAAAGGGGGTGGGTAAATGCGAGCAACCGGGTGTGGTATATAGGAATGTCTAGGTGGTACCACGTGCGGAGGAACCAAAACCTTGGATTTACTAGCGATCCAAAGCGAGGGCTTACCCAGCGTCGGGCTTCTAAAAGAATGGTCTATCCCAGGAAAAGCGTATTCATGCCTACGAAAGGTGATGGAGAGACCGAATACGACAAACAGTAACTCGCCCGCATAAGTCCGCCTAGGTAAGTCCAACAGGGGGGCCAAATAAGTGGGCGCATCAAAATATCCCAGACTAGAAGGAACCAGCACGTGTCCTAACAAGTCAACTACCTGCGTCAAGGTAACCGAAGGATTTAATTCAAAAGGATCATCATACCATGGAGAAATCATCAAAGAGAAATCCTTCGGGCGCGTACTATCAAACTCAAGAAAAGTATCATTACCTAACTCAATCTCAACCAAACACTCGCTACCAGGTGACTCAACCAATTTACTAACACTAGTACCTCGAGATACACCCAAAGGAGGGGCCAAAATGGTCGAAAGAAATGAACGACACGGACCCGGCAAAATAGACTCGTATCCAAAAAGGTCCACAAATCGGGTCAAGGGATCCGGAGGGAGAGGCGGTAAAATCGAGCCCGGGTGGAAATCAAAGTCATTTTATATCACAAGCAACGGGGACTGCATCACAAGTAACATGCCCGGCTCAGCAACAATAACATCATCTAAAAGTCTATCTCCCTTGCTAGGATAATCCTCCAACATACTAGAGGCTATACTCAAATGAGGGCCAGAAACGTGCTCAGAAAAAGGAATAGCCGAACCCGACAAACTGTCCAAATCACTTTGTCCGTCAGGAGATGGAGATAACACCAAGGAAGCATCTCTCGGGTCCATAGCACTAATATCTTCCAAAAATACATTCCCTTTACTAGGTGACTCATCCAAGACGCTACTTCTCAAGTCTTCCAATAACACCTTACTCTCGACAGCTAAATCTTCCCACGACGTAGGCACATCATCAAAATCAGGAAGGAGGGTAGGACAAATCCAATCCCGAGGAGACTCCAAGATAGCTTGAGTCTCGAGTAAAGGCAATAAAATCAAAGATCTATCTTCTGAACGCTCATAACTATGATCATCCTATATCACGCCTTCGTCCAAAGGAGACTCTTCCAACACCGTCGAAATATCACCTAAATCAATGTTAACAGAAGGCTCAATGACAGTCAAAGGGGACGGATCAGCAATATGGTCGAGGGGAAGGGGTATAATCCCAGGGGGAACTTCCTCAAAGGAGAAATCCTCATCCACATGACTAGGATATCCCAGTTCCTCAGCGTCACTACAACCGATAGTGAAATCGACCTCGCCCTCAGTGGCGGGCTCAGGTGGATCAACAGCTAGAACTGATAGGCCTGGGAGGGACTCAGGAGAGACTACGAGTGTAGTCGGAGTGGAACACATGATAGAGCTAAGTTCAGACACACCACTAGACTCACGAGTCACATTCGCCTGACTAACCGTACAGATGGGACTACTCACACCCCGTGGGCTCATGGCAATCCTAGCAACCTTTTCTACCGAGCTCGGGATATGGGACTTATAGTACTCCTTTCCTCGGTAGGTGGGTATAGGTGCGCTACGGGTAGCTCTAACCTCATGGAGTAAGGGCCTAACCTGAGGGGACATGCCTCTCCTATAGTCAGGTGGGGATCTAGTGCCCCGGTGAGTAGAAGCCACCTCATTCAACATCCACGCAGGAGCGTATTGGTCAATGAGAAGGCTCTTCATGTTAAGCTAACTGACACAGCCTCTAAAACGTCGCTCTTCATTGAGCCAAAAGCTCTGGGCTCGACCATATAATTGTATGCTCGCGACCCCGACCTTGGAGTGATCATGCACACGTTCACGCACGAAATAAAGCTCAATATCGTCTACCCAACGTAGGAGGATCAAGGGACCTCCCAATCCATCGTAGGTGGGGGCAACGCTCCTGGAAGATCTAGACACGACATTAGTCATTCGATTGGGATGGGGGCTAAACTAGTCATAGGGCCTCCTTGGAGCCGTCGGCGAAGAGGGAGCAAATCGGTGATTATCTACTTGCGCTAACCAATCTCTAAGGTCATCCGTTTGATGCTTCGCCAACCGACGGGAAGCGTCAACGTCATGTGCCATCGTCAGAGGAGATGGATGCGCACGCAAGACGCGACCTAACGCATGCAAATAAAGTTTAGAAAACCGGTTTTTGCCTACAAAAGCTCTTATCAGAAGTAAAATTTTATAATTAAATATTTTTTTCTAGCCTTCCTATAGGACTGAAATAATATTTTATTTTAATTTCTTACTATGGTTATGAAGTAGAAAATGCACTTTTTTTCTTTTTTTAAAAAGGTAAAAATTCTGGATTCTAGCACGCTATTGGCAGACCAAAATCAGAAATTTTACATATGCAGGATTTTTTTTTATGTTGCTGAAATTTTCTCTAGCGAAACTCATATAGCCTACCGAAATATAGAAGGATTGTGCCAATTAGGAAATCGACAATAACCTCCCTCTGATACCAAATTTGATGTAGGCTAGTCCTTTTGGGCGTTACGGGAGACGACGTGACTAAGCGAGACTCTCTCCGATGACTTAACGATCCCAAGCACATGTGAAACGCAGCTACATGCAGATCCGGATATTAGTGGTTAGGTTATTACGTAGGGGTCGCAAAGCCCTTCAAGATGATACCAAGGCTATAGGCCAAGGTCCTCTCAAGCGAAAGGAACTCACACGGTTCGATCGAGCGTAGTTGTACCAAAAGAGAACCCACCAAAAATAAACGATTCGGAAACGGGTGGTTCTCTCCCAACAAAATAAACGAGGGCTGCCAAGCCTCACGAACCTAAATGAAGATCGGAAATACGCAAGCAAATCAAAGATATATAAGTCACGAAAATCATGCGTCACAGATCACACAACATGTCGTAGCCACAATATATATCAAGAGGGAAATCACTAGGTTTGTGAAGAAATACTCGTTACCCCCGCTCGGATGTCGACGAGGTTGTAGGGATCGTTCCGGTTCCGGTTCCACCGAAGCCACACCGGTTGGAGGAAAACCAATCGCCTTCTTCGGATCACGCCGGAGATGGTGCCGCCCAAATACGGAAGGTGCGCCGTTCAAGAAGGAGTAAGAAATATGAGTGAGAGAGGGAGATGGGAGGCCGGTGGCTTGAAGGAGGAGGAGGGAGGTGGGCGGCCTAACCTTGGCCGAAATGTTGGAGGGGAGAGAGGGAGGAGGGCTGCCACAAGAGGGAGAGGGAGGGGGGTGGTCGACGGCTAGAAGGAGGAGGAGGGGGGTGGTCGGCCTAGCTTGGCCGAGAGGTTGGAGGGGGAAGAGAGGGAGAAGGGAGGCCGGCGGCCTAAGGGGGAAGGAGGGGGGAAGTGGGCGGCCACAAGAGGAAGGGGGAGAAGGATTTCAATAAATCTAAAATTAGGTTTTGATTTCTATTCATTCTACCAAAATAAAGCAAGGGTTAGCCTTTTATAGGCTTTACAAGAAAATAGGATAAGTGCACACCAAAGTGGCTAAACATAGGCCACATGAACAAAATAACCATGCTGAAATTAAATGACTAAATTAAACAACATAATTATAAATTTGAACGTAGAAGCGGCGAAGATTTTAACGCGGCGATGGCGGTGGATGTTGCGGCCAAGTTCCAACCTTCAAGCTTGCGGCAGCGATCATCATGGTCATCGAACAACAAGAGACGGCGAGCAACGCCATCAATCAAGAAAGTGACCGCAACAATATCTACCGGGTCGCCGTAATCATCCGGAAGCGGGTCTTCATCAACAAGCACTGGATCACCAAAGTCGTCCAGGGGAGGACGCTCCAAATCAACACGCCGGGGGTAGTCGGCTCCATCAATGCTCCTTGCGCAGCCGGCATGTGGGGTCTGCCCCCACGCGAACCCCTTCCGCCCCGTACCCGCGCGTACGCGTGCTGGTGGCGGCCTCCATCGGCGACCCTCGCCGTCTCCGGCCGCCGTCTTCGGCCTCTGCAAGCCCCCTCTGCCTCCGGGAACCGTGCCAAGGCCGCCCAAGCTGCCCGGGGCGTACTCTTGTCATTTAGGCGAAATTGGTGATCCAGTTGATCAAAATGGAGCGATGTCATTCTCCAACACAAATTTCTCCCTGCGCATTTACCACCTTGACCCTAAAAAAAACTATAAATAAGCCTCCAACCATTCATTTGAAAACAAACAACTCTAGAGTCAAGAGAGAGCTCTGAGGTTTTTTGGCAAGTTCGGGGACTTAGGCCGAATCTCTTCTCAGGAATTCTCCCTGCTCTTCTCTCTGCGCTAAGGCTTCAACACGCTGTAAGTCACATACCCCGCCTTTGCGAGAGCGCTCCCATCATGGCTTTGAATCAACAAGAGCTCTCTCTCTCTCTCTCTCTAGAAGCTCCGTGAACTTAGAGAATTTTCCAGCTGGAACACTCAACCTAGTTCCGCGAGCTCAACAACATTCCAAGGTTGAAACGCTTCCATCGAGCCTCCGAGAACTTAGTCGTTTTTCCTCATTTCTGCCACTGTAATGGAGTAGTGGCTTGTCGCCATCCGAGATCAAATGAATCTTTGTAAAACTCAAAGAAGCTAGTGAATTTTGGCTTGGCACAGTTTCAGCTACAGGGTTTTTCATCCTTTCCGGATTTCCACGTAAAAAACTCTTCTTGTCATTTGTTGCGGTTCATTTTGACTGTTTGCGCGCCCGACTCAATTCTGTGCTAAGGTGGTTCGATTTCTCTGCGCCGGGAAAAGACCGGGCGACCCGCAACAATATATATAATAACATTTTATTTTATTTCAAGAATAGTAAAATTAAGATACCATTTGTGTGGGAGGAAACCAGAGCATACTTTGTCATCGCGTACACCACCGAATTTCCTTCCCTATAGATATGATCGCAAGTGAAAGGAACATTGGATAACATATTTAATATTTCTTCCCCCATGATCCCATAACTTCCACTGGCTGAAGATTCTACTTTGCAAGCATTGATTAGAACTTTGGAATCGCAAAGAATATGTGTATTGTTAATTTGAAATTGAGAACATAAATTGATTCAATCTCCAAGTGCCAGACTTAGGGGTGAGGAACAAAAAACGAAAACCGACTAAACAATTCAAATCGATCGAACTGCACCGACTTTGAAACCGAGCCGCCCGATTCGATGTCGGTTCGATTTGGAGCCTTTGAAAACAGAAGGCTTATCGGTTCGGGTCGGTTTTCAAGTTGTGAAAACCGACTAAACCGAACCGATCACTTCGCCACTGTTTTAAGGTGTATTTGATCGAGTAACTTTCAGATTACCTTTGAGTTTACAACCAAGTTCACTTTCCCCATCTCCGTGCTTAGTGAGATTTTTTTGACCCATCTCCTTTGATTTATAGAATTCTTCAGATCCTAAGTAATTCTGTTGGGAAAATGTTTTATTAACCGTTTAATTATTTGGGATGTTCTGTGCATTAAATTGATTTAATAACGGCAATGATTATCTATCGTGATACTCCAATTACTTTGGTTGCTTATTGTTGGATCTATTAGTATTAAATTTGTCCAAGTTAATATAGAAAATTGTAAGATATCATAAGGAAGGTTTGCTCCAATATACCCAAACTCTACATGTCTAAAAATGCATGAATATAATAGTTATTTGTGTGTGCGTGATGTGAATTTAATAAACTTTATCTCTGACTTGTACTCAAAAAAATTGTATGCTATTTATTTAATATAAACCTTTAGTTGATAAAAATTATGAAATTAGTAAAGCGATGATAACCGATCCAACAAATAACACTTGATTATGTTTATTCGCAGAAAACCGATACCCAACCGCAAAAAACCGAACCGACTTTGAACCGAACCGACCAGGTTCGGTTCGGGTCGGTTTGGACAAACCAAAAACCGAAGCATGTCGGTTCGGTTTTGATTTGGGTCCAAACCGACCCAAACCGAATTGCTCACACCCCTAGCGAGACTCTCTTCTTCTAATGCTTCAATCACCCTGTAGCTGTTAGCGAATCCAGCTAACAACGTGACATTTGTTCGCCGGATACAACCACCTCCACTAGCAATCCCCAATTCAAGATTAGACTCCTCGTTTGTATGAAGAAACCACTATGCCATGGATCCGCGTCTCCAATCAAACTTATGGAGACGAGGGATGATAACCTAGGTTGAATTCCAAACCAGTCCAGAATGGAATTCTCTTCCCCAGCACTTGCCGATATAATTGGACGACCAATAAAAATTTGCCCAACAGTTTTTAGGATACCAACAATCACCACTGTGGTCAGTTCACTATCAATGAGAAGGTATTCCGTAATCTCACCTGAGTGGGATAAATTACAACAACAACAACATTTAGAAACTAAGATCACGCTTGCTTTCAGAAGATTTCTATCCAGGGGCAGGATATGAAAAATGGTCTTCCAACACACCAATGAGAATTTTGATGGAATAGTATGATTCCAAATCCAGAGCAGTCAAGAGTAGGGTTGAGCATATTATTCGAAACTCGAAAATCGCTCGAAAATCGTTCGAAAATTGAGCCGAATCGGAATCGGTTAAAATTGATTCGACTCAATTTGAGTCGATTCAATTTGACTCGAATTTGATTTCGAGTCGATTTCGAGCCAGCCCTGAATCGCACGAAATATGATTCGAATCAACTCAAATTAATAAAAAAATTATGTATTTATTAATATATTCTTATTTTAAGATTAAAAATAACAAAATTTAAATCTAAATAAAAAGAATGAAAACTTTAAGTGTTTCATTTGCTAAATTTATACGTTGCCCAATTTTATTTTGAGCAAACAAGAAATAAAACGAAAAATTGTTAAATTTCAGGCCAATTTGATTCGATTTCGAGCCGACTCGATTCGATTTCGAGCCGACTCGGAATCGAGCCATTTCGAGTCGAGCCGACTCGACTCGAAATCAATTTCGATTTCGAGTCGATTTCGAGCCGAGTTCGAGTCGAAAATCACGATTTCAAGCCAAGCCAAAATCGATCGAACTTGACTCGATATCAGCCCTAATCAAGAGACCACAAAGGTCAATCCCATCGCGCACAAGTTTTGAATCTCGAATGCTCAACGAGGGAACAGAGCTTCCCCAACACATACAGATGGAATAAACATTAGCCCAGAAGAGTTGAAAACAACGGCCACCTAAAGAAATAAATTTCTGTCGGCACCCTCGGGGAGCTCAAGCTTCTTTGTCCTGTGCCAATTATCCGACCAGAAATTTACGCGCCTCCGACCAGGAAACCAGCGAATATAATCCTCCATACTAGGATAGTGAGATATTGTGCTTCCAAGGCCCAGCCGCATTTGATCTGATATCCAGGAGACCTCTATTTTTGTCTTTATAGTAATTTTCCTGGATGTACTCGTTATATGGAGAGTTGTTATTGAGAAATGATCATATTTCTTTACATTTATACGCAAGATAAATATCCTGCATACGTTGGAGAGCAAGGCTGCCAAATGAATGATGTACAAATTTTTTTTTGAAGCGCATCCAATCAAAACGACGCCCACCCTCGGCACCAGCCCAAAAAAATTTCGCACGACACAAATCCGTGGCCTTGATCACAAACTTGGGACACATGAGTAGCAAAAATAATGTGAATTGCAAAACTGACAAGGACGGACTTGAAAAGCGTGACATGACCCACTTGATTTAATAAATTTGTTCTCCAATCCTCAACTTTAATTTTGATTTTTTAATACCAAGTGATCAAAGAATCGAACGCACCATTAAAAATGGGTGTTGTTATTAGCAAACTCATTTCTGTTATTAGCAAAAAAAAAAGCAGATTCAATAATTTTTTGTATTTTTTCCTCTTCCCAAAAATTACTACTAGCAAACCAATCTTGTTTCTTCCGCTTGCTTGAGATTTTTAATTGACGGCCATTCCGCCCTTTAGTTTTCTTGCTCGACAGTAGCAACAGGTTTTTCATCCACCCCTCAGGCCTTATGAGATCGCCGATGGTGGACTTCATGACGACCGTGGTGGAATACTTCTTCCATGGCTGGACGTGGTAATTGCGGATCTTGAAGCGGACAGGGAAGAGGCGGATGTCCGGCACGATGCGACAGTTCTGGATCACAATGCCTGCGAGCTCAGTGGGACTGTCCGCGCCTTGAGAGGTGACGGTTATATATGGTTTGGACTTTGGAAAGTATACACTCGAGCTAAAACAATAAAAATAGCGCGAGTTTACGTTTTTGGAATTTTGAGTCTCAAATGTTTCTCATTTGAAAAGGTGATCAACATGAAAATTGTAGATCTACAATTTTCATGTTGGCTACCTTTTGATTTAATGTCTTTTATCCCTCCGATTTGGGCCCCAAAAAATTCACGCTGGAACGAGTCGTCCGTACAGATTTTCGGCGTGACTTTTTTCGGGGCTCAAATCGGGGGTTTAAACGGCTTCAAATAAAAAAGTGATAAACAAGAAAGTTATAGATCTACAACTTTGATGCTGATCACTTTTTCAAACGAGATACATTTGGGACTCAAAATCACAAAATACATGATTCTCGTGATAAAAAATCATTTTGGCGCGAGTTAATTTGCGTGCATGTTGTGGCAACAGCAAAGACCGCCCTACCGATCTCCAACGAACATATCGAGAAGGCTGTGAAGAGAGACATGAAGGGGATAAAGAAGCCGGAGGGCAAGAGGACCAACCAGCCGCGAAATCTCATTTTCTAGTGGTTTGCTAGTAACAACTTGATGTTCAAATAATTATTTTTGAATTTTGTGATTTGCTGATAGTAATGATTTGCTAGCATCTAAAATAAATTATATAGTAACACGGCCCTTAAATATTGGGATACGTTGGCGCAGGCTGAAATAGCAGCGGTTGGATCATCAGAAATCGGGAAACAAGTCAAAAAAAAAGAAAAGGGTGTCGTCAAAAAGAAAGCTGCAGTTAGAAGGCATTAAAAATAGTGACACCGTGAAAGAAAATGTAAAGCCACTGTTACATATTGTAGTACTTATCTATATATGTGAGTTGTTTCTATGGGCCTATAAAAGCCCAAGTCTTGTAAACTCTTAAGACTACGGGTCCGTTTGGGAGGACTTAATTTCACCGGTCAAGCGGTTACGATCGCATGAATCAGACCTTAATTATGTTCTGATACATGCGGTTGTAACCGCTTAATCGGTGAAAATAAGTCCCGTCAAATGGAGCCTACATCTAAAATAAATATTAAAACCAGTTAAAAGGCTCTCTTATGTAGGGCTGATATCGAGTCGAGTTCGAGCGATTTTGGCTTGGCTCGAAATCGAAATTTTCGACTCGAACTCGGCTCGAAATCGACTCGAAATCGAAATTGATTTCGAGTCGAGTCGGCTCGACTCGAAATGACTCGATTCCGAGTCGGCTCGAAATCGAATCGAGTCGGCTCGGAATCGAATCGAATCGGCTCAAAATCGAATCAAGTCGGATCGAAATTGAACAATTTTTCGTTTTATTTCTAGTTTGCTCAAAATTAAATTGGGAAACCTATAAATTTAACAAATGAAACACTTAAAGCCTTCATTTTATTTATTTAGCTTTAAATTTTGTTATTTTTAATCTTAAAATAAAAATATATTAATAAATACATAATTTTTTATATTAATTCGAGTTGATTCGAATCATATTTCGAGCGATTCAGGGCTGGCTCGAAATCGACTCGAAATCAGATTCGAGTTAAATTGAATCGACTCAAATTGAGTCGAATCAATTTTAACCGATTCCGATTTGGCTCAATTTTCGAACGATTTTCGAGCGACTTTCGAGTTTCGAATAATATGCTCAGCCCTACTCTTATGTTTGGTGTGCTTGCTCTCTTTAAATCCCCTCAGTTTAGGTTGCAAATTCTTCAATATCGATCATTGGTGATGTGATTGGCCTCAATTTATAGAAAAATCGAGCTGCGAATAACAGGGTTCCCCACTCACCCCACTTACGTAATGAGGAGTTATGGACATAACCACCGCATGCACGATTGGCATGCCCAATTGGCACGATACCCCCCTCGCGCGGGATCCCAACCGGCACGTGGGATCCCATATGTCAGCCGCTCTGCCGCCATCCGGCAGCCCTGGTTGGCCCTGGGAAGGCCGATCGCCTCCCCCTTTGACGCTCGACATGGGCGTCCGCAGCCATGGCCGGCCCCGCGAGGTCCGGCCACCCCTTTCGCCTCCTGGTGTGAGCGACCTCGGTCGCGACCGGCCCATCCGCCCCCTTCGGCCGCCCGGTAATGGGAAACCTTGGTCTTAGTCGCACCTACGAGGGATGATCGCCCCAAGGCCGCACAACCATAGGCGGCCTCTATCACAATCCACATTTTTTCAATATAAAAATATATTATCAGATTGAGAGAAAATACGCGTCATGATGACACGCCGTGCATGAGACAACTACATATGCTCAGACAGTACCGACTCTTCAATTATTTTAATAAAATACATGTATATTTTATGTTGAAAAACGATATTTAAGTTTAAGATTCAAAGACCGTGCCCTTCGGTCTAATGGATCAACTAGTGCACAAGTATAAAAATATATACGCAGCAAAAAAATATAGAGTTTAATTCATTTTATCTCACATGAGTATGCAGACCTAACAATATACCAATGATGCGCACATTTCTAAATTTAGCATGAGTAGAAAAAAGAACTTTTATGATCTTCATCATAGATTGATGTAATGTTAAAACAATGTTATGAGTATGAGTAAAATGGAGATTTTTTTATACATATAAAATAATTAATATTCATCATATCATAAAACCTTCTCAGAGAGCAATGCATCAACATCAATAAATGATAGTAGCAGAAACAACAAATAAACAGTCTACACAAAGAAAAACTACACTATGGGTGTCAACAATCTGACACGAACCCATAACATCAACAATACAAATCTGAGATATACTACAAGTCAGTAAAATAGCATACTACCTCTCACTGACGGGAGGGAAGTAATCAGCTACAGAAGGCCTGCAAGAATCATATTAGGACAGCTCTAACTGCTACCGGTCTGTACTTGATGCATTCAAAAAGAAGAAAATGTCTCAGCACAAATGCACAAATGGTAGCTCAAACAGAATTTTAAAAGGTTAAAGAGTTAAAAGAGTTATCAACCTAACAAGAGTAGTTGTGAAACAACAATAAACAAATGTCATATGAACAATAAACAATTTAACACAAACTGACTATAAAAGAGAAGAATTTGCACTAAGTGCGATAAATACTCAAAATAATAATCATATGTATATAGTAAAAGAGACTGATCAACTTGAAAAGTGAATCATTAACACCAGCATAAAACGGTATTGAGGCGGTAACATTCTTTCAAACACAAATCATCAGACCAAAACTTCCAAGAAAAAGGCTCTGTGGTGGTGGTCATTCATTGCAATCTAACCAACAGTCCATAAACAAACTGTCAGGTGTAATGATTCACAAACAAGCACTGTGGTGGTGGTCATCCATTCCAATCCAACTAATAGTCTATAAACATCATAACCAAATATGGCACCGCACAAGACTTGACATCGGATCACCATGAGACGCAAGGAAAACCCAGAATTTTTAAGTAAAAAAATCCTTACGACGAATTTGTCGGGACCACACGTGAATTTGGCGTGATCACTCGACGAATTGTCACAATACCTCGACAAATTTTACAAAAATACTCGACGAACTTGACAGAACCACCCAACATATTCGTCTTAACTACTTTACGCACTAGACGAAATCACTCGACGAAATTGGTATGATCACTCGACAAATTTGACGAAATCACTCGACGAATTTGACGAAATCACTCGATGAATTCGATTTAATCACTCGACCAATTCGACACAATCACTTAACGGACTCTACGAACTTCTCGACGAACTTCATGTAACTACTCGACAAATTATACTTGACTACTTGACGAACTATTTGTGAGTACTCTACGAACTTTTTGTGACTACTCGACAAACTATTCCTGACTACTCGACGAACTATTCATAACTACTCAACGAACTATTCGTGACTACTCAACGAATTCATCGTGACTACCCGACAAATTTTACTTCTTGACAAATTATAACTAAAACAACCGAAAATTTATTATCACCTAAAAAGACCAACACTTAGGAAATACAAAATCGATATCACTAAAACTTAGGGATTTAAGGAAAAGAAGAGGAAGAACTGAAAGAAGACAAAGCAAGATTGATAGACCACCATCTTGCCTCAAATACTCTCATATCCGGCCTCCTAAGTAATCCACGTCACGGATCGACCGACAAAAAATCACGACAACAAATTTCTGAAAGGTTTTGGACGAAAAAGGAGGGTTAGGGTTACTCACTCCAACACCAAAAATCTACGAAACCGGAAATACTCACCGCACACGTATAGATCTCGGCAAGAGCTTTCCAAATCTATACTTCGTTGAGGATTCCAGACACTAGAGCTCCCTCGACGGTCATCGGAAAGCTCCCAGAAGACAACCCCTTCCTCTCTCTCACGACTCTAGTTCGACGGAACATGAAGATGAAATCGGGAAAACCTAATTTAACGGTTGATCGGCCTTTTATATAGAATTTTTTATGTTTATATAAATATAATATGATATATAATTAATCTTAACATTTAATTTGACTATTTAGACTAATGTCACACGGTTTTCGACAAAATTTGCACCTACGGTAAGTACCTGTCCTGCGAATCAAACTGCAAAGTCAAAATTAGAGTTTGACGAACCGATAACAAGTTATGATTTATTTTCACAATTTACGACAACGAGATTTTGCAATCACGATTAAAATTAATTACTTTAATTTTTTAAACTCAGAAAAATCTACACTCCAGTAAGCTCGAAATTCAGTCAACTTGACCGAACGGACACGGAAACACACTAATGACGTCGCACTTTTAACTTCGCATTAACGTAACACTCTTACGTCATTATTAAGCCAAAAGAAGATTAAAATAAATCATAAAAATGCAGGGGCGTTACAGCCTCGGCCACGGTCGGCCCCGCAAGGGACGACCGCCACTTTGGCTGCTGGGTTGTGGGTGGCCTTGGCCGCGCCGGCCCTGTAAGGGCCGATCACCCTGTGGTCGCCCGATTGCGGGCAACCTTGGTCACAGCTTGCCCTATAAGGGCTGGCCACCCCTTTGGCCGCCCGGTCATGGGCGTCCTTGGCCACGTTCAGCTCTGCTTGGGCCGGTTGCCCCTAGGCCACTCGACCGCTGGTGGCCTCAGCTGAAAGTCTTTATTTTCAAGGTAGCTTACAACCTAGGGGGTGAATAGGTTGTCTCACTGATATTATTAGCTTTTAATTTTATCGTTCTTAGTACTTAGTGTGTTAACAGTAGTTAGTTTTCAAGTACCTACACAAAGAAAACAACACAAAAGCACACACAAATTTATAGTGGTTCCCCAACTTTTGTGTACATCCACTCTCCTCCCACCTTGCCAACTTCCTGTTAGTCAAGGCACTTCTCCAAACCACTGCTCCAAAGAGCTTATACCTTAGATCCCTCAGAATCTCTCAGTCTCCTCCAAGACTTACAACTTAGCCACAAGGGCCTACAACACAGTGGTCAGCAGATCACCTACCTCAGGCCAAGGGCCCTACACTCAGGCTGGGAGGACAGTCCTACCTAAAATCCACTAGGGATCCTACCTCAGACCCAAAGGTCCTACTCTCAGAGAGTATTCCTTTCCTACAGCTCAGTGATCAATTGACCACCTACCTCAAATCCAAATTGGATCCTACAACTCAGACATATTTTCCCAACCTCAGGCTTAGAGAGCCCTACAACTTAGATCCAAAAGGATCCTATTGGAGTGAAATAGATTTATTTTTATCACAGATAAATTTCTCTGTCATAACCCCTTTAGCTGAGTTATCTCAGCTCTAACGTAATTCACATCTATAAGGTTCTTGAGTGGGAAGTAACTAGCAGAAAACTTCTCTGCTTCTTCTTCCTTCCCACGACAGAATCAGTAACTTTTGTTCTCTCTCTTTCTCAACTTCAGAAGTAGATCTTTAGATTTGAGTTTGATGAACTAAGAAGCAACTTGATCTGCAGAAGCTTGTTATCTGTTTCTGCTTCTCCCTCAGAAGGACGACCTTCTGAACTTGCTGGTGCAGGTGAAGATGACACCACCTTACTTAACTTTTGGTTCTTGCAGGAAGACTTCAAGCTTTTTCTCGGCAGTAATGGCGAGGAAGATGAAGTCCAGCCATAACTTTTGAAATCAATAAAGCCCAAAAAGTTGTTTGCATCTTGGCCAATCTCTTCCTTTTGTAGTTCGCAGTCAACGACTCTTAGGAATTAGTGGGGCCCACCTGCAGCTTCCAGCTGCACCTTGCTTTAATGGAAGAATACATACTGTAGCTTATCGACAGAGTTTGTCGCGTTCTGTAGCTTCTCCGTACTTAATTTGAAATTAGTTGACTTTGTCGATTTTGCTGATGTTAGTACTTGTGGACTTAACCAAAATCGAGCATCAGCAGTATAGGCGTTGAGTAAGTAAGCCTCACTCAACGCCAAAACATTTAGACAAAATTCTGTATATCTAGGCGTTGAGTGAGTAAGTTACACTCAATGCCAAAACACTTGGACAACCTTTCTGCCATTAGGCGTTGACAGCGTTGAGTGAGCAAGCCTCACTCAACGCCAAAAAACTAAGGCAATCTTTCTACCATTAGGCGTTGACACCGTTGAGTGAGCAAGCCTCACTCAACGCAAAAATACTTAGGCAATCTTTATGCCGTTAGGCATTGAAAGCGTTGAGTGAGCAAGCTTCACTCAACGCTTTTTGCCTTAGCTTATTCTTCAGCCTCTTCTTCATGCTTGGCGTTGAGAGTGTTGAGTGAGCACGCCTCACTCAGCGCTTTTTGCCTTAGCCATGCATTCTGCTACTTGGCGTTGAGTGTGTAAGCTCCACCTAACGCCAAACTACTTGACAGATTTTCTTCTGTTATCTGGCATTGAGTGAGTGAGCTACACTCAACGCATTTGGACTTAGACAAATTTCTGTGTCTAAAAACACTGGCTTTGAGAATTAGTCAGTGTATTATACAGATGGTGTTGAGTGAGCTTGCCTCGCTCAATGCCTGTGGACTTGGTAAATATTCACAGTTTTCTTGTGGCGTTGACTGACTTAGCTATACTCAACGATTATGAAGCTATGGCGTTGAGTGAATGATCTTCACTCAACGCCTGTAGACTTAGCCACTTTTCTACTCATTTCTTCTTAGGATTTTACTACATTAGCCTGTCCCACAGCCTTTTGCTGTATAGCGTTGAGTGAGTTTACTTCACTCAACGCCTATGGACTTAGCCACTTTCTCAGCTTGCCACTACTTTGGCTTTGACTGTATAGACTCCACTCAGTGCTATAAGTCATCTGGCATTGAGTGAGTAACTTTTACTCAATGCCTATAGACTTAGACAGATTTCTATCTATCCACATCTTAGGTAAGTGTTTACCTGACTTAGCCACTTAGGCTACATGTCCCATCATTGTTGCTAGGACATCTCTGCATGCATGAACTCAAGCACTCATCAAATTCAACTTTATGTATATCATTGACAAGATTGAGTTCCTTAAATCTAGGACATTGTGGGCATCGGACCCAACAATTTCTCCCTATTTGAGGAAGTCAAAACGATTAAGTAAATAAGGTAATGACATACACATCAATAAGAATTAAAATAAAATATAACTAGAGAATGATCTATAGTTACCACACCTACTCCCCCTGAGTTATTTGATCATATACCTGATCGCACCTGTTCCCCCTGAGTTATTTGATCATATACCAGATCTTCTTTTCTCCCCCTTTTTGACTTCAGTAAATAGTGTCACAACACGCATTTTCACCGCATTAAATATCAGAGTAAGGGTAAATACACATCATGATGCCACACCAGTATGGGATAACTACGGGCGCTCAAGCAAAACTCCTACTTAACGCATAAAGAAAGATTTTTAGGTTATTTTGAGGAAAATCTAGTTTTAAGTTAAGTCGTTAGCCGTATCCCTCGACATGGTGGATCAACTAGTCCACGAATCAAAATATTATTATACGCTACGGAAGATACTTCTTTTACAAGATTAGACATCTTACATGAGTTTAAATATTCCAAAGGGACCACTCATGGTAAACAAGGCTCTAGATTTATAAGGGTAGTAAAAATAGCTTTTACGGTCGCTAAATATAAATATTTAGAGTTTTAAAGCATGTCATGCATGAGGTAATAATAGTAGTTTTTATACTTGAAAATACCCAACGTGCAATTCTAGCATAAAATATCCCAGAGAGCAATTAATACTAATAGGAAAACAACTAGCAGCTAGCCAAGTGTCCAAAAGCAACTAACCTGTGGGCGTCAACAATCTGACCTGAAACCACATAAAACAAAAGTATGTTTGAACTAAGTAAAGAAAACTAAAACGACAAACTATCTCGCTACAATGAGGTGAAAACCACAACCAACACTACTATACGGGAACTCCAAAACCAACTTCACTACCTGCTAAAGATCTGAACCTGAGAAATTCCAAACACAGAACACCTCAGCAAGAAGGTTCAAGTCGTGGCAGAAAAGTAAGCCAAAAAGTAAACAAAGGTCAAAAGGGGTACCAACCCAAGACCAAAAGTACTGAAGTAAAGTACAAAAGTAAAGTACCAAAATCGGAAACATAGAACTTACGTGAATTGTCACGTACAACAAATCACACTAGATCCACAAGGATAAAAGGTAGAAAGCAAGATTAAATCATAAGAAAGAATACTCAAAACTTTATTAGACACATGTGGTAAACTGCTCTGCTTCTTCTTCCTTCCCAAGACAGAATCAACAACTTTTGTTCTCTCTTCTTCTCAGCTTCAGAAGTAGATCTTGAAATTTGAGTTTGCTGAACTGAGAAGCAACTTGATCTATAGAAGCCTGCTATTTGTTTCTGCTTCTCCCTCAAAATGATGACCTTCTGAACTTGCTAGTGTAGGTGAAGATTGCTTCAGCTAACTGAACTTTTGGTTCTTGCAGAAAAGACTTCAAGTTTTTTTTCGACAGCAATTGCGAGGAAGATGAAGGCCAGCCGTAACTTTTGAAATCAATAAAGCCCTAAAAGTTATTTGCGTCTTAGCCAATCTCTTCCTTTTGTAGTTCGCCGATCAACGGCTCTTAGGAATTAGTGGGGCCCACCTGCAGCTTCCAGCTGCACCTTGTTTTAACGGAAGAAGATGTACAGTAGCTTCTCGGTAGAGTTTGTCGTATTATGTAGCTTCTCCCTACTTGATTTGAAATTAGTTGACTTGTCAATTTTGTAGATTTTGCTGATGTCAGCACCTGTGGACTTAGCCAAAATAGAGCATTAGCAGCATAGGCGTTGAGTGATCAAGCCTCACTCAGCGGCAAAACACTTAGATAGAATTCTATCTATCTAGGCATTAAGTGAGTAAGCTACACTCAATGCCAAAACACTTAGGCAACCTTTCAGCCATTAGGCGTTGAGAACGTTAAGTGAGCAAGCCTCACTTAATGCCAAAACACTTAGGCAATCTTTTTACCGTTAAGCGTTGACAGCGTTGAGTGAGCAAGCCTCACTAAACGCCAAAATACTTAGGCAATCTTTCTGCCATTAGGCATTGACAGCAATGAGTGAGCAAGCCTCACTCAACACTTTTTGCCTTAGCTTATTCTTCAACCTCTTCTGCAATCTTGGCGTTGAGAGCGTTGAGTGAGCACGCCTCACTCAACACTTTTTGCCTTAGCCATGCTTTCTACTACTTGGCGTTGATTGTATAAGCTCCACTCAATGCCAAACTACTTGACATATTTTTTCTGTTATCTGGCGTTGAGTAAGTGAGCTACACTCAATGCATTTGGACTTAGCCAAATTTTTGTGACTAAAACACTGGCTCTGAGAATTAGTCAACGCATTATCACATGGCGTTGAGTGAGCTTGCCTCACTCAACGCCTGTAGACTTGGTAAATATTCACAGTTTTCCTATAGCATTGACTGATTGAGCTATACTCAAAAATTATGAAGCTATGGGATTGAGTGAATGATCTTCACTCAACGCCTGTAGACTTAGCCACTTTTTTGCACATTTCTTCTTAGGCTTTTACTACATTAGCATGTGTCATAGCCTTTTACTGTATGGCATTGAGTGAGTTGACTTCACTCAAGACCTATGGACTTAACCACATTCTCAGCTTGCCACTACTTTAGCTTGACTGTATAGGCTCCACTCAGTGTTATAAGTCATCTGACATTGAGTGAGTAACCTTCACTCAATGCCTGTGGACTTAGATAGATTTCTGTCTATCCACATCTTTGGTAAGTGTTTACCTGAATTAGCCACTTAGGCTACCTGTCCCATCATTGTTGCTAGTACATCTCTGCATGCATGAACTCAAGCACTCATCAAATACAACTTTATGTATATCATTGACAAGATTGACTTTCTCAAATCTACGACATTGTAGGCATTGGACCCAACATCAGCCACGGTCGACCCCAAGAGTGTCAATCGCCCCTTTGGCTGCCCAATCACTGGCAGACATGTCTGCGGCCTGCCCCGCAAGGGCCGACTGCCCTTAGGATTCCCAACCCTAGGTGGCCTCAGCTGCGACCAACTTCTCCCTTGGTTGCATAGTCATGGGCAGCCTCGACCATAGCCTTCCTAAACGGGGCCGACCACTACTTATTATCCCACGCAAATGGCGGCTTTGGCCGACCATTCTAAGGCTGGCGGCCCCTCTCGGCTTCTCAGTGGGGAGGTTTGGGGTGGCTGCCGCCTTTGCTATGGGCTGCGGGCCGCCTGTTTTCCTAGGCGGGCCTTTTTTTATCGTAGGGGTAAAGCCGACATTTCTCTAAAAATGGCGACCACTGTGCCCAAATTTAGACGATTTTATTGGTATGACCGGTAGTTATTTGGCGAAAGTATAGGTATTCCCTTTTAAAGTCAATAAATAGACCCATTCTCTACTTCATTTAGATCCTTTTTCCAGTCTCTAAACACGCACACACACTCTCTCTCTCAACACTTCCTCTCTCACTCTATTTACACCATCTCCTTTCTCTCATTGCAGGATTTCCATCAAGATGGACGAATTCTACCCAAGAGCAGACGAGTACTTGGAATCACACTAACTCATGGCCGTCCCGCATAACCTTCAGTCATTAGCGAGGCCCAGAATCAAGTGACAAGATCTCTTAATGCCACAAAACTAGATTCGTCAAGATGCCCAAGACTGCGCTCTCCTATTTTGGCAAAAGAGCGAGAACACCAGAAAATTCAAGAGCCTTGTTGCGCTCTACGACCAAACTCCCATCTTGTCAAGTGTACAGAGGAGCGGTTTTTATCCCTCACATCCCCCCAATAAGCTTTGTAATAAACTATGAATAGTGGAAGTTAGGTCGACACCGAATTGATCGCGTTATTTTTTTACCCTGATTGTGGGTTTTCCACATAATATCGACTCCTTCTCATAACTCTATGAAACTTTGACTGTTTTCGCGCTCGATTGCTCAATGGGCTAAGATAGTTCAGAAGGCCAGGTCTACAAAGAGCCTCGAATGATCCGCAATTGAAAGACTTTTTTTCAAGGTCAGCTAACACCTAGAGGGGGGAGGGGGTGAATAGTTTTTAGGTCTCTTATTAAATTACTTAGACCTATACCTTATTTTGCTGTGCTTGGTGAGTAGTTAGTTTTAGCTTCAAAAACATCAACCATGCGACAAAAATATTTTATAGTGGTTCCCCAGAGTACGGGTACATCCACTGTCCCTCTGCGTCCTTCTAACAGTGTGTTAAACAAGACTCTTCCCCTTAATCTCGGCTCCAATGAGCTTATAATACGATTCCGCGAGACCACTCAGTCTTCTTCAAGGCCTACAACTCAGGCAATATGCACTACCACTCAAATCCCAACTGGATCCTACCTCAGCCTTTATAACACAGGCCAACCACTAGATTCTCACATGAATCCTATACTCAGATCAACAACAGATCTTACCTCAGACTTTATTACACAAGACTATACTCGGATTCACTAATGAATCTTACACTCAAATCCAAGATTGGATCCTATAGAAAATAATAATGATTTGAAACAATCAGACACCAGAGAAATTTCTCTATGTCTGTCTTCTTGGGCAGAAACTGAGTCTCCCATGAAAGTGAGGTGATAGATCTGATATGATTAAGAGTTTTTAGAAAATAAAATGCAAAATAAAATTCACAGCACATAAGGAATAAAATAGAGCAAGCAATCCAGACAACACAAGGATTATAGTGGTTCCCCAAATCTGGGTACATCCACTCTTCTACCACCCTGGTAGGAATCCACTGCAGGATGAGTTGATCAGGTGTCCTGGGCACTAATGAGCTTTTGATAAGGTGCTCAAAAACCAAACCAGATTTTTTGATAAGGTGTCTTGCCACCACTGAGTTTTGTCAAGGCTCTCAGAACCAGACTCAAAACTTTTGAAGGGAGTTTTGAAAACCCTTTTACAGAGTGAAAGGAAAAGAAAAGGAAAGAGGGTGAAGGTGTCTTCTCTATCTCAATCAAAGAGAGAAGCACTAGTGGATTTGTATTGTCAAAGCTCCCCCTGAGATGTAGAATAGTTCAGGAGTGGAAGTTTTGCTTCAGGGTGTAGGCCTTCAAGTTGATGTTTCTCTCCAGCAAGCTTTTAGACTGATGTTGATTTTGTGTCTCTTGAAAGCCTGGAGCAGATAAAGAAGATGAAGATGATCTGTATATGCCTGCTTCTTTTTCTCTGTCACTTTATGATATATATTATGTATATTTTCAATCTTCTGTATATCATATATATATATATATATATATATATCCCTTGGACTAATTCAAACATTTGAATTCTTGCCTTGAAACGGCTGAAGCCTTTTCCCAAGAATGGTAATTTCTTTTGGGAATCAATTGTCATTAAATCTATGATTTAATCCATAATTAATGCAACCTCCAAACGGCTATATTCTTAAGAATATATAGCATTAATTCTGATAGTTGTAATCGCCTCAATAGCCTTAATTAGATATGCCAGCTGTAAATAAATCTGTCTGAAAAACGGCACAGGAAATCGCAAAACTGAATTTTTAAGCTTCTTCAAACTGCGTTTGAAGATCGTTGAGCTGAGCTCGGAGATTCTTCGTTCAGAGATTCCGCGTTCAGAGATTTCTGCGTTCAGAGATTCTGCGTTCAGAGATTTCTGCGTTCAAAGATTCCTGCGTTCACAGATTCTGCGTTCAGAGATTTCTGCATTCAGAGATTCTGCGTTCAGAGATTCTGCGTTCAGAGATTCTGCATTTAGAGATTTCTGCGTTCAAGGATTTCTACGTTCAGAGATTCTGCGTTCAGAGATTTCCGCGTTCAGAGATTCTGCGTTCAGAGATTCTGCGTTCAGCTATTTCTGGATTGCAATAGTTGAACTCCGTTCGACTATTTCTGGACTGAAATTTCTGAACTTCAAAACTGATTTTCTCTGGAGTTCTTCTGCACTTCATCTGGGATTCTTTCTGAGGAATACCTAGAAAGACCTATGACCCTTAGACTATACATTTTGGGTCAAAATAATTATCCTAATAGTGATCCTAACTCAAATTAGAACCTAAGGTTCCAACATCCCATAACCTCTTCTTCACGACAACAAGTTGACAGATATCTTCAAATGAATCACGGCTTGTTCTGGAAGTAGCTTGCAGAAACCTCTGCCTCTTCTCTTTCAGGATTCAATCCTGTCCTTGCTGTCGCAGATGAATATTGCAATAGCTATCACTTTTCGCTTTTAGGTTGACTGAATCTGAACAAGACCTTCAGGCTTGGCAGCAATGGCGAGGAAGAAGACAATGTTCAGCCGCAAGGCGAAATCAGAAAACCCGAATTGCTTGTTGTCCACTCAGCCAATCTTTCCCTTTTATTGATCGTCGGTCAATGGCTCATTGTGTTGTGGGCCCAGCCTTAATTGCCAATCTACGACCATCCGTTTGCAGAATACAACAAAAACTGGCCGTCGGCACCATCAATGACATACTCTATCTTTCCCGCAACGAATTTGAACTGTGTTGACTTTTGCTGACTCATGCTGACGTCAACAATTCTAGACTTAGCCAAATTCACAGAATTGCTCCACGCATTGAGAGCGTTGAGTGAATAACCATCACTCAACAATTCTGGGCTGATTCATTTCTTCAATTCATCCAGTCATTGAGAGCATTGAGTGAATGACCATCACTCAACGATTCTGTACTTAGTCATTTCTTTAGTTCATCCAGGCATTGAGAGCATTAAGTGAGTAAGCTTCACTTAATGATTTTTGCCTTAGCTTAATCTTCCTCTGTTTGAAAGCATTGGTTGAGCTGGACTCACTCAACGCTTTTATACTTAACCAATTTTCCTTGTCTAATGACATTGAGGAGCTGGCCTCACTCAACGCTTTTATACTTGTCCAATTATCCTTTTTTGACGGCATTGAGTGAGCTGGTCTCACTCAATGCTTTTATACTTAACCCATTTCCATCTGTCTGACGGCGTTGAGTTAACTGGCATCACTCAATGCTTTTGTACTTAGCCAATTCTTCTTTATGTCTGATGACATTGAGTGAGCTGGCCTCACTCAATGCTTTTATACTTAGCCAAATCCTATCCTTCCTTCTGGCGTTGACTGCTGAAGCTTGTCACAATGCTCTCTATTATTTGACATTGAGTGAAATGGCCTCACTAAACACTTTTATACTTAGATCGATTTTCTTGTCTATCTCCTTTGGCTTTGACATAATCAATATGACATTGAGTGAACTGGCTTCACTCAACTGTTTTGGACTTCGCATCTTTTTCTCTGGCAGAAACACTATAGCTTTGACAGAATGAGCTTTACTCAACGAATTAAGCAGTATGACATTGAGTGAGTTGAAATCACCCAATGCCTGTGGACTTGGTCAATTTTTCTGCATACAGATGCATAGGATTGACTGTTCACACCTAACTCAGCGCTTTTTGGATCATGGCGTTGAGTGAACTGTCTTCACTCAATGCCTATAGACTTCGTAGGATTTCTTGCTTGCCAACATCTTTCCTTGATTTCCGGCGTTGAGTGAGCTTGCTCCACTCAACGCCTGCGGACTTAGTAATATTTTTCTGTCCAGCTTTCTTTCTTAAGGCTGCTGACATTGAGTGAGCTTGCTCCACTCAATGCCTGTGGACTTAGTGTAATTTTCTATCCACCTTTCTTTCTCACGGCTACTGACATTGAGTGACCTTGTTCCACTCAACGCCTATGGACTTAGTGTAATTTTCTGCCCACCTTTCTTTCTTAAGGGAGCTGGTGTTGAGTGAGCTTGCTCCACTCAATGCCTGTGGACTAAGTAATATTTTTCTGCCTAATCCCAAGCTTGCTTGGTGTCCACCTGTCAAATCAGTGTACTGGGGACTGACCTGCATGCATAAACTTAAACACACATCAAATACAACTAGTGTGCGTGTCATTGACTTGTTTGACTTCTTATAAATCTGGGCCATGTGGATCAATGGACCCAACAATCTCCCCCTATTTGAAGAAGTCAAAACCCTTATTCAACTTGTTCACATTTCTTAGTCAATGATATACATAACATATGCATCAAAAAAAATGTACTATTATAACAAAACAGATCTAGGAAGGTTACCATAATTCCTGCAATTTGGTGAGCATCACCTGCTCCCTCTATTTTGCTACAAGTTGCGTGATATCACTTGAATGCTGCATGGGAGCATTTCTTTCTCCCCCTGATTCTGAGATCACTTGTCAGAACAACATTTATTTCTCCCCCTGAATTTGATACCACTTGATCAAGCTCTGATGCCACACTTGATGATGCCACACTTGATCAATATTTGAAGCCATTTGATATGCCACTTGATTAATTCCTTCTTTCTCTCCCCCTATTTGACTTCTAAAGAATAGTCAGGGGAGAGCTGTCTTATCTTGATGTACTTCTCCCACTATCTGAATGCAGTTGATACCCTTGGTGCAGCTGCTAGCTACCTATTTGTATGAGGCTGATTCTGCTCCTGCTGGTGCTGGACTTGCTCCCCCTCAATAGGAGCCACTTTTACTATCATTTTACTGATGGTCACTTTGGTCTTCTTACAACTTAAGGTCTTCATCTCCTGTAAGAAGAATACATCATACAACAAAACTAAAACTATAGGACATATCTGAAGCTAGACTAGGTTCAACATACCCAACTCAAACTTGTAGGTGTTGAACTTTGCTTCATCTAATGGCTTAGTGAAAATGTCAGCCACTTGCTTGTCTATGAGGACAAACTCTAGACTGATATCATCCTTTTCCACATGCTCCCTAATAAAATGATATCAAATTTCTATGTGCTTAATCCTGCTGTGGGTGACAGGAATCCTACCAGTAGAAATAACACTAGTAGAATCACAATAGAGAGGAGTACTACTTACCTTGAGGTCATAATCCTGGAGCTGATGCTGAATCCACAGTAATTGAGCATAGCAGCTACCTGCTGAGATTTACTCTGACTTTGTAGTTGATATAACAATACTCGTTCGCTTCTTGTTGCTCCAAGAAACTAGTCTTCCTCCTAAGAACTAATAGGTGCCAGTAATTCTTTTCCCATCCTCCATGCAACCTGCAAAATCTACATCTGAATTGCATGTTAGTTAAAAATCCCTATTTCTAGTCTACCATAGGCCAAGATCTTGTGTACCCTTAAGATATCTCAAGATCCTCTTTATAGTAAAGTAATGAGATTCTTTAGGGCATGCCTGATACCTAGCACAGACACATGTAGCATACATGATGTCAGGCCTACTAGCAAGGAGGTATAAAAGGGAGCCAATTATCCCTCTATATAAAGTTTCATCAACAGGCTTCCCTGCTTCATCTTTGTTTAAAGGCATACTTGACCCCATGGGAGTTTTCATGGTGGAGGCATTATCTATTCCATATTTCTTAATCAACTCCCTGATGAATTTAGACTGGGATATGAATAAGCCATCATCAGTCTAACTTGGAGTCCCAAGAAGAATTGAGCTCACCCATACTGCTCATCTCAAACTTCCCTTGCATAAGTTTAGCAAACTTCCTGCAAAGGTTATCATCAGTAGATCCAAAGATAATATCATCAACATATATCTGGACTAGAATGATCTTGCCCTTAGATTACCTTATGAATTGGGTCTTGTCTATTTTCCCCCTTGAGAATTTGTTCTCAATGAGGAAACTAGACAAAGTCTCATACCATGCTTAAGGGGCTTGCTTTAACCCATATAGAGCTTTCCTAAGCCAATAAACAAAATTAGGAGAGTAAGAGTCAACAAAACCTGATGGTTATTCTACATAAACTTCCTCTTTTAAGTCCCCATTCAGGAAGGCTGACTTCATATCCATTTGGTAGACATTCAATCCTTAGTAGGCAGCAAATGCAAGGAAGAGTCTTATAACTTCAATCTGGCTATTGGGGCAAATGTCTGATCAAAATCGATCCATTTTTTTTGCATGTATCCTTTAGCCACCAGTCTAGCCTTATTCTTGATAATAATTCCATTCTCATCTAAGTTGTTCATGTAGATCCATTTAGTTCCTATGAAATTATGTCCCTTAGGTCTGGGAACAAGCTTCCTGACTTTACATCTCTTTAACTGGTTCAGTTCTTCCTGCATTGCTCCAATCTAGAATTGGTCTTTGATTGCCTCTTCAAACTTCTTGGGCTCTACTTATGATAGGAAACTTGAGTAGAGTGCTGTGTTAATACTCTTATTTTTGGTCAATACTCCTTGCCTTGCCTCACCAATGATTTGGTGTGATGGATGATCCCTTAGATTCCTTACAGCTGGAGGCAGTCTAACTTCAGCTTGATGTTCATCATTGTCTTCAGCTAGCTGTTCTTCATCCCCAACTTGTGATTCTTGAGCTTCCTCTTGACAACATACATCTTCTCTCATATCTTGGACTGCTTGATCATCTTCCTTGATGGTAAACTAGTACATCACCTCCTCTATGCATGCTGAACTAGAAGAAGAGCTAGGCAGCTCACAGTTCATCATGTTTGATTCATCAAAGATAACATGAACTGACTCTTCTACAACTTGAATTGTCAAGTTGTAGATCCTATATGCCATACTGTTGTTGCAGTACTCAACAAAGATCCCTTCATGGGACTTGGTAATAAACTTAGTTACATAGGACTTTCCATTGTTCAGTATATAACACTTACTACCAAAAATCCTGACATAGGATAAGTTTGGTTTTCTGCCTTTCAAGATCTCATAGGGAGTCTTCTTGTGGCTTTTGGTGATAGAAGCCCTGTTAAGGACATGACATGCAGTGTTTACTGCCTCAGCCTAGAAATATTCTTGGAGAGATGTGTCACTTAACAAGGTCCTACCAGCCTCTATGAGGGTTCTGTTTTTCCTCTCAACAATTCTATTTTGCTGGGGTATTCTAGGAGAGGAGAATTCTTGGTGAATCCCTTGCTCTTCACAGAACCTTGTCATGTTTGCAGACTGAAATTCAGTCCCATAGCCACTTCTGATTTTTACCATAGTACTGTCTAGTTCATTCTGTACTTGCTTGACAAAAATTTTGAAGACTTCAAGGGTTTCATACTTTCTCTTAAGGAAGAATACCCAAGAAAACCTGGAAAAGTCATCAACAACCACAAGGGTGTAGACTTTCCTACCTAGACTTTTAACTGGCATAGGACGAAATAAGTCCATATAATGGAGGTATAGGCACCTCACTGAGTCATTGACCCCAATGCTCTTGAAGGAGGTCTTGATCTGTTTTCCCTTTTGGCATGCAGAGCAGATACCCTCCTTAGTGCATTTTAACTTGGGGCAATTTTTAACTAACTCTTCACTAAAGAGTTTGCCTATGGTATTGTAGTTCAGATGAGCTAGTCTCTCGTGCCATTGGACACAATATGAGACTTTCTCATCTGTAACTAGACATATAGGAGAGTTCTTACTTTCATAAACAAAATTAAGACTGTTGGGTATTGTATCCACAATAACCCAGATTTGTGTGAAGTCACCCTTGAACTAAGATGAATTAAGTTTGTATTTGATGTTATTCTGTGGTTAAGTGCTTGCAGGTCATAATTGCTAAGTGTAGACCAATGTCAGTTTATAGTGAGTCACTAAACACATGACCATGCAATGTAATCCCTCATTGTGTGATCCATAACATTGACTCATGTGTAACCTCTCTATTGGCATGCACTTCATTTTCAAGTACTAAGACAATGGAAGAATTCAAGGGTAGCTATTTTTAACAAAGAAGAATAACAAATTATTCAGAAAATTTTTCTAAGTTCATTTTTTGGGAAATTGAAAATGTTTTTTTCGAGAAGCCTAAGTCTAGTTCTCGAGAAAGCCTTGATGTTCTCGAGATACTATAATAATTCTCGGGAAATTTTCTGAAAGTTTTCTAAGTCTTTTGCTCGAGAAATGTCATGACGTTTTCTCGAAAGCCAAGTAAGTTCTCGGATAACGCAATGGAGTTCACAAGAAGTCTAATTTATTTCTCGAGAAGCTAAAACTTCACTCTTGCAAAATCCTCTCCTTCTCGAGAAATCATTTATCAAGTTTCAGAAGTTCTGTTAAGTAAATTTCTCGAAAGGCTCGGATATTTTCTCGAGAAACAATTTTCTTCTCGAGTAACCTAGCTCCTGCTCTAGAATTTTTCCAAGTCTCTTTCTCGTGAAATAAGGTTCTTCTCGAGAAATCGCTATTCCCTCTCACAGAATTTTCTTCAAGTTCTTTTCTCGAGAAGCCGAGTTTTTTTCTCGAGAAGCCGAGTTCTTTTCTCGATAAGACAAGTTCTTTTCTCGGGAAGTCTTCCTCTACTCGAGTAATGCTATTGCAGATTCTGAAGTTTAAAACAGTCAGACAGAATTTCAAATTCAGATCTAAGTTTAGAAAGTTTAATCCACGTGGATCATCTCTTAATGATATTTGACCGTTGGGCGATGTCCTATATAAAGTCACGTCAAGGATTTTGCCAGACCCTAATCTAATCACTACTAATCTTATTCGCAATCAGAATCGCTGCACATTTGCAGATTGGGAAAAATCCGCACGCTGACATCTTCGTTCTTCACGGAAGCTTGTTCCTCGATTCAGCGATTCGAAAGTAGAAGAAATATTCGACAAGATCCCTTGTTTTAGATTCTCAATCTCTCATTTGATCGTGTCAGATCCAAAAAATTTAAGATCGTGTTTATCTCAAGAATTCTTCCTCAACTTCTTCACCAAGCTTTCAGTTTTTCAAGAAGGAAGAAATCTGAAGATTTCAGATCTAAAGTGAAGTTGTTTTTCATTATTGTTGTGAACACTTATTTCAACCTTTGTAGGAGCTTTGTCTTCGAGTTTGTAGGAAGTTTTTCTTCCGAGTGTAGATCCCGTTTTGGGGGATAGAGTTGTAGGAGCATTGCTCCGAGTTATAGGATTGTTTTCAATCCGAGATAAAGTAAAGTAGACAAGTCTAGCGTGGTGCTAGATTGGTGAGGTAGAGAATGGACGTACCAAAGATTGAAGAACCACTATAGCTCCTTGTGCTGTCTGGTGCATGCTTGCTTAATTTCTGTGCAAATATATTTATTCCGCAAAAGTAGCAGATCTCACCTATTCACCCCTCTCTAGGTGATTTAGGTAGACAACTAGACACTTTCAATTGATATCAGAGGGTCGTTGTTCACTATAATGTTCACACCTTGAACAAACCACCTTCTAGTTGTCAAAGAGATTCTCAAGCATGGACAGATCCAAGAATTCCTCTAAGCTCCCAGTGTGCACAAAGGCAAACTTTCTCATGTAGAAAGAAAGAGTAAAGTTATTCATGGAAGCTGTCGACCCCCGCATCTTCATGATAGTGGAAGTAGGCCCTCATGTTCCTATGATAGCCTCTAATATTGATCATACTAGGAAGGTGCTAAATAAATTAATGGATCTCGACAAAGACGAGATTACACTTGTCTATCTAGATAAGAAAGATAAAAATATAATCACAAGTGCAGTTGATGACTCAATGTTGCAGAACTTGATTCACTGCAAATGTGCACAGGAAATGTGGCAGTCCTTGATCGTGCTGATGGAAGGCATAGAAGAAGTTAGGGATGATAGAAGATCCCTTCTGAATCAGAAGTATGAGGCCTTCAGTCAAGGCCCCAAGGAAGCAATAGCTGACACCAATGAGAATTTCTTCAAGATAATCAACTGCCTGAGGAACTTTGGCAGGGTATTCACAAACGGTGAACTAAATGACAAGCTCCTCAGATCCTTGACTAAGGATTGGGACAATAAAACTTATGCGATCAGGGATTTCGGGAGAGTGGCTGAAACTTACCCCCATATCCTCTTCGGAAAGCTTATGTCCTATGAGCTTCAAATCAACATAAGTGTAACACCCCAAAACTTGGAAGGGGAATCGACGACGTCGTTTTAGCCAAGTTTTGGTTTTGGAGCAGGCGACACGGGCGTGTCAAGGGCGTGACACGGGCGTGTTAGGGCGTGGTCGACCGCGGAGCTTATGGTCGACGTTTTGAGGGTCGACGTTCGTCGAGCTCAGGAACACGGCCTGGGACACGGGCGTGTCCCTGGCCGTGTCCTTCTCAGGCTGTTTGCAGGATTTATTCTGCTAGGCGTGATACGGGTCACGACACGGCCGTGTCGGGTCTGACACGGGCGTGTCGAAGGCCGTGTCTTTGGCCGTGTCTTTGGCCGTATCCTTCTCTGACTGGGAAGGTTGGTCGGTGGGGGGCGTGACACGGGTCTCGACACGGGCGTGTCAAAGGCGACACGGGCGTGTCGGAGGCCGTGTCAACGGCCGTGTGCTTGTTTTCGAATCAGTCGAGACGGCGAATGGTTGATACGGCCCTGCACACGGCCGTGTGCCAACCCGTGTTCGGCCCAGTTTTTGTTATTTTGGGTTCCGATCGTGGCCGTCCGTTTCTTTGGTATGAGATCCAACGGTGGGGAGCCTCCCTGGGCGCTTTAAGGTCGGGAATAGGGTTTCAAACCCTCATTTTCCATTTGGCTTTATCTCTCTTGATTCTAGAGAGAAGGGAGAGCAAGGAGGAGGAAGAAGGCCAAGTTCTGGCCGCCGGCGAAGCTTCGGAGGTTCGTTTCGCGAGCGGAGTTCAGATCCGCGAAGGTGGGAGCGTTGCGGTGGTTTTCAACCGAGCAAATCTTCTCCATGGCTAGGAAGAGGGGACGGAAGGTAACGACACTTCTCCTCTCGGTTTTTAGGATTTAGGATGCATGAATAGCATCCCCTTCCTTTCGTATTTTGAGCACCGAATCTCTCAAATGAGAGGGATTCGTGTAGCCTAGGTTCAAGAGGAACCTCCGGGTTGAGTATGTTCATCCCGACATGCTTTGCATTAGAGATCCGCTTCGTTAGCGGATTAGGCATTGTGGGTGAAGCCGTGGTCGTGACCGTTAGTCCGACCCGGTGATGTTGCATAGCGAGCTTCGGGGATTCGGTAGAAATCCGTTGCGGCAATACGCCATTGTATGTATGTGTTTCCCCCCTTATATTTGAGTGAGTACTCGTGGTCGGAACCGGATAAGGTTAGCTCTGCGTTGTGCGGTAGATGGTTTCCTTGGAGCACGGGAAAGATACGGTGCGAATGGTGATTGGGGTGGGGAAACCTTTGGTTGTGCTGTGCAAATGCGCGGCTATGTCTCCGTGGTCGGCTGGCTATCCCGTGACGCGCAAGTCATGTGGGGAAAGTGTCCCGGCGAGACTAGCCCCTTGTGTGGGACTGACGAGAATGTCGAGCGGAGGGCAAGCCCGGGCAATGTGGCCATGAGAGGGTGGGGTCTAGCAAGGCTTCTTGGAATCGATCAGTGTGAGATGAAACCCTGACGTGCGAAGTCAGAATGTGCGGGCAAGCCCGGGGTATATGACCCTTGTGCGGGTGGGGCCTTTGCGAGGTTCCGTGTGACAGCGTGTGTGCCGTTAGGGACATGGTGGTTCCCTTGTGTTTGCGGCTTTAAGCCAATGGGGAAACGGAAGTACCCAGTGTTTGATGTTGTGCTAGATGCATACGAGCTAGGGTGCCTTGGGTGAAACCCGGGTTGCATTCATGTTGCATAGTAGGCCCCTTTCACTTTGTACAAAACATAGAGAACATGTATGCTGTATGAGACATCCAAGCCTGTTTTACCGCTTTATTATATATACTCTTTTGGTATACGAAGTGCTAACTTGCAGGTGGAGTGGTACCCCGGGGTCCGTTAGGGACGGCCGGGAGGAGATGTGTTTGTTACACAGTAGAGGTCAGCCTTTGCTGACCCACGCTACTTCAAATCCTTACAGGGCAAGGATCGCATGCAGGAGCTAGCGCGCCGGGCGAAAAGCCCTAAACCTTATGAAGTGTTGCTGTGCTTGACTATTTTCTTTTCCTTATTTTGCTGCTGTTGTTTGACTATGTACGGCTTGCATGCCGAGGTAGCCTAGGGGTGCTTGGCACTTTTTATATTTGTACTTATATTGTGTAAGACCTTAATGCCATTTGATACTCTTCTGTTAGTGGATAACTTCTGTCTGTTAGTGTTCTGTTTCCGCTGTGTTTGTCTGGAGTTTTGAGATTGGGTAGTTTTATATCATCTTTTAATACTAAAGCTGTGGCGTCCGTATGTTGTGGGGCCCCGGCCGGACCCATATTATATGGTCTTTACAGGGGAGGTGTTACAATTTGGTATCAGAGGGAGGTTCGCGTTCCAATGAGAAGTTTCGCGGTCGAAAGTATAAGTCGAGTCGTGTATAAGAAGTTACCCACATAGGAGTATCGCGGGACCATGAGTGTCCTTGTGTTCGAGTCTTGCGATTAGAGACTGATTTGCGTTTTCTTGCTTGTGTTTAGAGTGCAAGCAAAGAGGCTGGGACCTCGAGGCCAAGAGAAGAGCTCTCGGCAAGTAGTGCGACTGCGCAAGGTCCGCTAGGGATGGGTCACACCGGCCGACTTCTGCCGTATGCTTGCAGAAGCGATGGTGGCGGCCCAAGCTGCAGCGATAACACAGGTAGCAGCTCCCGTTGCTCAAGTAGCAACTCCTGCTACCCCGGACACGGCAACGACCGTGCCGGTTGAGGAAGCCAGGCGGGCAGAGCCGCAGGACGAGAGAGTGGTTGTCGGGCATGGGGACCGGCAAATGAAGTACTTTCTGAGTTTCCACCCTCCAACCTTCAAGGGAATCGGCACGCCCACAGATGCAGAGGATTGGTGGGCTAGAATTCAGGAGCTTCTGAGGGCGGCAGAGGCGCCAGATGAGAAAAAGGCAGAGTTCGCAGCCTTTATGTTGGAGGGAGATGCCAAGTTATGGTGGGTGAGCCACAGTGGCCGGCAGTTTCTAGGACGCACACCGTCCATCGAGGAGTTTGGGAATGCCTTCCTGAAGAAGTATATTCCCGCCTCAACGAGGTTGGCCCTCCAGAGGCAGTTTCTACATCTGGTGCAGCGAGACAAGTCAGTGGATGAGTATGTTCAGGAATTTACTCGCTTGGGTCGTTATGCAGGGACGACCATGGCAGACGATGAAGAGAGGGACAATCTCTTCTATCATGGATTGAGGGAGAATCTAAGACAACCCCTCATATCGATTAAACGTGCGGGTTTCAACGAATTGGTGGAGGCGGCCCGAATTTTGGAGAGTGATATGGAGCGATCCCAGCGTCGCAAGGGTTTCACACCCAAGCAGGGGGAGGAGAAGAAGCCTGCTCAGTCCCATGGAAAGGCGGAAGGGAGCCGATGGAAGAAGAAGCCTTCCCCATATAAGTCGGGCGAGAAAAGTAATTGGACGTCCGGAGGGTCACGCTCTAAGGGACCGCAGACGTGTTACAGTTGTGGCAAGCCAGGCCACATAGCAAGATTTTGTACCCAAGGGGGCGCTGAGCAAGAGCCAAGGCAGGAGCAGACCGTACGCTCCGGACCCAGTGCAGCAGAGAAGGGGAAGATGGCGGAGTCGAGTGCTTCCCAGTTTCAACCAGTGCAGCCAAGGGCCTACAACCTCGGGCAGTAGGAAGCAATCCGCCAAATCGATGTGGTGACAGGTATGAGAGTTCAACCTGCATCGTAGATTTCTTCCTTTCAAGCCATTTTATGTTTATTGCATGTGTGTAGGCTTTGTAGTGGTATCTGGGTACCCCGCTAGAGTACTTTTTGATACGGGAGCGTCGCACTCCTTCCTTGCGGAAAGTTTCACCCGGAAGATTGGAGTTGAGTCCTTCGCAACGGACTCAGAGTTGAAAGTGCGCATGCCCAATGGGTCGTCTATGACAACCAGGGCTAAAGGGCGGATTTGTTGGAGTCTTGAGGGAGTCGACTTCATATTGGTAGCGGCGATCTTGCCATTGTCCGAGTTCGATGTGATTTTGGGGATGGATTGGCTAGCGGAGCAGCGTGCCAGTATCGACTGTTTGTCCAAGGTGGTAACCCTGAGGGGCGTGGGGCAAGCGGAAGTCAAGTTTGAGGGCCTGCATGGAGTGGCCTGTTCCCTAGTTTCGGCACTTCAACTAGTGCGAGCTGCTAACCAGGGGGGTGTAGCTCTAGTAGCATTGTTGGAGGTTAGCCTTTCCGGGCTGTCTCTTGGAGAAGTGCCCGTGGTGGCGGAGTTTGGAGATGTTTTTCCTGAGGAGCTACCGGGAGCACCTCCTCGGCGGGAGATTGATTTCTCCATCGAGTTAGTGCCCGAGGCTAGACCGGTGTCACGTCCACCCTTTTGATGGCACCAAAGGAGTTGGCCGAGCTCAAGGTTCAGTTGCAGGAGCTTTTGGAGCAAGGGTATATCAGACCCAGCTCTTCACCGTGGAGTGCGCCGGTGTTATTTGTAAAGAAGAAGGACGGTAGTATGCGTCTGTGCATAGACTACCGAGAGTTGAACAAATTGACTGTCAAGAATAAGTATCTGATTCCTCAGATAGACGATCTCTTCGACCAGTTGGTGGGGTCGGTGGTGTACTCCAAGTTGGACTTGAAGTCCGGATATTATCAGTTGCGAATTCGTGATGAAGACATACCCAAGACCGCGTTTGGTACGAGGTATGGTCATTTTGAGTTCTCGGTGATGTCGTTCGGGCTGACGAACGCGCCGTCTGTGTTCATGGACTTGATGAACCGAGTGTTTCGCGATTATTTGGACTGGTTCGTAGTCGTCTTTATCGATGACATATTGGTGTATTCCAAGTCGGAAGCGGAGCATGAGTCGCACTTGCGGACAGTATTGCAAGTATTGAGAGAGAACCAGCTTTATGCGAAGTTCTCCAAGTGCGAGTTCTGGTTGGAGAAAGTGGCATTTCTAGGCCATGTGATTAGTGGGGATGGGGTGGCGGTAGATCCAACGAAAGTAGAAGCCATCGGGGAGTGGCCAGTTTTGAGGACCGTGGCGGAAGTCCGAAGTTTTCTTGGACTAGACGGGTACTACCGAAGGTTTGTGGGAAAATTTTCGCGGATAGCTCTACCCCTCACTTCACCAACTCGCAAGGATCAGAAGTTTGTATGGACTCAAGAGTGCAATCAGGCGTTTGAAACCCTGAAGGAAAGGCTAATGACGGTGCCGATCCTAAGTCTACCAAAGGGGACCGAAGGGTTCCAGATTTTCAGCGACGCATCCGGAAGCAGTTTAGGGTGCGTGTTGGTACAGCATGGTAGTGTGATAGCTTTTGGGTCGAGGCAGTTGAAGCCTCATGAGAGAAATTACACTGTCCATGATTTGGAGTTGGCGGCGGTAATTTTTGCTTTGAAGTTGTGGAGGCACTACGTTTATGGTGCAAAGGTGGAGATCTTCACGGACCACAAGAGTCTGAAGTATCTCCTAGATCAGAAGGACCTAAATATGCGGCAGCGCAGGTGGGTCGAGTTCCTTGGGGACTACGAGGTGACGATTCAGTACACGCCAGGGAAAGCCAATGTGGTGGCAGATGCTTTGAGTAGGAAATACTCGGGGCAAGGAAATTGGATTGAAGCTCACGATGAGCGGTTAAGGCAGGACTGGGAGTCCCTTGGTTTGGAATGTGTGGCAAGAGGCGAGTCTAGCGTGGATCGACTAAATTGGATTGAGATGCAGAGTGACTTATGCGATCGTATTCGGGAAGCGACCCGTGTAGATGCGGAGTTCCAACCTTTCGTGGAGGAAGCTCTAAAGGGCGAGGGTAGCGCCTGGGAGATGGTTGGTGGGATTCTGAGGAAGGGCGGAAGGATTTGTGCACCGCAGTTCGGCAAGCTCCGCGAGGAGTTGATGTTTGAGGCCCACTTCACTAAGTACTCCATTCACCTGGGTAGTACAAAGATGTACTTGGATTTGAAGAAGTCCTATTGGTGGCCTGGGATGAAGCGGGACGTAGCTTTGTGTGTGAGTCGGTGCCAAACATGTGCCTTGGTGAAGGCCGAGTGTCAGAAGCCGGGCGGGTTCTTGAAGCCTCTTCCAATCCCCGAATGGAAATTTGATGACATCTCCATGGATTTTGTGCATGGGTTGCCTAGATCGCAGCAGGGTAATGATGCCATTTGGGTGATTGTGGACCGCTTGACCAAAGTGCCACATTTCATCCCAAACCGGAAGGAGGACGGTGTGGAAAAGTTGGTGGAGTTGTACGTCCGCAATATTGTACGACTTCATGGGATTCTGAAGAGTATAGTTAGCGACCGGGATGGACGTTTCACGTCTAAGGATTGGCGGTTGGTGTAGAAGAGCTTGGGCACAAAACTCAAGTTCAGTACGACCTTTCATCCTCAAACCGATGGGCAAACTGAGAGAACGAACCGTACTTTGGAAGATATGCTAAGGATGTGTACTCTCGACTTCGGCAAGAAGTGGGAGGATCACCTCTTCATGGTGGAGTTTGCTTATAACAATAGTTACCAAGCTAGTATCAAGATGGTGCCATACGAAGCTCTGTATGGGAGGCGGTGCCGAACACCGATGTCTTGGACAGAGGCGGGAGACACCAAGCTTTTGGGGAAAGAAGTGGTAGCCGACGCTAGTGAGCTAGTGCGGACCATCCAAGAGCGCATGAAGGTAGCTCAAGATCGGCAGTCGAAGTATTTCAATGCTCGCCTCAGGCATGTGGAATTCGCTGTGGGCGACTGGGTGTATCTTAAGGTCAAGCCGTTCAAAGGCGTTTCGCAAATTTGCCGACTCAAGAAGCTGAGTCCGAGATTTTTGGGACCATTCAAGGTCATCGAGCGAGTGGGAGAGGCAGCGTACCGGTTGGCATTGTCCACAGAGCTAAGTGGATTGCATGATGTTTTTCACGTCTCCGTCCTGAGGAAAGCTTTGTTAGAAGCCAGCATGGTGATTGAGCCGACGGTGGTGCCGGTAGAGGAAGACTTGAGGACGCGAGTTCGTCCAATCGGGATAGAAGACTCAGAGGTTCGGCAATTGTGGAATAAGGAGGTCAGACTCGTAAAGGTCCGTTGGGACAACTGTGGCTGCGAGGAGCTCTCATGGGAGCGAGAGCAGGCCATGCTGGAGGAGTACCCCGAGCTATTCTCCTCAGGTACCGTTTAGTTTTGTTTACCTTCCATGTTTTAAATTTCGGGACGAAATTCTTGTAAGGGGGGGGGGGGAGAATTGTAACACCCCAAAACTTGGAAGGGGAATCGACGGCGTCGTTTTAGCCAAGTTTGGGTTTTGGAGTAGGCGACACGGGCGTGTCAAGGGCGTGACACAGACGTGTCAGGGCGTGGTCGACCGCAGAGCTTGTGGTCGACGTTTTGAGGGTCGACGTTCGTCGAGCTCAGGAACACGGCCCAGGACACGGGCGTGTCCCTGGCCGTGTCCTTCTCGGGCTGTTTGCAGGATTTATTCTGCTAGGCGTGACATGGGTCACGACACGGCCGTGTCGGGTCTGACACGGGCATGTCGAAGGCTGTGTCTTTGGCCATGTCCTTTTCTGACTGGGAAGGTTGGTTGGTGGGGGGCGTGACACGGGTCTCGACACGGGCGTGTCAAAGGCGACACGGGCGTGTCGGAGGCCGTGTCAACGGCCGTGCTTGTTTTCGAATCGGTCGAGACGGCGAATGGTTGACACGGCCCTGCATACGGCCGTGTGCCAACCCGTGTTCAGCCCAGATTTTGTTATTTTGGGTTCCGATCGTGGCCGTCCGTTTCTTTGGTATGAGATCCAACGGTGGGGAGCCTCCCTGGGCGGTTTAAGGTCAGGAATAGGGTTTCAAACCCTCATTTTCCATTTGTCTTTATCTCTCTTGATTCTAGAGAGAAGGGAGAGCAAGGAGGAGGAAGAAGGCCAAGTTCCGGCCGCCGGCGAAGCTTTGGAGGTCCGTTTCGCGAGCGGAGTTCAGATCCGCGAAGGTGGGAGCGTTGCGGTGGTTTTCAACTGAGCAAATCTTCTCCATGGCTAGGAAGAGGGGACGGAAGGTAAGGACACTTCTCCTCTCGGTTTTTAGGATTTAGGATGCATGAATACCATCCCCTTCCTTTTGTATTTTGAGCACCGAATCTCTCAAATGAGAGGGATTCATGTAGCCTAGGTTCAAGAGGAACATCCGGGTTGAGTATGTTCATCCCGGCATGCTTTGCATTAGAGATCCGCTCCGTTAGCGGATTAGGCATTGTGGGTGAAGCCGTGGTCGCGACCGTTAGTCTGACTCGGTGATGTTGCATAGCGAGCTTCGGGGATTCGGTAGAAATCCGTTGCGGCAATACGCCGTTGTATGTATGCATTTCCCCCCTTATATTTGAGTGAGTACTCGTGGTCGGAACCGGACAAGGTTAGCTCCGCGTTGTGCGGTAGATGGTTTCCTTAGAGCACGAGAAAGAAACGGTGCGAATGGTGATTGGGGTGGGGAAACCTTTGGTTGTGCTGTGCAAAGGCGCGACTATGTCTCCGTGGTTGGCTGGCTATCCCGTGACACGCAAGTCATGTGGGGAAAGTGTCCCGGCGAGACTAGCCCCTTGTGTGGGACTGACGAGAATGTCGAGCGGAGGGCAAGCCCGGGCAATGTGGCCATGAGCGGGTGGGGTCCAGCAAGGCTTCTTGGAATCGGTCCGTGTGAGACGGAACCCTGACGTGCGAAGTCAAAATGTGTGGGCAAGCCCGGGGTATATGACCCTTGTGCGGGTGGGGCCTTTGTGAGGTTCCGTGTGACAGCGTGTGTGCCGTTAGGGACATGGTGGTTCCCTTGTGTTTGCGGCTTTAAGCCAATGGGGAAACAGAAGTACCCAGTGTTTGATGTTGTGCTAGATGCATACGAGCTAGGGTGCCTTGGGTGAAACCCGGGTTGCATTCATGTTGCATAGTAGGCCCCTTTCACTTTGTACAAAACATAGAGAACATGTATGCTGTATGAGACATCCAAGCCTGTTTTACCGCTTTATTATATATACTCTTTTGGTATACGAAGTGCTAACTTGCAGGTGGAGTGGTACCCCGGGGTCCGTTAGGGATGGCCGGGAGGAGATGTGTTTGTTACACAATAGAGGTCAGCCTTTGCTGACCAACGTTACTTCAAATCCTTACAGGGCAAGGATCGCATGCAGGAGCTAGCGCGCCGGGCGAAAAGCCCTAAGCCTCATGAAGTGTTGTTGTGCTTGACTATTTTCTTTTCTTTGTTTTGCTGCTGTTGTTTGACTATGTCCGGCTTGCAAGCCGAGGTAGCCTAAGGGTGCTTGGCACTTTTTATATTTGGACTTATATTGTGTAAGGCCTTAAGGCCATTTGATACTCTTCTGTTAGTGGATAACTTCTGTCTGTTAGTGTTCTGTTTCCGCTGTGTTTGTCTGGAGTTTTGAGATTGGGTAGTTTTATATCATCTTTTAATACTAAAGCTGTGGCGTCCGTATGTTGTGGGGCCCCGGCCGGACCCATATTATATGGTCTTTATAGGGGAGGTGTTACAATAAGAAAGGATGAAGAAGAGGGCAGCAGATCCTCGTCAAAGGAGAAGTCTGTTGTACTGAAGGCAGACAACTCAAGAAAAGTAAAAGCAGTATCTCCTGCTCCCACTCACCAAGAAAGTGAAGTAGAATACTTAGAGCCAAGCACCTCAGGCTCAGATCTATATGATGGAGAGTTCTCTCTTTTCTCCAGACAATTCAAGAAGTTTCTAAGTAAGAAGAAACAAATGGGAGGGAAAGACTCCTCATTCAGAAGATCACGACACGGTGGTGATTATCAAAAGTGAAGTCACACTGATAGGTATAAATCTAAACTGAACAAATATTATTCTACTGACCTCATGTGTTATTGTTGTAATAAGACAGGTCATGTGATCGCCGACTGCCCTCACAAGAAGAAGGAGGGTGGAAGAAGAGAAGAGCACAAGTCCTCAATGAGCAAAAAGATGGATAAGATCTTCATAGCAAAGAAGTAGAAGACTCTTAGTGATTTTGACTCATTTGAGTCAAGTGAGGATGAAGAAGCCTACTTCGCACTCATGGCTCACTCTAACGAAGAAGGAGATGTCCCCTAATTTCATGAGGAGGTAAATGCTCACACTATTCTTTTTGAATCTAATATTCTTGACGATGAACATGAGGACTGTTCCTCTGATGATGAATAAGAACTCATGGGTCAGTATAAAGAGTTGATCATGGTCTATGACCGGTGCAGAAAATTTGTTAGATCTCAGGCCAAGGAAATCAAATCCCTCAAGGCCGAGGAGATCACTTTGAGGGAGGAAGTCACATGTATGGACTCACTCAGAAAGGATCACCAAGCCCTGGTCAAAGAATATAACAACTCTCTCGAGCACCTTAACCTGAAATAGAAAATCATCGAGAAGTTGGAAGAACAGCTTGATGCTGAAAAGAAACTTGTTGAAAGTTTCTCCAAGCTCAAGAAAATTCTTCCACTTGTCACTGAATTCTCTACACAGGCCAAAGGAGCCGATTTGTTCCATGAGACTGATCCTAGTAAATTTTCTAGGAGGAATAAATCTAAAAGGAAAAATAAGGCTGGTAAGAAAGCCTCAGCCGAAGAGAAAGGGAAGTCCCCTCTGAATCAAACTACATTTAAGAAGGTAATCTTCCTAACAAACAAGTTTGATTTTAAGTCATCATATGGTCACTTTACCAAGCCTACTCACGTAGAGCCTAAGTCGTGCTACCAAGGATGGAACCATCCCCGAAACTTCGGTGAGAGTGTCTTTAAGGCACCTTATGAGGAAATACAAATGCAATACTATGGTCCATACGCTAATGACCATAATATTAGGAAGGAACCTAAGGCCAAGCTAGTTGTACCTAAGGAAAAGGAGGTGCAAAAGCCCTGTGAGAACAATCATCATGAGGTCTCTATCTCCAGATCTGCCTCCCCTGCAAGACCACACGTTCAAAAGGTCAAGCAGGAGATTTGGAAAAGATACAACAGGTTTGACTGTTGGTGTTGCAACAAAGTTGGTCGTATTGCTGTTAAGTGCTGGTTTAATCCCAGAAACTATGAAAATCCTCAAGTTAATCATACGAGGCAGACCACTCGTATTGTAAACACTCCTAGGGGGAGTATGCTGATAAAGAACCAAGGACCCAAATACGTTTGAGTTCCTAAGATAAACTGAACTATGTTTGTAGGTATGTCCAAAGGACAAAAAATGCCTATCTGGTATTTGGCCAGTGGATGCTCTCGGTATATGACCGGGACTAGAAGTCTACTTCAGAACTATACTCCAGTCAAAGACGGTCCAAAGGTTATCTTTGGTGGCTCTGACTGGGGAATTATAAAAGGCTACGGTATAATTTCTAATGGTATTGTCTCATTCACTGATGTGGCTTATGTGAAAGTATTAGAACATAATCTGATTAGCATAAGTTAATTATGTGATAAAGGCTTCATTGTTATGTTTTCTAAAGATCAGTGCCTGATAAAATCGGCCTTTACTATAGAGACGGTATTAACAAGCACTAGGAATAGAAATATATTTTGCCTTAATTTTCTATATTTAGACACTTCTACCCAGTGTGCTTTAATGCAAAAGATAGTGCATCTCTTTGTGATCAATTGCACAAGTGACTAGCATATATTAATTTCAAAACTATTAATATGTTATTTTCTCAAAATCTAGTATGTGGCGCACCTACTATTAAGTGCATTAAAGAGAGTCCATGTCATGCATGCCAAATGGGAAAGCAGACAAGGCCACCTTTAAGGGCATTGCTGATAAAGATTCCTCATGGTGCTTGTATTTATTGCAGATGGACTTATTCGGTCCAATACACGTTTATAGCTTAGGATGTAAGTCATATATACTAGTAATTATTGATGATCACTCATGTTTTACTTGAGTGTTCTTTTTGAAACGAAAGTCAGATACTTTTGATGTGTTCACGAATTTTTTCAGGCAAATCCAGAACAAATAAACTGCTCAGTGGCCAGAATTAGAAGTGACCATAGAACAAAATTCGAATCTGGTACCATGAAAAAATTCTGTGGAAGTCTAGGTATCTTTCATTAGTTTTCCTCCCCGCATACTCCACAACAAAATGGAGTTGCTGAGAGAAGGAATAGAACACACATTGAACCATGCAGAACATTGTTGATTGTCTCCTCACTACCAGAGTACTTCTGGGCTGAGGCTGTCAATATAGCTTGTCACGTGCAAAACAGAGCATTAATCAACAAAAACCATTGTATGACTCCCTATGCGTTACTGAAAGGCAAACGACCGACTGTGTCCTACTTCAAAATCTTTGGCTGCAAATGCTATGTACTTAATAATAGGAAATATCATTATACAGAGTTTGGAGAAAAATGCTTTGAAGGTATTTTTGTAGGTTATAGTAGCCATAGTAAGGCTTATAGAATTTTTAATAAGAAAACTATGGTGGTAGAAGAGTAAATTAACGTTGTATTTGATGAAATGAGCTTGCTCCATAGCAGTTCTTCTAATGTTCTTATTGAAGTTGTAGGTTCAAGGGTGGAAAAGTTAAGTTTGGATGAGACTGCAGAAGATAATGCTCAAAAGTTCATCAAGATCACTCCTCCAACCTCATTTGAAGAAGAAGATCACCATGATGAAGGAGTCATCCAGGTGGAAGAGGAAACTCCAGAAGCAGTAGAAGCCCCCGATGCAAGGACTCTAGAACTCAGAAACTTGAAGGATCACCCGATTGAACAAATCATAGGAGATCCTCGAGATGGTGTACAAACTCGAAGAGGTTTTACTAATGAAAATTTGCATTTGAGCTTTCTCTCGCAGGTTGAACCATAGAAATTTGAAGAAGCAACCAAGTCACATCTTGGATAATTGCAATGGAAGAAGAACTAAATCAGTTCAAATGCTACCAAGTCTGGAAGCTTGTACCAAGACCCAAAGGAAATAATGTGATTGGAACAAAATGGGTCTACAGGAACAAGCTGGATAAAGACGGAATCATTATCAAAAACATGGCCAGACTCGTAGCTAAAGGATACAGATAGGAAGAAGGGATCGACTTTGATCAGACCTATGCTCCAGTGGCGAGACTTGAAGCAATCAAGCCGTTCCTCGTATATGCTACCTTTATGGGCTTCACCGTCTATCAAATGGACGTGAAGTCGGCGTTTCTCAATGGTGATATAAAGGAAGAAGTATACGTGGAACAACTCCCAAGTTTTTTTGATCCTAACGATCCTTATTATGTGTACTTATTATTTAAAGCTTTATACGGTTTAAAACAAGCTACACGAGCTTGGTATGATACGCTATCTAACTTTCTTCTTGAGAATAAGTTCACAAGAGGAAAGATAGATAAGACATTATTTCTTAGGAAAGTAAAAGACAAGATTTTGCTAGTGCAAATCTATGTCGACGACATTATTTTTGGCTCTACTGATGACAACCTCTGAAAAAAGTTTTCCAAACTTATGCAAGGGAAGTTTGAAATAAGCAATATATGTGAGCTGAAGTATTTCCTTGGAATTCAGGTGAAACAATCTAAAGATGGAATTTTCATCTCTCAGAAAAATTCACCAAAAAGTTGATTAAGAAATTCAGAATGGAGAACGCAACCTCTATGAGGACTCCAATGGGTTCAGCTATATCTCTGGACAAGGATGAGAAAGGGAAACCTTTCGATGAAACCAAGTACATGAGCATAATTGGATCCTTGCTCTATCTTACTCCTAGTAGGCCTGACATAATGTTCTCAACATGTGTATGCGCTAGATATCAAGTGAACTCTAAGGAATCTCACTATACCGCTGTAAAGTGAATTTTGAGATATCTTAAGGGTACAAAAAATCTTGGCTTATGGTACCCAATAAATAATGACAGAGAACTAATTGGATTTTCAGATGCTGACTTTGCAGGTAGCAAAGACGACAGAAAGAGCACTTCCGGGACATGCCAATTCCTCGAAAGATGGATTATTTTATTGAGCAGCAAGAAGCAGAATTGTGTCGTAACTTCTACTGCTGAGTCAGAGTATATCTCTGCGGGCAGTTGTTGCACACAGCTTCTTTGGATCAGGAATCAACTTGAAGATTACAATCTAAAATTCCAAGAAATTCCTATGTTTTGCGACTCTTCCATCGCAATAGTTATCGTTAACAATCCAGTCTCCCACATTCGGACAAAGCACATCAAAATATGCTACCTCTTCATCCAGGAACATGTGGAGAATAAGGACATAGCCCTCAGCTATGTCTCAACAGACAAGCAGGTGGCAGATATTTTCACGAAGCTGCTCGACGAGGCCAAATTATCCCTTTTCAAGACAGAACTTGACATGATCAACATGGATCCTGAATTGATCATATATGAAGTCAAGGAATTAATCACAGATTATGGATTTCTTGGGAACTCAAGTGGTCTTCTTGAGAACAAGTTATTTTCTCAGAAAAAGATGACTCTATTTCTCGAAAGTAGGCTCTCTGGTCTTCTCAAAAAACCACTCAATTTCTCGAGAAAAGTCAAGTGGATTTCACGTGAAAAGACTCTTGAATTTCTCGAAAGGCATCCGTTTTCTGGAGAAATGCCCTAGCACCAGGACGATTTTCAGAAGAATTTGAACCGCCGATTCTAGGTTTGATTTTTTTAATTTCTATTCTTAACTCTCAAATTATATATATAGAAAAGTCCATAGAAATCCAAAACAACATTTTCAAACCGACTCTCCCGAGAAAAACCCTTCAGTTCTCCGAAGCTTTCCGCCGTCTCTCTCACAAAATCCGCCGCTTCGTATCCAGCAAATCCGACATTTCGCACTCTCTGCATTCGATGGCTACTCCTTTCAAGATTGGTGTTGGCAACGAATTCGTTCGTGCTGGCATAGATGACGTTTTCGACAACTTCAAGAATATTCTGCACCTCCTGGATGCCGCCGTCCTCACATTTGTCTTGGAACATCCGTGTAAAGTATTGCTACCTGAAGTTGAAGAATTTTTCCGAAATGCAAAGATCAAGAAGTTTGGAAAATTGCTGAAGAGCTCAGTCAGGGAGATCGAAATCAAGATCAAGCAATCTTCTTTGACAGAGTTCCTTCGACTTCCTTCAGTGGAAGAGGACGATTATCTGGAAGAAGAAGACTACTCAAGAACATATTCCTTCCGTGGTCTTCTCGAGTCTGCCGCTACAATTAGAAGGCAGCAGATGTCCGATGAAAGCAAACTTTTGGCTGACATTCTAGGGAAGGTACTTCTATACAAAACAGGATCAATTGGTTATATTTCTTCAGATTTCCCTTATATAATTACTGTTGTGGTTTGTCATAAGAGATTCCTTTGGGGACACATGTTTTTTGGTAATTTAAAGGAGAGTCTGAAAGCTCCAAATTTTGGAAGAATTCTTTCCCTGTATCTGAATCAATCTCACCCAGAAGTCTTTCACCTGTCCAAAGGTGTGTCCCTCCACCAGCTAAAGAAGGTCACCATCTCTACCAACAGTAGATGGGAGATAAGAATTTAGAAGCTAGGGAAAGCTCCTGTAGTTCCTAGAGATGTTGTTGATGAGGACAGAACCCCATCTCCTCCTCACACTGATGTTCTGACACATCTGGTGTAGATGATAAGGGGGAGCCTGATCCATCATTTTAGGAAGAATATCGGCCAGCTGAGGTTGTAGAAACATTTATTCAGTCAGATGTTCCCGCAGAGCAGATTCCATAGTAAGTTGCTGCAGTTGATGATTCTGTTGGGAAGAGCATTTCTCTGCATGAGGATGGCTCAGGTATGAACAATGATTCTTCCTCTGATCAAGAAGAACTCACTGATGAGCAAGTGAATGCCAGAGTCACTTCCACTGATGATGGCATATCAAAGATGGTAGAGGAACTCTTCTCCGATGATCCCCTATTAATTTCCCCTGAAAAGGTTTCAATTGCTCAACCCTCCTCCTCTCCTGCAAAAACTCTATAATAGATTCATGATGTTCCTCTCTCTCCATAACATATTGAGGAGGAGAATGAGATAATTCTCTCTGATGATGATGAGATAACACCAGACCCAGTTGACCCCCCTCTTAAAAGCCTAGACTTCTCCCTCCGTACTATTATTGGTGAGGAAAGGGAGGTCATGATTCATACCATCAGAGGCAAGAGCTCGGGTGTCATTGAAGAAATTCCAATTTGGTAGGCTCAGGCTCTACCTCCTCCACCTCCTCCAGCTATAGCCATTCCTGAAGATACCCTGTTTGGTACATTGGAAAATATGTACCTGATTTGGAGAAGCCTCACTTAGCTCAATGATATACATCAAGGTGTATTTGATGTTATTTTGAGTTTATATGTGCAGGTTAAGAATATGCTAGAATGCAGGAAAAATACTCTAATTCCATGTGTCGACACCTGAGGAAGCTGTGTCGACACTTCAGTAAGATTGTGTCGACACTTGGAAATAGCTGTGTCGACACTTCAGAGAATTTGTGTCGACACCGGGAGGCAGTGTCGACACACAGAAGATTATAGTCGACATCGACTGTGTCGACACTAGAAGGCAGTGTCGACACATAGAGGCAGAGTCGACAACAACTGTGTCAACATCTGGAGGCAGTGTCGAAAAATGCTATGTTCAGAGTCTACATAAACTGTGTCGACACACAAGACTTGTGTCGACACACAGCTGAGTCTAGACCAATGATGATTGCTGATGAATGGTGAAGTGTTTGTGTCGACACAAATAATCAGTGTCGACACATTCTCAAATTGCAGTGTCAAGAAGCTGTGTCGACATCAAGGCAGCTTTGTCGACATCACCAAAGGATGTGTCGACACTTAAGTCACTTGTGTCGACACATATTGACAGATGGTCTCGACACTTTATGACAGACAAACTCGATGCTTTGCTGACAAAGTCAAAGGCTCAAGAACTGTTTGAAGACTTGATAGCTGTGGGTTATGACAGGTTTACTGAAGCTGTCAGACTTGTTAGAAGTTAGTTATAAACCGGATCAGCCGGTTGCCATGGATGAAGTCTTTATATAGGTGGATTCAGAAGAAGGAAACAGGCAAATACAAAAAAAGAAGTATTATCACCACTAACACAATTAGAGATTTATCTATGATCAAGAAAGTACAAGTAAAAAAGAAGAAGATCTTCATGAGAAGATCTAAGAAGACGATATGAAGTAGTTCTCTATTCAGATTCTGTCTAAGTTGAATTCAATCAGAATTCAGAAGTTTCTTCAAGAAGGTTTGGATAGGGAGAGATCCAGCTATTTGAAGTCAAGCAGGAGACAATCACAGGTCTCTTAAGGTGTAGATGCTGAACTAATCTGTCAAGAAGATTCAGATCTAATTCTAGAGTCCAATAAGGAAGCTGCTAGTCAGTGATATTCAAAGGAAATCAACCCAACGAAGTTCAGATTCAAGAAGTTTTGAAGAAAGCTAAGATCAAGTTGATTTCATCCATCAGCCTCTTCAAGAAGCTGATCAAGAAAGTCCTTATCCCTTCTCTCTCTCAACAGGGGTAAGAGATTACAAACATTTCTTATCAAATTCTGTAGGATCTATTCATGGATCTGAGTTGTAAGCCTATTTTATAAAGGCTAAGTGTAGGAGAAGGTATTCTCTGAGTTATAGGCCTTGTCTCAAGGCTGAGGTAGGGCTATTTATGCCTGAGTTGTAGGAGAAGGTTTTCTCTGAGTTGTAGGCCGTGGGGCAAGGCTGAGGTAGGGCTTGTTAGCCTGAGTTGTAGGAATCCTTCTGGATTCTGAGATGTAGGATCTGAGGATCATAGTTAAAGGAAGAAGTTAGGCCGACTCTAGCATACTGCTAGATAGGTGAAGGGGGAAAGTGGATGTACCCAGATCTTAGGGAACCACTATAAATCTGTGTGCAATCTGTGATGTGTGTATGTTTATGATTGCTGTGCTGTGTTAGCTATAAGAAAAACTTGATTTATACAAAGAATAGTAGTTATATTCTGCCTTAAGTTAAAACAAGAATTAGAACCTATTCGCCCTCCCTCTAGGTGTGTAGGTAGTCTTGATAGTAAAACTATCAAGTGGTTTTAGAGGGAGGTTACTCAAAGAAGGACTTAACAGTCTGAGTTAGATCCCTAAGGCAGAATCAAGAATCAAGAAAATGGGTTCTGGAGAAAATCACAAGGAATTAGGGTTAATGAAATTACCCATCTGCAGGAAAGAGATTTTTGGAATCTTAAAAGAAAGGGTTAGATTGTTTATGGAGGCCTCTGACCCTAGAATATATATCACAGTAAAAGTAGGTCCATATATCCCTATGCATGTGTCAGTTTTAGATGCAAATCAGAGAACCCCTAAGGATTTTTCTGAAATGACCAAGGATGAGATAATATTGGCAACTATGGATAAAAGGGCTCAAAATATCATAGTGAGTGCCATAGATGATTCTACTTTCCAAAATTTGATTCATTGCAAAACCTCCAAGGAAATGTGGGACACTTTGATTGTCTACATGGAGGGTTCTAAAGAAGTTAGACAAGACATGAAGTCTATTCTCAATCAAGAATATGAGAGTTTCAGATAAGGGAAGTCTGATAGCATATCTGAATGCTATAAGAAATTTTACAGGATAGTGAATGAACTGATGTCCTATGGAAGGCTCTTCAGTACTTATGAGCTGAATGACAAATTCCTAAGATCCTTGACAAAGGATTGGGATACCAAGATTTGTGGCATTAGAGAAGTGGCCAAACTAGCTGACATTTCTCCTCTAACCTTGTTTGGAAAGTTGCTATCATATGAAATGCAACTAATGGCTAGGAAAGAGGAATAGAGAAATAAAAAAGGAGAGCATAGAGAAAAGTCAGTGGCCTTCAAGGTTGAAGTCACTAGAAAGAGCAGGAGGATGTCTCCATCACCTTTTAAGGAAGTTACTGAAGTTATCTCAGAAATTTAAGACATTCAGAATTCAGATAGCAGTGATTCAGATGCAGATTTTGCTGCCTTTACAATGCAGTTTCAGAGGTTCCTGAAGAAGAAGCAGTGGAAGTCAAGGCCCTCCACATCACAGCCAGTTGATGACTATTATCAAAAGAGAAAATCATCAAGAAAGGAAAGGATAAGGTTTAAGCCCAGCAAAGCTACAACATCAAAAATTGTTTGCTATTGTTGTAATAGGCCAGGACATGTGGTGGCTGAGTGTCCAGAAAAGAGGAAAGAGTCAGTAGACAGGAAGAAGACTTAACAAAAGAGCAAGAAGGAGAAATCCTTTGTTGCTAAGAAGGAGAAGAGTCTCACAGATCAATCCTCCTCAGAGTCAGAATCTGAAGCTAAAGCATACATTGGACTGTATGCAGCTAGTGAAGAAGAGGAGTTTGTGCAATTGCTAGACTCCATCAATGAACAAGAAGACCATCAGTGCATGGGACTGATGGCTGAATCAGAAGACAACAAGTGCCAGGATCAGCCTGGTCCCAGTAAGGTACAAAGTAATTCTAGAATTTCTGATTACAGCACTGGTTCAGAGTCAGATTCATCTTCATCAAGTGATGAGGATGGATAGGAATCTGAAGGAGATATTCATCAGTTGATAGATGAATATGGGGACTTATTGCAGACACTTAAGAAAAGCAAAATCCTGGCCAAAACTCAGGCTAAGGAGATTGCAGATCTTAAGATGACTGCATCTAGTTTAGAGAAAGAATTGGATCAACAAATGAATGAGGTTGCCAAGCTGAAAACTATTACTGTTATTCAGATGGGCACAATCACATATAAAAATGATCTAATTAAAAGTCTGGAAGTCAGACTTCAAGTAGAGAAAGATTTGGTGGCTAGCTATTCTAAGCCAAAATCAGTCCTACCCTTAATTGATGAGTTTGTGGCTCAAAAGGGTAAGGCTGGAATTGGCTATAAAGGTAACACCAGGGCTGCCCATTTCAAGAGAAAGGGCAAAGCCTCTGTTCAGCCATTGAATTTTAAAGTCCCTATAGTTTTTAGAAAGGTGCATGAGCCTTCTAATAAGTATGACTTTGAGAATACTCAAGGTCATAATAAGACTGATGTTCGGAATAACAAGGGTGTTAATGCCAACAAGTCAACCCAAGTTCATAAACCCCATGGTTATAAGAAACCAATGGGTGTAGCAGCAGCACCAGCACAGGACAGAAATTCTTCTATCAAGAATGTATCTAGACCTAGATACAATAGGTATGAATGCTGGTGCTATGGCAAGACAGGCCATTTTGCCTTAGACTACTGGCATAACATAAGTGTCAGGAGGAACAACAGTCTACCAGTTAGAAGAGTTGCTGTTAGATCTGATATGAAGGAAGCTAACTTGAACAAAGGACCCAAGACTTACTTGTGTTCTAAGGGAAAGTAATTCTGTGTTGCAAGAAATTTTAAGTTGCCATGGCCCTATATGGTACTTGGACAGTGGATGTTCCAGGCACATGACTGGAATAAAGGGGCTGTTGAAGGAGTACACATCCATCAAGGATGGGCCTAAAGTAATCTTTGGTGGATCTGAAAGAGGAATCATCAAAGGATTTGGTAACATCTCTTCCAACCAAATTACCATCACTCAAGTGGCTTATATAAAAGGTTTGAAACACAACCTGATAAGCATAAGTCAGCTGAGTGATCTAGGATATGACACTTCATTTGTCAAGAATGGATCTCATATCAAAAGGTCAAGTGATCATAAGGTCATATTGACTGGGCATAGAAAGAGAAATGTTTATTGTCTTAATTTTGGGTGTGAGAACAAAGGTTCTCCTATTTGTCTTGTAGCTGATGAGAAAGCATCTCATTGTGTCAAATGGCACAAGAGGCTGGCTCATCTTAACTACAAGACAATTGGATAACTCTTTAGCAAAGAGTTAGTGAGGAATGGTCCTCAAGTTAAGTGTATAAAGGAAGGGATATGTTCAGCTTGTCAAAAGGGCAAGCAGACAAAATCCTCCTTTCATAACCTTGAAAACAAGGATTCAGTGAGGTGTCTATACCTCTTATATATGGATCTTTTTGGTCCTATGCTAGTTCATAGTCTAGGTAGGAAGGTCTACACTTTTGTGGTTGTAGATGACTATTCTAGATATTCCTGGGTGTTCTTTCTAAGACAGAAATCTGAAACTCCAAGTGTTTTACACAGTTTTGTCAAACAAATTCAGAATGAACTGAACAGTACAGTGGTCAAAATCAGAAGTGACCATGGCACTGAATTTCAATCTAAAAGTATGACAAGATTGTGTGAAGAGTTTGGGATTTTTCAAGAATTCTCCTCACCTAGAACACCTCAGCAAAATGGTATTGCTGAAAGAAAGAATAGGACATTGATTGAAGCTGGTAGAACCCTATTGAGTGACACTTCTCTCCCAGAATATTTCTGAGCTGAGGCAGTAAACACTGCATGTCATGTGCTCAACAGATCTTCTATCACTAAGTGTCACAAAAAGATTCCCTATGAGATTATGAAAGGTAGAAAACCAAATTTATCCTATTTTAGGATCTTTGGTTGCAAGTGTTATATTCTTAACAATGGCAAGTATTATCTAACTAAGTTTGGTGCCAAATCCCAAGATGGGATATTTGTTGGGTACAGCAACAATAGTAAGGCTTATAGAGTCTACAACTTGGTTACTCAGGTTGTAGAATAATCTGTACATGTTGTATTTGATGAAACAAGATTAATCAACAGTGAGTTGCCTTGTAGTTCATGCAGTCCAACAGGTATAAGCAATAGAATGGACAAGCTTTCCATTACAGAAGGCACAAATGCAGATGAAGGATTTGAAAATGATGGCTACTATCCAGGGGGAGTACAAGACTCTCTAGAAGCTGATGACAACCAAGATGTGCAGCATAATGAAGAAATTGGAGGTGTTTAGCCAGAAGGAATGTTACCTCCAGCTGTAAGACATCTAAAGGATCATCCAGCAAATCAGATAATTGGTGATCCAAGGCATGGAGTGCAAACCAGAAGTAGAAATCTGAATACAGTCTTGCACTCAGCTTTCTATCTAGACTAGAGCCAAAGAAATTTGAAGAAGCTATCCAAGACCAACACTGGATTAATGCCATACAAGAGGAGCTTAATCAGTTTAGAAGATACAAGGTCTGGGAGTTGGTTCCTAAACCAAAAGACCACAACATCATTGGTACAAAGTGGATTTTTAGGAACAAGCTGGATGAGAATGGAGTTATTGTGAAGAATAAAGCAAGATTGGTTGCAAAAGGATATAAGCAGGAAGATGGAATAGATTTTTATCAAACATTTGCCCTAGTAGCAAGACTGGAAGCAATCAGAATGTTCCTTGCCTATGCAACATATCAAGGATTCAAAGTATACCAAATGGATGTGAAATCAGCATTCCTGAATGGTGATCTTAAAGAAGAAGTCTATGTAGAGCAGCCATCAGGTTTTGTAGATTCTATTAAACCTAGTTATGTCTATAAACTTAGGAAAGCTTTGTATGGGTTAAAGCAAGCCCAAAGGGCTTGGTATGAAACCCTGTCTACTTTCCTTATTGAGAACAAATTCTCAAGAGGTAAAATAGACAAAACTCTATTCCTAAGGGAATCCAAAGGGAAGATAATCTTAGTTCAGATCTATGTAGATGACATAATCTTTGGATCTACAGAGAACAACCTTTGCAAGAAGTTTGCCAAACTTATGCAAGGGAAGTTTGAAATGAGCAGTATGGGGGAACTTAAGTTCTTCTTGGGACTCCAAGTAAGACAGACTGATGATGGATTATCCATATCCCAGTCTAAGTTCACCAAGGAGTTAATTAAGAAGTATGGTATGGAATAATCCTCCGCCATGAGAACTCCTATGGGAACAAGTATGCCTATATGCAAAGATGATGCAGGTAAACCTGTAGATGAGTATTTGTATAAAGGAATAATTGGCTCTCTATTATATCTAACTGCTAGTAGACCAGACATTATGTATGCTATATGTGTCTGTGCTAGGTACCAAGCATGTTCTAAAGAATCACATTATACTGCAGTCAAGAGGATTTTGAGATATCTAAAGGGCACACCTAATCAAGGCCTTTGGTACCCTAGGAATGGAGATTTTCTACTAACAGGTTATTAAGATGCAGATTTTGCAGGCTGTAGAGAAGATAGAAAGAGTACTACTGGTACATGCCAATTCTTGGGAGGAAGATTGATATCTTGGAGCAGTAAGAAGCAGACTAGTGTGGCAATATCCACGGCTGAGTCTGAATATGTTGCAGCTGGAAGTTGTTGTGCACAACTATTGTGGATTCAACATCAGCTAAGGGATTATGGTAGTCAAGTAAGTAGAACACCTTTATTGTGTGATTCTAAAAGTGCTATTTCTATTGCAAACAATCCTGTTTCACATAGTAGGACTAAGCATATAGAGATAAAATACCATTTACTTAGAGAACATGTAGAAAAAGGAGACATCTCATTAGAATTTGTTAAAACTGATTTTCAAATTGCAGATGTATTTACTAAGCCTCTGGATGAAACAAAATTCAATAAATTTAAAGTTGAATAAGGAATGCTGACCATAGGTTAGTTTACCAAAAATTGGCTAAGTAATGGTGTCGACACATTCAGAGTAGAGGTGTCGATACAGAGAAATTGTGTCGACAATTCAGGAAAATGGTGTCGACACAGCGTAGAGGTGTCAACACATCAGGGAGATTGTGTCGACACATTCAGGAAAGTTTTGTCGACACAACTAGAGAAGTGGTGTCGACTCATTGAGAATTTGTGTCGACACAAAGAAACGGTGCCGACACAGAATTTCTGTTCTTTGACAACTTAAGTCAAGTGTCGACACATCATCAATTGGTGTCGACACAAAGTAGTACATATTGATGTCGAGACTTTAGAAGTATGTGTCGACACATTCCAACAATGTCGACATAATTTGACAGTTTTTGCCCGCCTTTTGACCTTCTTTGCTTAGAAGAGTATAAATAGGTCAAACACATATTCTGTCGACACGCTCACCAGGGTTTCGAGACAAAAGCCTTGTGTCGACAATCTCTCTTCTCTCTTTCCAAGCTTTCTCTTCGTTCCAATGGCGCCCAAGATTGAAGATGCAATCAACGAGAGATATGAGTTGGTTCAACATGCGTTCGATGATACAGTTCAGAGATCAAGCAAGTTATTTCTCTTCTCACAGACAATGGATTGGACTATCTTGTCTCTGAGCCTACAAAAATATGGAAAAAAGAATCCTTGAGTTCTATACCGGTGCAACAGTGGATTCTACTGGGTTAAAGATCAAATCAACCGTCCATGGAGAACGAGTCAAGCTGACTCAGAAAATATTGAGCAAAATTCTACATCTTCTCAGGGTCCAAGATGAGGAAGAGGTTCCAGCCTCAAAAACAAGGGAAACGCTTCAATGGTATGGATTGGATCCAACCATAAAGATAGGATCTGCCATCAATAGGAAGGGCATGAATCCTCAGGGTAAATTCCTATCTGAAATCATAGGAAAAGTGATCTTATGCAAACCAGGTGGACATGATAGGATCTCAGCCTATATGTTCAGTCTTATGACTCGGGTGATCTTTACAATTAAAACAAATTAGTCTGCTGTACTGTTTGACAAGATTACAGAAGGAATCAAGAAGCTAAACTTGGCTAGAATTTTGAGTCTGTACCTGGCTGGAATCATTCTAGAGGTAATGCAATAGATTCCTGGATCCAAGATCAACCATATGATGAGAATGGACATGAGGTTGTTCTCCAGGTGGGATAGAGTTCTATTAAAAGATTTGCCTGATATGGACAGGCAGGAGACAACTGAGAAATCACCAGAACATGACCTTCATGTGCATGATCAGGGCTATCCACCAAATCAAGCAGAACAAATTAGAGAGCAAACTGAGGACCAGACTGGGTCTACTATAGTCAAGGAAGAGACTATACCAGCACAGGTATAGGTGGAGCAAATTACTGCACAAGTATAAGAGGAAGCAAGAATAAACTTATCAGAAGATTTGCACACTGTTTAAATTGATGATTCTGCTAGAGGAAACAATGTATCGTCTCCTACTCAAGCACAAAAGGAATACACTCTGGAAGAGTTGTTTCCTGACATTGGAGAGGCAGCTGATAAGGATGAAACCCTTAGGGTTGAGGGGAGCAAGGTGCTGTTGAGGGGGAGCAAGAATATGTTGAGGGGGAGCAACATGGTGCTGAGAAAGAACTTCCTACCACTCCTCTAGAAAGTGTTTATATTGAAAGTACTTCAGAGTCTGAGATGGTCAGGGAGGCTAAGAAAAGAAAGCTAATGGTCTTCAAGAGAAGAAGTCACAGCTATAAGAAAGCTCTCCAGACAACAACTCACCAAGCTACTACTGATTTTGATTCCACTAAATTTATGATAGATTTACAAGTCAAACTGGATGAGAAGAGATTGCTTCTTGAGAAGTATGTGGATGAAAGCCAAAAGGCTCTTCAATTTGATCTGGCACAGGATATAAAATCTATAAGATTTGAAGTTAATCAGCATAAAAGAGAGATGACAGATTGCTTCCACAAGGGAGGCAATGTTGTGGTATTCCTTGCAAAGCAATAAGCTGACATTAAGAAGCAAGTGGATGAGATGGCTGTTAAGCAAGGCTATGTCCTTGAGAATCAAATAAGAATGAATGAAAATCTGACTGAATCACATAATGTGATAGTCACTGAGTTCACAAACAATGTTGTTGCACTGAAAGCGAAAGGGCTAAGGAAAAAGAGGAATATGATCAAAAGCTACAGGCTGCCCTAGAATCAGTTAAAACTGCTATCACTTCATCTGAGAAGTTGATTAGTGAAAAGCTTCAAAAGCTAAAGCCCTTCTTTAAAGATGGAATCAACTATCTGGATGGCCAAATCAGATTTCAGAAGGAGGACTTAAGAGATCATATGACCAGAGAAGTCATAAAGGGGGAGAGGGTGTTAGTCTATGCTGAGTCTGATCATGCCAAATGGGTAACTAACAGCATTAGAGCCACTCTTGGATATCCTCCCTTGTGTGATGATGATAATATTGCAGAGTCAGGGGTGCAACCAATTCTACTTAAAGGTGATCAACCTGAGGTTGCCCAAGTTATTTACCCTCCTGCAGATATTGACATTATACATCAACAAGTTGAGTCTATGTACAACCCTCCTCCACCAGTTACAAATGTTATTATTGAAAAGGTTGATATGCCAGATGCTGGTCTGCAAGCTCAGCAAGATGCTCTATTATCAAAGAAAATATTTAGAGAGCAAGCAGAATTAAAGCCAGACTTTGAGCAGTGGAGCCCCACATCAAGGAATATCATTTTAACTGCATAGAAAGCTGTCAAAGATCAAGTACATGAAAGAGGAAAATGGTACAATGAGCAAGAATGGCAAAAGCATGAAGCCAGGCAGGAGGCTATAGTACAATACAGGAGGAAGGCTAAGATGGGGAAGCTACCTCCTGATGCACAGGAGCCTAGCAAGTATTTTCCCAAGCCTTTTCATTATTTTGAAAGACAAAGAATCAAGGTTGAGGCACAGAAAAAGACTGATTTAAACGGCAAAAAGCTCATGGAAGATAAAGAACCTATTGTGTAGGCTCAGATCCAATCAGGCAAAGGGATAGTCATCAATGAGCCTGCCCAGCCTTAGTCTTAGCTTTACTTTTTGTTTTGTTCAAGAACTATGTATAGTATTTGTTTGTTAGTGACATCAATGTATACCTTTTGTAACAAACATCTTTAAGTTGATATACAAAATATTATTCTGTGATCTTTTGCTTTTACATCTTTATTCTTTGATGTAACAAAGTTATGTGTTTTGTTTATATAGTACCCTGTCATATAATTCCTATATACATCATCATGTTTATTCTCTAAGTGGTGTATATCATTGGCTAATGGGTTATGACTTCTCCAAATAGGGGGAGATTGTTGGGTACATTTGAAAATGTGTACCTGATTTGGATAAGCCTCACTTAGCTCAATGATATACATCAAAGTGTATTTGATGTTATTTTGAGTTTATATGTGCAGGTTAAGAATATGCTAGAATGCAGGAAAAATACTATAAGTCCATATGTCGACACCTGAGGAAGCTGTGTCGACACTTCAGTAAGATTGTGTCGATACCTGGAAATAGCTGTGTCGACACTTCAGAGAATTTATGTCAACACCGGGAGGCAGTGCCGACACACAGAAGATTATAATCGACATCGACTGTGTCGACACCAGAAGACAGTGTCGACACATAGAGGCAGAGTCGACAACAACTATGTTGAAATCTTGAGGCAGTGTCGACATATGCTATGTTCAGAGTCTACATCAACTGTGTCGACACAAAGGACTTGTGTCGACACACAGCTGAGTCTAGACCAAAGATGATTGCTGATGAATGGTGAAGTGTTTGTGTCGACACAAATAATGAGTGTCGACACATTCTCAAGTTGTAGTGTCAAGAAGCTGTGTTGACATCAAGGCAGATTTATCGACATCACTAAAGGATGTATCGACACTTAAGTCACTTGTGTCGACACATATTGACAGATGGTCTCGACACTTTATGACAGACAGACTCGACGCTTTGCTGACAGAGTCAAAGGCTCAAGAACTGTTTGAAGACTTGATAGCTGTGGGTTATGATAGGTTTACTGAAGCTGTCAAACTTGTCAGAAGTTAGTTATAAACCGGATCAGCCGGGTTCCATGGATGAAGTATATATATAGATGGATTCAAAAGAAGGAAACAGGCGAATACAAAAAAGAAGAAGTATTGTCACCACTAACACAATTAAAGATTTATCTCTGATCAAGAAAGTACAAGTAAAAAAGAAGAAGATCTTCTTGAGAAGATCTAAGAAGACGATCTGAAGTAGTTCTCTATTTAGATTCTGTCTAAGTTGAATTCAATCAGAATTCAGAAGTTTCTTCAAGAAGGTTTGGATAGAGAGAGATCCAGCTATTTGAAGTCAAGCAGGAGACAATCACAGGTCTCTTAAGGTGCAGATGCTGAACTAATCTGTCAAGAAGATTCAGATCTAATTCTAGAGTCTAAGAAGGAAGCTGCTAGTCAGTGATATTCAAAGGAAATCAACCCAACTAAGTTCAGATTCAAGAAGCTTTGAAGAAAGCTAAGATTAAGTTGATTTCAGCCATCAGCCTCTTCAAGAAGCTGATCAAGAAAGTCCTTATCCCTTCTCTCTCTCAACAGGGTAAGAGATTACAAACATTCCTTATCAAATTCTGTAGGATCTATTCATAGATCTGAGTTGTAAGCCTATTTTATAAAGGCTGAGTGTAGGAGAAGGTATTCTCTGAGTTGTACGCCTTATGTTAAGGCTGAGATAGGGCTGTTTATGCCTGAGTTATAGGAGAAGGTTTTCTCTGAGTTGTAGGCCCTTGGGCAAGGCTGAGGTAGGGCTTGTTAGCCTGAGTTGTAGGAATCCTTCTTGATTCTGAGCTGTAGGATCTGAGGATCTGAGTTAAAGGAAGAAGTTAGGCCAACTCTTGCATATTGCAAGATAGGTCAAGGGGGAAAGTGGATGTACCCAGACCTTGGGGAACCACTATAAATCTGTGTGCAATCTGTGATGTGTGTATGTTTACGATTGCTGTGCTGTGTTAGCTATAAGAAAAATCTGATTTATACAAAGAATAGTAGTTATATTCTGCCTTAAGTTAAAACAAGAATTAGAACCTATTCACCCCCCCTCTAGGTGTGTAGGTAGTCTTGAAATTAAAACTATCATACCCTTATGAGTAAGATTGAATATCTGTTAGCTAAACAAAGAAAATATTTTGACGACTCTCTCAAAGTTATCACAGACAAAGTCACTGCTCTACAGAATGAGACGAGCAGAGGCTTCGCTGAAATTCAAAGTAACACTGAAGACCTCAAACACCTATTCCAAATAGGGGGAAAAGACTTAGATCACACCATTACCAGTATTAGTGAGGTAATTAATAAATTCTTCACTCTCGCAAAATAACCAGATTCAGTTGGAAAAGAAAGCGCAAGTGCACAACTTCAAGCTTTATGGAGAAGTTGGCACATTCAAGGAGGATGCCACAGATAACCTATCTGTAGAAGTCATAAAGGGAGAAATTGGTCGAAGAATATCTAGAAAAATCTGATGGAACCATGAAGACTCTATGGGAAGAAAAGCTAAAAGAGATAATTACTGATGTCCAAACTCAGATTGTTGATGTTAAATTTCATACCTATGATACAGCAGTTTGGATGCACAACCAGATCTTCCCTGAATTTCAAGTTGATCTAAATGCTGCTCCACGTCCTCATCTCAATCTAACAGTCCAGAAGCCCTCATTCTCACCTAGACCTGAACATTTTGAAACTTCTTATTATGAAGCTCCTCCTGCTCAGTATTCTCAGGTGTGGAATTCATATCAACCAAAATCTTTTCAGAACCTTCCGTCTGATATGCCAGTGCCAAAAAGAAGGAATTATTGTGACAGTGCCTCTGCAAGCCGATCCATTCCAAATCCAGAAGTTGAAAGAAGAAGAGAACAAGAATTTGCTGAAGTATGGAGCCCAACCTCCAAGTCTTTTATTTTGGATACTCTAAAGTTAGTTACAGAACTAAATGGAAATAAAGATGAGCACTAAAGCCACAAGGAATGGAAAGAATATGAAACATCTATGATGAAGAGAAGAATTCATGATAGAGTATATGACCGTAACAATCCAGATGCTCCCGGGCCTCCGGAGTACTATCCTAAACCTTACAACTATCACGAGAGGCAACAAGAAAAGAAAGAAAGAAAGCAATAACATCAATTCAAAAGAGTGGAGTTTAGCCATAGTATATGATGTTGTGGACCTTGATTCCTCAATGGACAATTTCTCTCTCTATATATATGATTTTGAATTTTTCTGATATATTATTTCTTAATCATCATTACTATCATTATTATGTTTACTAATTAATTATTTTATTATTTTGATGAAATTCGCCTTAGTGTAGAGAGTTCTGACTTCTATAAATAGGGGGAGATTGTTAGGTATTGTATCCATAATAACCCAGATTTGTGTGAAGTCACCCTTGAACTAAGATGAATTACGTTTGTTTTTGATGTTATTTTGTGGTTAAGTGCTTGCATGTCATAATTGCTAAGTGTAGACCAATGTCAGTTTACAGTGAGTCACCAAACATAGGACCTTGCAATGTAATCCCTCATTGTGTGATCCATAGTGTTGACTCATGAATAACCTCTCTATTGGCATGCACTTCATTTTCATGTACTAAGGCAATGGAAGAATTTAAGGGTAGCTATTTTCAACAAAGAAGAATAACAAATTATTCAGAAAATTTTTCTAAGTTCATTTCTCGGGAAATTGAAAATGTTTTTTTTCGAGAAGCCTATGTCTAGTTCTCGAGAAAGCCTTGATGTTCTCGAGATACTATAATAATTTTTGGGAAATTGTCTGAAAGTTTTCTAAGTCTTTTTCTCGAGAAACATCATGAAGATTTCTCGAAAGCCAAGTCAGTTCTCGAATAATGCAATGGAGTTCTCGAGAAGTCTAATTTATTTCTCGAGATGCTGAAACTTCACTCTCGAGAAATACTCTCCTTCTCGAGAAATCATTTCTCAAGTGTCAGAAGTTCTGTTAAGTAAATTTCTCGAAAGGCTCATATGTTTTCTCTAGAAACTATTTTCTTCTCGAGTAACCTGTCTTCTTCTCTAGAATTCCGCCAAGTCTCTTTCTCGTGAAATATGGTTCTTCTCCAGAAATCGCTATTCCCACTCACAAAATTTTCTTCAAGTTAATTCCTCGAGAAGGCGAGTTATTTTCTCGAGAAGACAAGTTCTTTTCTCGAGAAGTCTTCCTCTTCTCGAGTAATGCTGTTGCAGATTCTGAAGTTTAAAAAAGTTAGACGGAATTTCAAATTCAGATCTAAGTTTAGAAAGTTTAATCCACGTGGATCATCTCTTAATGACGTTTGACTATTGGGTGATGTACTATATAAAGTCACGTCAAGGATTTTGCCAAACCCTAATCTAATCACTACTAATCTTATTCAAAATCAGAATTGCTGTACATTTGCAGATCGGGAAAAAGACGCACACTGATATCTTCGTTCTTCACGAAAGCTTGTTCCTCGATCCAGCGATTCGAAAGCAGAAGAAAGATTTGACAAGATCCCTTGTTTTAGATTCTCAATCTCTCATTTGATCGTATTGGATCCAAGAAATTTCAGATCGTGTTTATCTCAAGAATTATTCCTCAACTTCTTCACCAAGCTTTCAGGTTTTCAAGAAGGAAGAAATCTAAATATTTCAGATCTGAAGTGAAGTTGTTTTTCATTATTGTTGTAAACACTCATTTCAACCTTTGTAGGAGCTTTGTCTCCAAGTTTGTAGGAAGTTTTTCTTCCGAGTGTAGATCCTATTTTGGGAGAACGAGTTATAGGAGCATTGCTCCGAGTTGTACGATTGTTTTTAATCCGAGATAAAGTAAAGTAGACAAGTCTAGCATTGTGCTAGATTGGTAAGGTAGAGAGTGGACGTACCCAAGATTGGGGAACCACTATAGCTCCTTCTGTCGTCTGGTGCATGCTTGCTTAAATTCTGTGCTAATACATTTATTCCGCAAAAGTAGCAGATCTCACCTATTCACCCTCCTCCAGGTGATTTAGGTAGACAACAAGACACTTTCAAAGATAATAGATATTTCCTCTTTTAGTGCCTGTCAAGATTAACCCTTGGCCACTTGACCTCATAATTGGCACTCATCCTTGGGGAAAGAAATGTCATAGCCAAGATCACATAGTTGGTTTATGCTTTTAGTTGTGTTGCAAACCTTTCACTAAGCTACTTGTGTGATGGTGATTAAGTAAAGCCATTTGTTATCTTACATACCCTTTATCACTCCCTATCTGAACCACCATGATGACTTGGGTCCATTCTTTTACTGGAGTGTACTCCTTCAAAAAGTTCCTTGTTCCAGTCATTTGCCTGGAACAACCACTATCCAGTACCATTTTTTTAGGGGTATGACCACTTTGAACTAACCTACAAGACTAAAATCATTTAACCTTAGGACCGTAATTCTTATTGGGTCCTAGGTGCATGTTTTATAATAGCCATGCCTACGTATAGCTCTTTTGACAGGAAAGCTCACTCTTGCTCTTGCACACTTGTATTGTGCCAGCAATCAATAGCATAGTGGCCCACTTTGCCACAACACAAGCACTCATAGATGTTGTACCATCTTTTAAGAATTGGTCTATAGTAGTGTGGTTTGTAGGTATCAGTCCAGAAGGGTACATCAATAACCTTTTTTCTTGTATCTTCCAGCTATAGTCTGACTTGGGACATGTCTTGTAGTAGAGGTCCTTGGAATATCTTGAGCCCTACCAGCAGTAGTCTTTTTTTCACAAAACATACTTTTGATGGCCTCAGATATGCCAAAGTCTGGCTGGCTGACAAACTTGCCCCTTTTTGATTTTGGGTTGGGAGATCCTGAGAATAGGTAGCTGCCTTATTCTTGAGTGTTGGAGCATGTGCACCAAACACAAATGGTCCATGATGGGCCATTTGAATCTCCTCATGGGCTGCCTTGAAGGCACTTGCACCCTTGCTATATCTATCACCACAGTATGGAGCATCTTTGCTCACACTAGTGGAACTACCATTCTTCCAGTGACCAGAAGTGCTCTCTTGGTCATACCTATTAAAAGGTAGCACCATTCTCTTGAATAAAATAAGAGGTTTTGAGGCTAATGGCTATGG